>OW052184.1:38286892-39486892 GCA_932526625.1 Rhingia campestris | reverse complement strand
CACCGACATTAGTACCTAAACTTGTTTATTATATAATAAGATAAATTAAAATAAATTATATAATCGAAGTCCGAAAAGGTTCTATATTTCGACTTTAGTTTGTCAGGAACAATGCCTTCTTTGATGCGGCCGATAAAACAAAAAGATTGATCAAACGGTTTACAGTTTGTGCGCAAAAGGAGTCGATTGCGGAAAAGTCCGAATTAATTGCAACAGTAATCGAAGTAAGTTTCATGTGGATGCAGTCTACTGTTGAACATTTTTATTGATTGATTTGATTTTGATTGAAGTCTCCTGTTGAACATTTTTATTGATTTCCGGTTAATCCGAAAATCGCAGAAATTTATTGATTATTAAATCTCAGTGCCCCACATTTAATCTTCACAAATTAATATTTTTTTGAGTCCAAAAATAACATGGCTAGGATGTCATAGTTATACAAACTAATGATCAAAAAGAATTAATTCGTCAAGAAAGTGACGGATAATTTCCCTAAGGCCTCATAACATTCTCAACTGCGACAATGCCAGAAGTTCCCCTTGAAGAAACTTTAATTGACATGGGTATTGGTTTCATGGAAAAATGATACGTCCCATTCAATAATATCTGGAATGATGGGAATTTTGGCAATATACCCCTAGGGGATCGCCTTTATTTCTAAAGTTTTTTTTTTATTTTTTGTATGAGTTTATAAAGCAAGTACATATAAGGATTATCCAGAGGATGAAATCATGTAGTGTTATTGTGTAATTTATTAGAGTACGGAAGGACAAAAAAGGGATGAATATTTATGGGTCAGAAAATAAACTGAAAGCGATGTAAGAATGTTATCAAAGTTTTCAATATTTTTTTTTAAAACATTTTCAACGAAAGGGGAAAAGTAGAAAATCAGAGGAATGTTTTTATGGGTATACACTTTTAAGGGTAAGGATTAATGATAAGAAAATTGTATTTTTTTCTTAAAAGAACTGATAGAAGATGGTAAATGAGCTAAAAATGTCAATCTACATCACCCAATGTCAATCTAGAAGTTACAAATTGGAACTGTCCTTCCAGGTAGGGATTGTACCTTCAGCAACATTTTCTTTTCATGTTAAGTACACTTAGTTATGAGAGAGGCAACAACCTTGAATATTAACCAGAAAATGTACACAAGCCTTTTGTGGCAAGACGTATGTAATTATTAATTTTATTATCTTCTGGATGGAGCCTACTGAACCGGCACGTGCTAAGATAAAAAAATGCTACTTTAGGATTTAAAGGCCAAAATCAGGATCTTTTTTATTGAATTAGTAGAAAAGCACAGACTCTAAGAAATGACACTAGAAACTGGCTTCAGGCAAACAGACTTTGCAGCAGCGTATAATATTGTGATTAAAAGCTTTCCTCGGAAAAATTCAGAGTTTCAGAGTCTACAAAGAACAATTATAAAGGGTCTTGCTACTTCACCCTATTTATAGAAATTATGGTATTCGCAATAAGTAGTTAGAAAAAAAGAACCATGACTGCTCCATTTAAATGGCTTATTATTGTGGATAAAACTCATGACTACACATCAAATGTGCTTATCTTTACCTCCAAGTGGTAACCATCGGGTACTGGTCTCATCCAACCGGATTTGACTTGCTAAACGATAAGTGCGAGTGTTGATAACACGACGAAAAACAGCAACACTATAAACACCCTGGTGAGAATGGCACGGAAGAATACCCGGCCTGCTGTCCCAGGCGAACCTAGATGAGCTGCTCTGACATATTCGGACAACAGGTTGTCTAGGAATTTCAAGGGTTAGTCAGGCCCCTTGAACAGAGATGGTGGCAGATGAACCGTAAAGCCAACGGCAGCGCTCAATCCCGTAGTGGATACTAATGGCCCCGTGTCCTAGGGGTATCTAATAAATTGGAACTGGCCCTCCAGGTTGGGGGTTGTGCTTTGGGTTAACTACCCACCCACAGAAAAAAAACATGGTTACGAAGCAACCAATAGCCTCGGATAGGACGGATTTTATTGTTGACGACCCTGCTAAAAGAAAAAAGGACAACGACGTTCGTATCTGCACCTGGAATGTGAGAACATTAAACAGGAGAGGTGCAGGCGAACAACTAGCGGAAGCCCTAAACTGCTACAAAGCAGACATTACTGCCATCCAGGAAATACGATGGGATGGGCCGGGCAAAATGAGGATGAAAAACTGTGACATATACTACGGACCGTGTTATAGTGAGCAGAAACAGCGACTATTCGGATGCGGATTTGTTATAAGTGCCAGACTTAGGCAAGAAGTCTTATGTTTCCAAGACATTAGCGAACGCATAGTAACAATCCGCATCAAGGCCAAATTCGCCAACATAAGCCTTATATGCGCTCACGCTCCGACGGAAGAAAAAGATGATATAGCTAAGGATTGCTTCTACGAGCTCCTCGACAAAACCTATGAGCGACTACCGAAGTACGATGTTAAAATCGTGCTGGGAGATTTTAACGCAAAGGTAGGAAGAGAAGACATCTTTAGAAGTATTGTCGGAAAACATAGCCTACACGACAACACGTCTGGTAACGGACTTAGGCTAATTGATTTCGCTACGGAACGAACTGCCACTATAGCCAGCACACGGTTTCCTCACCTCGATATCCATAAGGGGACATGGCGGTCTCCAGATCAACGAACGGTCAACCAAATTGATCACATTGCGATAGATAAGAGGCACGCATTCAGTATTTTGGATGTCCGAACATTCCGAGGCGAACCTAGATGAGCTGCTCTGACATTTTCGGACAACAGGTTGTCTAGGAATTTCAAGGGTTAGTCAGGCCCCTTGAACAGAGATGGTGGCGGATGAACCGAAAGGCCAACGGCAGCGCTCAATCCCGTAGTGGATACTGATGGCCCCGTGTCCTAGGGGTATCTAATAAATTGGAACTGGCCCTCCAGGTTGGGGGTTGTGCTTTGGGTTAACTACCCATCCACGGAAAAAACTATTGTTACGAAGCAACCAATAGCCTCGGAAAGGACTGATTTTATTGTTGACGACCCTGCTAAACGAAAAAAGGACAACGACGTTCGTATCTGCACCTGGAATGTGAGAACATTAAACAGGAGAGGTGCAGGCGAACAACTAGCGGAAGCCCTAAACTGCTACAAAGCAGACATTACTGCCATCCAGGAAATACGATGGGATGGGCCGGGCAAAAAGAGGATGAAAAACTGTGACATATACTACGGACCGTGTTATAGTGAGCAGAAACAGCGACTATTCGGATGCGGATTTGTTATAAGTGCCAGACTTAGGCAAGAAGTCTTATGTTTCCAAGACATTAGCGAACGCATAGTAACAATCCGCATCAAGGCCAAATTCGCCAACATAAGCCTTATATGCGCTCACGCTCCGACGGAAGAAAAAGATGATATAGCTAAGGATTGCTTCTACGAGCTCCTCGACAAAACCTATGAGCGACTACCGAAGTACGATGTTAAAATCGTGCTGGGAGATTTTAACGCAAAGGTAGGAAGAGAAGACATCTTTAGAAGTATTGTCGGAAAACATAGCCTACACGACAACACGTCTGGTAACGGACTTAGGCTAATTGATTTCGCTACGGAACGAAATGCCACTATAGCCAGCACACGGTTTCCTCACCTCGATATCCATAAGGGGACATGGCGGTCTCCAGATCAACGAACGGTCAACCAAATTGATCACATTGCGATAGATAAGAGGCACGCATCCAGTATTTTGGATGTCCGAACATTCCGAGGAGCTAACATCGACTCGGATCACTACCTTGTAGCAGCCAAGGTAAGAATGCGGATATCCACCACGCCACAACAATCCAGAAATACTGTGAAAAAATTTAATGTCGGAAGACTGCAATCGCAAGAGACCGCCAAGACCTTCGCACAACGCGTATCCCTTAACCTCTCGATTAACACCATACCACCAGCATCGAATGTCGAAGAGCAATGGCAACGATGCCAACAGGCCATTAGATCAGCCGCAACTGAAGTGCTAGGTTTCTCGCGCCCACCAGCAAGAAACCCCTGGTTTGATGAGGAATGCCGACAGATGCTCGCAGCCAAGAACGAGGCCTACAAGGCTAAGCTGCAGGTGAAGACGAGAGCTGCCATTGAGCTCTATAGGCAAAGAAGAAGGGAAGAACATCGGCTTTTCAGCAAGAAGAAAAAAGAGCAAGAAAAGCGCGCGATCGAGGATATAGAGAGGTGCCACTCCAGGAACGATGTTCGCAAGTTTTACCAAAGTGTAAAACGTCAAAGCCAAGGATACAAGGCTCGAACAGAATCCTGTCGAGATGAACAAGGAAATATTGTAGTTGAGACACAGTCGATGCTGAGGATATGGAAGAACCACTTCTGCAGACTGTTAAACGGCGATGACGAACAACATTCCGCTGTCAGGCAGAACGAACCATTCAATATTGGCAACGACAGCGAAAACTGCCAACCACCCGACCTGAGTGAAGTGAGGATAGCAATATCTAAACTCAAGCTTAATAAGGCTGCCGGAAATGACGGCCTTCCCGCTGAGCTCTATAAGGCCGGCGGAGATGACTTGGTAAGTAACATCCACCAACTCATAAGCCAAATCTGGTCGGATGAAAATATGCCTGAAGAATGGAACCTCAGCATCGTTTGCCCGATCCACAAAAAAGGAGACCCTCTGAACTGCGCCAACTACAGAGGCATAAGTCTCCTCAACATCGCCTACAAGATCCTATCTGCCGTAATATGTGAACGCCTGAAACCGTTTACCAACAACCTGATTGGCCCTTATCAGTGTGGTTTTAGGCCAGGAAAGTCCACAACCGATCAAATTTTCACACTTCGGCAGATCCTGGAAAAAACTCAAGAAGTCCAAATCGATACCCACCACCTATTCATCGATTTCAAAGCCGCATATGACAGCATTTATAGAGACGAACTGTACAGAGCCATGTCTAGTTTTGGTATACCGCCCAAACTCGTCCGTTTGTGTAGGATGACGATGGAGAATTCTCGCTGCTCCATCAGGGTCGGAAACGACCTCACCGACACATTCGATACCAAAAAAGGATTTAGGCAAGGCGATGCGCTGTCATGTGACTTCTTTAATCTGATTCTTGAGAGAATTGTGCAAAACTCCAAAGCCAACACCAGAGGCACAATTTTCCAAAAGTCGGTGCAACTACTAGCATACGCTGACGATATTGACATCATTGGCAGGACTCAACGTGATGTCATAGCCACGTTTGCTAGTATAGAGAAGGAAGCGGCGAAAATGGGTTTAGCAGTAAATGAGGGTAAGACTAAGTATATGCTGTCATCACGAAAGGACTCACAACATCGACGAATTGGACAGAACGTCACCATTGACAGATATAACTTTGAGGTAGTACGGGACTTTGTCTACCTCGGCTCCGCTATTAACTCTGACAACAACATCTCGTCAGAAATTAAACGAAGAATTACTCTTGCCAACCGCTGTTTCTTCGGGCTAAGAAGGCAATTTAGTAGTAAAGCCCTCACTCGAACTACTAAGGAAACCCTATATAAGACCCTGATCATCCCAGTCCTGCTCTACGGCGCTGAAGCATGGACCGTATCAAAAGCGGATGAAGAAATCCTTGGTAGATTCGAGAGGAAAATTCTTCGAAAAATCTTCGGTCCCGTTTGCGTTGACGGGCTATGGAGACGAAGATTCAACCAAGAACTATACGAGCTGTACAGCGACATGCCCCTGGTCAAAAAACTCCGCATTGGACGTTTAAGATGGCTAGGACATGTAGAACGAATGGACACCAATACTCCGGCTCGCAGAGTCTTCGATTCCCAGCCAGACGTCGGACGCAGTAGAGGAAGACCTCGCCTTAAGTGGCGCGCACAAGTGGAAACCGACCTCAACCAACTTGGAGTGCGCAACTGGAGGCAGTTAGCTAAGGACCGGGCTAATTGGAGAGGCATGTTGGTTGAGGCCCAGGTTCATTCCGGACTGTAGCGCCACTTAAGTAAGTAAGTAAGAACATTCCGAGGAGCTAACATCGACTCGGATCACTACCTTGTAGCGGCCAAGGTAAGAATGCGGATATCCACCACGCCACAACAATCCAGAAATACTGTGAAAAAATTTAATATCGGAAGACTTCAATCGCAAGAGACCGCCAAGACCTTCGCACAACGCGTATCCCTTAACCTCTCGATTAATACCATACCACCAGCATCGAATGTCGAAGAGCAATGGCAACGATGCCAACAGGCCATTAGATCAGCCGCAACTGATGTGCTAGGTTCCTCGCGCCCACCAGCAAGAAACCCCTGGTTTGATGAGGAATGCCGACAGATGCTCGCAGCCAAGAACGAGGCCTACAAGGCTAAGCTGCAGGTGAAGACGAGAGCTGCCATTGAGCTCTGTAGGCAAAGAAGAAGGGAAGAACATCGGCTTTTCTGAAAGAAGAAAAAAGAGCAAGAAAAACGCGCGATCGAGGATATAGAGAGGTGCCACTCCAGGAACGATGTTCGCAAGTTTTACCAAAGTGTAAAACGTCAAAGCCAAGGCTACAAGGCTCGAACAGAATCCTGTCGAGATGAACAAGGAAATATCGTAGTTGAGACACAGTCGATGCTGAGGATATGGAAGAACCACTTCTGCAGACAGTTAAACGGCGATGACGAACAACATTCCGCTGTCAGGCAGAACGATCCATTCCATATTGGCAACGACAGCGAAAACTGCCAACCACCCGACCTGAGTGAAGTGAGGATAGCAATATCTAAACTCAAGCTTAATAAGGCTGCCGGAAATGACGGCCCGGCCTTATAGAGCTCAGCGGGAAGCCCTATAAGGCCGGCGGAGATGACTTGGTAAGTAACATCCACCAACTCATAAGCCAAATCTGGTCGGATGAAAATATGCCTGAAGAATGGAACCTCAGCATCGTTTGCCCGATCCACAAAAAAGGAGACCCTCTGAACTGCGCCAACTACAGAGGCATAAGTCTCCTCAACATCGCCTACAAGATCCTATCTGCCGTAATATGTGAACGCCTGAAACCGTTTATCAACAACCTGATTGGCCCTGATCAGTGTGGTTTTAGGCCAGGAAAGTCCACAACCGATCAAATTTTCACACTTCGGCAGATCCTGGAAAAAACTCAAGAAGTCCAAATCGATACCCACCACCTATTCATCGATTTCAAAGCCGCATATGACAGCATTTATAGAGACGAACTGTACAGAGCCATGTCTAGTTTTGGTATACCGCCCAAACTCGTCCGTTTGTGTAGGATGACGATGGAGAATTCTCGCTGCTCCATCAGGGTCGGAAACGACCTCACCGACACATTCGATACCAAAAAAGGATTTAGGCAAGGCGATGCGCTGTCATGTGACTTCTTTAATCTGATTCTTGAGAGAATTGTGCAAAACTCCAAAGCCAACACCAGAGGCACAATTTTCCAAAAGTCGGTGCAACTACTAGCATACGCTGACGATATTGACATCATTGGTAGGACTCAACGTGATGTCATAGCCACGTTTGCTAGTATAGAGAAGGAAACGGCGAAAATGGGTTTAGCAGTAAATGAGGGTAAGACTAAGTATATGCTGTCAACACGAAAGGTCACACAACATCGACGAATTGGACAGAACGTCACCATTGACAGATATAACTTTGAGGTAGTACGGGACTTTGTCTACCTCGGCTCCGCTATTAACTCTGACAACAACATCTCGTCAGAAATTAAACGAAGAATTACTCTTGCCAACCGCTGTTTCTTCGGGCTAAGAAGGCAATTTAGTAGTAAAGCCCTCACTCGAACTACTAAGGAGACCCTATATAAGACCCTGATCATCCCAGTCCTGCTCTACGGCGCTGAAGCATGGACCGTATCAAAAGCGGATGAAGAAATCCTTGGTAGATTCGAGAGGAAAATTCTTCGGAAAATCTTCGGTCCCGTTTGCGTTGACGGGCTATGGAGACGAAGATTCAACCAAGAACTATACGAGCTGTACAGCGACATGCCCCTGGTCAAAAAACTCCGCATTGGACGTTTAAGATGGCTAGGACATGTAGAACGAATGGACACCAATACTCCGGCTCGCAGAGTCTTCGATTCCCAGCCAGACGTCGGACGCAGTAGAGGAAGACCTCGCCTTAAGTGGCGCGCACAAGTGGAAACCGACCTCAACCAACTTGGAGTGCGCAACTGGAGGCAGTTAGCTAAGGACCGGGCTAATTGGAGAGGCATGTTGGTTGAGGCCCAGGTTCATTCCGGACTGTAGCGCCACTTAAGTAAGTAAGTAAAACTCATGATTTGAACACATTGCATGAAATTCGTAGAAAAACTTCCGAGATATACCATAAATGCCATATTATCGGGTAAAATTTTTCGTGGTAGGCAAAAGTGAGAATTGCTAGAACAAATAGATGATCTGTGTCGACTTCGTCCGAAAATAGCCCCAATAGCGGAGGCTAAAGATTCAAGAGCATACAATATATAATTTTCTCAAATTTACATTTCTTTCCGTATAAAGTAGAATTGGCTTAAATAATATTCCCGACTGACAGTGTACGTCGCCGTCGCTTGAAATACGGCCAAACAGTCGCTGGAACGGTTGGCACTGAACCTTATTATAAAAGCAAATTTCGATGATCGACGATGCCCATTACACACAATCTGGTGTCGTTAACAAGCAAAAACGAGTTAGCTTTTCAGATCTAAGAGATATTTTAAGCCCAGCTTGTTCTTTTGTATAAAGCCCAAGTACGACCAGGTGTTGAATACTGTTCTCCTGTTTGGAATTCGGAAAGGAGACATAAAACATGAAACTGAACTTACTGGACTCTATCCAAAGACGTGCAATCCGATTTGTAGACGATGCTTCCCTTACTTCAATGCTGAGATTTGTCACCTAATTACAGATAATTTAACGGCAGATGTTTGGAAGAGTAAGGAGAAATCATCACTAGACAAGACACGTAGTTTCAACTTACAGACACACTGTCCATCTAACAATACAAAATTGCTTTTTTTACAGAACAAGCAAAATAAGGAACAAACTTCCAGAAGACGTAATTTCGCCAATACAAGGTGGCGCAAAAGTAGATAATCCTCCTATCAGAAAATGCTATAAATTTTGCGATTGGCCCCTAATTTCAGTTCTGTTTTGACATTTGTGTAGTAAACACATGCGAAATTCACGTTAATAAACAATGTTACGCTACACTGCTCCAGAACGCGGAATATTTTTGACTATTTATTTGAGCAATAATCGGTCGGTGACTTTGGCACAACGTGAATTTCGTCGCAGATTTCCTAGCCGTCCAACGCCTACTGGTGAAACACTGCGACGTTTAGCCGCTCGCCTCGAAGAGACTGGCACAACACGAGATGCTGCCAGGCGTGGCAGACCCCGGAGTAGCCGTTCTGCAGAGAATATTGCTGCTGTAGCCGAAAATGTCATGGAAGCGCCGTCGACATCGACCAGACGAAGTGCCACGCAAATGGGTATCAGTCGACGGTCTTTACAGCGAATTTTGGTACAAGAATTGAAGATGTTTCCGTGTCCAGACGGTGCATCAGCTGTTAGCTGCTGACCGCCAATCGCGTCTAACATACGCTCAAGCCATCCTTAATCACCACCAAGAGGAAGATGATTTTTTATCAAAAATAATCATGAGTGATGAGGCCCATTTCCATCTTAGCGGGTACGTAAATAAGCAAAATTTACGCTTCTGGGGCACTGAAAATCCGCGTGTAACCCACGAAGAGCCATTACACCCGCTCAAAGTCACTGTATGGTGTGCTGTTTTCGCTGGAGGAGTCATCGGACCTTTTTTCATCGAAGACGTCGCGGGCCAAACGGTTACTGTGAATGGTGAGCGCTACAGAGCAATGATCAACGAGTTCTTTTTGCCGCAACTTGATGAATTGGGATTGCGAAACATGTGGTTCCAGGTTCCAACAGGACGGTGCAACGGCACACACTGCACGTGCCACAACCGATATGCTGAAGGATGCATTTCCCGGGCGCCTAATCTCCCGTTTTGGCGATTTGCACTGGCCAGCAAGATCGCCTGATTTGACCGCTCCAGACTTCTTTTTGTGGGGCTTTTTGAAGTCGCGGGTTTATGTCAACAAGCCTCAGACTCTTGCAGCTCTTAATGACAATATCCTTCAAGAATGTGAGGACCTATCGCCGGAAGTTTTGGCCAAAGTGATGGAAAATGCCATAAAAAGGGCTCAAATGACAATCAACTGTGGCGGCGGCCATTTACATGACATCATATTCTCGACTTGATGTAAAAAAAACTAAAAGACCAAATAAAAATAATCCACAAGAAGAATCAAAGTTTTTCATTTTTTTTTTTAAATTACAGCCAAAAAACATCGGAAGGTTATTTTTGCGCCACCTTGTACAAGAGCCAAGCCGATAAAGATCTACAAACATCATCATCTTATGGCGCTCCCGAAGCGTTATATGCTCGCCACACTTAAGAAAAGTATATAGAAAAAACTTAAAAAATGTTGAACAGTGTTGTCTACAGAATTTTTAATGATAATACAAGATGGCGCATCCTTTTATTGTGACGTTTGTGTTGGTAGCTATCAGAGTACTGCCCTCTAAAAAAAAACATACCACATACGGCTCTCCCTAAAGGATAATTCATGTTTAGCAGAAATAGATTGGGTAAGTAAATTAATTCTTTAATAGAAAATCTATCTGAAGAAACGCTTTCCACCAATAGAAATATCTGTTCCTTAAAAGTTTCTTTTCAGACAGTCAGTAGATATTCTGCCAATTTGGCAGCAAGTGATCGAAAGCCATACAAATATCCAAAGCTTTGGAAGTCTTTAGAAGCTCTTGGAATCAATCAATTTTCGAGCTACTGAAAACACCTTTGAAATAACCTGTGAAAACATTTGCAAGTTCGGGTGCATATTTAAAAAAGTATAATTGAATCGCGACAAGTCCTTTTGTACTGTCTCAATTTTTCAAGATGCGTCTTATTGCTTGATGACGAAATTTTACTTCAAATTTCTATGAGAATATCTTCTGAAAGGTCCGTGGCACCTATTGTTCCAAGTGAAGTGATAAATGTGGCTAAAATAGTTACTAGCTATACTTTTACCATTGAAAAAACTTCCTGGGCAAGTCAAAAAATTGTTAGTTACTCCTTCATTGAAATGATGATTAAAAGTTTAGTTCATGCTATTAATTCGATATGAGTTAAGTAATTTATTATCTTGGGAAAGGTGATGCTACAAGTACGAGGTCCTTACACATTCCTAAACTAAATAAGAACATAATTTATTATGTATTAGAACTTTCTGTAATCAAGTTGTAAACAAAGGAAGGACGAATTAATTATCCTATAAAGGATGTAGCAACCACAGAACAAACAATACGAATCTAAAACACAGAACAAACAGTTTCATAGTAATTGTAATCCTGTTACTCCCATAATTAGATAGAAGCGCATTTATCTTTACCCAGCTTTTATGTGTTTTTTCACTGAATAGATGGTTTCAGTAAATGCCAACGTGAATGTCAACGAGTCGTTATATAATCACATTCTCGAAGGGAATTTATTTTGTCAGGGATAGTTACGTAAATACACATTACACACGTAATTAAATCTATCACTTTACAATGGCGATATTGTGTTTTTCATCTGAAAAATGTTATCAACTTTACAAAAATGGATGTGAGCGGAACTTTCAATTATTATATAGATAGATATATATGTATCTATATATATAAAAATGGATCTTGGTTTGTTCGGATGTTTAAAACTCGAAAACGACTGGACCAAATTGGATACTTCCTTCTGCGGATTTGTTCGTAATTGCTCCGCGAAGGTTTAGGAAAGAAAAAAAAAATGGCGCTGTAGGCGGTCATTCCATTTGATAATGGCAAAACAACGTTTGACGGGCCAGCTTGTCTTCTATATATATAAAAATGGATCTTGGTTTGTTCGGATGCTTAAAACTCGAAAACGACTGGACCAAATTGGATACTTCCTTCTGCGGATTTGTTCGTAATTGCTCCGCGAAGGTTTAGGAAAAAAGAAAAATTGAAAAATTCTCAACAGGTGGCGCTGTAGGCGGTCATTCCATTTGATAGCACAGTAATAATAAATAAATAAATAATTTATATGGCAAAACAACGTTTGACGGGCCAGCTTGTATGATATAAAAATGACTGACGCACTTTATTATTGACCCCATAACCACATGGTTGTTGCATGACTGGGTCGCACGTACTTGCTCCTTACGAGCGGGACATTTAATGACTCATATCCTCATATGTACACTAGTCGGCATAAGTATTTTGACGAAATAAAAATCGTGCATTTTTGAGTTTAACTTCTAAATGGCTTGACAAGAATTCATGTTTATTTTTTCATTTTTATATATAACGAACTTAAAAATAGGCAAACAAATATTTTTTCATAGAAGTCAAAAAAGATATAAATTAATTTGTAATTTCGTGTGTTGGCATACCTAAGTATTTTGACAAGTATATAACTCTAAGAAAAAACATTTTAAACTTAACAAAAGTAAATAAATAAAGAAGAATTTAGTAAAATATATAACCTCCTTTGGCTTCAATAACTTTTTGAAGGCGTCTCGGTACTGAATCTACTAAATTTTGAAGAATCTCTGGAGATATCTCTTCCCAAAGGGAAGTGACCTCAGAAATCGTCTCCTCTCTGGTTTTATTTAAAGAAACTATTCTTTTGCGTTTGAAAAGAGACCAGACGTTTTCTATTATATTTAAATCTGGACTTTGAGGTGGCCAGTCCAAAGTGGCAACACCAACATCCTTCAAAAATTTAGTTATCATCCGGGCTTTGTGGCATGGGGCATTGTCCTGTTGCAGGATAAATGATTCACCAATAAGCCTACCTCCGGAAGGAAAGGCATTATCATTTAGGGTTCTTAAATATTGACCTTGGTTCATCGAGCCGGTGATAGGAACCAATTCACCCAGGCCATTATACGCAACACATCCCCAGAACATGACAGAGCCTCCACCATGGCTCACTTTTTGACAAACGGGGCGTCTTTTTTGCCTTTCTACCTTTGGCAATCTAACGTAAAATTTGTTTTTTGATGAGTTATACTCAAAGGAGCTTTCATCTGTCCATAGAACGCTTCTCCAGTACTCCTTTGGCTTGTGCAGATGTTCCTTTGCGAAAGACAGTCTTTTAAGCTTGTTTACCTTTGATATGTACGGCACGTCCTTAGCTTTAAATGTTTTAAAATCTCCTTCCATTAAACGTCGTCGGACAGTGCGCTCACTGATTGGATTCGTTGCCGTCAAATTCCATTGATTTGCAGCAGTTTGAGGCTTCAGGAATATATTTCTTTTAAATTCCCGTAGAAGGGTTCGGTCTTCAGTGGGCGTTGTTTTGCGCTTAGCACCTGATCTCATTAGGTTTGTGATGTCATTATGCTTTTTAAACTTATTGATTTGATAGTGCACAGTTTGACGCGACACATTAAACTCACTTGCTATGTCTTTTACTGCCGTTCCGCGTTAAACTTCGCTACCATTGAAGATCTGACAACCAAACTCAACTCAGCCGTTTTACCCATGGTTTTTAATAAATTTTAATAAATTTTTATTTTGTTATCAACGTTTAATGTAAATTAAAGTTAACTACACAAGTTTTTTGGTTATGACGTGCTCAAAACTGTTAAAATATTTACACAAAGTTTCCGTCAAAATACTTATGCCACGTAAAAATTCTTTGTCTGCATGCGTTCTTATCAGCAGAAAGAGAATGCAAAAGGTAAACAATACAAAACTTGGCATGCATAGAGCTAAAAATAGATTCTTTGTTTCGCGCATCATTTTTGCACCGTTGTTTTAACGATACCAAGCAAAGTTAGTCTCAATAGTCACAAAAAGTTTTCGTCAAAATACTTATGCCGACTAGTGTATATGTATAAAAATCTATTGAGGATTTTCATGAAAAATAAAAAAAATATATATATACATAGATATCTACGGCCCATTTTTTATTTATTAATTTATTTATTTGATCTACCATATTCGTATATATTAACCGATTATTTTGACTTAATAATAAAAATAGTTGAATCCTGAAAAAAAGATTTATTAAACTTAAAAAAAAACTTCAAAGTGAAGAAAAAAATATATATTTAATAAAAACTCTATAATCATAGAGAAAAAATAAAAATTATAAAAACCTTTTCTAAGAGTATAGACTTAGCGAAGGATTGTTAGTATTTTGGATGTGAAATTGTTAAGTTAGTAAAAAGATATGGAAAGATCAGAACTGCACATTTCGTTGAAATATGTGATGCATCTTGATATTGGTTCATTTTGGCAGTAAGCTGTTCTGTGCCTATTTGCTATGAACATATCTTCTGGGCGAAGGTGTCTCACAGGTGCATAAATATTAGGACAAGCTAGCAATTCGGATGAATTTATCCGAGAACATATAATATCCCCGATGAACATAACGCCTGTTAGCTTCCTTCGAGTAGAAAGAGTTTGCAAGCCCAGTAATAAGCATCGAGCTTTATAATCAGATAATTCATCATACCAGTTTAATTTTTTGATAGCATACCTGGTAAAGTTTTTCTGTACCCACTCGATTCTATCTATATGCGTTTGATGGTAAGGAGACCAAACAACCGAAACATATTCCATAATTGATCTAACTAGAGAACAATAAATTGATTTTAATGTATAAGGGTCTTTGAAATCAAAGGAATTCCTTTTCAAAAAACCTAATAATGAATTTGCCCTTGATATTGTTACATCGTAATGTGAAGTAAATGTAAATTTTTTATCAAATCGAATGCCGAGATCGGTTATTTCATTAACTCGTTCTAAAACAGTTTCATTGCCTGCGTAAGTGAACATAATATCATCTAGCTGCCGTGAAGCTGTAAACGTTCTGCACTTCTCTTCGTTCAAAGTTAAAGAATTTTTATTACACCAGCGAAATAGATTTTGAAAATCTTCAATCTGATTTTCAAAATTTATTTCGCTGGTGTAATAAAACGCTAAAAGATTTTATTTGAGTGTAGAGCTTCCAATCATCGGCATATCCTAATCATTTCGAATGTTTAATGAAAGAAGGTATGTCATTAGTGAACAAAATAAAGAGAAGAGGACCCAAATGACTTCCTTGAGGTACACCACTGTTTACACTGAAGGGTAGAGATGTTGAATTACCCAGTTTGACTATTTGTTTTCGATTTGCCAAATAAGAGAACAACCACTTATTGAGTCTTTAGCGAATACCTAAAGCATTAAATTTTTCCACAAGTTTTTTGTGATCCAACTTATCGAATGCTTTAGAGAAATCAGTATAAATAACATCAATTTGTGTACCGGCCTCAAGACTCTCAAGGGTATATTTAGTAAACAGTGTTAAATTAGTGGTCGTAGATCTACCAGTAACAAACCAATGTTGAAGATGACTAATACCATTTTGGACGTAAAAGTAAATTTTGTCTTTAACTATTTTTTCCAGAAGTTTTGGTATAACTGAAATCTTTGAAATAGGTCTATAATTTGTTACTTTCTTTCGAGATCCAGATTTAAAAATTGGAGTGAAATAATCAATCTTCCACTCATCGAGAAATATGCCCGATTTAAGAGAGAGATTGAATACCTTAAGCAATGGACTTACTAATGCAGTACATTTTTTTATTATAATAGAGGGAATACCATCAACCCCAAAACTGCATTTACTTTCGAGGGTTTTAATTCCGTTTATTATGTCAATTTCTGTTAAATAAATTGATCCAATGCCAACAATAGGATCTACTTCGGAATAATTATTGTCGGTAGATTCATTTCGTTCTACAAAGACAGATTTAAAATACTCTGCAAATAACTCGCATGTAGAAATTTCATCTGTTGAATTAGCCCCATTGAATTCCATAAGGGTTGGAATTCCATTATCTTTTCGTTTAGACTTTATGCTTTATGTTTGACTCAACAGATAAAATATATTGCTTGTATAAAAATCGGTGCAAAAAATCATATTCTTTTCGCAGCCGAAGGAAATAATCACGGTCCCCAGAATTATTGCTCTTTTTAAATGTTTTGAAGGCTTTATTTTTTACATTTTTTAAGTTGGTTAGCCTTTTATTAAACCAAGGTTTTTTCTTATGAGTATTTACTCGAACTGGAACAAACCTGGTAAAAGAGTCTTTCAGAGCCTCAAACTTAAATTCTCTCTTCATTTGTGCATAAACGTTAAATTACTTTAGGAGGTGGTCATCACTTCCTACCGTGCTCAGGGTTTCGTACCCTATAAGGCTTGTTATCGCCTCTTTTGCGTACGATACCCTGTTGAGAGAGACCTTCGTGTCTATCTCTCGGACCGTTTTTTCGCTGTCCGTGTTTCTGCCGTTCACGCGCCCGTTCCGCAGCTAGCTTTGGTCTAAACTGTTGCTGGCTGATGTTAACGTTGCTCGTATTAGGGGCGTTTGGCGATACTGTCGTAGGCATTGAACCAGTCTTCTTTATATCGCTTCCGGCGGCAGTACTAATACTGGCTGCTGGTTGCGACGAGCTGGCGCTTGTTTTTTCTGACGACTTTTTCTTTTTATCAGTGTCATTGACACTATTTTTCGGGTCTGAATTGCAGACTTGTCGGATCCTTTAAGGGTGACCTTGATTTGTCCAAATCTGTATGATACCATCCCCTTTAGCTCCGCAAGCCTACGCATCGCACTCTCGTTTATTGCAAAGGCCATGTGGGCGACGTCTTTCTCGTCCGATCTTTGCAGAACTCTCCACGTTCTCGTATTTTGTCTCTGTTTTGACCTTCTAGTATTGCCAGTATTCTCTCATTTATAACTCCGGTACTCTGCGGGAAGAAAGCTCTGACAATATGTGGTTTCGGAAAGTCTTCCTCTCCCCCAAGCATTACTTCCAACTCGCATTTCTCCTTTAGTCTGAGGAAGTTTGTTTTCATCCACTCTGAAGTGGTGATGTCCGCACATACTAACAAGAGCAAACCGGCTTTGAAAGTTGTCCCGCGGAAAGCTGGCTTTGCATCCCCGTCGCGCAGTTCGATCGTGATGTCCATAATCCTCTCTTGTATTTGAACCATTTGTTCATTCGTGAGAGGATTGCGATCGATATCGACTGGTACGACACCCAATCTGACATAGCTCGCTATATCTCTATAGGTGGTTCTGTCAGAGGTTGTTTTCCCAGTGCGAGCTCGTTTCGCTTCGGACTGAGGTGGTGTGTTGTCCTCAGATCTCATGCGTTTGGCTTCTTTGGCATCATCTTTTGTTTTTGCAAAGATGCGGGCTTGCTCTATGCTGCTACCCTGTTTCAGCGCTCTGTTGAAATGACGCTTTTCCACTGGCGTGAACCTTGGAATCAGTTTGAGCCGTTTTGCCTGGGGTCCCTGGCGCTTCTCTATATTCCGGATGCAATTCATCCGAGAGTATACTGATGCTGTATACAGTACTTGATTCCGAGGCTGAGTCGCTCAGATCAGACAATTTCTCTTCTAGGCTCATCATCTCGAAATCACTGATTTGTGACCCTTCCCGATTGGCAGGTGTCGTGTCGGTTTCGACAGGGTGTTCTGAAACATCCCTAGTTGTTGATGCATTTGTAGAGGCATCATTCTCTATGTTTTTTTCTATTGGTACTTCAATTTTTCCCACGAGTAGGCGGGATTTATTGGTCGCCCGTGATCTACCCGTCTAACCATAGGAAGGCTATCTTGAGATCGGAGGTAGCCCGGTATCCAAAATTCGCAAACTAGCGGCTTAAAACTCCCTTTTTAGCCATGCATCCTTCGGCGTTTGCTGTTCCACCTTGGATTTGGGTTTAAGGGTTTTCTCCCACCTCAAACTTATGGTTCCCGCTTGTACATTGATCGTGCGTTGCAACGTGTTACAGCACACGGTAATATCCAAGTGGGACCCTTGGCTGACCCTAAACAGGCATGCTGATTAGTCATTTTCAGGTGGGCGCCCGCGAGAAGGACTGAAAGATGAGGATTTTGCCCATCTTTTTGTCATATCTCTATAGTTATTAGTAAATTGCATTTTTTGCCCAAAGAAACAGCGGTTAACAAGAGAAATTGTTCGTTTTTATTATGACGAGATGTCGTTGTCAGGACTAAGGCACAGAGTCCCTTACTATCTCAAAGTTATTTTTGTCAATGCTGACGCTTTGTCCAATTCAATGATTTTCTGTATACGTACGTCTGCCTCTTGGTCTTAGGCTCATTTAATGCTAAAACCATTTTTCGGAACGTGTGTGCCTATAAGGCTTATGTTGGCAAACTCGGCCTTGATACGAACAGTTTCAAAGCGTTTGCTGATGTCTTATAAGAGTAAGGTAACTTTTCATTTGATACCTTACTCCTATTTAATTTTGGTCCCACCTACCCTCCATATATACAGAGCGTTCCTCTGTCCGCAACCTGAAATGGAAGACTAACGAAGAAGTGCGGAAGCTAAGGATATAGCTAGCTTGGGAGTTATGTTGGTTGTGGGCCAGGTTAATCCCGGGCTGTAGCGCATTGAAGTACGTAAAACAGTTTATCTAAAAAAAGACACGAACAACATAATACCAACCCGCTTTTTGTTAAAGAACACGCAAACAATGGAAAGAAACTTCCAGATGAGGTTTGTCTTCAAATAAACAATCTACCACAGTACAAGTGTAGAATCTGTAAACATGGAGCTGTTGGAACATTAAAGGTTCGCCTTACATGAGAAAAAAAAAACCGGAAAAGTATTTCAAAAGTTTTAATAATGTTTACAGAGTTAGGTTAAATATTTACAATTCGTGCATTGCTTTTATCTATGCTTTAATGAAGTTGATTCGTCATATCTATGTATGCGTTTGTCGTCTCTTATTTCAAAAAGTACAAACAGCTATGACTGTTTCCTGCAGATAAACATCCCGCTGGCAGTTGAGGGGTTCCTTTTAATCGATGTTTCAAGTGACATAAGCTCTCCACGTTTTCGAAGAAACTTTCTTCTCTTCTTCTGGTGTGAAGTTCATGAATTATTAACACCATATTTTTTGGTTTGATGTTCGTTTTTGGAAGAACGAATGCTCTCGTAAAACTGTCCAAAGTTGTGGACAAAAGGCTTTTTGGTAAATGGAATCCGACACTGAGTCCCTTGTATAACATATGGGACTCTGGTTTTTAGGTGAGTTATTTGAGTTAATGGAGGCAATATATTTATTTGAGGCGAACACAGGAAGACAGGAGGAAGACGTGTGCTCACACTAATGCACATATTTTAATTTCAGGAGGCATCGGAAGAACTCCCAAGGTGTAAGCAACCTTCACTTCTCAGCGAAGCTTAGTCTGTCGTCGGTATTGTATTTTTTAATGTATGTGTTCTAATGGAAAGGAAATTTGCAATGTTCGTGGGTTAAAGTCAAATCTTTTTTCTGCATACGTCCACATTTGTAAATACAAACCAGCTGTTTTGGCACTAAGTGAAACACAGGTGGGGGTGAATACTGACTTATCAGAATTAACCCTAACTGGATATAATTTAGTGCCATTATTCTTTTTTCACCGCGGTCTCGCCATTTATATACGTAGTGACGTAGCCTACCAAATTCAAACTCAATACGGCCAATGTTCCACTCCGGAATTTAATGTTATATGGCTGAAATTCCATGTCCGTAGGCAATTAATCCACTACTGTTTCATTTATAGAAGCCCAAACCTTGACAGCCATTCAATTTTTAATGAATTTGATGCGCTGTCTGACTCCATCTCTAGAATTGTTTCCCCGCATCCTCACACTGAAATCGTCATTCCGGGCGATTTCAATGTACACAATTCTACGTGGCTTCAACATTCTGGACAGACAACACCCGAAGGAAGGTATGTTCAGATCTTTGCTATGGTAAACAACCTAGACCAGCTTGTAAATGAGCCGACACGCATACCGGATATTAAAAGTCAAGCCGCCAACACCCTGGACTTGTTTCTTACCTCTCACCCTGATAAATACACCATCAATGTATTATCGCCTCTAGGTTCGTCAGAACACTGTATCATATCAACAAATTTCTCGTACTCCAACCACACAGTTAAAGAGCAAATTCCCAAAAAAAACTGTATGGCAATACGAGAAAACCAATTGGGAAGCATTAAACAGTTTTTTTTTAGGAATTTTAACTGGTCGCTATGTTTCCTCGATAGTGACGCGGATGCTGCTGCTGATATGATATCAAACATCATTCTCCTTGGTATGAGATCTTTTATTCCCAACAGAATTAAGAGTATCAGACCAAAGGCAAAAGGTTGGTATGGCTTGAGCTGCAAAGAAGCTATCAGCTTGAGAGAGACAAACTTTCGGTTGTACAAACCAACCCAACAGAGGAAAATCGAATAAAGTTCAAACAAGCCAAAAATGACTGTAATGCCCATTTAAAGCGTGTCAAATTCCTCTATGACCAAAAGTTGAGGCAAAAAATTCTACAGTGTCCCAGAGGTAGTAAAAACTTTTGGTCATTTGTTAAAAATATAAAAAAATCGGCCTCATCATCAATTCCGACGCTCATTCACAATGACATTCCAGCTGTCAGCTCTTTAGACAAAGCCAATCTGCTTGCTGCGCATTTCGCAGCCAATTCTACATTGCCAGATTGTGTTCAGTCTCCTCCTGTACTTGATAACGTAGATCATTCTATGGGACAAATTCACTTTCGTACTCGTACAGTTGCAAGAGTTTTATCTGATCTTGACATACACGAATCCGCTGGTCCAGATGGTATATCCCCCATCATTCTGAAGAGGTGTTCTTCTACGATAGCAAACCCACTGCGTAAGCTTTTCTATCTATCCTACTCATCAGGACTCTTTCCGAGTAGATGGAAAACAGCATTTGTCCAGCCTGTACCAAAAAAAGGCGAATCTTCTTCTCTCTCCAACTACCGACCAATTGCACTTACGTCCCTTCTTTCCAAGGTCATGGAAACGCTGATAAATCGTCAGCTTATGAAATATCTCGAAACACGAAAACTTCTCAATGACCGACAGTATGGTTTTCGCAGCAACAGGTCTACTGGTGATTTGATGACATATCTCACCGAAAAGTGGAACCATCAATCCACCATGGTGGCGAAAGCAAGATTGTTGCGCTTGATATTTCAAAGGCATTTGACAGGGTTTGGCATCAAGCCCTTTTGTCGAAAATGCGTGCATTTGGAATCGACGAAAAACTTCTTCTATGGATTAGACATTATCTTTCGAAACGTTTAATTCAAGTTGTTTTGTATGGTTTCAAGTCTGTAACTCACCAAATAAATGCTGGTGTCCCTCAAGGCTCAGTTTTGTCTCCGACTCTCTTTCTCATTTTTATAAATGATCTCCTGTCTGCAACTTCTAATCCAATACATTCCTTCGCTGATGACAGTACCCTCAGCTTCTCATATTCGTTTACAGGTCCTCGTCCCTCACCTTCGAACGTTGACTCTAAACGCCAAAATATGTTAAGCTCATTGAATTCCGACCTTGACAGCATTATCAAATGGGGTAAATCCAATAGAGTGGAATTCAATGCTTCCAAAACACAATGCTGTCTTCTGTCATTAAAGCGAAACCAAAATCTAGAGCCATTATCCATGAATGGCACTTACGTCGAAGAAACCGAAAAGCTAACCCAAATTTGTTAGTAACGACTTACGTTGGAACGACCACATATTCGAAGTTGCTAAAAACGCAGCGAAATGTCTAGGTTTCCTAAATCGATGTAAGAAATATTTCACCCCCTCTGATCTGGCCACAATATATAAAGCGTTTATACGCCCAAAACTTGAATTCAATGCCCACATCTGGTCAAGTGCACCAAAATCAACATTGCACCTACTAGATAGGATTCAAACACGAGCGAAAAAACTTATAGGAGACATAAGAATAGCGAACTCCTTAGTTTCGCTCGAACACCGTCGCAACATCTCCTGCCTTACCTTGTTTTATCGCTATTTTAACAACCAATGTTCAAATGAAATAGCCAGCTGCATTCCTCCCATTCAACAATTCAGCCGCAATACTCGTTACGCAATGAATGCAAATCAGTTTACCCTCAAGCCCATCTTCGGACGTACGCTGAAATACAGAGATTCGTACATAAACCGAACAACACGAATGTGGAATGCTCTACCAAACTCTGTTTTTCCTTTCCATTATAACTTACAGACATTTAAAACCAATGTGCATCGGTATCTCCTTTCTTCTTATCCCTAATTTCCTTAACGCCCGCACTGTGTTAAAACATATAAAGGGTATTCATAACCCCTTGAGTGCGCGCAAATTATAAAAAAAACGGTGGTTTCTAGAGTTGCAGTAAGGATGGGCAAAGTGAATAACCCAAATGTGCAGTTTCGACATATTCGGGCAACAGGGAATCTCAAGGGTCAGTTAGGTCCTTGGTAGCCAATGGTAGCGCTCAATCCCGTAGTGGATACTGACCCCGTATCTTAGAGGTATCCGATAAATTGGAAATGACCCTCCAGGTTGGGGGCTATGCTTTGGATTAACTATCCATCCACGAAAAAATGTCTTAAAGCAACCAAGGGCATCGGACTGCACTGACCTTATTGTTGACGATCATTCTGAACGAATCTGCATCTAGAATATGAGAACATTAAATATGAGAGGTGTAGGCGAACAATTAACGGAAGCCCTTATCTGCTACAAAGCAGACATAACTGCCATCCAGGAAATACGATGGGATGTGCCGGGCAAAAAGAGGATGAAAAACTGTGACATCTACTACGGATCGTGTTATTGTGAGCAGAAACAGCGACTATTCGAATGTGAATTTCTTCTAAGAGCCAGACTTAGGCAAGAAGTTCTATGTTTTCAAGACATTAGTGAACGCATTATAACAATCCGCATCAAGGCCAAATCCACCAAAATATGCTTTTATATCTTCTCTTCTCTTCTGACGCTCTGACGGAGGAAAAATATGATATAGCGAAAGACTGCTTAAAATTGTGTGTGCTGGGATATTTCAACACAAAGGCTAGAAGAGAAGATATCTTTAGCAGTATTGTCAGAAAACATAGCCTACATGACAGAACGTCTGGCAACGGACTTACAGACTCAGGTTAACTACTTCGCTTTGGCGGCGTGGATATTGTGTGTAGTTGCACAAATTTATGGAAAATGTTGCCTCAAGTATTGGGTCGGGAGAAATATGTTAAAGAAGTCACATGACATCCCGTCATCCTGTCTTAATTGTTTTTGAAATCGAATATTTTGGTGAGGTCGTTGCCGATCCAAATATGTAGCTGCGATAATTCTCAATTTTTGTCCTGCACAGACAGACGGGCGAGTTTGGGTGGTATACTAAAACTAGTCATGGCTTTGTATAGTTTATCTCTATAAATTCTCTCATATGCAGCTTTGAAATAGATGAATAGTTGGTGGGTACCGATTCGGACTTCTTGGGTTTTTACAGGTTCTACCGAAGTGTGAAGATTCGATCAACTGTGGACTTCAAGGACATCAGGTTGTAAGAAAACGGTTTCAGACGTTCGCATATTATGACAGGTAGGTGTCTGTCTCTTTTTTTGTAAATAGGGCAAACGATGGGGTGGTTCTATTCTTCGGTCATGCTTTCATCTGATCAAAAATATGGTACTTTCAAAATCATCTCAACCGGTTTAATACAGCACAGCAGTAAAGCCGACATTTCCGGTAGCCTTGTTAGGCTTAAGTTCAGATATTGCTATTGTCACTTCACTTAGGTCGGGTGGTTGCTAGTTTTTTCTGTCGCCAATATTGAAGTGTTCGAATTGCCTGACAGTCTAATACTGTTCGTCATCGCCGTTGAACACTATCCCTAACTTTGACGTTTTACACTTTGGTAAAACTTACGAACATTATTCCTGGAGTGGCGACTCTTTATATCTTGAGATTGCAGTCTTTTGACAGTATTTCTGATTTGTTGTGGAGTAGTGAATATCCGCATTCTTACCTTGGTTGTAACAAGGTTGTGGTCCAAATCGGAATGTTCGGACATCCAAAATACTGGATGCGTGCCTCTTGTCTATCGCAATGTGATCAATTTTGTTGACTGTTCGTTGATCTGGAGACTGCCATGTCCCCTTATGGATATCGAGGTGAGGAAACCGTGTGCTGGCCATAGTGGCATTTCGTTTCACAGCTAAGTCAATTAGCCTAAGTTCGTTGCTAGACGTGTTGTCGCGTAGGCTGTGTTTTCCAATAATACTGCTAGAGATGTCTTCTCTTCCTACCTTTGCTTTAATATTTTCCAATACATTTTTTACATCGTACTGCAGAAATCGCTCATAAGTTTTGTCAAGGAGCTTATAGAAGCAGTTTTTCGCTATACCATCTTATTTCTCCATTTGAGCGTGAGCATATATAAGGGTTTTATAGGCGAATTTTGCCTAGATGCGGATTGTTACAATGCGTTCGCTAATGTCTCGGAAATAAAGGGTCCGCCAAATAACATTTTTTTTTTGTAAATGCTATAAAAAAAAACTACTAAATATATTCTCAAACTTATTTTTTTTTTTAAAAGAACAATCCCTCCGGTTAATAATGGAAAATAATTTCATTCAAATGGCTGCCTCGGCTGGCCATGCAGTAGCCTACACGATCGGTCCAATTTTTAAGCACATTATCGATTGTGTGCAGCTGCATTTCACCAATGGCTTCACGAATATTGTCCTTTAAAGCGTCAATTGTCTCTGGCTTGTCGGCGTAACACTTATCTTTTACGGCACCCAACAATAATAGTCCAACGGTGTCAAATCGCAGCTCCGAGGTGGCCAAACTACATCAGCTCTGCGGCTGATAATGTGATCTTCAAAAACAGGGCGCAAAACATCGAGTGTAGCTTCGGTTGTGTTTTAAGCCAACCAACGTTGTAAAGTAATGCCTCTGGTTTCTGGACAATACTTGAGGCTTTGAGAGGTGTTGACCATGGAATGAATTGCATTTGCGAGGGATGAAGAACGTTATGAAGATAAACTGATTCACTCTTGACCTTTCCATTATGTCACCCTAAGGATATCAATAAAGGTTGCAAAAAAAAGGAACAAGTTCGGTTGTGTGGCACGTAGCGCCGTCCTGTTGAAACCAAATGTTGCCAATATCCTCCTCTTCAATTTTTGTGAACACAAATTCGTTCAACATGGCCCGATAACGATCGCCATTGACTGTAACGGCCACTGGTCCAAAAATGGAGCAATTATGCCTCTGGACCAAAATCCGCACCAAACAGTGACTCATTTTGGGTGTATCGGCTTTTCAATGTATGCGTGCTGGTTTTCTGTGCCTCAAATGCGACAATTTTGCTTGTTTGCATACCCGTACGCAATTTTCGCACACATTCTGCAACATTACCATGATTTTCAAAGTAATGTCGCAATATTTCCTAGCGTTGTTCAAGCATATACGCAACCATATTCTTCTAGCGGAAGGATAAAACTAATTATCTGTCAAATCAGACATGAGCTAAGTGTTACCATTCACGAAATAAGCACTAGTTGAAAAAAAAAAAACGTTAGATGGCGGACCCGTTATAAGACTTCTTGCCTGATAACAACTCCACATCCGAATAGCCGTTTTGCTACGGTCCGTAGTATAGACGTCACAGTTTTCCATCCTCTTTTTGCCCGGTCTATCCCATTGAATTCCCTGGATCGCAGTTATGTCTGCTTTGTACCAGCTTGTGACTTCCAATAGGTGTTCGTCTGCACCTATCCTCTTTAATTTTCACATATGTATTTCAAGTGCAGATACGAACGTCATTGTCCTTTCTTCGTATGTCGTCAATCGTATAAACGTTCCTTTTCAGGCTTTTTTTATTGTTTCGTAACAAAAGATTTTTCCGTAATTGAGAAGTTAAAAAGCACAACCCAAAAACTGTAGGCGGTGACCTATGTTTTGACCTGAGAAAAAAAAACGATAAATGCTTTGTGTCAGTCAATTTGAACAGACTTTTTATAGTGTTGCTGTTTTTCTTTCTATTATCAAGACTCGCAATTATAAGTTCAGCAAGTCAAACCTTGTTGTATGATACCAGTATCCGATGATTATCACTGGGAAATAAAAATAAACTCAATTCGTCACCTGAATGCAAGAAGTGGATAATTCGCTTTTCTTCATTTTTGAGATATCTACGTTTTTTGCTACCTTGATTAGATATAAATAAAGTGCAAACTTATTTTCCTGATTTGCTGCCACCAATCTTGCAGCTATGTCAGAAATTACGAAAAAGTAATTTAAAATAAGAAACAAAACTTTTTTTGCCGATTTCTCAAAAATGTGGAAAGTGGAGTTACTCACTTTTAATTGATTTGTAGTTGTTGGGTCACCCTGTAACCCAAGTCACTCAACATAACTGCCAAATTTTAAATCTTTGTAAACTCACTCAAAAAGAGTAATATAAAAGGGCGTTAAATATTTGAAATAAATTATTGTTGAATTTTGATCATTGAAACTAGTCGTGTTTTATTTCGTTGAAGACAGTTTGCAGAAATTTCATTAGTTGTTGAAAACCGTAAAAAAGCTTACGAAACATTTTGGTGCCGAAACCAGGGAATTAATTAACAATTAAACATTCTTAAGTCCCAATAATTAAAAGTCCCTTGGACTGACATACATATTTCGTTGAGTGATTAGCGGTTGGTCGCGAGAGTGCATTTAATAGTGTAATTGACCTTCTCATACCGAGTGAAAAGGAAAAAGCACAATACAAAGTGAAAGAACTTTCGTCTTCGCAAGACAATTGAAAAAGTGCGTGGTTGTTGTTGTTGGTGAGGTGAATGATCTTCGACGGTTTGCTGGTATACACATACGGAACATTGGAAATCATCTACGGTGATGGTGAGCACTTGGACAGCTGTTTAACGGACGCTTGCAGTTGGGGAACGAACATTTGAAGAGAACCAAATTTAAGAGAACTACGCATTGGTTAAGTATATTCAAGTGGAAATACGGTATGTGCCTTTGCGATTAGTTGACACAAATTTGAAAGCTTTACCGATTCGATTAATTGGAATTCAAATCATTCAATGATAAATTGAAATATTAAAACGAAAAAGGCAAGATTTCAAGACAGATTCAAATTTGTGACAACTACTTCGATATTATTGCTTATCATATATCAATAGTCGAATAGTAGAATTTTAACACAAATATTAAATAAATAACAATCGTTACGATATGGTGGATGATGCAAAACCAAAGGAGATGGCGGGGCCATCAGTTGGCGAATTAAAAGCTTTGCGCTCGAACACAAAGCGAAGTCTAACTCGAATCAAAGAATTGATTCACAGCAAAGGTGAACATTTATCGTTGACTGAATTAGAGTGTAGATTAGGTATTCTTGAATCCTATTTCAAGCAGATTTTGAGTACCCAAATACAAATCGAAAGGCTTAGCACAGATGAGGACGTTAATTTTAAAACTAGCAATGAGATTGAAGATGTGTACATTGAAACCAAGTCGAGTATAATGTCGCTAATTAATAAAGTAAAGGCAAATGTTTCAGTCGATACTTTAAATGCATCATTGGCTGTTCCGTCTCTGACAAAGGCCAATTTGCAGTGTCAGAAGATACCTAAATTCGCAGGAAAATATTCTGAATATCCCAATTTTATAGGAATATATAAAAAATTAGTTCATAATAATCTTTCACTGGATAACGTGGAACGATTTAACTACTTGTTGGATAGTCTGACAGGAACGGCTCTTGCCGCAGTAAAAGAATTTGAAATTACTGAGGCAAATTACACGAAGGCATTTAACAGACTAAAGGATCGGTTTGATAACAAAACATTAATGGTAGAGGAACATATTAAGTCGATATTTATGTTGCCAAAGATGTCTCGAGGTGTCGCGTCCCAGCTTAGAACATTAGTTGATTCAGTTTCAAACCATTTTAGTGCAATGCAATCAATCGTTTCAATGGAGGACATCGCAAATGCGTTTCTATTGCATGTGGTGAGCGAAAAGCTCGATGCAGATTCATTGCTGAAATGGGAAGAGTCGATTGATTATTCTAAAAGATTATGGTGGAAGGATTGCGAGGAAGTTCTTTCGCGTAGATGTCAGAATTTGGAAGTAAGGGAAACTAAGTTGTGTCATCAACCATCGACATCAACCAACAATTTATCCCAGCAACAACATTCGGGTAGGAATCGGTCGAAAAATGACGGCAAACATAAAACCACGCTAGTCGTAGCAAACGGCGGTAATTGCAATTTTTGCACGAAAATTGGACACACAATTGATATGTGTTCTGCGTTCAAGAATATTAGCGTCGCGGATAGATTTCTGGAGGTAAAAAAGAGGGTACTTTGTATTAATTGCTTAGGTGGTGGACACTCTGTTCGCAAGTGCACAAAGGCAAAGTGCTCAGTATGTGGTTGGCCCCATCATATGCTTCTACATCGATACGAAGTAAATACGGCGGATCGGGTCGATTCAGGTGCACAACAAGCAGAAGCAGAAAGCATCACGGGTAACGCAGCCCTGCATTCGGCAGTTGCTCGAGTTAATGAATCAGGTCAGGTTATATTGGCAACAGCAGTAGTGGAGCTTCTAGATTGCAGTGGGGAAAGACATGAGTTTAGGGCGTTGTTAGATTCTGCTTCTCAACTTAATTTTGTTACGGAAGCAGTGGTGCAGCAGCTACGTCTTCGAAAAATACGTGTCAACTCAACAATAGCCGGAGTAGGTTCATTGCCAATGCAGGTCAAGCACAGCACTACAATTTCAATAAACTCGAGGTCGTCGGCGTTTAGTACATCAACGGATGCCTTAATTTTGCCAAAAATAACCAGCATCCAGCCGGAGCAAAAAGTCGAGTGTGGAGAGTGGAACATTCCTGCAAATCTCTCACTCGCAGATCCAAACTTCTACTTGCCGTCGTCAGTAGACCTGTTGTTAGGGGCAGATTTGTTTTATAGTTTGTTGATGGTGGGGCAAATCAAGTTAGGTGTAGACAGGCCTATTTTACAAAAAACTGTCTTTGGGTGGATCGTGTCGGGAAAGATCAGGACGACGAAGTTGACCAAAGCGCGTTGTCATATAGCAACAGCTACGGAATTGGACAGAGGTGATCCAGAGCTAAAATCATTAGTTGAAAAGTTCTGGGCGATCGAAACATTGCAACCAGAGAATCCAATATTAACGGAAGAGGAAAGGAGCTGCGAATCCCATTTTGAATCGACGATGAGGAGGAGTGCCGATGGGAGATTTGTTGTTCGGCTACCATTCAAATCTAGGAAAGAGTTGTTGGGTGATTCATTTCGGAGTGCGGAGCAACGTTTCTACGGATTGGAGAGAAGGTTTAGCCGGAATCCAGAGTTGGCGGAAGAATATGGCAGATTCATTCGGGAATATGTCGATATGAGACAAATGACAAAAGTGCCACGATGCCATCGCAGTCTGGTTAAATATATTGCTCCACATCAGTGTGTAATCAAGCCGGATTCGACCACAACAAAATTAAGAGTTGTCTTTGATTGTAGTGCGAGATCATCAGGTAATCTCTCGTTGAATGAAATTTTGTTGAAAGGCCCAGTTGTGCAGGATGATCTGTTTTCAATTATATTGAGGTTTAGAGCTTACAAATATGCACTCACAGCGGATATATCAAAAATGTACAGACAGGTTAACGTGGATGATCGGGATACATATTTTCAATGCATCTTATGGAGAGATGACCCTAAGAGCGAGTTGGATATCTACAGGCTGTTGACTGTCACATACGGCACAACGTCGGCTCCGTATTTAGCCACAAGATGCCTCACGCAGCTGGCAGCGGAGTGTCAAAACGATTACCCAATTGGAGCAGGAAAAGTTAGAAAAGACTTCTACGTCGACGACTTAATTACTGGTGGTAATTCGCGTGAAGAGATTGAGAGCATTTACGATGAAGTAAAAGCGGTACTAGAAAAGGGAAAATTTGAGATTCGTAAGTGGTTTTCCAACGAGCCATCATTCTTGGCATCCATTCCAGATGACGATAAGGAGAAACCATTGCGAATAAATGATGCAGACATCATTAAAGCGTTAGGGATTAGTTGGGATCCTACGGCAGACCAGCTTTGCTATTTGACTCCAAAGTTAGCGTCATCCAATCGTATCACGATGCGGATAGTGCTGTCAGAGATGGCTCAATTATTTGACCCATTAGGATTAATAAATCCAATAATCGGGAGGGCGAAAATCTTTATGCAAGATCTATGGATATCCAAGGTGAAGTGGGATGAATCGTTATCACAGGAATTACACACTCAATGGGCAAAGTTCAAGGACGAACTAGAAGAGCTGCAGAGGATACGGGTTGCGAGAAGTGTGTTACCATGTGAGGAGTCCGATTCCAAGGTGCAGATCCATGGATTTGCAGATGCATCGGGTAGAGCCTATGGGTGTTGCATCTATGTGCGCTCTGTCACAAGAGGACAGGTATTGGTGAACCTATACTGTGCCAAATCACGGGTGGCTCCGAAGAAAGTCCAACCAATCCCTCGGCTAGAACTCTGTGCTGCGGAACTATTGGTACAACTTTTAGAAAAGGTGCTAAACAACTTTCCGCAAGAAATCGAGTTGGTCAATCTGTGGACAGACTCGGAAATTGTCTTGCACTGGCTAGCAAAACACCCATCGACGTGGGAAACTTTTGTGGCAAATCGCGTATCCAGGATTCAACAAGGATCCCACCAAGCTACTTGGAGACACGTGGGAACCAAGGCGAATCCGGCGGATATCGTGTCGAGAGGTGCGACAGTAGCAGAGTTGATGAACTCGATCTGGTTTACAGGGCCGACATTCCTGTATAAGGACGAAAGGGAGTGGCCAATAACGAAACCAACTCTTAATATATCAGCAGTTCCAGGAAAAAAAAGTGTGCGAACAACGTTGATGGCAACAAGAATCACAGATGAGTTTCGAGGAATATATACCAAATTTCGCAGCGTCCAAAAAACAATTCGTATTGTGGCATATGTTTGTAGATTTATAAAGAAGTGTCGTAAAACGGATATGCCTAAAGAAGAGATTCTATCGGTAGACGAGCTGGAAGAGGCGTTGTTGAAAATAATGTGGCATATCCAAAACTCATCGTTCCAAGAGGAAGCACAGTTGTTGAAGCGCAACAAGGAGTTACCAACTCATAGCAAGGTGAAGGCGCTAGCTCCGTACATAGGAGCACAATCAGGAGTGGAGTTGTTGAGAGTTGGGGGAAGGTTGAAAAATGCAACGCTTCCGTATGATATGAAACATCCAATACTTTTACCCAACGATAACCAGTTTGTGTGGAACTATGTAATGCATTTGCACATTAAAAACATGCATGCAGGCCCACAGGTATTAGTGGCGTTGGTAAGGCATCGGTTTTGGATCATAAACTGCAGAACATTGGTGCGCAGGGTAATAAAAAGTTGTCTACGATGCTTTAAATTTCGACCTCAGCTTCAGGTGGAAATAATGGGAAATCTTCCGAAAAATCGAGTTAGTTTAAGTAGGCCATTTCTAACTACAGGCGTCGATTTTTGTGGACCCTATGGGGTTACAGAAGGAGTAAGAGGACGTTCGCCAAAGAAGTATTATGTTGCAGTTTTTGTGTGCTTTGGATGTAAAGCAGTTCATCCTGAGGCAGTAAGCGAGTTGACGACCAAAGCGTTTATCATGGCATTAAAACGATTTGTGGCAAGAAAAGGACTGCCCCGGCGCATTTACTGTGACAACGCAACGAACTTTGTAGGTGCTAGGAGAGAACTTGCGTCTTTGAAGCACATGCTTTTTAACCAGCAAGCGGAGAAAGACATAGGTAGTTGGTGTGCGGGGGAGGGGATCGAATTTAAACATATCCCACCTAGATCACCGCATTTTGGGGGGCTGTGGGAAGCTGCGGTCAAATCGTTTAAATACCATTTTCGTCGTGTGATGTCTCAAACATTGTTGAATGTTGAAGAATTTAATACCATTGTCATTGATATTGAATCTATTTTAAATTCTAGACCTATTTCGCCGATGTCATCCGATCCCAATGATTGTGAGGTCCTTACGCCTGGCCATTTCCTAATTGGAGACGCACAACGAGCCATACCGGAGCCGGTACTCGATCAACCAAAAACCATGTCATCAATAGAGCGCTGGAAGCGGGTATCACTTCTAAGGCAACATTTTTGGGAGCGATGGCGACGAGATTATTTGCTAGAACTTCAAAGCAAAGCAAAGTGGAGAGCAGCAGCCGTCAAAGAAATCAAGTCAGGGACTTTGGTGTTGATTGCAGACGACAACATTCCATCAAACCAGTGGCGAATGGGACGTGTAATATCCACGATAAAGGGCGACGACGGCAAAATACGAGTGGTCGAGGTTAAAACTAAGGCAGGCATAACGAAGCGAGCGGTGCAAAGATTGGCGATACTTCCCTTTGAGTGTTGAATTAGCTGCAATCCTGCAGTTCCTTCAACAGGGCCGGAATGTTGGGTCACCCTGTAACCCAAGTCACTCAACATAAATGCCAAATTTTAAATCTTTGTAAACTCACTCAAAAAGAGTAATATAAAAGGGCGTTAAATATTTGAAATAAATTATTGTTGAATTTTGATCATTGAAACTAGTCGTGTTTTATTTCGTTGAAGACAGTTTTGCAGAAATTTCATTAGTTGTTGAAAACCGTAAAAAAGCTTACGAAACAGTAGTCATTTAAACTCACAACAACATTTCGTCATCAATAAATCTCTTGCCTTCCGCTATTTCTTCGTTCTAAGATTGTAATTTCGTAGTAAACCACTCACTTAAACGAAATAGGAGGCCCTATATAAGAACCTGATCATCCTAGTTCTATGACCTACGGCGCTGAAACATGAACGGTATCAAATGCGGATGAAGAAATCCTTGATCGTTTTGAGTAAAAATAAAGTGAGAAAAACTCCGCATTGGACGTTTAAGATGGACATTTAATTTTAATATACCAGCTCATTTTCATTTTTTACTACATTCAAATATTTCCAACAATTAGTAATTTTTATGATTGAAATGTGTAAATTAAATTCGTTCAGACAAGCCATACAACTCGCAGGTCTGAAAAATAAAGTTGTGCTGCACCTGTAAAAAATTTAAACTCGATAACTCAATTATTCTTAGCTCTATTTTTGTTATGCCCTTATTTAACGAATGTTTATTTCCTCGGAATTCAAAAATACATGGCTCAACTTTTCGCAAAACTAGTTGGTTACACCTTGTACTAAAATATCGCATCTCGCAATAGAGTAATTTTTGCAATTCTATAATGTAAGTTCGTTACTTAAGCACAAATATATTTTCCTAACATCAGCACTAAAGTTGATTAATTAAATTAAATGGTACCTCAACAACCGAAAAGTTTCGCCTACACCACTAAAACAAATGGCAGACTCTGAATCCTTTCCAACAAAATAAACTAACAAATTAGTTCATTAAAAATAATTGCAATAATATTTCAGTGCTAGTAAGGTTGTTGCCAAATGCTTACCCTCTGTTTATGCAAGACAAATATTTTCCTTTTCTTCGTGCCCATCTGAGGCTCATACCCTATACTATTTGCAAGTGTTTCAAAGCAACACGTGATTGTTCAGAGGATGGTATTCATTTTAAGGACACCACCGCCCCACACTTATGTGAAACATGCTTAATATTATATAATCCCTCTTTTTAAGCCAGCCAACGTTGTAAAGTAATGCCTCTGGTTTCTGGACAATACTTGAGGCTTTGAGAGGTGTTGACCATGAATGAATTGCATTTGCGAGGGATGAAGAACGTTATGAAGATAAACTGATTCACTCTTGACCTTTCCATTATGTCACCCTAAGGATATCAATAAAGGTTGCAAAAAAAGGAACAAGTAGATCCAATGTCAGTATCTGGTCAAGGCATTGTATGCAGGCGTTTTATTGTTCGACATGTGCAAAAGTGTGTAATGATATGCGGCAGCACCCAGCCATTGTTTATGGTTGATCCTTACCATCGAAAAGAGTGTCCCTTTTTTGTGATGTGCCTTGATTAACAGAAAATCGATGAAAAGTCTTTTCATTGTATTAATACCTCCCCTCCCATGTTAGTATGCATATAAATCTTTGTGCACGTACATTTTGGCATTGATGTGACTGCTGCTTTATCCCATGCAAAGTGGAAAAGTAAATTTTCCGAAACTAATAGACACGACAGCAGAAAACAAATATACAAGATTCTTGGCAATCGACAGCGTCAGCTGAGGGAGAACTTTGTGATTCCTTGGCTAATTGAATGAGGCTGCTCCTTTCGATTGATTTGGGATGAAAGAAATACTTTGTTTTACCTTGCGGTAAATGATAAGACAGACAATAGAAAATTTTTATAATTGAGTGAATCCAAGAACACCAATAGATGTCGTTAGTTTGATCTGTTTGGGTGGTCCATATTATTCCCACTATTGGCGCTTAAGAAATATTTATCAACAGAAGTGATTTTAATTACTTCATTATCTGCTCGTTCTTAAATTGAAAATACATTGAATTATACACATTTAGTATCGGATCCTTTTGAAGGGTGTTTCAAATGGATTAACCCTATTAAAATTTCATTAATCAATTTTGGCCAATAATGTATTTTGTAGACACTGGATTGGCTTGTTCTTATAAGGTGCTATCACTTTTTCAAAGTGATTGATGATGATTGATCATAGGAAAAATGCTTTTGAAATTTATTTATTCTTCTCATAACGTAGTTTGGTTTCCTCTTGTTTGTACTTCTAGAACTTCAAAAGGACAAATGTGTTACAAAAATATTTTGAATGTTTTCATATGTTAAGGAACGTAATCTGCTACCTAAAGTAAAGTGTTCTATTCTACAGAATCGCTAACTGAGTTAATCTAACCACATCTGTCTACCCATCCGTCTGTCTGTGTGTCACTGGTTTTCGGGACTTAAATTTTGTTCTAGAGTGATGAAATCTGTTCGACGAAGCAGAGCAAGTGTAAACATTTTTATAATATTTGCAAACTGCTACGTCCACTTTTTAGTAAAACGTTGTTTTTAACCAAACGGTTAAGATTTTTTTAATTTAATAAAAATAAAAAAAAAACGTTTGATGAAAATAGTTACTATGAACTTTTTGTCTATAGAGCATTTTTATCCAGTTGCAATTTTGAGGGCGTTTTCCTCAAAAAAAATCTATTACTTACTTACTTACTTAAGTGGCGCTACAGTCCGGAATGAACCTGGGCCTCAACCAACATGCCTCTCCAATTAGCCCTGTCCTTAGCTAACTGCCTCCAGTTGCGCACTGGAGTTGGTTGAGGTCGGTTTCCACTTGTGCGCGCCACGCGCGGCGAGGTCTTCCTCTACTGCGTCCGACGTCTGGCTGGGAATCGAAGACTCTGCGAGCCGGAGTATTGGTGTCCATTCGTTCTACATGTCCTAGCCATCTTAAACGTCCAATGCGGAGTTTTTTGACCAGGGGCATGTCCCTGTACAGCTCGTATAGTTCTTGGTTGAATCTTCGTCTCCATAGCCCGTCAACGCAAACGGGACCGAAGATTTTTCGAAGAATTTTCCTCTCTAATCTACCAAGGATTTCTTCATCCGGTTTTGATACGGTCCATGCTTCAGTGCCGTAGAGCAGGACTTGGATGATCAGGGTCTTATATAGGATCTCCTTAGTAGTTCGAGTGAGGGCTTTACTACTAAATTGCCTTCTTAGCCCGAAGAAACAGCGGTTGGCAAGAGTAATTCTTCGTTTAATTTCTGACGAGATGTTGTTGTCAGAGCTAATAGCGGAGCCGAGGTAGACAAAGTCCCGTACTACCTCAAAATTATATCTGTCAATGGTGACGTTTGGTCCAATACGTCGATGTTGTGGGTCCTTTCGTGTTGACAGCATATACTTAGTCTTACCCTCATTTACTGCTAAACCCATTTTCGCCGCTTCCTTCTCTATACTAGCAAACGTGGCTATGACATCACGTTGAGTCCTACCAATGATGTCAATATCGTCAGCGTATGCCAGTAGTTGCACCGACTTTTGGAAAATTGTGCCTCTGGTGTTGGCTTTGGAGTTTTGCACAATTCTCTCAAGAATCAGATTAAAGAAGTCACATGACAGCGCATCGCCTTGCCTAAATCCTTTTTTGGTATCGAATGTGTCGGTGAGGTCGTTTCCGACCCTGATGGAGCAGCGAGAATTCTCTATAGTCATCCTACACAAACGGAAGAGTTTGGGCGGTATACCAAAACTAGACATGGCTCTGTACAGTTCGTCTCTATAAATGCTGTCATATGTGGCTTTGAAATCGATGAATAGGTGGTGGGTATCGATTTGGACTTCTTGAGTTTTTTCCAGGATCTGCCGAAGTGTGAAAATTTGATCGGTTGTGGACTTTCCTGGCCTAAAACCACACTGATAAGGGCCAATCAGGTTGTTGGTAAACGGTTTCAGGCGTTCACATATTACGGCAGATAGGATCTTGTAGGCGATGTTGAGGAGACTTATGCCTCTGTAGTTGGCGCAGTTCAGAGGATCTCCTTTTTTGTGGATCGGGCAAACGATGCTGAGGTTCCATTCTTCAGGCATATTTTCATCCGACCAGATTTGGCTTATGAGTTGGTGGATGTTACTTACCAAGTCATCTCCGCCGGCCTTATAGAGCTCAGCGGGAAGGCCGTCATTTCCGGCAGCCTTATTAAGCTTGAGTTTAGATATTGCTATCCTCACTTCACTCAGGTCGGGTGGTTGGCAGTTTTCGCTGTCGTTGCCAATATTGAATGGTTCGTTCTGCCTGACAGCGGAATGTTGTTCGTCATCGCCGTTTAACAGTCTGCAGAAGTGGTTCTTCCATATCCTCAGCATCGACTGTGTCTCAACTACAATAGTTCCTTGTTCATCTCGACAGGATTCTGTTCGAGCCTTGTATCCTTGGCTTTGACGTTTTACACTTTGGTAAAACTTGCGAACATCGTTCCTGGAGTGGCACCTCTCTATATCCTCGATCGCGCGCTTTTCTTGCTCTTTTTTCTTCTTTCTGAAAAGCCGATGTTCTTCCCTTCTTCTTTGCCTATAGAGCTCAATGGCAGCTCTCGTCTTCACCTGCAGCTTAGCCTTGTAGGCCTCGTTCTTGGCTGCGAGCATCTGTCGGCATTCCTCATCAAACCAGGGGTTTCTTTATATATATAAAAAAGGTTGCAAATGATTTTCTTGCAACGTTTAGCTCCTGGGCTAATATAGTGCTGGATGAACCGTTTTAGGTGCTTACCAACTTGGTACCGGCTACATTCCTTTAACCAAGAGAAATTGACATTACGCAGTGAGCCAATAGCTGAATGAGCTCTTGTGAGAAACTAGTTCGATATTTTTAAAGTAGCGGGTACTGCTTACATATTATATTAATATTATCACAGCATTTAAAAAGAATTATACATGTCACTTCCAAAATTTCCAGCAACTGGTCAATGGCCTAATTCCTCTCAGGCAGCATTGTCTACAAAATCTATGATTGATCCATCTGCGTAAATGGGCTAATTTTGTGGGTTCCTTCATTAGTCATTGCTCGGAAAAGAGCAGAAGAATGGTTGAATGGTAGGTTAGGAGATATGTAATCCGAATTAATACTAATATTTGTAGTTTCTAAGGATCTGTGCATGCTCTTAGAGACTTCATGGCTCTCCGTTTATATTTAACTTTTACTTCTAAATAAATATATTGTTTTCGTGAAAATTTTTTTGAAATGCCATCAGTCTGTCCGTAATGGTCTATCCAGCCTAAAGGACTTAACCGATTGCCCTTAAACTTCGTATTAACAACTTGTTCGGTCACAATTCTAAGTAATTTTGTTTACCCTTAGCTATTTTATGAGCTAAGGATAATATGACGAATATTCCACGCCAGTTATTCTAAGAGGGGGCTCAGTGGCGCGATGAACTGCCACGCAGACGGTCTTGGGTCGATTCCCAGCCGTAGCAACACCTGAATAATTTTTCGCTGGCCCTCCTCTCGTGATGAACTGACAAATCATCCGAGTAGTATCAATTGTCAAGAATAGCTTATCTCAACTTAGCCGTTCGGAGTCAGCATAAAACAGGAGGTCCCGCCATCGTGCAAGAAGTACACACGCACACATGAATAGTTGTGAGAAAGCAAGGCCCTGTGTACTAACGAGCCTGTTGCGCCAAAAATTTGTATTTTTTTATTTTAGTTATTCTAAGAGGGCATATATTTCCCACTCTGTGGTCAAAACTGGCACTTATTTCTCAAGTCAAATCTGGTTGCATGAGACCTATAAAAGGTGGTTACCACTAGAGATTATACTCATCCTATAGTACTCCCCACATAGTTTTGACATTTTAAGAGTACAAAAGAGAGATTGGGACCTACTTATAGGATGCGACGCTAATGCTCATAACACCAGCTGGGGCAGTAGTGACACAAATAATAGAGGTGAGTCCCTATTCCAATATATTAATTCATAATCGTGGAAATGAACCCACTTTTATCATAAAAAATCGCAGGGAAGTCTTAGACCTAACACTTTCCTCTAACTCTGTCACCCTATCTCAGACTGGAGGGTATCAAATCAACCTAGCTTTTCAGATCACAGAATTATACAATTCTTATTACTTGAAACGTTAGCTAACATCGCTCCATTTCGTAACCCAGGAAAGACAAACTGGGACATCTTCATGTCCAAAGTCTCCAAGCACACCTTTAGAAGTGTCGCACGAAACCAAACAGATGTTGACAATGACACAAACGTCAACGAACTCGTCACAGTTTTTAAGAACGCTTTTTCAAAAGCATGCCCACTAAGCAAAAATACAAAAAAAGAAAAAGAAACAAAGCCACTGGTGGTCTAGGGAACTGGCCAGCCAACCCAGCGCAACGAGAGAACTCTTCAAAGTGGCAAAAAGGTCAAACGTAGAAACAGACTCTCTTATAGAACCAGCCTCTGCAAATTCAAAAAAGAGATCACAACAGCCAAAAGAAAGGCTTGGAAAGAATTCTGCAGCAGTATCGAGCACTATCAAAAGAAGCAAGCAGCTCTGGTTTGCTCAAAAATTCAGCAAATGAATGGACAGAATTAACCGCTGAAACCCTGAACCTTCTTTTAAGCACACACTTTCCGCACTGCAAAACTGTAGAGGAAAATGTCATCGCAAGTACAAAAACAGACCACACATCGGACAACATGTGTGACGACTCCCTCATTAATACGATAGTGTGCAAGGAAAAAATTGCATGGGCCATTAATTCATTCAAGCCCCATAAATCACCCGGCCCTGACGGCATAACCCCTATCATGCTACAAAAAACTGCTAATCACATAATGCCAATACTGCTTACCATCTTCCGTGGATGTCTAAAACTAAACCACACACCACAAGTGTGGCGTGAAGTTAAAGTAATATTCATACCGAAGGCAGGTAAATGCAGCCACACCGTAGCGAAAGATTTAAGACCCATAAGCCTGTCCTCCTTCCTTCTGAAAACGATGGAACGATTACTCGACATCCAAATACGTAGCAACCTGAATCCAGGTTACCTAACGCCAACACGCCTATATAAAGGGCAAATCGGTGGAAACGGCTCTACACGAAGTAGCTCGCACAGTAGAAAATTCACTGCATTGCAAAGAATATACGTTAGCAGCCTTTCTAAATATAGAAGGAGCCTTCAACAACGTTTAAACTGAAGCAATTGCTGAGGCACTTGTCAAAGCTGAAATAGGAACGGTTTCTAGCAATTCGATCTTAACCATGCTCAATAACCGGGTCATTTCGTCAACACTAGGCGATTGTATCAAAAAGATCACAACGTCAAGAGGCACCCCTCAAGGAGGCACCCCTCTGGCTATTAGTAGTCAACGAGGCACTTAAGAAGCTGGATATCACTGCAATAAAAACAGTGGCATACGCTGATGACGTAGTCCTCATGGCGTGCGGAAAATTCACATCGACACTGAGTGAAATTATGCAAAGAAGTCTCAATATACTCAGCAAGTGGGCAAAGCCTTGCGGGCGTAAACCCAAACAAAACAGAACTGGTTCTCTTTACTAACAGGAGATCGATCCCAGCGTTTCCGGCACCGTCTTTGGAAGATTCGATCCTGTCAATGTCAGTAAGTGCGAAATATCTGGGGGTGGTACCTGATAGTAAACTGAACTGGTATCTAAACGTTGAAGAAAGAGTAAAGAAAGCAAATATTGCCCTCTATAGCTGCAACAGAATCTGCGGCAAAAAATGGGGCCCATCCCCGAAGGTCACAAAATGGCTATACACAGCTATTGTCAGGCCAATCCTAACATACGGTTGCTTGGTCTGGTGGAATGCTATGAAAAAAGCAAAACATATGACCAAACTAACGAAAGATCAAAGGACAGCATGCATACTCACGACAGCAGCCATGCGCACTAGCCCCACAGTAGGGTTAGAAACAATCCTAAACATAACACCAATTGACTTAAATCAATGACACAGCAGCAAAAAGCGCAGCAAGACTCAATGAAACGGGCAATCTACTCATGAAGCCTTTTGGCCATAGCTCAATATTAAACTCAATGGCACATGCGGATGTAGCATCGGACTTCATTATCCCATACCACGACTTTGATACTAATTACTCTATCAGAATACCAAGCAGAGACGAATGGTCTTCAAACAATGTGTTATCTAACATAGAAATAGCAATTTATACCGACGGATCTAAAATGGAAGTCGGAGTGGGCTCTGGTGTCTACTCTGAAAAGAACGGGCTAGCTACATCCCTGAGATTAGCAAACTCGTGTGGTGTATTCCAAGCTGAGATCCTGGCCATACTCGAAGCTGCCGAATCGGCTAGGGTATTAGACATATCACATGAGGATATCTCCATCTACGTGGATAGTCAAGCGGCCATTAGAGCTCTGGCATCCAATATAGTAAAATCACGGGTAGTTGGACGCTGCAGCGAAGAGCTGAAGGCTCTGTATAACCAGAACAAAGTCCAAATTATCTGGGTGCCAGGACATAATGACCTTATAGGAAATGAGAAAGCAGACGAGCTAGCTAGACTAGGACGTCCAGTTGAATTTCCCTAGCTGATAAATGGATCAATCCCCCGATAGTATCTAAAAAACATGTACTAACCAAGCACACTCAAAAAGCAACCATAACAAGATGGCAAAATACAATCACTTGCATACACACAAAATCTCTCTGGCCGGAGTTCAGGGTCGATCAGAATGCGTATCTGTAGCTGGTATCTGTAGCGCTTACACAATGTGTATCTTCGTGAATCTGTAGCTTGAAGTTGAATAGAGGGAAACTTCATGCAAGAAATGTATCTCTCTTTTGACAGCGATGCAAGATACCAGCTACAGATATGCATTCTGAGCAGGCATTTAAGCGGCAGCAAATCAAACAAGCTAATAGCTTTGAACAGAGCATCCATTTCAATAGCGGTGAGAGTGATAACAGGTCACAACCTTTTGGGTAAGCACTCCAATAAGATAAAACTGACTGGTGCGAACCAACTTTGCAGGAAATGCAGCGACCCAGACGTCGAAGAAGAGGTCTCACACCTATCATGTCACTGTCCTGCGATCAGTGGCAGCCGTTTAAAAATACTAGGCAGCCTATACTTCGACGACCTAAGAAACCTAACGACTATCCCAATAGCGCAGATAGTCCGCTTTTGTAACAGATCAGGATGGAGCAACTACCTCTTTGAGGCTGAAGGAGCAACACAGACCAGCACCGCATAGGTGCATAGGTATCACTAGCGAACTTAACCAGGTATCCTCTTTCTCTATTTCAGGGTACTTTCTTCGAAGGGTATCGCTATGGGCACACGTAGCTTGACGACTCACTCGAGCGTCAACAGCCCATCTAACCTAACCTAACCTAAGAGTACAAAATACCTCTAACATTCCCTTTGAACAATTCGGCTTGTTTGTTTAATTTGCTAAAAGTAACCCTTGCAATACAATACAGAAGAAATTATTTTCTTAAATCCCTTTATGATTACTTTATACACATATTGATCCCTAAATGAATTTGCCAATTGAATACATGGGCTGTTTGTTTTAATCCAAGGCTACTCAGAAGATGGTTTGTCGTTTCAATTAAAATTGGCCTGGGTCTTAACGAAATTCTCTTTCACTAAAAAGGCATTATTACTGAAAGCCTAAAAAAAAGGCAAATGTACATGAACATTAAGAGTCTTTGATTGGTCCTTAGCCCTTTTTTATTTCTGAATAGAGTATTTTCCAGCTCAAGTTGAAAATACCTTAAATAACCTTCTTAGAAAAAAAGCTAAATTTGTTCCGTTTATACGGATCCAACAATTTGTTCAAAGAGATATATACCTTTATTTACCTGTGTACATTCTCGTATCATTTTAATGATGTACTTGAACATGCTTCATGCACCATTCAATAGTATCATGTTGGAAATATGATATAATGAGGGAGGAAAACACGAATTCTGCAATAAAATATCAAATATTATAAATGAGCTTCTAATAAGTTTGGCCAAAAGTAAGCATGTACAATTATTCCATAAATGATGTCTAAAAAACACATTTCAATAGGCTTGTTCCACTAACAGATCGCTAGGAAATTTTTCTCCGCTCCATGAACAGATTTTTGAATCCAGTGGATCAAAATTCTCAGCAGAGGGGAACTGTCAAAAAACGGATTCCTTACTTAGCAGCTAATAGAAAACTCAAATACCATGTAGGTTTGCAATATTTTACGATTTGCATAAATTAGCAAAACTTAAAGGACAATACATTTAAGAAACTGTAATAATTAGATATCTTATACTGAACTTGAAAAAGATAGAAAGAGGCGTGAGAAAAATTATTTTTCGTTATTGGCCAAAACTAACAAAGAAGAAATATTTTACTAAAGGGTCCGCCAAATAACAATTTTTTTTGAAAATGCTATAAAAAAAACTACTGAATATTTTCTCAAATTCCTTTTTCTTTTTTATACAATCCTTCCGGTTAATAATGGAATAATTTCATTCAAATAGCTGCCTCGGCTGGCCATGCAGTAGCCTACACGATCGGTCCAATTTTTAAGCACATTATCGATTGTGTGCAGCTGTATTTCACCAATGGCTTCACGAATATTGTCCTTTAAAGCGTCAATTGTCTCTGGCTTGTCGGCGTAACACTTATCTTTTACGGCACCCCACAAATAATAGTCCAACGGTGTCACATCGCAGCTCCGAGGTGGCCAAACGTCATCAGCTCTGCGGCTGATAATGCGATCTTCAAAACAGGGCGCAAAACATCGAGTGTGGCTTCGGCTGTGTGGCACGTAGCGCCGTCCTGTTAAAATCAAATGTTGCCAATATCCTCCTCTTAAATTTTTGTGAACAAAAATTTGTTCAACATGGCCCGATAACGATCGCCATTGACTGTAACGGCCACTCCTTGCTCATTTTCGAAGAAAAATGGCCCAATTATGCCTCTGGACCAAAATCCGCACCAAACAGTGACTCGTTTTGGGTGTATCGGCTTTTCAATGTATGCGTGCGGGTTTTCTGTGACAATTTTGCTTGTTTACATACCCGCCAAGATCAAAATGAGCTTCATCTGAAAAGATGATTTTTTTGCCAAAATCGGCATCTTCTCTAAGTCGATCGCAGGCCCACTTAGCGAAGCGAAAACGCATTGGATGGTCAGTTGGCTTCAACTCCTGAACCAAATGGACTTTGTATGGCGTCATACCAAGGTCTTTATGCAAAATTCGTCTCAATGATGTCTCCGAAATGTTCAATTGTTGAGAACGATGGTGAATTGATGTTGATGGCGCTTCACGCACACTTTCTGCCACAGCAGCAATATTCTCGGGTGTACGCACTGTTTTTGGCTTTTCACGCTTTGGTTTATCGATGAGGATGCCAGTTTCTTTCACTTTTTTCACAAGATAACGAACATACGGAGCTGATGGTGCTTTTCTTCTTCCAAAATCCGTACGCAATTTTCGCACACATTCTGCAACTTTACCATGATTTTCAAAGTAATGTCGCAACATTTCTCAGTGTTGTTCAAGCGTATACACAACCATATTCAGCGGAAAGATAAAACTAATTATCTGTCAAATCAGACATGAGCTAAGTGTTACCATTCACGAAATAAGCACTAGTTGAAAAAAAAAACGTTAGATGGCGGACCCGTTATAATGCAAACATACATACATTTTGATTTTTAACTTTCTCTTACAAAGAGAAAGATATTGTTTTCGTGAAAATTTTCGACCTCGAGATTTTGATTGATTCTAACATTACGATGATAGCGGAGCCTAAAAAAGTGGTTTTTGGAATTCCGTCCGTCGGTCCGTCGGTCCGTCGGTCCGTCTGTCCGTGACGGTCTCCCCAGCCTAAACGGCTTGACCGATTTTCTTCAAACTTCGTATCCAAGCTTGTTTTGGTCATAATTCTAGGCCATTTTTTTTGTTTGCTTTTAGCCATGTTAAAACTGGTACCTGCCATATAAAAATTACACATAACCTCAATTTTCTCGAAAACGGCTCTAACGATTTTGATTAAACTTTATGTATACTATAACCATATTAGTTCCAACAAAACTGCATACCCAGTTTTTTCGAGAAAATCCATATAACGGATTTTGTCATTTAGGCCATATAAAGAAAATTGTTAATATCTCGCAAACTATTGTGTCAAATTGAATGAAATTTAATACATATACTACTATTACAGCTTGAAGCCATTCCACATAATTAGTTTTAGCCCAACTATTTCTAAACGGAATTATCAGTTTTGGCCAAAAACGGAAAATCATTATTTTTCACATTGACATCGATTCCTTCAAATTTTGGAGTAAAAATTCGTATAAATACATTTCGTCATTATTTATATCATTTTAGCATCAATAATCAAAATGCTTATGATTAGATCTAACGCGCAACTTGCTGTGAAAGAGAAAGTTACGTACGACCCAGTCGTGCACCCACCACTCGTTTCGATTAATTTACGTTTTTCATAATATGACCTAAATAGAATAAAATGTCCTACACGACTCTGACAAACTTCCCCAGGAATTTAGAAGAGTATACTGTATATGATTTGAGTTTAAACAAATTCATTTTTGCTTAATAGTCTATTTAGTGTTTTAACATTAAAATAATTCTTAGTGCAACACTGGAAGTGTAATTTTATGTATGTTTCGATGGTTAAGTTGCTTTGAGAATATTTTGTTATTTTACAACTAATATATTTTTATAATGGGTAGCACTAGCGTAGCTATAAAACTTAATAAAAATAGTTTATGGCGTTTTCGAGAAAATATAATCACATTTGGACCTATGTGATTATATTTTCTCAAAAAAAAAAACTATTAATGATAAATTAATCCAACTAATCCATTCATTATTTATCAAGAAAAATTATCTTTTTTATGTTTCGTTGTTCACCCACTTGACAAAAAACATGGTTATGTTTCTAATGACCCGATAAGCAATTCACAAAATTTGGTTAAAATTCTATTTTCAATTCTAAGACTAAATTTTTGAATTACTGTTATAATCATTTTTAGGGATAACTGAGTATGCAGAATTCTTACATAATGTCTACACCATCTAAGCTTCAAAATCTAGTCAAAATCATTAGAGTCGTTTTCGACAACAATTAAAAAAAATCGCAGAAAAATATACCGTTAATAAACTGTTTTTAAAAACCTGAGTATCCAGTCATAATTTGTATATCCATATTATACTACATCGGTCGATTGTTGTGTTAATTTTTGGTGAAAACTGCTTATGACATCTTATTCTTGTGGAAGCTTAGTTTTTTTATATCAACATCGTTAGAGCGACTTTAAAGGAAGGCGCCGTTAATTTTTGAGCTAGAATCGCGAATCCCAAAAACCCCTCAATGGTAGTGCCAGCAACACACATAGCCAAAATTTCAGTCAAATCGTCCGAGTAGTTCAGGCAACAATACCAATAACAGTCTTCCGTTCACAGATAATAGATCGCAGACTCCAGTCTCCGGAGGGCAGACACACATTTTTTTAAAAACATTTTTTTGGCTCAGGGTTCCTCATAACATAATAATTTGTATTAATCTCAATTTCGAATTATCGCACCACTACCATACTTCTCTGTAGGGTGTACTGGGGAGGTAAAAAATCGTTATTCGGATTTGTTGATTTTTCTGCTCAGTTTAATCGAAATTGCTTTGTCCAAATATCTTGGACAGGCACTTTTTCATAATGGCTTACAGTTCGACAAAATTCAAGGATTTTCAAAATGTTGGAGGATTTTGGAAATTTTTACACTCGTTTTGTTTCGTTGAACGGAGAGTCCATATACCAAATTTTATCATCCTATATAACTACTAGATGATTTTTCTCTTGCGATGATCTAACAAATAATTCGAGTAGTATCAACTGTCAGGAAAAGCTTACTTGAACGCAGCCGTTCGGATTCGGCATAAAACAGGAGGTCGAGACATCGTGCAAGATTTGTGGTGAGAAAAATTTAGGCCCTTGGCCTGTTGCGTTTAAATTTGTTTTTAGCTAAAAATGTAAGGCCCGAAAACCGGTGAAAGATAGACGGATGGACACATTTTCAAAACACGTTACGGTTTAACCGAAACGATATTTTCTCTGAAAATTGAGCAGATTAAAAAACGAGTGGTGGGTGCACGACTAGGTCGTACGCAACTTTTTCATTCACAGCGAGTTGGGCGTTAGATCATATCAAAAGTATTTTGATTATTGATGCCAAAAAGTTATATAAATTATGTCGAAATGTGATTATACGAACGTTTACTCAGAAACTTGAATCGGTATCTATGTGAAATTTAATGATTTTCCGTTATTGGCCAAAACTGAAAATTCCGTTTTGTGATAGTTGGGCTAAAACTAATTATGTGAAATTGTTTCAAACTGTAATACAGGGTGGCGCACGAATCGTGCTACAAAAATAAAACGTTATAACTTTTTTTTCTGTGTGAGTAATCGGCTTATTTTTTTTTTTTTTTTGTAGGTTACTATTTAGATTTATAAAAATGGATGCTTGGGATACGGAGAAAAGAATTTGGATAGTGCAACGGTACCATGCTTTGCAGTCCGTCATTTCCGTCCAAAGGGAATTTAGGCGGGAGTTTGGCGGTAATCCCCCGAGTAGATGGACCATAATGAGGTTTGTAAACATGTTTGCCGAATCTGGAAGCATCGCACGAAGGCCGTACCATCGAGATGCCAATGTTCGGGTTCAGGATACAATCGCAGCAGTAGCATCTGCAATACAGGCCAATCCGAGCGTTTCGACCCGAAACTTATCGGGGCAAATTGGAGTTAGTAGACGGTCATTACAACGGATACTTCATGACGATTTAAACTTGTTTCCGTACAAAGTCCAAATTACTAGCAAGTTAAACCCTCAGGATTTGCCTGTTCGCCTGGAATTTTGCCAAAAAATGATATCAATGGCCGAAGAAGACAACACATTGATCAATTGTTTGTTCATGTCTGATGAGGCCCATTTTGATCTTAACGGCAATGTAAACAAGCAAAATTGCCGTATATGGAAAGAGTCTAATCCAGAAATGCTCCATGAGACGGAACTGCACCCAGAACGAGTCACTGTGTGGTGCGCAGTTTCATCAAGGTGTATTGTCGGGCCGTACTTCTTTGAAGAAAACGGTGTAACCGTTGCTGTCAATGGGGACCGTTATTTAAAGATGTTGAAGTAGTTTTTTTTACCCAGAACTGCGCCGAAGACGTATACCATTCAACAGCGTTTGGTTTCAGCAAGATGGAGCAACTGCACATATAGCCAGACCAGTTATGGCGGAGCTAAATACAAAATTCGCAAACAAATTAATTTCTAGGAACTCCACTCTTCGCTGGCCCCCAAGGTCACCTAACCTGACTGCACCAGACTTCTTTTTATGGGGTTATGTCAAGCAAGAGGTGTATAAAACGAAGCCCAGGAATTTAACTGAATTAAAGCAGTCCATTACGACAATAATTGAGGCGATCCCAACTTCAACTCTTCAGGCCGCAATGAATAATTTTTTGATCAGGTGCCGCATATGCGTGGGAGAGCGTGGAGGTCATTTGCGATCTATAATCTTTAAAAACAACTAACTATTTAAAATAAAATGTAATTTTCTAACCAATAAAAAAAAAATAAATGAAATACATCGATTAAAAAAAAAGTTATTTGAATTTCTTATTGTAGCACAATTGGTGCGCCACCCTGTAGTAGTATACACTAGTCGGCATAAGTATTTTGACGAAACCTTTTTGTGACTATTGAGAATAACTTTGCTTGGTATCGTTAAAACAACGGTGCAAAAATGATGCGCGAAACAAAGAATCTATTTTTAGCTCTATGCATGCCAAGTTTTGTATTGTTTACCTTTTGCATTCTCTTTCTGCTGATAAGAACGCATGCAGACAAAGAATTTTTACGTGGCATAAGTATTTTGACGGAAACTTTGTGTAAATATTTTAAAAGTTTTGAGCACGTGATAACCAAAAAACTTGTGTAGTTAACTTTAATTTACATTAAACGTTGATAACAAAATAAAAATTTATTAAAATTTATTAAAAACCATGGGTAAAACGGCTGAGTTGAGTTTGGTTGTCAGATCTTCAATGGTAGCGAAGTTTAACGCTGGAACGGCAGTAAAAGACATAGCAAGTGAGTTTAATGTGTCGCGTCAAACTGTGCACTATCAAATCAATAAGTTTAAAAAGCATAATGACATCACAAACCTAATGAGATCAGGTGCTAAGCGCAAAACAACGCCCACTGAAGACCGAACCCTTCTACGGGAATTTAAAAGAAATATATTCCTGAAGCCTCAAACTGCTGCAAATCAATGGAATTTGACGGCAACGAATCCAATCAGTGAGCGCACTGTCCGACGACGTTTAATGGAAGGAGATTTTAAAACATTTAAAGCTAAGGACGTGCCGTACATATCAAAGGTAAACAAGCTTAAAAGACTGTCTTTCGCAAAGGAACATCTGCACAAGCCAAAGGAGTACCGGAGAAGCGTTCTATGGACAGATGAAAGCTCCTTTGAGTATAACTCATCAAAAAACAAATTTTACGTTAGATTGCCAAAGGTAGAAAGGCAAAAAAGACGCCCCGTTTGTCAAAAAGTGAGCCATGGTGGAGGCTCTGTCATGTTCTGGGGATGTGTTGCGTATAATGGCCTGGGTGAATTGGTTCCTATCACCGGCTCGATGAACCAAGGTCAATATTTAAGAACCCTAAATGATAATGCCTTTCCTTCCGGAGGTAGGCTTATTGGTGAATCATTTATCCTGCAACAGGACAATGCCCCATGCCACAAAGCCCGGATGATAACTAAATTTTTGAAGGATGTTGGTGTTGCCACTTTGGACTGGCCACCTCAAAGTCCAGATTTAAATATAATAGAAAACGTCTGGTCTCTTTTGAAACGCAAAAGAACAGTTTCTTTAAATAAAACCAGAGAGGAGACGATATCTGAGGTCACTTCCCTTTGGGAAGAGATATCTCCAGAGATTCTTCAAAATTTAGTAGATTCAGTACCGAGACGCCTTCAAAAGGTTATTGAAGCCAAAGGAGGTTATATATTTTACTAAATTCTTCTTTATTTATTTACTTTTGTTAAGTTTAAAATGTTTTTTCTTAGAGTTATATACTTGTCAAAATACTTATGCCAACACACGAAATTACAAATTAATTTATATCTTTTTTGACTTCTATGAAAAAATATTTGTTTGCCTATTTTTAAGTTTGTATTAGTTATATATAAAAATGAAAAAATAAACATGAATTCTTGTCAAGCCATTTAGAAGTTAAACTCAAAAATGCACGATTTTTATTTCGTCAAAATACTTATGCCGACTAGTGTACATATTCAATTTCATTCAATTTGACATAATATGATTGACATTTATACGACATTTGAAGAAAATCGGTCAAGCCGTTAGAATCAATCAAAATCTCGAGGTCGAACATTTTCACGAAAACAATATCTTTCCCTTTGTGAGAGAAAGTTAAAAATATTTTGACCTTACTGGAGACAAGAATAAAGAGTTTATACACCGAATTTTATTATCCTAGCTGAAAATTGTAAGACTGACGAATATATCACCTTTCTATGGGATAACAATCTGTGTGTAAGGGTTGACGAAACTTTATACCCTTTTCGATAGACTTTTTTAACACATTGTTTGTAACATAGGGAATTTGGTATTTTTGTTCGATCAAGCAAACCAGGAAAAACATTTTCAAAATTAGCGTTTTAAAACGCCCATTTTTCATTCTTTTCATACACCTAAACAAAAGTTTTGGTAAAACCGTTAGAAGTTTCGAAAAAGCGTCACAGCAAGATATTAACACTATCTGATTACCTATATTTTGTATAGGTAAATTTTTATAAAATATGGCACTTTCTTAAAAATTATGATAACCAAATTGCCTATAAAACGAAAGTGGATTTCTCCAAACTTTATATGAAACACAAAACTCTTCTACATTTATGGAGAAGTTCGTTCGAGTTTTGTCGGGACTTATTTTCAATACTAGGTTTTGAAGTTAACCAGTGCACATACAAACAAATTCTGGTTCATTGGCATAACAGCTTTGCAAAAAAAAAACCTTCTAACTTGTAACAAACAATCTTTTGTCAACATACATGCTGCTTGTAATGCATTTTCACACTCTTTTTTTTAAGGTTTTGTATCTTTATCGTCATTATCTATCATTTCAATAACCAGACCAGCAATTGCAGCAAATCCGGGAGGTCCAATTTGAATTTGAATTGGGTCATATTGACTTTAAGATAATTGGGCGATTGGGACTTTTTAGCGTATATGTACCTGCGACTTCAGAAAATCCCACAACAAAAATTATGATGATCGTCGTCTTCGATGATGTGCGCCGGCAAACAGTAACATCTTGTGAATGCATTACCACTTGATGAAACATGTCTGTACGTCCGAGACGTAGTCGCTCAGGGCGGAGGAGAGCGTCTGCGGTTCAGCAGGAGTGTGTCCGATTGGGACCGTCGGAGTAGATGGCAACAGGAAGGCCTGTTGTGGTGGCTGCAAGACTAGTCACAGATAGTTGACTTTTAAAGTGAAAAATAGCCGACTTACGTAATTCTAAAGTTTTAAGGTTAAGTTAGGTAAAACAGTCGGGGTGGCACAAAAAAAATAAAAAAAAAATACAAAAATGCTTGCTGTGGCTTGAAACCAAGTTTTTATAAATGTTTCTTGGTAAACAAAAAGATAAATTTATAATAAATAATTTAATTAGATTTTAGGCCGAAAGGCATTAGTTTTTAAGTTGTTATTATTTAATTTAGGGTATCCGCAGAGGACAAGTAAGTTAGTAATTTTTGTCTAGCATGTATGTTAGTTCTAAGTTGAAATAAAAAATAAAAATAAAAATTAAAAAAAAAAAATGAAACATGTCTGGGCTTACATCATCCAATATACGGTCTTTTTGTTAACGTAGCCATTCATCCAAAAATTAGTCTTCGGTCTTATCAGCGAAAAAACGGTGCTGTCTTTGGTCATTTATTTCGAACTTCTGAGTCAGTTGAATCTTGTCCTGGTGCAGACCCATGTCTCGACGTGAAATTCACTAAGTTGAATTCTGTGAAAAACTGAGTTCTTGTGTACAGAGAGGTCTCGTCCACCTCAGGTTCGCATGCACTCTTTCATGGACAGCGGCGATGTTCTTGGAAGATCAGTCGTTTGAATGAAGACCGATTGCTTACCGAACAGGGCATCTCGAATTTGGTCACTAAACTTTAGAGATTCGACATTAAAGAGTCACCTGCTCAATAATGCAACTTGCCATGGTGTTTAGGGATCATCGATTTAATAATAAGCAACGCAATTGAAAGACATGGACCAGGCCTTGTTGGAAAACACCAATAAATAGGAGGTTCGGTGAATAATAAACTGCTTCTACTGCTTCCCAATCCTAATGCAAACAAAATGTACCATAAGAATACATCTATTTGGTAAAATGTTTGAACTTCTTAAATAGCTTCATTCTTTGTTTTCGAAACAACTACAACGAAGCAAAACAAATTCAATTAAAGTAGTCGTTATATTTTTCTCTACGTGACTTAATGTCACTAAACTTTTGGAGAAATTTCGAGTCTGAAAATATGTTAACGCCAAAATTGCTTAATTGTCCCCATCTCGAATGGCTGAGTTCCACGCCATTAAAAAAGTTTGACGATACCGAAAGACGGAAAACTTTTACCACCATTAACTGCTGCCGGGCGGTGATTTTGAATTTTTTTTTATATAAAAGGTGATTAATGTCAAATCGTCAAAAAATGTTCAAGAGGGCGAATATCAGAGTACATAGTTTTAAATTCATTTAATTTTTGTTGTTTAGTTAATATAATAAATGTCTTTCTCCTATATATAGTCCTCATGGGATCGATGTTTGCACATATGTATCTACTTTGAACTTTGCCTAAATCAAAACAAATTGTTGACGCTGGTGCTTTCAGAAACTCTCTTGCTGTGCAATATTGGTGGATGATATTTTAGTTGAACTAATATTATGGTCCATTCAAGGACTAATTTTCTTATAAAAACATGTATGGAAACGGCAAGGAAAAAAAAATAAGCAAAAGGGTGTACATGTACATATTACTGCAAATCAATTGCAACAACAAAGGCTAAAAGCAAAGGATTTATTGCCAACGATAACCTCAGTGACCTAGTTGTTAGTGTGTTGGGATTCTAAGCACGGAGTCCCTTGTTCAAATCATGATAGTAACACCTAAGTTTTTGTTACAGCCTCACCTCTTGCGAAATGATGATTCTCGAATTTACCATTTGGATCAGCGTTAAAGGTCCCTTTCTTTAAAGCAAAAATATATTATCGCACACACAAATAAACGGAAATGCTGGGTTTGCGCCTCGTATCGGCAGTTTTTTTTTCATAATGATTTAAGAAACGTTTGGGAAGATGGATGTATTCGATATTTTTTTTCTAGCTTACTATAGTTGCTTGGTTTAAATTCAAGTTGAAATCGCTTCCACGTGGTGACCGATAGGGGCCTAGTACCTTGATAGTAGATAAGGTGTAGGCACCAAAATAAAGTCTTGGTCGAGGGGGTATGTATCGTACACAAAGGAACCTCTTCCTTGATGGGGTCTTTATTCCCAGTTAGAATGGGTACTGAAAAACTTTTAAAAGCTTCTTCCACTTATTTGGACAACTGGTTATCATCTACGAATTCCAAGGGTTGTTCACGGTTCAATGTTGAATTTCAGGACACATGAAAATGGATAGAGGTTGTTGAGCTGAAAAACCAACGGCAGCGTTCAATCTCAATGTTGATAGTGGTGTACCCGTGTCCTAGGTGTAATTTTTAAATTATTACTGGTCCTTGGGGTTGTACCACCAACCTGCGTGCGATTAATTCTTTACCAAGTAAAAACAATTGAATTCTATACTTTCCACTGTGCATTTAACCTTCACCAATAGTATCCGTAACCGAATCTACCATAGGCCAGGTTAATGAAGATTATCGAGCCAGGAAAAAAAAAGAAAGATAAGACGTGTAGGATAAAAGAGAACACGCAGCCTCGCAGTTTTGGCCAATCGAAGTGGCTTAGAACAAGATAAACATCCGTCAAATCAACAAAAGCCCTAACATAACTTTCAGCTAGCTGATGTTAAGTAGGAACACACTTTCTACAAAGAACTAAGGCCACCTATAACAGATGCGCAGGGAATTTTAAATGATTTTAAGCAGCTTTTCCAGGAGTTGTCTAATGGGCGATGTGTCCACTTTTTCATTTCGTGGCAACTTGTCGTTTTCCAATACCAGACACTTATCAGTTCTTTAGCCGCATCTGGGCATCACCATGTTGTTGATTCGTTTGTTAAGTGCTCTTTTGAAGCTCTTTTTTATAATGAAGTCCGGTATATCTTCTCTCAAGCTTAGGATTGGTTATGGTGTGTGCACGAGGAGCGCATCCACACTTGTATCACGAAGGTCCGCTATGATCAATCTTCGTTCTCCAATTCTCAAGCCAATGTGAATCATCCCGAGCTATCTATAAAGCGGATTAATTTACCGATGTTAATCCTAAGTAGGTAATCAAGGTTCTCACTGAGATGTACTCTTCAAATTATTTAAGAGCGATGGACATAAACAGAGAAAGTGTGGAATGGCTCCTCCTCTTCATAAATCAGACAGCTTCTACTGAAGTCATTACTGACGAGGAAGTCTTTTCGTGTGTAGCCATTAGGGACAGGCCAACTAGGTTCTCAAAAAAAAAAAGTTACCGAAGTGATATTTTATTCTATTGCAGAGCGCCGAACATGAACAAATAAAGAGGTAAATGCTAATCTCCTCTTTTTCATTCAGATAGCATACAGTAGTCATTACTGATGAGGCAGTATTATTCATTGATATCACGTTACACTTCAGCCAGCAAGGTTTGGTTGTGTCATGAATTCCGACTGAATAACGCTACAAATCTTCTGCTATGGCAATAAAATATAAAAGAAACATTTTTTAAACCCCCTAATGTTTTACTTTCTCCTATATTACAAGTTTTGTTTCATTAAATAAAAATAGAACTCGAGATTTTAAACAGGCTTTCATTCAAACTAAACGAAAGTTTAAGACAAAAAGTTTCCGAAAACAACTTGACGACTTCACACTGACCACAGAACAGGTACCTTAGCAGATGTATCAAACTCTATTCAACTTCGTTCATACAGATTTATGCAGCCATTTAATTTTAAAATCAGACTTAAAGGAATATTCACGAATTGCCATTGAAAACATTAAGACGAATTTAAAATTTCAGTTTTCTGAATAATTTTTTCAAAAATATGAAAAAAAAATAATGAAAATATTAGCTGTTCTGAAGAACGTGTGGATTCTATCAAAATGTGTGTTCCAACTTCCAACTGCCTTTAAAAAAAACATATGAGAAGGCTACAATCCGCTGTGTGAATCGTTGAATACCCTATCCCATCCTATCTATAAAACTAAAATCCCCAAAAAAGTGGGCATGGCTTAAAACACGATGGGGTTTTTCGATTCTGAGTCGATCCATATACTTTGAGGTATATCTAGCTAAATTATTTCTCTATGTTACAAACTATGTATCAAAACCAATATACCCCTATGGGATAGGATATAAAAAGGGTCTAGCAATTCAGAGCGTCTTTTTGGCCCACGTCTGTCTGTGTGTGCATGCAGCTGGTGGTTAAATGGGTTAAATAACGTAATATACGTACGACAAAATCTTCACGCTGCCACTCGTTTTCAATCCCACTATGGATGTTTTTTTTTTTAAGGCAGCTCTCAAATTAAAAAAAAATAAAAATTAATTTACGTTTCTTTTGACACACTCTCAACGCAACAACAAACCCATACCTATACCTACTTAGAATTATTTTAGCCTGACAACTTTCTCCAATTGACAGTTAAAACATTTGCGAGTTCCTGAACTGCATTCAAGCATCCACCAAATTAAATTTCATAGCACAGACATGAAGTGACGAAGCGCACTTGTAGCTCTCCCGACACAAGGGGATTTTATAATTACTCAATGAGTGGTAATAATATTTTTTCAAACGGTTAAATATCCTTTTATTATGTACACTGACACTGACCCACGTTTATGCATTTAAACAGAAAATGTATCACTCCAACTCTTCCTCTTACTACAAAAGCACTTAATTGCAAGACTTTTCCGGGAATGCAGTAGAGATATAAAAAATTAATGCCGTTCAAAAACCACTTGTGTTGTTAATTTTATGCACGTACGAGTAGTTGAAGGATTAACAACGACTCCCTACAAATTTTATTATTTTTTCAATCTCTCATTTTTTTTTTAAATTTCACACAACCGACGACCGAGAATATTAACGCGATATTTTTTTCGTTTCGTTCAGGAACACCGAAGGAAACACCATTCGCCCGCATTGAAATATCCTTTCGAACTGAATGTACCGTCGCAGGAAGGCCATTCATTTCGATATCAGATTCACTGAATCTGAATCTTTCGTGTGTCAACATCAACAAGCACACCGCACAGCACACCCTGATGAAAATGTTGCGCATACGATGGTCGAGGAGTATAACAGTTTTGGGAAAAATTTCCCTACATGGAGGTAACAGTTGTGGAACGTGTTTTTATTTGTGGAACAGCACGTGGTCGTACTTGTAATGTATCTTAGCTTTTGTGTCTGGTTATTTGTGTTTGGTAAACAAAAAGAACGATGGACTGCGTCGATGTGAAAGTGCCATTTGACAGTGGTACCACAATTAAAAATAATTAAAATGAAATCATTGCATGCGACTGCCAAACATTAAATGTAATCAGTGGTTAATAGCAGTCATTCGTCTTGCAGATGAATATCTGGGGGTCGATTTAATTCATTTCGCGATTAGCTGCAGGTAATTTGATTGAGTAAGGTTGCGTGGGGGTGACGTGGGGTTAGCAATAAAGGGAATGATGGAAACGTTGACACAGTATTGGAAAAATGTTTTTTTTTTATATTAAGAAGGTCAAGAATAACTACAGATCGTCCACACCATTTTTACGGAAGGGTTTTCAAATTGCGATATATACACTGTTAATGTTCATGGCGGTGTGGGGACCTTAAAACGGTCAGTCGAACTGATAACGACAGACAAATACCATATTATACGTATACAGTGATTTGGTATTTTTAACATTCCATGCAGACAACGTGGACTCGGAAAACACTGATTTGATATAGACAAGAGCTGCTTAAAAAGTTATCATTAAGCTTTTTTAGCAAACATGCACAACATGTCCTAGCCATCTTAAACGTCGAATAGAGAGTTTTTTGGACGAGGCTTTAGAAGTAATTCCCGTCATCACAAAGGGATCGACGATTTGACGATGCTTAGTTCAAAACGACGAGACGAGGCAGTGAAGGACAAAGTCCCTTACTTACTACTTCTGAATGTTAGCAGCGAGAATTCCCAAACATCATCCCCTACAGACGGTCGGTATACTAAAACTGGGCATAGCTCTGTATAGTTCATCCCTATCAGTATTTTATTATGTCCTTTTGAAATCGATGGTAGGTGTGCATCGACTTGGGCTTCTTCGGTTTTTTCCAGGGTCTGACAAAATTTTTAGATTTGATCAGTTATGGTCTTCCTTGTCCTAAAACCACACTGATTAGGGCAGTCAGGTCTTTAGTGAATGGTTTCCGGCGCTAACACATTGGGGCAGATAGAAGCTTTTAGGCTAAGTTGGTTCAAATGGTGATTTTCCTGATTTTCCAGTCTTCGGGCAAACTTTCATTCGATAAAATTTTTCTAATGACTTGCTTACCAAATCATATCGACCAGTATTTAGCTAGATTGCTTGTCACGTCGCAGTCTGCAGAAGCGAAATACCTTTATTACGTGTGTGTCATCACTAACCATAATGGTATCGAGTTCGTTAATAAACCCTGAAGTACAAGCTATTCCTTCTCGTAGCAGATGGTGGAACGCTTGCGGAAGGCCGGGCTGATGCTCTTCAGGGGGTAGGGTTTTCATGCTACTGTTAGGGCTTTAAAATACATTCAGTGCTTGATATCGATAAGATGTTCATACACGATCAGTATGACACAAAACAAACTCGTGTGTCCTAAAAATGGGGTGTTCTCACTTTGTAAGCTGCCACTAACTGAAACTTCCCAGAAATGGGGGTGAGAATTGATCAATTAAGCGAAAAAGTAAAAATAAGTAAGGAATTAAAAATAAGAGAACAACAAAATCAGCGCAGGAAGAAAGGTAAAAAAGGGTTACATGCTACATGTTGCCGAAATTATTTTACTAGTTATACTAGGTAGGCATTGGAATGAATGTCAAACACTTTTGTTCGCACAGATATATTTAAGGGTTTGCGTTTGGTAGGTATATACATGGATGTGTGAATACATAAAATATAGAAGTACATCATTAGTTTTTAAATATTAACTCACAATAGTATTACATGTAAAGAGTGAACCAATAAGAGCTTCCTGATTTCCAAAAAAACACAAAAAATCAATGTATTCAGGAAAATCTTTATTTGAGATGTTAGTTTGGTTCATGCTTTTTAATGTTTAAAACTAATTTCTTTCAATTATTGCCCACGACTAGGTAACTCTTAAATAATCCAATTTGTGGATACTATTTTCGACTACTGTTTCGACCTGTACTACCAAAGCTACCAAAGCTTCAATAGTTTCGGTTAATCGACGTAAACAAGCGATTTCATATATCCCCATAGCATGTAATCCAGTGCTATCATATCACAAAATCTTAGTGGCCACTTGACAGGACCATTTCTAGGGGGGGTTGTGCTTTGGATAAAACTATTATTACGAAGCAATCAATAGCCTCGTAAAGGACTGATTGTATTGTTGACGACAATGCTAAACGAAAAAAGAACAACGACGTTGGTATCTCCACCTGGAATGTGAGAACATTAAACAGGAGACGTGCAGGCGGAAACCCTAAGCTGCTACAAAGCAGGAACTGCCATCCAGGAGATACGATGGGAAAAAAGAGGATGAAAGACTATGACATCTACTACGGACCGTGTTATAGTGAGCAGAAACAGCGAATATTTGGATGTACTTACTTACTTACTTAAGTGGCGCTAAGGTCCGGGATGAACCTGGGCCTCAACCAACATGCCTCTCCAATTACCCCGTCCTTAGCTAACTGCCTCCAGTTGCGCACTCCAAGTTGGTTGAGGTCGGTTTCTACTTGTGCGCGTCACTTAAGGGGAGGTCTTCCTCTACTGCGTCCGACGTCTGGCTGGGAATCGAAGACTCTGCGAGCCGGGGTATTGGTGTCCATTCGTTCTATATGTCCTAGCCATCTTAAACGTCCAATGCGGAGTTTTTTGACTAGGGGTATGTCGCTGTACAGCTCGTATAGTTCGTGGTTGAATCTTCGTCTCCATAGCCCGTCAACGCAAACGGGACCGAAGATTTTCCGAAGAATTTTTCTCTCGAATCGACCAAGGATTTCTTCATCCGCTTTTGATACGGTCCATGCTCCAGCGCCGTAGAGCAGGACTGGGATGATCAGGGTCTTATATAGGATCGCCTTAGTAGTTCGAGTGAGGGCTTTACTACTAAATTCTCTTTAGCCCGAAGAAACAGCGATTGGAAAGAGTAATTCTTCGTTTAACTTCTGACGAGATGTTGTTGTCAGAGTTAATAGCGGAGCCGAGGTAGACAAAGTCCCGTACTACCTCAAAGTTATATATGTCAATGTTGACTTGCATATACTTAGTTGACAGCATATACTTAGTCTTACCCTCATTTACTGCTAAACCCATTTTTGCCGCTTCCTTCTCTATACTAGCAAACGTGGCTATGATATCACGTTGAGTCCTACCAATGATGTCAATATCGTCAGCGTATGCTAGTAGTTGCACCGATTTTTGGAGAATTGTGCCTCTGGTGTTGGCTCGGGAGTTTTGCACAATCCTCCCAAGAATCAAATTGAAAAAGTCACATGACAGTGCATCGCCTTGCCTAAATCCTTTTTTGGTATCGAATGTGTCGGTGAGGTCGTTTCCGACCCTGATGGTGCAGCGAGAATTCTCGTCCTACACAATGGACGAGTTTGGACGGTATACCAAAACTAAACATGGCTCTGTATAGTTCGTCTCTATAAATGCTGTCGTATGCGGCTTTTAAATCGATAAATAGGTGGTGGGTATCGATTTGAACTTCTTGGGTTTTTTTCCAGGATCTGCCGAAGTGTGAAAATTTGATCGATTGTGGACTTTCCTGGCCTAAAACCACACTGACAAGGGCCAATCAGGTTGTTGGTAAACGGTTTGAAGCGTTCACATATTACGGCAGATAGGATCTTGTAAGCGATGTTGAGTAGACTTATGCCTCTGTAGTTGGCGCAGTTCAAAGGGTCTCCTTTTTTGTGGATCGGGCAAACGATGCTGAGGTTCCATTCTTCAGGCATGCTTTGAACCGACCAGATTTGGCTTATGAGTTGGTGGATGTTGCTTACCAAGTCATCTCCGCCAGCTTTATAAAGCTCAGCGGGAAGGCCGTCATTTCCGAGGGCCTTATTAAGCTTGAGTTTAGATATAGCTATCCTAGCTTCACTTAGGTCGGGTGCTTGGCAGTTTGCGCTGTCGTTGCCAATATTAAATGGTTCGTTCTGCCTGATAGCGGAATGTTGTTCGTCATCGCCGTTTAACAGTCTGCAGAAGTGGTTCTTCCATATCCTCACCATCGACTGTGTCTCAACTACGATATTTCCTTGTTCATCTCGACATGACTCGGTTCGAGCCTTGTAGCCTTTGCTTTGACGTTTTACACTTTGGTAAAACTTGCGAACATCGTTCCTGGAGTGGCACCTCTCTATATCCTCGATCGCGCGCTTTTCTTGCTCTTTTTTCTTCTTTCTGAAAAGCCGGTATTCTTCCCTTCTTCTTTGCCTATAGAGCTTAATGGCAGCTCTCGTCTTCACCTGCAGCTTAGCCTTGTAGGCCTCGTTCTTGGCTGCGATCATCTGTCGGCATTCCTATGGGATAGGGTAGAAACACTGGCTTTTTAGAAAAAAAAATAGCAAGAAAAAAGTCTCAAACAAAATCCTTTCGAAATGAATAAGGAAATGTCGTAGTTGAGACACAAACGATGCTGAGGATATGAAAGAAAAAATCTGCAGACTGTTTAACGGCGATGAAGAACAATATTCCGCTATAAGGAAGAACGAAGCGTTGAATATTGACGACAACAGCAAAAACAGCCAACCACCCGACCTCTTAGAAATGGTAAATGTGTATTAGTGGAAGGACACTTCCTACCCCACTCTTATGGCAATGTCTACGGTCAAGAAACTATGCACCGACCGGTCGCCGAGTGGTGGCTGAAAGTCGGAGTAGGTAGACATCAACTTGGTAGAAACGCAAAACGTTTCATTTGGTCACATTGCCTTCTATTTGACTGGCTTAACCCTAATTTAACTGATGTCGATTAAGTACAAAATAGATGTACTTAACATATTCACATCAAGGCAAAAAGGAGAATACTGGCTTTCTTGTTGAATTAATACAATCCAGCCTATTAATCTTCCCTAATTCCAATTCCATTGAATTAATCAAGTATTCCCTGGCTTTCCTTATCCCAAATGATAACCATCTCCACTTCACACCTAAATTAATCTGTACCACTATGCTGCATATCCAAACTCCTCCAGCAACACTTCAATGCTTCCGCCCGGTGGTTGAGCTTGAATTACAAATGCTGAAACGACGTGGTGATAAAATCCACAGGATGAGTACAGCCACAATTTTGTTTTGATATAATTCACTCTAGTACCCATAGCTAAAAGACCTCTTTGCGATTGGTTGTGGCAAGTCAATCGGAGTCAATCCACCTTGCACAGCGGAGAACTCCACTTGTAGTTGAAAATCGAGACGAAGATTCATGGGAGTAACATGATGCCTGTTGAATAATTTATGAACCTATGCGGGTAGTTTAAGTGAATTGAATAAGACGCATCTGCATTTTGCCAAAGCTTCCGAGAAGAGCTGAAGGAGGTGACGTTGTTATACCGAATCAATGTGTAATTGTGTGGAAATACTTATAAAGTTCCTAATTGAATGCGGTTTTTAATTAAGACAAGTTTAGGTGTTGTCCAAAGTTTTGGTTGAAGTTTGGAATAGGTTGGTGCATAAGTAAATTAAACTGAAACTGAGACAGTGCCCCGAGATGATTGTACATGTTTGTTTGCTTAGGTTGGTCGGTTCATTATTGACGTAGATAATGTTAGTACTTTCTCATCGAACTTGGCCGCGTTGATTTAGTCTCTTTCTGGCCATTAAAAAGCTGTGACAAAAAACTAGAAAGAATAATTTGGGATAATTTAATCCAAAATAATAAAATTTTTCTATGTCAAATTGATAACCTGAAATTAGTTTCAAAATGGAATCCAAGTCTTACAAAATGAAAACATCTAACGGGTCCGCCATCTAGCGTTTTTTTTTCAACTAGTGTTTATTTCGTGAATGGTAACACTTAGCTCATGTCTGATTTAACAGATAATTAGTTTTATCCTTCCGCTAAACGAATATGGTTGTGTATACGCTTGAACAACGCTGGGAAATATTGCGACATTACTTTGAAAATCATGGTAATGTTGCAGAATGTGTGCAAAAATTGCGTACGGATTTTGGAAGAAGAGAAGCACCGTCAGCTCCATACAAAATCCAATTGGTTCAGGAGTTGAAGCCAACTGACCATCCAATGCATTTTCGCTTCGCTAAGTGGGCCTGCGATCGACTTAGAGAAGATGCCGATTTTACCAAAAAAAAATCATCTTTTAAGATAAGGCTCATTTTGGTCTTGGCGGGTATGTAAACAAGCAAAATTGTCGCATTTGGGGCACAGAAAAACCGCACGCATACATTGAAAAGCCGATACACCCAAAACGAGTCACTGTTTGGTGCGGATTTTGGTCCAGATGCATAATTGGGCCATTTTTCTTCGAAAATGAGCAAGGAGTGGCCGTTACAGTTAATGGCGATCGTTATCGGGCCATGTTGAACGAATTTTTGTTCACAAAAATTGAAGAGGACGGCGCTACGTGCCACACAGCCGAAGCTACACCCGATGTTTTGCGCCCTGTTTTTGAAGATCGCATTATCAGCCGCAGAGCTGATGTCGTTTGGCCACCTCGGAGCTGCGATTTGACACCGTTGGACTATTATTTGTGGGGTGCCGTAAAAGGTTAGTGTTACGCCGACAAGCCAGAGACAGTTGACGCTTTAAAGGACAATATTCGTGAAGCCATTGGTGAAATACAACTGCACACAATCGATAATGTGCTTCAAAATTGGACCGATCGTGTAGGTTAATGCATGGCCAGACGAGGCAGCCATTTGAATGAAATTATTTTCCATTATTAACCGGAAGGATTGTACTTTTAAATAAAACAAAGAGAAATTTGAGAAAATATTCAGTAGTTTTTTTATAGCATTTTCAAAAAAAAAGTTATTTGGCGGAACCTTTATTTCAACCCACCCTATTCCCTGATTATAAATTGATTAATCTATGTCATCCTCACATAGTACCTCTTAAATTTCTTTGTGTATCCCGGCTTTTCGTTGCATATTGATCATTTGAGCTCGTTTTTTTTTTGGATGAACATCAGTGATCCCAGAAAGATGTTGTTTTCTTAAATTCAGTTTTAGTAGCGATTTCCATCAAACAAGTTTACAAAATTGCCGGACATCCTGTTTTTTTTTCTTAAAAATTACATTCAGAAGGTCAATTGATCATTTGACAATTTTCCCATATGCGGAATTACTGAGCTCAAAAAGAGACTTCACGTTGGTGCCCTTTGAGAACAGGAGATAGTTAGACTCTCATGGACAAGTGTTCAGTATGGCCGATTGCAAAATTCACGAACAATATGAATCGTCAAAGAAACTCATCTCAAAAGTTTTATATGAATGGTAGGCCAACATGAAAATTTTCTTGTTTTTACAAGATGGCAGCTTAGAAGTAACGGGTGATCCAAGTAAAGATACTTTTTTCAATAGCCTTTTTTGACAGATCACGTGTGAGTCGTGTCATGCTGTCATGTTATTTTTGTTTAGTATTGTTTGGCATTTCATAATGGAAAGACTTACGCGTGAACAACGTTTACAAATTGTTCAACTTTATTATGAAAATTCACGTTCTGTGAGGAATGTGTTTCGTGCACTTCGCTCAACTTATGGTCAACATAATCGGCCTACTGAGCGTATTATTCGCAACACCATCACCCATTTTTGACCCAGCATTCATTATTGGATAATATTCGACCGAATAGACCACGTCCAGCACGCTGTGAAGAAAATATAGCGGCCGTAGCTGAGAGTGTACACGAAGACCGTAAATTATGCCGGTGCGAACGTAACCGTCAATGGCGACCGTTATCGTGCCATGATAACCGACTATTTGATGACTGAAATTGAAGCTCGTGATCTCGGCAACATTTGGTTTCAGCAAGACGGCGCCACTTCCCACACATCGCATCAATCAATGGACTTATGAGAGAACAATTCGGTGAGCACATAATTTCACGTTTTGGGCCGGTCGATTGGCCACCAAGATCGTGTGATATCACACCGTTAGACTTTTTCCTGTGGGGATATGTAAAGTCAAAAGCTTATGCCGACAAACCCGCTTCGATTCAGGCCTTGGAGGAAAACATCACGCGTGTCGTTCGCCAGTTACCAGTCGAAATGCTCGAACGAGTGATCGAAAATTGGACACAACGGATGGACCATCTGCGACGTAGCAACGGCCAACATTTGATAGACATAATCTTCAAAAAATAAATGCCAAAGAGTGTTCTTTCAAATGATAATAAATATTCTCCATTAAATTTGAATTTTCTGTGTTTTTTTCTTTAAAAAAGTAGGGAACCTCGAAATGAATCACCCTTTACAACAAAATAAGATGTCAGAAAGCGGCAGTTTACAAGAAATACGTATGAAAGTTTCCCATCCCTAATATGATTTCTGGCTTATGGCCTCTGGTCTTTATAGATGTGAACATTATTGATGAAAAAATCTGTGCGATGGCAAATTGGATGCTACTCTTGATTATAGGTTGTCCCTTTTCCGACATTTTGCATTATTTCTGTATACATATCCGTTTTTCACTTCTTCATCATCACGTTAATGTAGCGCGGCTATAACCCCAGCCGTATTCATCCCTCATTATAGCCATTCGTGACGCCATGTATTCAAGTATTTATTTAATGGCCTTCAAGGGATAACGAATTACGAGCGCGTTCAACTTAGTGGTTTATTACTGCGAAAAGGGTGACCCTAATGGCAAAAATTGACAGGAAATGAGAGCACATCTGGCCGTTCTGTAACTGTTCGATGGGATTTATTGAAGAAATTCTTACGGAATTGCTAGCATAAATCGACGAATGTCTTTAAACGATTTTAATATTAATGCTGAAGTTTTGTATCCATTATTTAAATTTAAGATGCATATTGGAAGAGCCAATAACATTTAGTTATGGATGACATTGGAAGCCCTGAAAATGATGTTGTGGATAGGATGGGATAGAATTGGAATGTGATGTGAGTTTTTAAGTGCTAAACCGTACTTATTATGATCGACTAAGCTCGCCGGATATGAGACCTTATGTTTTGACACTTAAGACTACGTACATATAAAATATGTATATGTATATGTAGCGAGTACCACATTTTGCTGCTGTTTACAAGAACAAACACCAAAATACGGGTTATCCCATCAGGCGATCGTCAACACCGAAATACGGTTCTTCTCCTAAGCGAACAACGACGAAAATACGGTTTGCACATCAGGCGACAACAAAAGCCGTTCATCAAACGAAAATAGTTGTTTTCCTATGGACAACAATCAACCTCTTAATTTTAGTCTTTACGCCTCGCTCTACCCGTCAAGTTTAGCCAAACAAAGAAGAACATTTGTAATAAAATTGAACAAAAATAAAATATAATTTTATAAGTAGTAATTCTTCTTTGTTTTCATTCAATCACTACATTGGTGACCCCGAACATTTTTAACACGCGTAAAGTTAGATTTTTTTTTTGTTTTCGCAGTAATTCGTCGCGATAACATATTCGTTTTTTTTTCTTCGCGTTGTGCTGTGAATCATTACATCGTGTTCCCATTATGGCAACTTCTACCACAACCCCTCAAGAGGAAGCATCTCGTGCTGCCGCATTGGTCATACCATCTGACGTCAGAGCCCCACCTTTTAGTGCCGAAAGACCAGCATTATGGTTTGCTCAACTGGAAGCTCAGTTTACCAATCGTGGCGTCACGTCTGAAACGGACAAATTCTTTCGCACAATCCCTTTAATAGACACGCGATCCGCGTCCGAAGTTGAGGATTTGATTATCAACCCGCCTGCAACCATGCCATACCAAACGTTAAAAAACACGCTTATATCACGTTTTTCCAAATCCAAAGAAGCAAAAATTCTTCAGCTATTGGATATGGAAAGCCTGGGAGATCGTACTCCGTCTCAACATCTACGACGTCTCCGCAGCTTGGTTCCTGACATCGACGAAGAAGTTCTGAAAGCTCGCTGGTTGTCACATCTTCCAGCTCAAACGCAGGCTTGCCTCGTGGCGCAGACATCATCATCGGTCGCCGCACTAGGTGATCTTGCTGACAAATTACATGAAGTTTTCTCGCCTCATAATGTAGCTGCAGTAGCAACTTCAGATCTTCACCAACAGCTGCATGACATCGCAAAACAAGTAGCCGCTCTTTCTTCAACTGTTGCTGACTTCCAATCTTCAAATCGAGTACTGCGACCAAGAAGCCCAAACCACCAGGGGAGATCCAGGAGTAGATCCCGAACCAGGCAAGTACAACCAAATTCAAAATTATGTTGGTATCACTCTAAGTTCGGCCAAAATGCACGTAAGTGTCAACAAGGGTGTCAGTTTTCGGAAAACTCCGCCGAGGGCCGTTAATGGCAGTACACGACTCTCAGTTAAAATCTTGCCGCCTTTTCGTCACGGACAGATCGTCGAGTGACAAATTTCTGGTCGACACAGGTTCGGAAGTCTCTGTCTATCCACAACGCCAAGCCCAAGCAACGCTTACGCCGCTTACATACCAGCTATATGCAGCTAACGGTTCTCTGATAAATACCTATGGCACAGTTACCCTTAATCTCAGCCTAGGCCTGCGCAGAGAATTTCCATGGCGTTTTATCGTCGCAGACGTAACACGTCCTATTATCGGTGCCGATTTTTTAAGTCACTTTGGCTTACTTGTCGACCTAAGACAACTACGTATCATCGATGAAACTACCGGATTATCTACAGTTGGAAGACTCTCTAAAGCGCAAGTGGCTTCAGTGCGAGCTAATCAAGTTGACATCGAATCACCGTACTCATCACTTCTATTGCGATATCGAGCAATCACTCAACCCGGTCAAGCGGTCAGACTAAAACAATATTCGACTGAACATCACATAAAAACCACGAACGCACCACCCGTTTCGAGTAGAGTTAGACGACTTGCACCTGACCGATTAAAGATTGCTAAGATGGAGTTTGAAAAAATGCTTAAGTTAGGTATTGCCCGTCGCTCGGACAGCCCATGGTCTTCGCCGTTACATCTCGCACCCAAAAAGTCTGGTGATTGGCGTCCCTGCGGCGACTATAGGCGATTAAATGACCGCACAATACCTGACTCATACCCCATACGCTATCTGGACGATTTTGCAGCTAATTTACATGGGACGACAATTTTTTCAACGATCGATTTAGTTCGTGCGTTTAACCAGATACCAGTAGCCGCTGACGACATACCTAAAACGGCAATCATCACCCCCTTTGGACTCTTTGAGTTTCCACTGATGACGTTTGGCCTGCGCAATGCAGCCCAAACATTTCAAAGATTCATGGATGAGGTAACTAGAGACCTACCATTCGTTTTTACTTACATTGATGATATCTTAGTTGCGTCGCATAACCAAACGGAACACCTCGAGCATCTTACCATCTTGTTTCAACGCCTTCAAGACGCCGGTCTCGTCATCAATGTTGCAAAATCTCTCTTCGGTAAGCCAGAGGTTTCTTTCTTAGGGCACCAGGTATCACCAACTGGAATTTCTCCACTACCTGATAGAGTTTCTGCAATATTAAATTTTCCACGACCTCAGACGGTTAAGAAACTTCGTGGATTCCTCGGCACTATAAATTTTTACAGAAAATTTATTAAGGGAGCTGCTCAAATACTAGCGCCGATGAATAAACAGCTCGAGGGTCCGAAGGTAAAAGGATCGCAACCAGTAACATGGACGCCCGATTTAGAAAAATCCTTTGAATATTGTAAGCAAGCTCTTGGTTCCGCAGCTCTTCTAGCTCACCCTAACATCAACGCTGACTGGTCAATATTCACGGATGCATCAGAAACAGCAATCGGGGCAGTGCTGCAACAACGTTGCCATGACGCTTGGCAACCCCTAGCTTTCTTTAGTCGCAAACTTTCTCCTTCGGCCATGAAACAGTCCACATACGACCGAGAATTGCATGCAATTTTCGAAGCAGTACAACATTTTCGTCACATTTTTGAGGGGCGACACGTGGTCATATACACGGATCATAAACCCCTTATCCATGCATTTAAACAACGGCCAGAACGCGCTTCGCCATGGCAGTTTAGGAGGTTGGATTTCATAGGTCAGTTTACAACTGACATCAGACACGTCGCTGGCGCCGATAACATTGTTGCAGATACTCTTTCGCGGGTAGATGAGATTGCTTTGGCGGTCTCCATGGAAACATTGGGAAAAGCTCAGGCTAATGATGAGCAACTTCGTGAAATTCGAAATAATCCAGATTCTTCACTGCAACTTCGTCGTCTGACACTGCCCAATTCTGAAGTGGAAATTTATTGTGACGTTTCGTCAGGATTAGTTCGCCCTTTTGTGCCCCAACAGCTACGAAAACAAGTTTTTAATTCACTGCATTCATTAGCACACCCTGGTCAGCGCGCTTCACGAAAACTCATCGCTCAACGCTACGTGTGGCCATCGATGAATAGTGATTGTGCAAAATGGACAAAGTGCTGCATCCCATGCCAGGCAAACAAAATTACGCGTCACAATACCTCGCCGATAGGAAATTTTAATCCACCTTCACAACGATTCGAGCACATCCATATAGATTTGATTACTCTTTCATCTTCAAAAGGATTTAACCAATGTCTAAGCATCATTGACAGATTCACACGATTTCCAGAGGCAGTCGCTTTGGAAAATGGAACCGCAGAAACAGTCGCTCGAGCATTGATTTCTTCATGGATATCTCGTTTTGGCGTACCACTTCGAATCACATCTGATCTCGGTCGCCAATTCGAATCGGACATCTTTAAAGGGCTAATGAAGATTCTCGGCTGCAAACACATCAGAACGACTCCCTACCACCCTCAAGCCAACGGACTAGTAGAGCGTTTCCATAGGCAGCTAAAATCAGCTTTATTGTGTCATGGAGAATCATGGTACGATGCTCTACCAGCAGTACTTCTTGGACTCCGCGCATCGTGGAAAGAAGATCTTGACGCAACCCCCGCAGAGTTAGTATACGGTGAACCAATACGACTTCCAGGCGAGTTCCTGCATCCATCAGCTAGTGAAAACCCAGCTCCGGAATTAGTTCGCATTTTGCGCAATCATTTCCGCGAATTAACACCTAAACAAATGTCTCGTCATGGCCAGCGTGCAACTTTTGTTTTTAAGAACCTCGCCAATGCCACTCATGTTTTTGTTCGTCACGACCACATTCGACAGTCATTTGCAACACCTTACGATGGTCCCTACCCAGTCATAGAAAAGCATGATAAATATTTCATCGTTTTATTTAAAGGCAAAAATACTTCCATCTCCGTTGATCGCCTAAAGCCTGCATTTTTTCTACAAGATGATCTAGAGGGCAACGAGTTGCATCATCACAACGCCCAGCCAGCAAGTCAACAGCCATCGACTATCTCAGCTGCAGCAAGCACACTGCGTAAACGCGTGCACTTTGCCCTATAAGCTAAAATTGTGCTAATTTTATCATAAGAACTTCGACTTTATTTTATATTGCTTATTAATTTTTTTTTCTCCGCAGAAGGGGAGATATGTAGCGAGTACCACATTTTGCTGCTGTTTACAAGAACAAACACCAAAATACGGGTTATCCCATCAGGCGATCGTCAACACCGAAATACGGTTCTTCTCCTAAGCGAACAACGACGAAAATACGGTTTGCACATCAGGCGACAACAAAAGCCGTTCATCAAACGAAAATAGTTGTTTTCCTATGGACAACAATCAACCTCTTAATTTTAGTCTTTACGCCTCGCTCTACCCGTCAAGTTTAGCCAAACAAAGAAGAACATTTGTAATAAAATTGAACAAAAATAAAATATAATTTTATAAGTAGTAATTCTTCTTTGTTTTCATTCAATCACTACATATACACAAATATTTTGGCAAAACTTCTTGAAGACAGATAGATTTAACGGCACCATAATTAACATTCGATATACATTTTGCAAGTCAGTTGAGAAGTTTTCACCGTAAATGAAATTGCTGGTCAACAATTTGGTCTAGGGGAGCTAACACCCTAAAACTAATCCTTACAATCGTAGTTTGAATCTCCGCAGTGATTTTCCTGTCAATAGTTGTGCTGTATTTTTATAAGGTGTTTTTCAGGCGTTGAACTCGGGTTATTTACAAGTGGGGCAGGTTGGGGGGACCTATTTGAGCAGGTGCTGGTGGGTATATGCAGTCACACTGCATATACCCACCGAGGCGGAGTCGGACAAACCTCTTTATTTCAGTTCGGCTGGACTCTGTTTGGGTTGACTGTTTTATAGTGGTGAGCATAATGTTCAGTTATCACCATCCAATACCTACCTGGGAAACAAGAACAAACAAGTTCCCAGCCGAGTCAGCATTCTCCATTGGCCCGAGGTCAACCACACTCATTTGCTGGACATTCGACACCTCCCATTGACCATGAACATATTCCCAGCTGAATCAGCAGTTCATTGGCCCGGATGCATTGGCATGCATTGGCTGGTCACCCGACACCCCCTATTGCCCAGCGGATGCACGCGCCAACATCATTGGTGCTAGGTCAGCAATAATTGGTGTGAACCTATGCTTTTTATGTTCCACGCCCGAGGCAGTTCTCGTCGGAACCTGAAGATATTCAGTCTGAATTTTTATATAATAAAAGCTACTTTATAACGTTGTAATTTGTAATTTTCATTTAGCTATAAGTAATAAGTAAGTCGAACAGTCGTTCGTATTTTTTTTGATATCCTCGCGAAGGATATCTTTAACTTGTTCCCATTGAAGTATCTGTTTGTTGTGACATACTTGGTGTATGTGTTTCTTAAAATCTAGACGTGAGAAGGTGTAGCAGGTGAAGGTGGGAGCCTGAAGCACGGAGTTTGCTGCAGCATCTGCGAATTCGTTGCCTTTAATTACAACGTGACCTGGTGTCCACATCAGTTTTATTTTTAGTATTGATTTTTTTAAGATATCCCTAATTTTGGCTATGATATATGTGTCATTATGAGGATTAATGATGCCTTTCAGTACAGAGAGACTATCAGATTATAAGACCCATTTACCGGGTATTTGAGAGCTTCTCTTTGCTCTTCAGTGCTTCAGTTGTGTAAATGGATGCAATATTTGGTAGAACTCCTTGCGTAATTATACAACCATCTTGGTTAACAACTGCGGGATACCGTTTTCGAGAGGCATTCGTTTTGAAAACATATATCGAATTTTTATGAAGCTTTTTCTGTTGGTTAGGAATGGTTTGAAATATACAAAAATATTTGGACCGACTCCCCATTCCCTTAATTTATTAAGGATAAGGTGGATGCCAAGGCGGTCGAAAGCCTTTTCAAAATCTAAGGCCAGCATTGTGATATGGTTACGGGCTGAGAGGGCGTTTGTGATAACATAGTCAATGTGAAGTAGGGCATCTTCTTGGCCTTAAGGCGACTTGATTGAGACTTAGCATCTTTTTGAATTCTATAAGCCATAAAATCCTCTTTGAAATTATTTTTTCAAGAACTTTTGCTAGACAAGGTAGCAATGAGATGGGGCGATATCCATTAACACTTGCAATGTCTTTCTTAGGCTTAGGTATGGGGATAATGGTAGCAATTTTCCAACTTTGTGGTATAATACCTTTGCTGAAGACATTATTGTACAATGTTATGAGCCGTTTTTAACTGGAACTGGGAGGTTTTTGATCATAGGGTAGGATATCCTGTCCCGCCCTGGTGTTTTCCCTTGTAATTTACTTAGGCAACTTTCAAACTCAAGTAACGTGATATGAGTGTGCTGCAGCATTCATTGCAGGTTGTGGAATCATATTGAGACTTTCCAGTTTCTTGATGTTGAAAGCTGGTGAAAAGTTCGAGTTATCTGAATTGGATGACCAAGTTTGAGCAAATAGATTGCAGATTTCGGCAGGGTCAGTTACTGATTCAGTTGGTGTGGTTATACAAACGATATTTTTTTTACCGTCGAGCTACCTGTCAAAGTCCTTATTCGATGCCAAATTGTTCTCGTGGATGAGTTTGGGTTTATTTTACCTGTAAACTCTTTAAAGCTATTCAACTTGCTGATTTTAAGCAATCTTCTAAAATGAGCGTAGCTTTTTTGTAGGCTAATAAATTAACTTGAGTAGGATTTTTCCTGAAAGTCCTCCAAGTTGTAATCTTTTTAGTCCTTAATTTAGCCAGATCTGGGTTCCACCAGGGCACGGTTCGTCCTTCCGTGTGTCACTTATGTCTGGGCCTTAAATTTTGAGCTAGAATGATAAAATTCGGAAAAAAATTCAGAACGAGTGTAAAAATGTTCGTCCACTGCCAAGCCTATTTTTATACCCGATCCCATAGGGGTATATTAGTTTTGATACATAGTTTGGTTTGTAACATAGAGAAATAATTTAGCTACATATACCTCAAAGCATATGGATCGACTCAGAATCGCTAGCTGAGTCTATTAAGCCATGACTTTCTGTCCGTCCGTCTGTAGGTCACAGGTTTTAAGGCCTTAAATATTAAGCTAAGATGATGACATTTGGTATATGTGATCGTTGTACGCGCTGTTCGAACAAGTGTAAACATTTTCAAAATCCGCCCACGCCCACATTTTGGGGGCTTTTTTAATTAAAAAAAAACTTTTTTTGGTAAACTTTTCAAAATATTATATTTCTTCGCCATAATGCCCACGTTTTGGGGATATTAATTTTAAGGATGGGATGGGAAAGGGTATTATATTAGGAGCTCCTAATATTAATAGCACTAATCAATTTCCAAATCCTCCAATTATAATTGGTATACGTAAAACTATAAAAAAAAATATTACGAAAACATGTGCGGTTATGATGACAATTAATGCCACAGGATGTGGTGACAATGTCAGTTTTTAGCTACACGCCCACTTTTTGGTGACATCTATTTCAAGGATGGGATGGGATAAACAGCGGATTGTAGCGTTATTATATGTTTCCTTCTTTATTCCTGACTTCTCGGAAAATGCTGCTAAGGACGTCTTCTGTCAGGCAGCATGCGTCAGTTTGTCACGAGTGTTTGAGCATGTGGATATGGATTGCTGGTCGGACGAGAATGTTATCAATAAATAAATATTCTATCTGTGACTAGGCACATGCTAATGAGGTGTGATAAACCTACTGCAATTCTTTCTTCTATATATCACTGCTGTATGCTTAGAATTGAGCTTTATCTGTGGTGCTCCAAGTAATACGTACTTTAATATTAAGATAATGAAACTTATTAAAATTCAAAAAGTATCTAATAGTAAACTTGTGAAAATAATTTTATTTCTCTACGAACTTTTGTTAATGTTGAAATTAAAAGTTACACAAAATATTTTGCCAAAGCAAAAGTCAGACAAACCCAGGCACAGTAGAATACAAAACTACGACCAACTGCAATCAATTAACTCCTGTGTCTACAGTCAACGTATCGCGTCGATAATGGCAATTCGATTGGGGTATAAATTTATATTTTAATAAATGTAGGTATTCCGGTATCTGGGACCGGTGTGAAAATCGCATTGGATTCATTGCAGTGAACATAATCCAAAAACCGTTGTTCGTCATCCCAATCAATGAAAAACATGCTCTCAGGAAATATATATTTGCATAGGTTCGGTGTAAAATAATCAAACAGATAGATATCATCCATCATCGGTCAAAATGGATTGCGAGGCTTTTCAATTAATCCAATGAATTGAAATTGCGGTTGGTTACACTTCATAGATGAGGAAGCAATCTATTTGAAAAGGACATTTGCTGATAGCAAACAATAAATGTGCTAGTTCAAATGATTAATTTCTAGAACTGTCATTTTGAAGTGTTTCAGTGTGAATTGCTAAATTAACAGAATGACAGATGTACAGCAACTGTCATATAATATATGTATGTGTACTTAAAGTCAACGATTCTAAAATTGTTCGATAGTTTAGTGAAAGATAAGATATACTTTTTTGTAAAGGAATCTTTATCGACCTATCAGCATGGATTTATGAAAGGTAGGTCCACAACAACTCATTTAACTGTATTTACTAATTTTGCCTTAACGTAACGATGTAATCTATAAAGATTTCTTTAAGGCTTCTGATCGGGTAGACCACAAATTGCTTACAACTTGTATCCATGGATCGCATCTTACCTAAGTGAAAGGAAGCAGTTTATTAGAATAGGAAATACTTTTTCGAGGCAGTTTGAAGCAAAGTCTGGGGGAAGTCACTTGGGATCTTTGTTGTTTGTATTATTTGTGAACGATATTGATTCAAGAGTGACGTTCTGTAAGTGTCTGAGGTTTGCAGAAGTTTTTTTGTAGATTTAATTCTGTAGCCGATTGCCATAAGCTACAGTTTGACATAGACGCAATTACGGATTGGTGTAATTTTAATAACTTGTAACTGAACTTAGAGAAATATAAGGTTTCGTAATTTTTTTACATAAGATGGCCTATATTCCATAGTTACTCCATAGGTGGACATAACAAATAGGATTGAAAACATATGAGAAGGCTACAATCCGCTGTGCGGATCGTTGAATACCCTATCCCATCCTATCCATAAAACTAAAATCCCCAAAAAAGGGGACATGGCTTAAAACACGATGTGGATAAATAGAAAAAATGATATAGTGACAACAAATTCTACAGACTGCTTACAAAACACTTTAACGGTTCTACATAAGACAAGGTTTTCTCTTGCATATGTTATGGGGTAGTGTATAAAAATGGTTTTTATATAAAAACACCCCCAAAAAGTGGGCGTGGGTTAAAATGGTATATAGACGAAATGTTCATATTAATAATGTTAATGATTCTGCATCAAAATTTTTTTCGAAAAATTTAAAATTTGACCGAAAACAGTTTTTTATTGAAAACGCCCCCAAAAAATGGGCGTGGCAAAAAACTTTATATGGACGAAATATAGATATTAATAATGTCTAAATATGTTGTTCAGAAACTTTTTTAAAATTCCTTACGGTTTGGTCAAAAACTGAGTTTTTCTTAAAAGGGGGCGTGGCAGTGGGCGGATTTCAAAAATGTTTACACTTGTTCTGTAGGCAGAGACGAGGATCCTATATACCAAATTTCATTATCCTAGCTCAAAATTTAAGGCCTAAAAATCGGTGACGTACAGACGGACGGACGGATGGACGGACGGACGGACGGACGGACGGACGGACAGACAGACATGGCTTAATCGACTCAGCTAGCGATTCTGAGTCGATCCATATACTTTGAGGTATATGTAGCAAAATTATTTCTCTATGTTACAAACTAAGTATCAAAACTAATATACCCCCCTATGGGATAGGGTATAAAAATTAAAGACTTGGGCGTTACGTTTGATTCGAAATTAAATTTCCGTAAACACATAGACAATAGGTACAATATCCAAAGCAAATAACCTTCTTGTGTTTATTAAAAGGAACAGCAAAGAATTTTTGGTCTTCCTTTGTCGAAACATCATCTGTGATGAACAACATGGCTTTGTTAAATATCGATCCACTGTAACAAATCTATTAACTTTCATGCATCATTGCTCCAATAGTTTGGAAAATAAAAAGGAAGTCGATTGTATATACACTGACTCACATAACATCATAATTTTTAAACTTAAGGCGTATGGATTCCCTCCAGGATTCATAAATTGGGTTAAATCATACCTCTCATTGAGAACATACCAAGTAAAATTTAGAGGTTCCAAGTCAAACCCTTTTGTTGCTCACTCTGGAGTACCTCAAGGAAGTCATTTAGGACCAATTTTATTTATCCTTGCAATTAACGATGTAAAAGCTTGTATTCGAGATAGCAAAATATTGATATATGCTGATGATATCTATGAAAATTTTCAAATGTGTAGAAGATCTACATATCTTTCATTACAAACCGATTTAAATAGTTTTACCGTATGGTGGCTTAAAAACGGTTTGAATCTGAACCCTACATAATGCCAGCATATGTCATTTTCACGAAAACGGGCTCCATGTAATTTTAAATATACTCTGTCCGGGCACACTCTCTGTCGTGTAGACAGTTTTAAAGATCTTGGTGTATATTTTGATCCCAAAATGGAGTTTAATAAACACAATTAACGTTATCTTCAATAAATCAAACTCTATGTTAGGATTTATTAAAAGATGGTCAAAAGAGTTTAATGACCCTTGTGTCACTCTTTCGCTCTATAACTGTCTAGTTCGGCCTCACTTGGAGTATGCTTCACAAGTTTGGACTCCCTTCTATGAAGTTCATTCAAATAGAATTGAATCAATCCAACGTAAATTCATAAGATTTGCTTTGAGAGGACTTCCATGGGATGATCGTCACGATTTACCTCCGTATAGGTGCAGAATTAAACTATATATAGCTTCATTGTAATTTAATCGTTTATTGATTTTGCTAGTGATTTCAAACTTAGTTACATCTATGTTCTGTTTTGTCCCACTAACAAATGCACTAAATGATGAGCCTGTGGATGCATATTATATGCTGTGGCAAATTTCTGCTCGTAGATGCTGCTTGTATTAAGCTCGCTACGACACAGATCTGAATGTGTTAAAAAAAAAAAACTCTTAAAACATTGCATTTTTCTTTAGTAAGATCTGTTTTGGAATACTGTTCTATTATCTGGTCACCAGTTTATCAGTTTTATATAAATCGGATTGAACGCATACATAACACTCTTTCAAGATATTGCCTTTGTTACTTAATATGTCACTAGAAATAACCGGTTATCTATCTATGGAAGGAATGAGCCTTTAACAAGGTTCATTAGGAGTTTTATTTCGATATGTAATTCTGGTGATTCCAATATTGATGTTTTGATCAACAGAATTGCATTTTAAACAGATTAAATGAATTATTATAATTGCTCATAGGGTTTTTTTACTTTTGCTTAGAATAATTTACATATGTAATTATTAAAAGCACAAGTTTTTCCCTAAGGGTAAATGATTACATTTTTTCATCCACACATGGTGGTAGTTATTTTTCATTTTTGTTCTGTTTTTTTTTTAGATACATTCTAGGAATGGAAGAAACGTGTCAGGAAGATGTACCTACCGATTCGACCGGTGACGTCTAAAGAACTTGCCAAAGAAATAAAAGAAGGTATACATATAAAAAAGGCCCAAGGGTTTGATTTAATAACGGGGGAAATTTTAAAACAATTCTCAAAAAAAAAATACTGAAATACTGAATAGCGCATATCATAAACGCTGTATTTAGTTTAAGATATGTGCCAAGCATATGGAAGGTAGCGAAGGTTATAATAATTTCAAAACCAGGTTACCCACCTAGCGAAGTAACCTCATATAGGCCAATATACTACTAATGTTGTCCAAGCTATTCGAAAAGATGCTGTTAAAACGCCTTCAAAATATTATTGTAGAAAAACCGCTAGTACGAAGCCATCAATTTGGGTTCAGGAATAAACACTCAACAATTAACCAAGTGCATAGAATCACTGATAAAATGCTTTAGAAGAGAAAAAAATATGCTCTACAGTATTTCTTGATGGAACAAAGGGTCAAGAAAGCATGTATAGCTTTCTATGCCTGTAGAAAAACATTTGGCAAAAGATGGGGCCTACAACCAAAGAGGACACTTTGGATCTACACGGCTGTTGTTCGGCCGACACTCACCTATGGGGCACTAGTCTGGTGGCCTTCTGTGAGTATAGGGTATATCATTGACAAACTTAAGAGGGTACAAAGAACTGCTTGTATCGGCACAACTGGGGCCATGAGATCTTGTCCCACTGATGCCTTAACGGTTCTTCTCCACCTTCTCCACCTTCTCCCTCTAGATATCCATATCAAAGACATTGCAATGTGCAGTGCAGTCAGGCTCAAAGAATCTGGCTGCTGGTTCAATAAGCCCTATGGGCACAGTAATATCCTAGATTCAATGCCAGCAGGTCTAGCTGACCATCATACTGACTACATGATACCCAAACTGACCTTCCACAAACACTTCACCGCTGGCTTTCCAACTAGAGAGGATTGGAAAAACGCAGTGGTTGAAAAAGATTTTGACACACTTATACACACCGACGGCTCCAAAATGGACTGCGGAGTAGGCGCAGGTGTCTACTCGGACACACTAAAAATAAAAAAAATCGTTTCGCCTCCCTGATTCCTCCAGCGTATTCCAGACGGAATTGTTGGCTATTAGGGAGGCTTGTCACGCGATTAGACAAGATAGTACTCCCAAGCAAAATATCGCTATTTTTGTCGACAGTCCAGCCGCTATTAAGGCGATTATTTCGGTATCGACGTCATCAAAACTAGTACTTCAATGCCAGAACGAACTGGCCTCCATTGGTAGTCGGTACAGTATCACTCTCATATGGGTTCCAGGCCACAGTGACATAGATGGAAATGAACAGGCTGATGCCCTAGCCAGGCTGGGCTCGTCCCTGCCCAGCTCACGTGCAATCGGCATTCTCACTCCTTTAAAAACTATCATGAATAATATCAACACACACTCTCTTAAAACAACAGAACGTAGGTGGCGAAACCTCAGTGGGTGCGTTATTTCAAGAGATATGTGGCCTCGCAACAACAAGACAAAAACACGCGACCTCTTAAGCAGATCCCGTAAGGAAGTCTCTAGGGTGATAGCAATTACCACTGGACACTGGCCCATCGGTGACAATGCTGTTAGAATGGGTATACCCCACAACACCAACTGTCGCAGTTGCAAGGAGGTGGGGGAGAAGGAAACTTTAACTCACTTTCTGTGCAAATAACCGGCTCTGTCAAGAGCAAGACAACGAACTCTAGGCAAAGCTTTCTTTGACAATATCCGCGACCTCTCTGACAAACACATCAAAGAACTGGGGTCAAATCACCGCATCCGTGAACGGATGACTCGTCACGTAAAAGTGTGTACTTGGTATTATGTGATACGTTATCGAATAACTCGTAACGTAATGTGGTATTATACCATCCGTGAACGAATACGTAAACGGATGCGTTCTTTCGATAAGTCATTCGATCAGCCAAAAGCATTCGTAATTCGATTTTGGCACGTACACCAAAGATAAACAAAATGTAAGTTGTTTTTATTTACGAGTAAAGTGATTTGAAATGAAAAAAAAAACAATTAAAAACACTTTAATAACATGGAAAACACAATTTTCAGGACAAGTAGCACTAAATTGAACGGCACACAAAATATGTCTTGATGATGATGACTGCCGCTTGCCAAGAGGGAAAGTGTGGATGCTATTTGCAATACTGGAGGTACTGCGGTTGATAATTGTTGGTTATTCAGACATAACTTTAAGAGAACATACTTAAAGATGGTAATACATTTATGTATTCATTTATAGGATGTTTTAAAATATTCTTACACTCTTTCGACAAAGAAAATGGATTACTTTTATCCCTCACCACTTTCTCATCACTTTTACTCTCCTCAGAAGTACTGAGATTTTTGATGTTTTGATAAAATTTCCGAATGGCAACTTTTTGACGTTTAAACTACTACATTTAATCCTTTCAATCTAGTACGACATTTATTACGAATGGAAAATTCCGTTCCGTGAGCATTCGAATGCCGTGATCTCAATGCGGTTGTTCGAAAGATATATCACGTAATTATCGTTGGTACGATTGACAATCCGTTCACGGATGCGGTGATTTGCCCCCTGATCGCCTTCCTTAATGTCACTGGTTAGATTTAGTACACGCCAACTAACAACAAGACATAACATTTAACCGCACGAGTATTTGGCATCAAAACGACGCACCCCAGCGCTAATTGTGTTTCGTCTTGTACGAACAGCCAATCTAACTAACTAACTAACTATTTCTTGATATATCACAAGCTTTCGACAAAGTATGGCACAAAGGATTGATCCATAAATCACAAAAGCGACTGCCGAAGTATTCAAAAAGTCGCGTATAGTCTTGTTTTCAGAAACAAGAAACAACGTACTCAACATTAAAAGAAATTAAGGCTGGCGAACCTCAAGGCCAGGGTTCTACCAGAAAGTGACGAAATCACTCTATCTACCTTTGCAGATGATATTGCTATACTATCTGTAGGAGAAACTGGCAGTTAACAATATCTCAGAATGGACTAAAAATTGACAGATCAGATTAAACGACCTAAAGTCAGTTCATATAAATATTAAACGCCAAACTGAGCTGGAAAGTACATGTAAAGAAAAAAAGTGATGAATCAAACATTCGCTTCAGTAAAATGTATTGGCTTATTGGGAGATACTCATCCTTATCCAATTACAATAAATTATTGCTATATAAGCAAATTCTTAAACCAGTATGGACCTATGGGCTCCAGCTGTGGGCATGCACATGCAAGACAAACTTACTAAGAATACCAAGCAAAACAAAGTACTACGGAGCATAGTTAACGCACCATGATACATACGTAACACCGATCTACATAGAGATCTGTATATTGAAATGGTTGAAGATGAAGATTAAATCAAGTAGCTCTAAGACACAGAGATAGGCTTCTCAGCCATGTTAATTTAGAAATATCACAGCTTTTAAGAACCGACAATATAGTCAGAAACTTAAGTACATTTCCAAACAAAACACATAGAAATCCGACCAACGTCTGCATTTTTTTTTTAAATTTTATATTTTTATAAAATATAATACGTACATGAAAATAAATTATTGATTAGTCTAACGACTAGGTGCGATTCATTGAAGACATTTCAAAGTCAGTCTTCGGTAGGTTTGTTTAGATCGGGTTAAAGCCCCTTACTAATGCTCTGAAATTGGTGAACTGTAAAGATACAAAGGAGTTCTGGTGTGCAATTAAAAAATTCAACTGTAGAGCACCCCAAATTGGCACTCAGCTAGACGCAAGGACACTGATGAACCACTTTCAAACGCTATTGAACCCACCAAGTAGCATTCAGCCGTTTCACTAAGCAATGCCATTAATTGAAAATGAAATTTTAGATGCACCTATTACACAGGGAGAAATATGTAACGTTCTAAAAAAATTTCAAGATGGAAAGGCACCTCGCGCTGATCGGATACCCGTTGAATTTTTGAAGTATGCGACAGTTAATTTTATCGACAAAATAGTCGTGATTTTCAATGGAATGTTGAAGACAGGCAACCTACCGCCACAGTTCAAACAAGCCATAATATATCCGATCCACAAAAAAGGTAATATCGCCGATCCCGCAAATTATCGTGGAATATCATTCCTAAACTCATCTTACAAGGTGTTCATCAAACTTTTAAATGAGCGTATGTCAATTTGGATCGAAAACAACAATTTGATCAAAGAATTCCAAGCTGGTTTTCGGAATGGTTATTCAACCGTAGACAACATTTTCATACTGCAAAATATAGCTGGGACATTCATAGAACGAAAAAAGAAATTATTCGCCTTTTTCGTTGATTTTAAGGCAGCCTTCGATAATATCGATCGAAAAGCCCTAATATTCAAACTTTATAACGCTGGAATGAGCCAAAAGTTCGGGAAGGTTATCGAAAATATATATGAGGAGAACCAATCGAGTGTCTGGAGCGGGACCGAAACATCAGAATGGTTTGAAACAACTATGGGAGTAAGACAGGGATGTACACTAAGCTCATATCTTTTTGCTTTGTACATCGATGAACTCACCGACTTTTTACCTGGAGGAATAGAGTTTGCAGGACATTAAATAAAGGCACTTCTATTTGCAGAGGATGTGGTTCTATTTGCACACTCGACAGAGTCCTTACAATTAATGATTAACCGTCTTGATTTGTACTGCTAATTAGGGAATCTTACGGTTAACCTTACAAAATCAAAAATTAAGATTTTTAAGAAGGGAGCTGGTAGAGAGTACAGAAATGAAAAATGGCATCTCAACAGACAGCTCATTGAAATTGTGAAAACCTATAGATACCTCGGGGTGACAATAGCTAGAACCGCATCTAAAGGAAAGACTAATAAAAGCTAAAAGTGCTATATCGGCTACATGGAAAAAATGTTTTTCAAATCAACTAATTGACCACTGCGTAAAATACAAGGTCTTTCAAGCTGTATCAGAATCTGTTATGATGTACGCAGCGCAGTCTTGGGGATATTGCCAATATGAAACAGTAGAGAAACTACTTAGATACTACATAAAACGATGCTTTAACTTACCAAGCACAACACCAAACTATATGATCAATATCGAAACAGGACTATCACCGCTTTTCATTAAATCATTAAAATTGCATGTTGATTATGTAATTAAAGTCTTAGAACTGTCGGACGATAGACTTCCAAAAATAATTGCAAAGAAGGTAGTAGAAAGAAATACGCTCTGGTATAAAAAAAACTCGAAGAGCTAGCAACGTACTGTAGATGGAAATGAAAGATACCGTAAGGATGTGCTTGGCAATCTTATTGCCAAAGTAGATGAACAATACAGAGCTGATTGCGTAAATATGGCTTCATCATCCGTTCACCGAGCTACATACAGCGTTTTAAAACACAATCTGTCTGAAAAAAATTATTTCCACAATGACAACAGCAAAGAACTAATTTCGGCTCTTTTAAAGATGAGATGCGAACTAATACGCCTTAATTATATCCCACATCGTCCAGACCTACCAATTTATTGTAGTCTTTGCAACTTATCCGAGAGAGAAGACGTTTTACATTTCATCGGAAGATGCCCCATCCTTAAAGAAATAAGAAGATATTTTCTGGGAAACGACGTAAAATCTCAGGAAGAAATTATAACCTACCTAAACTGCGAAAGCGATGTAAAACAACTTTTTTATTTCTATAAATCTGCAATTAATTACCGTACTAAAATTAATACTGAGAACTTTTAACTTTGTAAAAAAAAAAATTAGTATGTCTACTACTTTTATGTTTTGCTTTTTACATATCTTTAAATCGTTTTAAATTCAAGAATATAATATACATTAAAATAAACTTGTTATTTGTTTAATCTCATGTTAATCAGGCAGACGGCAAAGCCATGCTTAATGATTTTCGTAACATAAATTTGTATTATAAACAAGAAAACAATTAAAATCTAATCTAATCTAATCTAATCTAAAAATCCTTACTAATGCAGAAGGTTCGTTTGCGATAAAACCTTTCCAATGTCTTTCGATTATTTTTCCTTCCAGCGAATTAACACTTTTTTCAGGTTTTTATACATTTTATTTTATTATAAATCATTTTTTTATTAATATATTTTTTCTCTTCCTTTAAGAGTTTTTTAGTAGAATTATGTAATGATGTTTTCAATGGTTTCGATTTGCTGTTGTGTGATTCTTGTTCTCAGACACATATTTTTTCTATTATTAAGTTTTTACTAACAAAGAAAGTAAGTACAAGACTCTTGCTCTTAGTTCGATAGAAGAAATCCAGAAACTAAATACCCTGTTCAAATAATGGAATTAATAAAAGCAAAAAGAAGAGCTCGAAGAAAATGGCAAACTACGAGGTTCCCCGATGATAAGAAAGCTTTTAACCGTCTTAACAATGACCTAAAAAAACGAATTAGTGAATTCAAAAATGAATCACTTAGCAGTTTCCTACAAAATCTAATGACGGATGCGTCAACCGAATACACCTTATGGAAAGCATCTAAATACCTGAAAAGACCGCAGTTACAGAACGCACCATTAAAATCACAAGACGGAAAATGGATCGGAAACCCGAAACAGAAGGCTGATCTCTTCGCAGAACACCTTTCGAGGGTTTTTAAGCCGTTCCCATCAAGTGCTCCAACTGAAGAAATACAATTCATTGATAGAAACGACGAATGCGAAATTCCTATTGTCACACTCAATGAAGTAAAAAGCGTATGTCAACATAAATTGTCGAACAAAAAAGCACCAGGGTACGATTTAATAACTGCTAAGGTTTTGAAAGAATTGCCACCAATAGCTTTTCAAAAATTTCAATTTATTATAAATGCATGTCTAAAGCACCGATATGTGCCGCATCACTGGAAAATTGCTTAAGTCATTGTAATACCTCAAATAGGAAAACCTCCAACTTCTTCTTACAGACCAATATCGATTATACCAATTCTGGCAAAAGTTTTCGAAAAATTGCTACTGAAAATGAGAAGACTCATTCCGAATCACCAGTTTGGATTCAGGAATAAACATTCCACGATTGACCAATTGCATCGTATTACGGATGTTATAGAAAAGGCACTGGAGGAAAAACAAGTCTGTTCGGCTCTATTTCTAGATGTAGCTCAAGCCTTTGACAAGGTTTAGCATGAGGGACTTGAGTATAAATTGCATAGGGATTTACCAAGACAGTATTATGAAATACTAAAATCATATATTTCAGACCGAATCTTTAGGGTTAGATATGAACAAGAATATTCAGAACTTAAGAAAGTCGAAGCAGGTGTTCCGCAAGGAAGTGTCCTAGGACCAACCCTGTATCTGTTATATACTAGGGATATTCCAGTGTATAACAATGCTTTCATGGCTACCTTCTCCGATGATACAGCAATTCTGGTGCCTGAAAATAACGTTCTGAAAGCAACAGAAAAACTGCAGAATGCAGTCAATAAAGTTCAAAATTGGACGGAACAATGGCGTATCAAACTCAATGAGACAAAATCCACTCACTAACTAACTTCACTAATAAGAAGATTAACAATGTTCCCTTATTCATTAACCACCAAGCTGTACCTTACGCAAATATGGAAAGAGCACATCAAAAAGAAAAGAGAAGAACTGAACCTAAAATATAGAAAAATGTACTGTTTACTGGGAAGAAACACAGACATTTCCATCCAAAATAAACTCATGCTATATAAGCAAGTGCTGAAGCCTGTTTGGACGTATGGCATCCAATTATGGGCCTGTACTAAGAAAACAAATACAGAAACCATACAAAAATTCCAAAACATAGTCCTTCGGGGAATAGTAAATGCCCCTTGGTATATTAGAAATAGCGATTTGCACCGTGATCTACAAATCAACATGGTTACAGAAGAAATTAAAAAAACACGCTATATCACACAATCAGCATCTACAAAATCATGAAAACTCCGAGATGGAGAGAGTCCTAAATGTACGAAACAACATAAGGAGATTAAGAAGAACCAAGCCTCATGAGCTTATGGCCTAATTATATGGGAAAATAATTACATTTGTAAATCTTCCCCAAAGCGATTAAAAAAAATAAGAAAATAAAATCTGTCGTCGATCTTTCATAGATTGGTACTGATTTTCGGGTGGTTTTTGTGCGGTAAAATCCCACACTACTTGATACCGAGAACTATCAAGTGTCTTTTTAAGATTTCCACCAACAAAAAAAAAGACTCTTGCGTCATCATGTATAATATGTTTAATAAATATTTGTTAAGTGAATGCAATCAACAGTCTAAGATTCATTATCACAAAGGTTCTGCTTTGAAATCGTTGCATCTTTGACTGGAGTTTTTATCTTTGGACCAAATAACATTTTTTCAACTCCCACCATTGGTGACTCTAACATCAAATAGGCAACGGTTGATGCTAAAAGAGTGATGCCAAAGTCTCCCCAAAATCGTAATATCTAAAAAAAAAATAACAGTACTTAATTATAAAAAATCCAATCTTTTTTTAAGCTCAACTTACAACATCATAATCCGAGAAGTGCACATTCACCCTCGTTCGTCCACCATGTATGGTTTCAACAAACAAGTGGAAGATATACATGCAATATGATAACCTGGCCATGGGTTGCCAAAATGTCGATGATAAAAATGTATTGACGAAGCCACCATAACCATTAAAACATGCAAATACAATCCATGACAAGGCGAGTGGCCAAGCTACTCTACTCAGGGACAAGTAAAATGCTCCTTCCAGTGATGTCAAGGGCTTAGCACCTGGCAATGTTATTGGATATAAGGCAAATATGCCAATTCCAAGCAAAGCAAGTGATAAAAGCCATCCCCCAACAACAGCTACCTATACAAATGTTTGTTCTGTGATAAGGCATAATTTAAAAATATAGGCACCAACCTTTCCAATTTTGATTCGTTTATTCCGGTTGTTATAGAGAAAGTATCCAAATATAATTCCAATTAGCCAAGGTGATGCCCGCACATGTGTAGAGTAATATATTTTCCTCATCTCTTCATTGTCGGCTCCTAAATTGCTAATTATACAAAAATAATTTTTTTTTTTTTAATTTTGATTTTATATATATTTTGAATAATTGTACATACCCTGTAGTACTAAAGACTGAGTAATTATTCAGCACAATTGTGGTGAACAGGCATGCGACTAGTAGAAGACCGAAAACAAATACGGCGACCACTGCTTTCGTTCTCCACTTGAAAATCGGTATCAGGATCAGGGGAGATAGGATGTACATCTGCATGTCAACAGCTAGGTACCAAGTGTGTCCAAGGCACTAATAGTATATGGAAACTTTTCGTTAAAAACTTTTTCGTCCAATACTAAAAAAAAATAAATAAATTTTCCACTCTAACGGCCTTTATAAGACATCTAGATTTGAATTCTCAATCATGTATCTTATATTTTCCACACAACGATTGAAACCCTCAGTTTAAAGCCGATTCTTAACGATCAGAGTCAAAGTCAGAGATGCTTTTAATAACAGTTTTTTATTCATTCAGTCAATGTGGCATAGAAAAAATTGAAGGCGTTGTTGCAATTGAGATCTTAAATAGGGACATTTCACTTGTAGTCCACTATTAACCTCGAAATGCTGCTGCGTACCCATATACTAGCAGGTGTCCATTCGCTCTGCGTGTTCTAGCCATCTTAAACGACCAATGCGGAGTTTTGACCAGGTCTAAGTTATTGTTAAGCAACATCGTCGTCTTCATAGCCTGTCCAGCGCCGTAGAGCAGGACTGGAATGATAAGTGTTCTATACAGGACCAACTTTTTAGGTCGAGTCAGGGAATTATTTGTAAACTGCCTTCTTATCCCGAAGAAGCAACAAATACTTGGGAGCCTAGGTAGACAGAGCGTTTACTTCCTTTAAGTTATAACGGGTGATTTTTTAAGAGGTTTAAAACTTCTTTTAAAAAAAAAACCAAAAAATTCGAAAAAATGAATGAAATATTTATTTGAATCGATAGTTTAAACCTTGCAATTTAATGTTTAAAGATAATTTCATGCAAATGTTGACCGCGGCTGCGTCTCAGGTAGCCCATCCGCTGAGTCCAATTTTGGCATACTCTTTCACACATATCGGCCGGTATCTCACGAATGAATGCATGGATGTTGGCTTCCAGTGCGTCAATCGAAGCGGGCTTGTCCCTTTAGACATTAGCCTTGACATACCCCCACAAAAAATAATCTAATGGTGTCAAATCGCACGATCTAGGCGGCCAATTGACCGGCCCGAAACGTGAAATTAACTGTTCACCAAACTCGCCTCGCAATTGCGCCATTGTTTCGCGTGCTGTGTGGCATGTGGCACCGTCTTGTTGAAACCACATATCATGCAAGTCAAGAACTTCCATTTCGGGCAAAAAAAAGTTTGTTATCATCGCTCGGTAGCGTTCACCATTGACAGTAACGCTGCGATTCGCATCATCTTTGAAGAAATATGGCCCAATAATGCCGCCGGCCCATAAACCGCACCAAACAGTGGCTTTTTCGGGATGCATTGGTAGCTGTTGCAATGCTTCTGGCTGATCTTCACTCCAAATGCGGCAATTTTGCTTATTTACGTACCCATTCAACCAAAAATGAGCCTCATCGCTGAACACAATTTTTCGATAAAAAAGCGGATCCTCGGCCAGCTTTCCAAGAGCCCATTCACCAAAAATTCGGCGTTGTGGTAGGTCGGCTGGCTTTAGTTCTTGCACCAGCTGTATCTTAAAAGGCTTTACGCCCAAATCCTTCCGCAAAATTTTCCACGTAGTGCTGTAACAAAGGCCTAACAGCTGGGAACGGCGCCGAATCGACATTTCGCGGTCTTCTGTCACACTAGCTGATACGGCCGCAATATTTTCTTCACTACGCACAGTACGTAAACGTGTTGGTGGTTTAATGTCCAACAAAGTAAATTTGGTGCGAAATTTGGTCACAATCTTCCGAATAGACTGCTCAGAAGGTCGAGAATGCCGATCATAAAATGGAAGCAGCGCGCGATGAACATTTCGAACCGAGCACGAATTTTGATAGTAAAATTCAATAATTTGCAAGCGTTGTTCATTTGTAAGACGATCCATGGTTAAATTGCAAACCAAACTGAAGCTGTTTGACAGTGACACAAGGTACTAAACACACGTCAGCTGTCAAAACCAGTGTTGCCAAAACCAAACCAGCTAAAAAATCACCCGTTACAAGTGGGTGGTTATGACGTGATAATGTCAAGTATGCACAGATTAATTAAAGATCATGCTCCTAGTGATGGCTCGGGATTTCCAAACAATCCTCACAATAATGATGTTAAATGGTTCACACGACAATTTTTAACCTTTTCGAAATCCTTTTTTGAAATCGAATATTTAGGATAGGTCGTTGTTGACCCTTGTGTAGCATCGATAGTTCTCTATCGTCATCCTGCACAGATATACGAGTGTGGTTAGAAAAACATAACTAGATATGGCTATGTATAGTCCGTCTCTATATATCCTATCGTATGCCGCTTTGAAATCTATGAATAGGTGGTGGTTATATTGACTTGAACCAATCAGCAGCCACTGTGACATGACTTAACATGGCGATATGAAGTATAGTCCGTACCAAATCAGTTGGCCAACGGTCGATTGCGCAGAGAGAGGATATAAGGGAAATTTAAAATCAATAAATTTTAAGAGACCTGCGCAGTAGAATGACCAACTGATTTGGTACGGACTATATAAACTCTATCTATCTAGTCTCGAGTCTCAGAAAAGTCACTCCGGATAAACGGCGTAGGAAAATGGATCTCCAGAACATGCTCGGTTCTTTAGCAGGCTAGACTCATTCCTCTCTCTCTCTCTCTCTCTCTCTCTTCATCTCTGTCTTCCTCTCTCTTTTCCTCTCTCACTCTCTCTTTCAAGGACCTACAAAATACTCAGTTTCAGCTCAGGGATACAGTGTCCATCTAATAACGACACGAGCAATGCAATACAAAGATTCTTTCTATTACAGATAAATAAAAAATGAATCGAAGACGTATTGCCATCATATAAATACAATCTGAAACAATTCAAGAGCAGAGTTAATAAACATCTGCAAGCATCTTAGAGTGTTTGAGGTTCTCCTCACCTCAGAAAAGTTTATATAAAACGAGTGGTAGGTGGGGTGCACGACTGGGTCGTACGCAACTTTCTCTTTCTTTAGGCGTTAGATCAAATAGTACGCATTTTGATTATTAATGCTTAAGATGATATAAATAATGTCGAAATGTGATTATACGAACGTTTAGTATAAAATTTGATGGAATCGGTGTCTTTGTGAATAATAATGATTTATTGGCCAAAACTGAAAATTCCGTTTAGTGATAGTTGGGCTAAAACTTATTACGTGGAATTGTTTAAAACTATAATAGTAGTATATATACCAAATTTCAATCAATTTGACATAGTAGTTTGCGAGAAATTAACAATTTTCTTTATATGGCCAGAATGACAAAATCCGTTATATGCAATTTCTCGAAAAAAACTGGGTATGCAGTTTTGTTGGAACTAATATGCTTATAGTAACGGGTGATCCAAGAAGAGATACTTTTTTCAATAGCCTTTTTTGACAGATCACGTGTGAGTCGTGTCATGCTGTCATGTTATTTTTGTTTAGTATTGTTTGGCATTTCATAATGGAAAGACTTACGCGTGAACAACGTTTACAAATTGTTCAACTTTATTATGAAAATTCACGTTCTGTGAGGAATGTGTTTCGTGCACTTCGCTCAACTTATGGTCAACATAATCGGCCTACTGAGAGTACTATTCGCAACACCATCACCCATTTTGAGACCCAGCATTCATTATTGGATAATATTCGACCGAATAGACACACGTCCAGCACGCTGTGAAGAAAATATAGCGGCCGTAGCTGAGAGTGCCGGTGCGAACGTAACCGTCAATGGCGACCGTTATCGTGCCATGATAACCGACTATTTGATGCCTGAAATTGAAGCTCGTGATCTCGGCGACATTTGGTTTCAGCAAGACAGCGCCACTTCCCACACATCGCATCAATCAATGGACTTATTGAGAGAACAATTCGGTGAGCACATAATTTCACGTTTTGGGCCGGTCGATTGGCCACCAAGATCGTGTAATATCACACCGTTAGTCTTTTTCCTGTGGGGATATGTAAAGTCAAAAGCTTATGCCGACAAACCCACTTCGATTCAGGCCTTGGAGGAAAACATCACGCGTGTCATTCGACAGTTACCAGTCGAAATGCTCGAACGAGTGATCGAAAATTGGACTCAACGGATAAACCATCTGCGACGTAGCAACGGCCAACATTTGATAGACATAATCTTCAAAAAATAAATGCCAAAGATTGTTCTTTCAAATGATAATAAACATTCTCCATTAAATTTGAATTTTCTGTGTTTTTTTCTTTAAAAAAAAACTTTTTTGGGTTCCACTATCATCGTACTGTTAGAATCAATCAAAATCTTGAGGTCAAAAAATTTCACGAAAACAATATCTTTCTCTTTAAGAGAAGGCTACAATCCGCTGTGCGGATCGTTGAATACCCTATCCCATCCCATCCTTATATCAAAATTTCAAAATATTTAAAATTTGACCGAAAAATATTTTTTATTAAAAACGCCCACAGAAAGTGGGCGTGGCAAAAAACTTTATTTGAACGAAATATAGATATTACGATTCTCTAAATATGCTGCTCAGAGACTTTTTTAAAATTCTTTACGGTTTGGCCAAAAAATTCTAAAAAGGGGGCGTGGCAGTGGGATTTTTGAAAAATGTTTACACTTGTTCTGCTGGGAGCAATGTATTCCAACATACTAACCACTAAGAGACTGCACCTATGAGTCGATGTGTTCGACTAGAATCTTGAATTCGATTTATTTCATGTTTAATACATGCCCTATAGGAAACCGGTATAAAGATTTAATAAATGTATATCCTAAAAATATATACCTTGAGACAAAAACCCTTTTGCCAAATTATCTCGAAAAAATTAGGAGATTTTATAAAGAACTTTGATTATTTATGTTCTAATTTACTTTTCCGAAGCATAAACTCTGCCTAGAGCAGATGAAGTTATCCTCAAGAGAAACTTTCCCAACAGACATTCGTGGTACGTACCCTTGGGGTACGTCTTTGGGGAAACAGATAGTCCTAAAAACTATATAAATCGCCTGGTATTGCATGCAGGTACCAAACCTCCGTAGAGTCTTCAAGCTTACATCGAGTAAAAGCTCAGTAAATGAAGACTTCGCCTTAGTTAGCGCGCACAAGTAGAAGGGGACCTCAGCCGGCGTGGAATGCTGATCTGGAACTAGTTTTCTAAAAACTCATCTAACTGCAGAAGCTTGTTAGTTGAGAAATGTAACACCACCTAAGTATGTAAGTAACAATAGAAGCTTCGAAGAACTATCAAGTTTTGGGACAAACGACGAAAATGGAATAAGTATCTATCTAAATAACTTCAATATATGCTCAACTTTTGCGTCTTACCATCTTACCAGCAGCAGCATAGTTCTGAATATACAGCAGAGTAGCCCACCAGGTTTCGTGGCACAACTGATAGGTGCTGGTGAAGCCATTCCACAACGGACCATCTCCCATGTGACGATAAAGACTGACGAAAAGCAACATAGCCCCAGCTACCACTGGTGTCAAACGTATATAACGATGCAAGTACATAAGCCCGATATTTAACTTGCCCCCGGTCCTAAAAAGGAAAATAATGATATTACTTAACTAAAATAACAAACTAAAATAACAAACTTTTCCATCTCCTTTAGGCCAGCCCAAATGAGAAGTAACCCACTTAGAAAGAAGAACGTATCTACCGAGATAGTTCCACTTTGTAGAAACATAGAAAATGGTGTCTGGGCCCACTAAAATAAACAAACGACACACTTCCATTAGATTACTGTAGAGATTGTTTACATCCTTTACCTGTGAAATTTCCACTGGATTTATGTTCGGCAGGAACATGCTCATCATATAACTGTGACCAAAAATGATCCACACAATTGACAAACTTCGCATTCCATTAAGGCAGCCAATGACATTTGGAGAACGTTTTGATGTGGTTCGAAACAAAAGCTTCAAATTCTCAGAAATTGAAAATGCCAAAATCAGTTGTTTGAAGGTGTCTAAAATAGTAGGTTAAAGTTATAATGAACTACTGACTCCAAGGCAAACCACATTACGTGCTTGAACTTTCAAAACCGAATCCAAAATTGTACAGCAAACCATTACCAGGCCTATCAGGGAGAATATTGTTCTATTTGTTTGTTTAGGCGTTTAAATATTTATTTCACGATACGTACATGGCAATCCAATCGATTGTCTCAAACTCGGATGTTCGGCTTTGGATGCATTTTTCATGGGTGACGATATCCGAGGTAGTGTTCGCTTTAAAGACCCGTAAGAGCGTTTGTCGCAGAATCTTATTTATGTAGGTGGCTTCGCAGGAACGTGGTAGACATAGCCCAACTTTTAATGTTGCAATTGCTGAGAGGTTCTCGGATACATTTGTCAATAAACTGCCAACTGGAATGCTGGCCATGCAATATTGACCGTGTATTGAGTCAACATTTTCATCTAGCAGGGATGTGTGTTCGATGCTTAGGCACTCGTCGAAGTTTCCCATTTCTATGAAGTGGCCCCAGAGTATTCCTGATGGAATTTTACCCCACGAGTCAAAAACTGGAAAGAAAGAGAATTGTAAATCTTTTTAAAAGTTCGAAAGGTTTTAGACCTAGACTCTATTTGGCGCCAACTTGGCAATGCGCAGTGTTGTAACTTTGACGAAAAATCAACTGTCAATATTGTGGTAACTACTAATTCAACAGAATGGCTTACAACTACAAATTACAAATTATTGGAGCAACATACAGACATGGCTAGATCACATCAGAAAGCGATTCTGAATCGATCTATAAACTTAAAGGTATATCTAACGAAATTAATTCTCTATGTTTATACCCTATCCCATAGGGGTATATACATTTTGATACATAGTTTGTAATATAGAGAAATAATTTAACAAAAGGTAGAACCTATAAGGACCAAAGATAATCGAAGCTGAGTTACAGCCGATGGTGGAATACGGAAAAACTACTTCTGCAAAATCTCAACCTGCAATGACGAACAATCTCCTGCTGTCAGCAAGAACGAACTTTTCAATATTGTAGACGACAGCGAAGCGTACCACTAACGCTTAAGCTAAGCAAGGGTGACGGAAGTGATAGCCTTACTGTTGAGCTATTTAAAGTCGCTTAAGATTAAAGTATGACTTAAGAATTGAACCTTAACATCATTTGTCCGATCCACAATGGCATTATTATGTGAAACTGAAATTGTTCAACATCAATCTGATCGACCTCTATGGGAGTGATTTTAGGATAGGCAAGTCCATAACATTTTGGAAGATCCTGGAAAAAATCTGGAAATCCAAATCGATACCCTCCACTCATTCATCGATTTCACAGCCTCGTAAAACAGAATTTATAGAGACGAACTATACAGAGCAATGCCTCATTTTCGTATATCGTTAACAGTAATAAGGGTTACACCAAGTATATGTTGTCAAAAAGAAAGGCAAACAACATCGACAAATTGAACATATCGTCAGCATTAAGAGCCATCATTTTAAGGTAGTAAGGGATCTTATCTATCTTGGATCCCCTTTTAAATCTGGACTACGACATCTCGACAGAAATCAAATCTTCGGGCTAAGAAGGGAATTTATTAATAAAGCTCTTAAACGAACTTCTAAGAAGATCAAATATAAGACTATGCATGTTTAAAGCTATAATTCTTAGTAAAAGTGGCAGTCCCGTTTTCCCTGACGGGTATGTAGATGAATATTCCACCAAAAAAAAAGATTACGAGACTAACTGCGACTAAACCCCATCATAAATCTTCCAAAAAAAAACGCACCCAAAAAGTGGGCGTGGGTTAAAATTAGAGGCCTGAATGAATGCATTCATTTGCTCATTCTAAACGAGTACAGTACTTCAGTGTACACTATTCATTACAATAATTCAATCAAGTGTACAGTAAAACATATGAGAAGGCTACAATCCGCTGTGCGGATCGTTTAATACCCTATCCTATCCTATTAAAATTAATATCGCCAAAATATGATCTTTGTGGTCATAAAGTATTGAAAATGACGTTGTTACAACATAATGTTCCGAAGGTTTATCAAATTCTTTTATGGTTCGACAAAAAACAATGTTTTTCTTTGCATATGCCTTGGGGTAGGGCATACAAATGTTTATACCCTATCCCATAGGGGTATATTAGTTTTGATACTTAGTTTGTAACATAGAGAAATAATTTTGCTACATATACCTCAAAGTATATGGATCGACTCAGAATCGCTAGCTGAGTCGATTAAGCCATGTCTGTCTGTCCGTCCGTCCGTCCGTCCGTCCGTCCGTCCGTCCGTCTGTACGTCACCGATTTTTAGGCCTTAAATTTTGAGCTAGGATAATGAAATTTGGTATATAGGATCCTCGTCTCTGCCTACAAAACAAGTGTAAAAATTTTTGAAATCCGCCCACTGCCACGCCCCCTTTTAAGAAAAACTCAGTTTTTGACCAAACCGTAAGGAATTTTAAAAAAGTTTCTGATTAACATATTTAGACAATATTAATATCTATATTTCGTCCATATAAAGTTTTTTGCCACGCCCACTTTTTGGGGGCGTTTTCAATAAAAAACTGTTTTCGGTCAAATTTTAAATTTTTCGAAAAAAATTTTGATGCAGAATCATTAACATTATTAATATGAACATTTCTTCTATATACCATTTTAACCCACGCCCACTTTTTGGGGGCGTTTTTATATAAAAACCATTTTTATACACTACCCCATAACATATGCAAGAGAAAACCTTGTCTTTTGTAGAACCGTTAAAGTGTTTTGTAAGCAGTCTGAAGAATTTGTTGTCACTATATCATTTTTTCTATTTATCCACATCGTGTTTTTAGCCATGTCCCCTTTTTTGGGGATTTTAGTTTTATGGATAGGATGGGATAGGGTATTCAACGATCCGCACAGCGGATTGTAGCCTTCTCATATGTTTTTTTTTAAGAAAACGCCCCCAAAAAGTGGGCGTGGGATAAAATGGTCTATTGACGAAATTTTGGTATTAATACTGCCAATGATTCTGTATCAAAAGTTTTTTAGAAAATTTTAAAATTTGACCGAAAAACGTTTTTTATTAAAAACGCCCCCAAAAAGTGGGCGTGGCAAAAAACTTTATATGAACGAAATACAGATATTCAGATTCTCTAAATATGTTGTTCAGAAAGTTTTTCAAAAATAAAAAAAATACGTTTTTCTAAAAAGGGGGCTTGCAGTGGGCGGATTTCAAAAATTTGTTCACTTGTTTTGCTGGGAGCAACAAAGAGCACGTGTACCAAATTTCATCCTTCAAGCTCAAAATTTAAGGCCCAAAAACTGGTGACGTACGTACGGACGGACAGACATGGCTAAATCGACTCAGCTATCGATTCTGAGTCGATCCATATACTTTGAGGTATATGTAGCTAAATTATTTCTCTATGTTACAAACTATGTATCAAAACTAATATACCCCTATGGGATAGGGTATAAAGAGTACCACCCAACAAAAGGCAGTTACTGTACAATACTTATGGTCATCTGTAGCAAAATGAGTACAATGAGAAATAATTTAGCTACATATACCTCAAAGTATATGGATCGACTCAGAATCGCTATCTGAGCCGATTAAGTCATGTCTGTCCGTCCGTCCGTCACCAGTTTTTGGGCCTTAAATTTTGAGCTAGAAGGATGAAATTTGGTACACGTGCTCTTTGTTGCTCCCAGCAGAACAAGTGTAAAAATTTTTGAAATCCGCCCACTGCTACGCCACCTTTTAGAATAACGTTACAACGTTATAACGTTACAATTCCGTTATCAAGGGAAATATTATCAGTGGTAAATTTAAAATTAACAACAAAAGAGGCCGTAGTAAAGTATGGGATACATTCAGAACAATTAAAAATGAAAACGATGAGGAGATTCAAATTTAGTGGCGCGTAAAAATTGTTTTTCGGTACACAAATTTAACTCTAAAAGCACTTCAAATTTAGTTAAACATAAATGCTACATTTTCAAAAAATAAGAACTGATAACAAATTAGAAAAAAAACAAGTAGACGCTGAAGATAAAAAAAAGTGTATTGTTGATAACAAAATGGTCGATAGAAAACTGCCGGCCCTTTAATATTATAGGAGATTGTGGTTTAAAAAATTTCGCTGAATTTTTAATATCCATTGGTGTAAAATATGGTCCAAATGTTGACGTGTACAAATTACTACCACACCCTACAACAGTTTCACGTAACATCCAAAATTTATATGATAAATACTTAAAATTTGTGAAAGCTGATATACTTTGTGTTAAAAATATTGGATATTGACTGACTTCAGACGTTTGGACAGACAATTATTTAAGAACTGCATACCTATCGTTAACAATGCATTGGTTTTGAAATCTATTAAGGGCGTATCATGTACAGGTGATTGTTTCCAAAATTCTTTGAAGTATAACCAAACATTCCATTAAAATTTCAGGTCAAAACATTAACTCCAAAATCACAACACTATTAAATGAATTTAAATGTTATTTAAATCCCAAGGCTATTATTAGACGGGCAGGGGGTCAAATATGATTGCTGCCTTCCGCTCATTTGATCATAACTTCTGTATAAATCATTTATTACATAATATTATAGAAAAAAGTATTAAGGAAATCCCCGAAGTAATTGAATTATGTAATACGTGCACTAAACTAGTAAAATGTTTTAAAAAATCGGGTGTTAATTGTTCTCTTCAAACATCATTAAAAAGTTATGTTTGTACAATACAATTGTTTAATACAATTTATTATTTATTGTTTTCCATAGAAAAAAATTTGGGTCGAAATCATAAATATATTGAGGAAAAAAATTAGTAACATTAATTTAAGTTACATAAGCGGCCTAATTACCATTTTAAGCTCTTAAAGCCCTTAAATGCATTGTGACCCATATATGGCACAAACCGGTTTCTTGCCAATATATTGGCATAGGAACAGAAAAATGATGTAAAAGCATCGAGTACCACATATGGCACATTCAATTAATACATTGATGCTATTTTTATTTTGGTCCCGTTAGAATATTCAAAGGAAAACGCACTTGCGTAAGGGTGATACCAAGTTCAGTCTGTCAGTAGAAATCCATTTAGTGAAGTACATCATGTGCATTTAATATTATAATTTGGTGAATTTAAAAATAGTTTTCAACTAAAATAATACTGTTTAAATCAGTAAAAAAGATAAAATATTCCACAGTAAGTGTGCAATTAGTTATAAAGAGAACAAAATTGTTTGTGCTATATATGGCACACCATGCAATAATAACGGGTGATTTTTTAGCTGGTTTGGTTTTGGCAACACTGGTTTTGACAGCTGACGTGTGTTTAGTACCTTGTGTCACTGTCAAACAGCTTCAGTTTGGTTTGCAATTTAACCATGGATCGTCTTACAAATGAACAACGCTTGCAAATTATTGACTTTTACTATCAAAATTCGTGCTCGGTTCGATATGTTCATCGCGCGCTGCTTCCATTTTATGATCGGCATTCTCGACCTTCTGAGCAGTCTATTCGGAAGATTGTGACCAAATTTCGCACCAAATTTACTTTGTTGGACATTAAACCACCAACACGTTTACGTACTGTGCGTAGTGAAGAAAATATTGCGGCCGTATCAGCTAGTGTGACAGAAGACCGCGAAATGTCGATTCGGCGCCGTTCCCAGCAGTTAGGCCTTTGTTACAGCACTACGTGGAAAATTTTGCGGAAGGATTTGGGCGTAAAGCCTTTTAAGATACAGCTGGTGCAAGAACTAAAGCCAGCCGACCTACCACAACCCCGAATTTTTGGTGAATGGGCTCTTGGAAAGCTGGCCGAGGATCCGCTTTTTTATCGAAAAATTGTGTTCAGCGATGAGGCTCATTTTTGGTTGAATGGGTACGTAAATAAGCAAAATTGCCGCATTTGGAGTGAAGATCAGCCAGAAGCATTGCAACAGCTACCAATGCATCCCGAAAAAGCCACTGTTTGGTGCGGTTTATGGGCCGGCGGCATTATTGGGCCATATTTCTTCAAAGATGATGCGAATCGCAGCGTTACTGTCAATGGTGAACGCTACCGAGCGATGATAACAAACTTTTTTTTGCCCGAAATGGAAGTTCTTGACTTGCATGATATGTGGTTTCAACAAGACGGTGCCACATGCCACACAGCACGCGAAACAATGGCGCAATTGCGAGGCGAGTTTGGTGAACAGTTAATTTCACGTTTCGGGCCGGTCAATTGGCCGCCTAGATCGTGCGATTTGACACCATTAGATTATTTTTTGTGGGGGTATGTCAAGGCTAATGTCTATAGGGACAAGCCCGCTTCGATTGACGCACTGGAAGCCAACATGCATTCATTCGTGAGATACCGGCCGATATGTGTGAAAGAGTATGCCAAAATTGGACTCAGCGGATGGGCTACCTGAGACGCAGCCGCGGTCAACATTTGCATGAAATTATCTTTAAACATTAAATTGCAAGGTTCAAACTATCGATTCAAATAAATATTTCATTAATTTTTTCGAATTTTTTGTGTTATTTTTTAAACCTCTTAAAAAATCACCCGTTATATACATTATACATACTACCATTTGATTTTAGATATTCGGTGTTTGTAAGGCTTCTGGTAGTAGGAAAACCGTTTCTGAAGAAGAAGTTCTGCAAATTCTAGCAGAAATACCTAGTGGCAGTGAAGATTATTTTGAAAGCGATGAGTGTGAAGAAGATGAGCCTTTGGAAAGTGCGGGTGATGTTTTTAACGAGGAATTGCTAGGAACACTTCTGGGAGATGAAGATTTTATGGAAATTGAATGCCCGTTATTAGGGAATGAGCCTAATGCTTCTACATCCAATGCATCGGATGAAAATGAAAGTGAAAGCTACGAATTCAATAAAAAATCACTTCGCTGGAAAAAGAAAAACATAAATATTCCTGCTGAACAGCTAAAATTTAATGGCTCAACTGAGTTACCATCATCAGTTACAAATCTTGAGACACCTTACGAGTTTTTTAGATATTTTTTGGACGACGAAGCAATATCCAAAATTGTGGAAGAAACAAATCTATACGCACAATCAAAAAATATAGGTGACTCATTCTCAGTGACGAAATATGATGTCCTAAAATATCTCGGGATTCTTATCCTATCATCAGTCGGTAAGTTTTCAAACATAAGACTTTACTGGGACACAGACATCGGAATAGAATTGGTGAAAAACACAATGACAGTAAATCATTTTGAAAAACTCCGATCTGTACTGCATTTCAATGATAATTCAAAGATGATAATAGACAAAACTGCACCTCAATTCGACAAGCTCTTCAAAATTCGCCCAATCGTTGAAGGTTTCAGAAGGAAGTGTTTGTCTATTCCGATGGAAGAACATCTTTCTATTGATGAACAAATTTGTGCAACGAAGGTCAAACACCATTTGAAACAGTACTTGCCGCTGAAGCCCCATAAATGGGGCTACAAGCTTTTTGTGTTATGTGGAGTTTCTGGCTTTGCATATAATTTTGAAGTCTATACCGGACTCGAAAATAATAATGCGGAACGTTTATCATTCAAAGAGCCAGATTTGGGAGCAAGTAGTAATGTTGTTGTGCGATTATGCCGAGAAATTCCACGAGGGTCGAACTTCAAACTTTATTTTGATAATTACTACACTTCCATTCAACTTGAGCATTATTTAGCGAAACTTGGCATCTATTCATTAGGAACGGTACCAAATTGCAAACTTCCGAATGATGCAGAAATGAAAAAAATAGCTAGGGGTACATCTGTTGAATACGTGGCCGATTTCCAAGGTGTCGACATGTCAAATTAAATTTGGAAAGACAAAAAGAGTGTCAACATGTTATCGACCTTTATGGGTTCTGAACCGGAGACAGTTATAAACAGGTTCGATCGGAAAGCGAAAAAAAATATTTCAGTAAAGTGTCCAGCTGCCATAAAGGAGTATAATCGTCATATGGGAGGAGTCGATTTGATGGACAGCTACATTGGAAGATCAAAAATTTCAATGAAATCTAAAAAATGGTACATGCGCCTGTTCCATCACTTAATCGATTTAGCCGTCATCAATGCTTGGCTTATGTATAAAAAAGCAAGCGGTCAGAAAAAAATGCACATGAATAGATTCCGAATTGAATTGTCTAAATCCTTGTGTAATATAGGAACAAGCTCTAGCTTCCCAACAAAACGTGGAAGGCCTTCAGGAAGTCCATCTGTTTCAGTTTTACACGCTGCAAAGAAAAAACAAGGACCTGCTACTTCCATACCAAGTAAGGATGTAAGACATGACGGAATCAATCATATGCCAATTTGGAACACTGTTAGACAAAGATGTAAATTTCCAAGTTGCACGTCAAAAACTTTTATAAGTTGTCGTAAATGTGGTGTCGCTCTTTGTCTAAATAAAGATAAAAATTGTTTTCAAAACTTCCACGAAAAATAACTAAATCTATAAAGCTTAAAAATAAACTGTATCTATTGACAAGGTCACTAAAGCCATCCTTCCGAATTAGCTACCTACATATTATTTTTTTTGTTGTAATTATTATTTATTTATTTATTTTTAAAGCAATAAAAAATATGTGTATGAATTATTTATATATCTTATTTTCTTTTTCCATTGAAAAGATCACTAATTATTACTATTATTGTATTGTTTTGAAAAATATTGAAAACTACTTTTTGTCCCTAATGTATCTCCCTACTTTGATTAAATGAATATTAAATACCATTTTTGTAAAAAACCTAAATGTATTTATGAATTATTTATTTATTTTTCCTTTTTCGCTATGAACATAATAAATAGATGTTCAAAATAACTATATTTTTAACTTATTTGAGTTGTTTTGGTTATTGTTAAATACAATATAACAATAAACGTAAATTTCACAATTTTAATTTGAAATATGTTTTATCAATAATAATTAATAATTATAAAATTAATTATTATTAATAATGCATGATGTGCCATATATGGCACATTCACATTTTAACAATTATTAATTATTTAAAATAATTTTTGTCGAAAATTATTAATAAGAGAATGTTGTACGAGATGTTTGTTACCATGAAACATTTTTTTTTTCAATTTTTGAAAAATCATGCATTTAAGGGTTAAGGAAAATTCAAAAGTGTTAAAAACTATCCGACTCTTCATTTAAAAATCGTTCATAACCATCGTTTAAAAAAAATATCTGCTGTTAATTCTGAAGATTTAGAAATGATAAGAAATTTCAAAACAAAATTAAGCACTTTTTTGGATACCAATGGATCATAAACTTGCTCTGTTCCTGTTCCTACCCACAAATAAATTATTTCAATTTTATGACGCCGAAAAAAAATATATTAAGGATGAATGCAAAAATTGTATGCAATATTATGCAAATGACATTCTTGAACCGGATGCTCAGATCTTTGAACGACTGTTAAATGAAGAGTTGGATAGCCTTGTATCAGATGGAAAAGATTTGTTTGCAGACTTTATTCAGCTAGTAGAAACTACCAATTCAAATGATAAAGTAAACAGCGAATTACTGCTGGCATATGAAAATGTGAACGTAACTTTTCACGAAGATTTTGATGTTTTGAAGAGGTGGTACTTGCACAAAGTTGAATTTCCACTGCTATTTAAAGTCAGTAAAATCTTAGCTACGCCGGTAAGTAGTGCTGCCTCTGAACGCATATTTTCATCAGCTAGAATGCTTATTTCAGAAAAACGTTGTCTTATTGGATCCGACCCAATTTTAATTAATCAAATTATGTTCTTACATTCCAATAAAAAAGGAGTGGTGGGTGCACGACTGGGTCGTACGCAACTTTCCCTTTCACAGCGAGTTGGGTGTTAGATCAAATAGTACGCACTTTGATTATTAATGCTTAAAATGATATGAATAATGTTGAAAAGTGATTGTACGAACGTTTACTACGAAGTTTGAAGGAATCGGTGTCTATGGGAATAAATGATTTTTTGTTATTGGCCAAAACTGAAAATTCCGTTTAGTGATATTTGGGCTAAAACTAATTACGTGGAATTGCTTCAAGCTGTAATAGTAGTATATATATTAAATTTCATTCAATTTGACATAATAGTTTGCGAGAAATTATCAATTTTCCTTATATGGCCTAAATGACAAAATCCGTTATATGGATTTTCTCGAAAAAACTGGGTATGCAGTTTTGTTGGAACTAATATGGTTATAGTATATATAAAGTTTAATCAAAATCGTTGGAGCAGTTTTCGAGAAAATTGAGGTTATGTGTAATTTTTATATGGCAGGTACCCTTATTAACATGGCTAAAAGCAAACAAAAAAAATGGCCTAGAAATATGACTAAAATAAGCTTGGATACGAAGTTTGAAGAAAATCGGTCTAGCCGTTTAGGCTGGGGAGACCATCACGGACAGACGGATCGACGGACCGACGGACGGAATTCCAAAAAACACTTTTTTAGGCTCCGCTATCATCGTAATGTTAGAATCAATCAAAATCTCGAGGTCGAAAATTTTCACGAAAACAATATCTTTCTCTTTGTAAGAGAAAGTTAAAAAATTTATATTTGTAACGACAAATTATAATTTATTATAAATAAATAGTGTTACTAACCTGGTAGAATTTGTTTCTTTTACTAACAGCCATTTCTTACTAATCTGAGATTTATAGCCCGATTCTCCCCATCATCACTGACACCTCACAAGTCACAAGAAGAGGTGAAATTGATTTTGTGACTTTTTCGTATTCTCCCCCACAGTCACAACTTGTGAGGGTCACAAAAACAATCGAAATTGTGATCTCCTTCAGAGCAGGTCACAACTAGCAAATTATTTGAGATGTGATATTTTGATTGTTGGGTAGTGTAAAAAATGGAAGTTGAAATGAATATGGCGCATATTATTGACGAAGTTTCCTCCGTAAATGAAAAGTAAGAATTTTACAAAAGCACATCATTTTTAACAAATTAATAATATTGATAAGATTGCAGCGAAGAAGAGGTACCAATGACCCAATATTTATACAGAACAGCACGTTTGTAAAGTTTTTTCGATTTCCAAAATCATTATGCTGGAATTTCATGCAGAGCATGAAGACTTGCCTTTTATACTTCGAGTATGTATTATATTTTGTTCTTCTCAAGTTCTCATTGCAGTTTTATTAAATTTGTTTTGAATATAGTTTCATTCAGAGCTATATTCCCTTGCACATGGCTATATAAGAAGTGTATAAGAAATAACTATACAATACCTCTCAGCCAAGCCACAATTCGCAGAAACGTTGCTTATATATATTCACCTTTGCTGTGGTGAATTTCGTTGTATCGGAGAATCCGACAAATGTTATCGAGTCACAATAATCCTCACAAAGAATAGTCACAAGAGCTTGTGACTTTTGATTCCTCACAAGGGGGAGAATCGGGCTGTTAATAAACTTGCTTATGACTTTCAACAAGGGCATGTAAACGAATATTTGGTGTACTCAGTGTACTCTGTGTACTCAGTGTAGTGTACACCAGGGTTGCAAAAGTCGATACAATTGTACTGTTTTCGATACAATCGCCCTAGCTTCAGTACACAAATACACTTTTATAAAATCCTATACAATTTGTGCTGCAGCTATTTTTAATAGGTATTTATCATCAAAATATGTTTTAAAAAACGAAAACATCACATAATTTGCTTTGCTACCAAAAAGCTGTTCGAATTTATATAAATACCACTGAAAGTATGTGCCAATTTTCAATTCACAATCACTTTTTTTCTATATTCGCGCCATTTTTTTTTTGCCTGAATACAGTTTATCAGCTGTTTGATGGTTCTTTTTTAAATTTTTCTTATGAAAGTTTCGTACCAAAAATACATGTCTTCCGGTCTTCTTATTTTTAGGGATCTTGAAGATCCTAGTTATTCATTAACTAACAAAATAGATAATAAGGAGATAATTAAATTTAAAGACATTTTGTGATTTTAAAATTAGAATTATGCTGATAAAAATGTGCTTCGTATTTCGAACATTATTGTATTGTACACAAAATTATTTTTAGGGTATTTATTTCAAATAAAAATAAGTAAAGCAACGGTTTTTAACCAAAACATTTTCGTTTCGAATTTGAAGTCACTCTCATGTTGACCAGTTTCCGGCAAGCGCTCTGCATCCTTAAGACAATGGGTTGGAAGACCCTTATACAGCTCACAAGCTTCACCAAGTCAATTAATGTTTGTTTTGATATGGGTAACTTACCCTGGTAAATGGGTTTAAGTACCACATGAAATCCCCCAAACAGCTATATTTTTGTAGTTGAAACTATTTTTCGTTCGTTTGTTTAGTGGAGATACAGTTCTACATGTCCTAGCCATCTTTGGGCCGGTTTTTCAGTGCTGAGTTAACACAGAGTTTAATAACTCCGGAATAAATTTAAGCTAGAGTTAACTCATGAAGCAGTTTTTCAGTACAGAATTAAATTTGACTCCGTGTGTGATGATTTAATTTGGTAGCACTCATGATATTTGATTTTGCTCAGTTATCACTTTATCAGCTGTTTGGTTTCCTTTTCCCCAAATAAATAAAAATGCTCTTGTCGCAAACTTGCAAGTCTTTATCTTCTTACAATAGTTAAACTCAATATTTAATACAATTTCAAGTCGCTAAGATCTGCATTTAGTTTCTCAAAATTAAATTAAATGTCCACATAAATGGAATTGAAAAAAATGTTTGCCTGGTATTTTATCATCTGTCAAAACCATCTGATCATCTAATTCCGTGGTTAACTCAGCAAAATTGCTTAAATCACCTGAAAAACTGCTTTCTTAAGTTAACTCGAGTAAGCTCCCGAAACTAGGATGAACTCCCACTGAAAAACTGGGCCTTAAACGTCTTTTTCGAATTTTAACGACTTAATATTTTTCCCGAATAAATTTTTTAGTCATCTTTATATTTTTTGTATCCATAGAATCGCACTCCATTTGGGAATGCCTTGACTCTAAAAACTTTAACTCTATTTTTTGTAAATGACGAAATAGAGAAAACAAAATCTTGATGACGGTTGTAAGCAACGATTTTAAAAATTTAAACATAATACTGATCCTGGCAAGCTATCAAGAGAGTTTACTCAAAACAGAAATATTACAGGATCGTATGACTAAAAGCTGACAAAAGAGTGGCGATAAAAGGAAACGAGTGGTGGGTGCACGACTGGGTCGTACGCAACTTTCTCTTTCACTGCAAGTTGGGCGTAAGATCTAATCATAAGCATTTTGATTATTGATGCTAAAGTGATATAAATAATGTCGAAATGTATTTATACGAATTTTTACTCCAAAATTTGAAGGAATCGATGTCAATGTGAAAAATAATGATTTTCCGTTTTTGGCCAAAACTGAAAATTCCGTTTAGTAATAGTTGGGCTAAAACTAATTATGTGGAATTGCTTCAAGCTGTAATAGTAGTATATGTATTAAATTTCATTCAATTTGACACAATACTTTCCGAGATATTAACAATTTTCTTTATATGGCCTAAATGACAAAATCCGTTATATGGATTTTCTCGAGAAAACTGGGTATGCAGTTTTGTTGGAACTAATATGGTTATAGTATATATAAAGTTTAATCAAAATCGTTAGAGCCGTTCTCGAGAAAATTGAGGTTATGTGTAATTTTTATATGGCAGGTACCAGTTTTAACATGGCTAAAAGCAAACAAAAAAAATGGCCTAGAATTATGACCAAAATAAGCTTGGATACGAAGTTTGAAGAAAATCGGTTAAGCCGTTTAGGCTGGGGAGACCGTCACGGACAGACGGACCGACGGACCGACGGACCGACGGACCGACGGACCGACAGACCGACGGACCGACGGACCGACAGACCGACGGACCGACGGACGGAATTCCAAAAACCACTTTTTTAGGCCCCGCTATCATCGTAATGTTAGAATCAATCAAAATCTCGAGGTCGAAAATTTTCACGAAAACAATATCTTTCTCTTTGTAAGAGAAAGTTAAAAATGATTATAAGTAGTGACGGATACGGCCATTATGTGCATTGAAAAACAAAACTAGGGAGATAGATGTTTTTTTTCCTTTTAAGAGAAATTATATGCCTGCTTTTAATGATTTTTATTATTTCGTAATTCTTGTAAAAATTACAATTATGCCTCGGTTATTATTTCCAGCTGTAAAACGTGAAAAATTAAAGTTATTTTCTTAAAAAAAAACATATTTTCACCAAATCTGTACACTGTACTTATAATTGTATAAAAAAGATAGCTTATCAAAACACCAAACGATGATGGAAATCAACCAGTAGAATTTCAATACATTTTTTTTTTTTAACTTTCAGTACAATGCTGAAAAGCCATTTTTCATCCCTGGTGTACACTACTTATTATAAATACCCATTTTTGAATACTCGTTCTCTATGAATGCACTGCACTAAGTGTTTGGTTTCAAATGGGTACCAAACTCATATAGTATTAACATCAAATTATTTCTGTTCCGCCTAATTTCCGAACCCCATTTTGTTGAAATTTACTTTACATTTACATTTAAATCTATTTTCAGATGAATCCCAATAAATATAACACACAATTATAACACTTACACTTCAGTGCCCATACATCTCCGGTTTGGGATTCAGTAATTATCTGATTTAATTGAGTTACACACAATGAATCTGCACTATTTGCCGGCTCAGCCAACAGTTGAATTTCATTAATTATTTCAATCACAGCTTCATTTTGAAATAATTGAAACTGCAACCGTTCAATGCTGTTTCTATTAAATGAACTTTGAACTGCTCGAAAACCTTCACCCGGATCGATGGTCACTGCCACATTGCACGTTGAAATTATAAGGACACATAGAATATTGAACCCACGCATCCTTAAATAATTTTTATTTATTTTATTGTTAACGCCTTATAAAAAAAAACAACGTCTATCTGTAAACACCGTCAGTAGCGGATTGAAAATGTTTTAATCAATGAGCCATATTCAACTACAGATAGTTGACGTTTCTGATACTGAAATTTATCAATGTTAAGCAAAGCGATTATTGTGATGATTTTTAATAGGTTAAAGTATATTCCCAAAAACGAAACTGTGGAGGTGAACAAACTCTCAAGGTTTCAATGTGCTCTAGGGTATCTTGAATAGTATCATTGAAGTAGGTACTTGAAAGTATTTATCTGCTATTCATTTGAAAATAACACTGCACTTGTTGAAATCGGAATCTTATCGGAGAATGTATTATGGGCAGATAATTCTATTCAGATACGGTATGTATTATGGAGGATAGATGTTAGAAAAACTGGTTTTCCAAAAGTTGTTTTTGTTTTATCGTTGCACAAGTATGAGCAATAATTTATTCACTTACGGTTCATTTAGTAATGATTTAATTAACACTATCTGATCTTCATCAATAGTTGGCGTCATATGTTGAGTTGAGAAATATACATGTTAGATTTCGCTATTTGAAAGTTTAACAAGCTTTTAGCACTTTCGTAAGCGATTTGTTAAGCTGTTCAGTTTCTTTAAGAAAGTTATTGCTAGAAGGTCTTGTATTTAATTCATAATTGAAATTCAAATTGGAGGTTGTATTCAAATCTAACATTACCTACCATGATATAGAAAATTCGTAAAAAAGAAAATGTATTTGGCATTGCTGTCTGTCGGCTAAAGTAGCGCTACACTTAATGATGAACCTGGCCCCTCCAATAACCATGATCATTAGCTAACAACCTTGATCATAGGCTAACAACCTTTATTTTCAGTTGGTTGAGATCAGTTTCAACTTCTGGGCACCATTTAAGACGAGCTCTTCTTCTACTGCGTCTGACGTCTGGCTGGGAATTGAAGACTCTGCGAGCCAGAGAATTCGTGATTATTCGGTCTACAGGTCTTAGCCATTATAAACGTACAAGTGGAGTTTTTTTCACCATGGCCCTATTCCAGAAAAAAAAAATCTTTTCAACTTTGCACTTTGCTTACTTTTTCGTCAATTTGCAACACTTAATGTTCCTCAGAACTAAAAAAAATTGATTAGTGACAAATTTGCAAATATTTATGTTGTTTCGTTCCACAAAAACTGTAAACTCTATTTTTGCAAAGCAAATTTTGATAATTTTATAAAAAGTTTGCAAGGTCAACGATCGCTTTACAAATTCATATTGGTAACTAGTGAAGCTTTCAAAATGTTAAGAAGTGAGTTTTTGTTCTACGATAGTGAAGACGTGGTTATAACAAGAAATTATAGAGACCGAATTAATATTTCGGGACTAAAAAACTTCAATTTGAAAAACTGCTTTCGTTTAAATTAAATTTAAGTTGATTTTCTTGTAGATAAAATTGTAGAAAAAACATATGAGAAGTCTACCATCCACTGTGCGGATCGTTGAATACCCTATCCCATCCTATCTGTAAAACTAAAATCCCCAAAAAGTGGACATGGCTAAAAACACGGTGTGGATAAAATAAAGAAAATGACATGGTGACAACAAATTCTTCAGACTGCTTCTAAAAAACTTTTACGGTTATACAAAAGACAAGGTTTTCTCCTGCATATGTTATGGGGTATAATGTATAAAAATGGTTTTTATATAAAAACGCCCCAAAAAGGGTGCGCGGGTTAAAATGGTCTATGGACGAAATGTTCATATTTATATTTCTTCTGCATCAAAAGTTTTTTCCAAAATTTGAAAATTTGACCGAAAAACGTTTTTTATTAAAAACGCCCCCAAAAAGTGGGCGTGGCAAAAAACTTTATATGAACGAAATATAGATAGCTATTTAGATTATCTAAATACGTTGCTCAGAAAGTTTTTCAAAATTCGTTATGGTTTGGCCACAAAACACGTTTTTCTAAAAAGGGGCGTGGCAGTGGGCGGATTTCAAAAATTTTTACACTTGTTCTGCTGGGAGCAGCAAAGAGCACGTGTAACAACTTTCATCCTTCTATCTCAAAATTTAAGGCCCAAAAACTGGTGACGTACGGGGCACATTCGTTTTTGCTCGGGCACTTTTGGCGCAGAAACCCTTGTCACCAAAACAAAAAAGCAAAATTAATTAAAATTAATTTAAATTTTTATTTCATAAAAAAAAAAGAAAACATAAAAACATAACGTAACAATTCATAACAATAAATAAAATAGTATCTTTATCTCAAATACAAAATTAACAGCATAATTCATAAGACTTAGTTTAAAAAAACACAAACAAATGTTATAGTTTTGACTTGACGTAGTATAGTGCGTACCAAATCAGTTGGCCAACGGTCGATTGCGCAGAGAGAGGATTTAAGGGAAATTTAAGATATTTTACAATAAATTTTAATAGACCTGCGCAGTAGAATGCCCAACTGGTTTGGTTTGCATTAGTTTGCCAACGGTCGAATGCGCAGAGAGAGGATTTAAGAGCAATTTAAGATATTGTAAAATAAATTTTAAGAGACCTGCGCAGTAGATTGGCCAACTGATTTGGTACGGACTATAGTTAGTCAAGTCAATATTGAAGCAAAATCTTGTCCGAGATCTGGATGTTGATGCTGGATTAGAAGGATGAGGTAGTCTGAATTCTATTTCACTCTTAAGTGTTAAGGAAACGTCTTTATTAAGAGGTTCCACAAACACCCAAGTTGAAGTATCAGATCTTCGGAGAAAGTTGATGCTAAATGTTGAATCACTGAATTTTTCAATAATCTCGCCAACATAAAATATTTGTTTTTTAAATATCCATTTAATTTAACTAATACATAATCTCCGACAGCGAAATGGTCATCATCCGTCAAGTTATTTCCAGAAAATTGCTTTTCTTCAGCCTCGCTACAACTCAAGTCTTCTATAAATGCACCATCTGACTGGTCTGACTCGGCGTACGGTATCTCAATGTCACTTTCATCTGAAGATGCAGCTTCCATCCGTTTCTTGTGACAAAGCCCTTTTCGATTTTTGTTTTGCTGATCTTGTTGCATAGGTTCCGATGAAAACTGGACAACCCTTTTCACTGCTTCGATTTGTTTCTGATTTTTTCGATTTTGTTTAAAATTTCTTTTGGCTTCATTCTCTTCTGCCCGATAATTTTCTGTGTAGCTACATGTTTGAGTACATCTACAAACAGCTCTGGTATCATCCAACCGCTCTTACTTACTAAACCTAGTGAGCCCACTAAGCATCCGTCCATAAACCGCTCGGTGAATCGCTGTCTTGGAAAAACATAAATGGGTGGAAGATGATTTCCGATTGCACTCACAACTCCCACTATTGTTACCAAAACCGCGCTCAGCCGATGAAATTTGACAAACTGATCTCTGGCCTCTCTGAGCAAGAACCTAGAATTTGAAGTTTGGTGATATAAGCGATAGGTTATGAAACAAATAATATCAAAGCTTACTTTTGGAGTCTCCAACACAGTTTTTATTCCAGATTCATCTAGATTGTATATATCCTTTGGCTCAAATGAATCCTTCTCATACATTTGTTTTAAATTATCAAAGAAAGTATTAACAGCTGTCTTGTTGAGGCCTTTCACACGCGCTGCTAAACTAATCCTCTCTGGTTTTCTCAATGAAAGAGTATTATTTCTTTTTAAAAAAACAGAAAGCCAGTCTTCTGAAGCTTCCTTGCAACCATCCCATTTTTCCGGATGAGATATTCTATTCAAAATAACGAATTCATACACAGATTTCTTGAATCTATGATACGTCATTCCATGTTGGTAAAATGCACATTTCTTCACATATACCCCTAATCGTTTTCTTGATCTTTGGTCAAGACTTGTCGGGATGTGTATATTGATTGATAGGTTCGTTTTTTAGTCTCTGAATCCGAACTATCTCTCAATGGGTCACGATTTTTTATTCTTGACTGTAAGGTTGTGCGTTTGATACCATATTTTAAAGAAGCAGTTTCATTTATATTCACTCTGTTGGTCTTTTTTTATAGTTACGAACCATGTCTACGATAAGAGAAACAAAACAAAAAAGCTGTCTATAAATCACGATCAAATACTTTACTTTGGGGTACATTCGGCAGATGGTGAATTAACCCCGTCAGACGACGACTGTGCCCCGTGAGACGACGAATGTTCCCCTTGCACAAACGACGAATGTACCCCGATGGCTCCAATTTCATTTTCGAGTTTTTTTCACAAAAAGATATGAAACCTCAACAGGTTTGTGTTGTTTAACTTAAAGTTTAATAATTAATAACACTATATGCCGAATATCACTCTTATGTTCACCAAATAAATATAAAAAATTGCTTACTTACCTGAAGTTGAAAATAACAGCCAGGAGCAAAAAAACAAACAAACACTTCGAACTACGATTGCCAACAAAATAGAACTGTCAAACTACAAAGCATCATATACAATTGCAGGAGGAAGCGTTCAGAGTTAAAATGAGTGGTTTACACAGAAGCGTTCTTATTGAAAACGGCAATGATGAATGTACCCCAAATACGAATGTGCCCCGGTTTACCATACAGTTTGCAGAACCATCCATAGAGTTGTCGACGTTGTAGACGTTTTGATTTAAAATATAGTGCAGTGGCCCGTCCTCCAGATTTTTTTTTTGCGGCTCATTTCAACAACTTCTATTTAGCCATGCAAAGTGAAAAGGGATGTGACAGAAATGCAAAGATGACTCAGTGCTTTGTGGAACACTTTGCACACTCACTTTGCAGGAGAGCGCAAAGGCTTTGAAAAAATTCGTTAATGCAAAGTTAGATTTTCAAAGAATATTGTGGAACAGAAACACTTGCCACTTTGCCAAAAAAAATAATTTGAAAAGTGCAAAGTAGAAAGTTGATGAAAGTTTTGTGGAATAGGTCCTTGTAATTTTCACTGTACAGCTCGTATATTTATTCATAGAAATTTAGTTTCCATACTCGATTTTCGCGGTCCATGCCTCAGTCCTGAAAAGGCTGTGTTTTTCGACAATACTGCTGAAGATGTCTGCTCTTTCTACCTTTGCGTTAAAATCCCCTAGCATGATTGCTAGGTTGCACTTCGGTAGTCGCTTATAAGTTTTGTCCATGACTTCGTTGAGTTCGTCGCTAAAAGGTCCATTGAATATGTGAAAGTGTTTCCTCGTATAAAAGTCCATCCTTTCCTATTTCCTGGATGGCAGTGATGTCTTTTTTGTGTGAGCTGATGCTTCCACTATTAAATCGGCTGTACCCAGCGTTGCCGAAAGTACTCCCATCGGAGTATTGTACTACTTTTAACACCTCCGTACTCCCGTACTCCTCCTTTCACATTCATACTCCTATTTTTTAAAGACCTAAAATATCATACACTTGCAGCTAGGTGAATGTCAACCAAAATAATTTAATTCACTTAAAATTCAAAACTGTTATCAAAAAGTGATTTTCATTCTTATGTGTTTATTCCCTATCCCATAGCTGTATAATTGTTTTGATTTAATAATATTTTTATTTAATAGAACTGAAATTCACTTGTGATCACTTTTTATTTTTAAACCAAATGTGTTACATCGTTCAACTGCATTCCGTCTCGTTTCAAAAACATGATGCTCTATTTTTAAACATGCAAAATGTGTTTTCGCAATAAATACTTAAGGGTCTATCTTTATTGATCCGTACAATCATTTTCGTTTAACAATATACCTTAAAGTATATGGTTAGACTCAGAATTGCTGGCTGAGTCGAATTAGCCTGTCTGTCCATCACCAATTTTTAGGCCTTAAAAATCACGCCCGCTTTTCAGTAAAACGTTGTTTTTGGCCAAACGGTACAGAACTTTCAAAAAGTTTTTGTAAAACATATTTAGAAAATCTCAAAACCTATAATTCACACATATAAATCTTTTAGCCAGGCCCTCTTTTTCGGTCGTTTTTAGTAAACTACGGTTTTAGGTACAATTTAAAAAAGGTTCGTAAGTAATTCTATTAACATTTCGTCTATACATCATCTTAACCCACTATATTTGGGGCCGTTTTCATAAACTATTTGTAAAAACGATCCCATAGATAAAGGCCTTTTTTGTCGAACCAAGAAATAAGATAAACTTTCTTAATATGATATGACATTTTCTATATTTCTTCTCCATTCAGTTTTAGACATATTTTCACTTTTTGGATTCATTTATTTTAGGGATGGTTGAACAGACAATTTATATAAATCTTTTATGGTTCGACAAAAAGAAATGTTTTTCTATGGCATATGCTATGGGGTAGGGTCAGCGCTGCCAGATTTTTTTCGGGCAAAGCGGGATTTTGAAACCTTTTGATAAAAGCGGAATTCTTACGTTCAAATGGGGGACATAAAGAGCATAAGTAGTCAGTATGTTTTTTTAATACTTTTATTTTTAGTTGAACAGAAGTTTACATTTGCATTGTCAGCTTCATATGAAGTTACTTGCGATAATTTTAAGCTATGTTTATCCAATGTTTCACTAAGTACCTTTGTTATTTGGTAAGCTGTTTCATCATTACTCTCTACAAAATCCAAAAATTAGTTTTGTATGCCTTTCTCGAAACTAAAATATCTCAGACATATTAATGGCATCCATAGAAATCAAATAGAATGAATATTCTTTAAAATATTCTATTGCATCCTTCAAAATTATTTTGTCAATACTTCAGAAACGTTTGCTTCACTCTTTGTCCTACCGCAATTAACATTCATAATTGCCATGATTGCTATGATATTTGAAAGAGAGGAATGAACATGTCTTGAAAGCGGAACTGTGCCTGTCCCGAGCGGAAATTTTATTTTGGGCTAAAAATCGGGACGTCTGGCAACGCTGGGTAGGCTATATAAATGGTTTTTGTAGGAAAACACCCCCAAAAATTGAATCAAAATAATATATGGCAACGAAATATATTATTATTTTTTTTGGCGAAAATCTCATTTTTTAATAAAACTCCGGCAAAAATTGGTCAAAAACTAAATATGAAGGAAATATAGATAATGACATAGTCTAAATTTCTTGCTCAGTCACTTTGGTTTTTAAATTTCTTATGATTTTGTCAGAAAAGACGTTTATTCTGCTTCGTTGGAAAGAGAGTCTATACACTAAATTTCAACACTCTATCTCAAAATTCAGGTATGTAAGAGCCAAAAATCGGTGATACACAAACGAACGGAAGGACAGACAGAGAGACATTGCTAGATCGACTAAGAATGGCTAGCTGATATACTTTAAGGTATATAATGTTGAAAACTTAACTTAAAAACATATGAGAAGGCTACAATCCACTGTGCGGATCGTTGAATACCCTATCCCATCCTATCTGTAAAACTAAAATCCCCAAAAAGTGGACATGGCTAAAAACACGATGTGGATAAAATTAAGAATATGACATGGTGACAACAAATTCTTCAGACTGCTTATAAAAAACTTTTACGGTTCTACAAAAGACAAGGTTTTCTCCTGCATATGTTATGGGGTAGGGTATAAAAATGGTTTTTATATAAAAACGCCCCCAAAAAGTGGGCGTGGGTTAAAATGGTACAAAGACGAAATGTTCATATTAATAATGTTAATGATTCTGCATCAAAATTTTTTTCGAAAAATTTAAAATTTGACCGAAAACAGTTTTTTATTGAAAACGCCCCCAAAAAGTGGGCGTGGCAAAAAACTTTATATCGACGAAATATAGATATTAATATTGTCTAAATATGTTGTTCAGAAACTTTTTTAAAATTCCTTACGGTTTGGTCAAAAACTGAGTTTTTCTTAAAAGGGGCGTGGCAGTGGGCGGATTTCAAAAATTTTTACACTTGTTCTGTAGGCAGAGACGAGGATCCTATATACCAAATTTCATTATCCTAGCTCAAAATTTAAGGCCTAAAAATCGGTGACGTACAGACGGACGGACGGACGGACGGACGGACAGACAGACATGGCTTAATCGACTCAGCTAGCGATTCTGAGTCGATCCATATACTTTGAGGTATATGTAGCAAAATTATTTCTCTTTGTTACAAACTAAGTATCAAAACTAATATACCCCTATGGGATAGGGTATAATTACCACTGTAAATATGAATTCCATTCCTTCTGTTTTATTTACAGAATTTAATAAACTTTCATTAGAAAAAAAACAAGTCATTACCATAATTATTTTTGAAGATATTAAGCTTAAAACTCACAGCAAAGGGGGGTGCTATTCAAGTGAGCGGCACTGTATACCCCCATGGGATAGAGTATACAAAGATGTTGTGCACACACTTATTTTTAAAGACTAAACATATGAGAGGCTACAATCCGCTATGCGGATCGTTGAATACCCTATCCCATCCCATCCTTTAAATTAATATCCTCAAAATATAGGCCTTATGGCATTGAAATACAGAAAATGAAATTGTCACAATATATTGCTCAGACAGTTTCTCAAAATCTTGTGTGGTTCGTATTTCTATTGCTAATGCCTTGGGATGGGGTATACAAACGGTTTTTGTAAGAAAACGCCCCCAAAATGTGGGCGTAGGTGAAAATGATCTATGGACAAAATGTTTATATTACCATTTCTGAAGTATTTGCATCAACATTTTTTTCGAAAGTTTTAAAATTTGGACAAAAAGCGTTTTTTACTAAAAACGCCCCCAAAAAGTGGGCGTGGCAAAAAACTTTGTATGAACGAAATATAGATATTAGGATTGTCCAAATATGCTACTCAGACACTTTTTTGAAATTCCTTACGGTTTGGCCAAAAAATAAGTTTTCCTAAAAAGGGGGCGTGGCAGTGGGCGGATTTTAAAAATTTTTACACTTGTTCTGGTGGCACGGACGAGGATCCTATATACCAAATTTCATTATCCTAGCTCAAAATTTAAGGCCCAAAAACCGCTGACGAACAGACAGACGGACGGACGGACGGACGGACGGACGGACGGACGGACAGACAGACATGGCTAATTCGACTCAGCTAGCGATTCTGAGTCGATCCATATACTTTGAGGTATATGTAGCAAAATTATTTCTCTATGTTACAAACTAAGTATCAAAACTAATATACCCCCCTATGGGATAGGGTATAAAAACGACCCCAAAAGATGGAGGTGACAAAAACTTTGTATGAATGAATTATAGACAGTTATATTGTCTTAATATATTGTTCGATCAAAAAATTCGTTTTTCTGAAAAGTGGGCGTGACAGTGGGCGGATTTTGAAAATATTAACAATTGTACTGTAGGCATGGGCAAGGAACTCACATACTAAATTTTAGTATCCTTAAAACTTAAAACGGACTTATATACACCTGTGTCTATGGCATATTCGATGGTATAGAGTATAAAACTCGGTTTTTGGAAAAACGCATACAAAAAGTGGGCGGGGGTTAAGGTGATCTATAGAAGAAATGTTTATATTGCCATTACGGAAGTATTTGCATCGAAAGTTTTCTCGAATTTCTTTAAAATTTGACCAAAACCCGTTTTCTACTGAAAACGCCCCCAAAAAGTGAGTGTGGCAGAAAACTTTGTATGAACAAAATACAGATTTAAGGATTGTCTAAATTTCTTGTTCAGACAATTTTCAAAATTCTCTAACGTTTGGCCAAAAAAACGTTTTTATAAAAAAAGGGGGCGTGGCAGTGGGCGGATTTTAAAAATGTACGATTTTCTATTGCATATGCCTTGGGGTAGGGAATACATATGGTTTTTGTAAGAAAACGCCCCCAAACAGTGGGCGTGGGTTAAAATGGTCTATTGACAAAATGTTCATATTTATATTGCTAATGATTCTGCATCAAAAGTTTTTTCGAAAATTTGACCGAAAAAGGTTTTTTATTAAAAACGCCCCCAAAAAGTGGGCGTGGCAAAAAACTTTATATTGACAAAATATAGATATTATGATTCTCTATATATGCTTCTCAGACACTTTTTTAAAATTCTTTACGGTTTGGCCAAAAAAACGTTTTCCTAATGAGGGGGCGTGGCAGTGGGCGGATTTCAAAAATTTTTACACTTGTTCTGGTGGCACGGACGAGGATCCTATATACCAAATTTCATTATCCTAGCTCAAAATTTAAGGCCCAAAAATCGCTGACGAACAGACAGACGGACGGACGGACGGACGGACAGACAGACATGGCTTAATCGACTCAGCTAGCGATTCTGAGTCGATCCATATACTTTGAGGTATATATAGCTAAATTATATCTCTATGTTACAAACTAAGTATCAAAACTAATATACCCCCCTATGGGATAGGGTATAAAAACTACAAAAGACAATGTTTTCTCCTGCATATGTTATGGGGTATAGTGTATAAAAATGGTTTTTATATAAAAACGCCCCAAAAAAGTGGGCGTGGGTTAAAATAGTCTATGGACGAAATGTTCATATTTATATTGCTAATGATTCTGCATCAAAAGTTTTTTCGAAAATTTGAAAATTTGACCGAAAAAGGTTTTTTATTAAAAACGCCCCCAAAAAGTGGGCGTGGCAAAAAACTTTATATGAACGAAATATAGATATTCAGATTTTCTAAATATGTTGCTCAGAAAGTTTTTCAAAATTCGTTATGGTTTGGCCAAAAAATACGTTTTTCTGAAAAGGGGGCGTGGCAGTGGGCGGATTTCAAAAATTTTTACACTTGTTCTGGTGGCACGGACGAGGATCCTATATACCAAATTTCATTATCCTAGCTCAAAATTTAAGGCCCAAAAACCGCTGACGAACAGACAGACGGACGGACGGACGGACGGACGGACGGACGGACGGACGGACGGACGGACGGACGGACGGACGGACAGACAGACATGGCTTAATCGACTCAGCTAGCGATTCTGAGTCGATCCATATACTTTGAGGTATATGTAGCAAAATTATTTCTCTATGTTACAAACTAAGTATCAAAACTAATATACCCCCCTATGGGATAGGGTATAAAAATTGTCTGTACTCCTATTTATACCCTATCCCATAGGGGGGTATATTAGTTTTGATACTTAGTTTGTAACATAGAGAAATAATTTTGCTACATATACCTCAAAGTATATGGATCGACTCAGAATCGCTAGCTGAGTCGATTAAGCCATGTCTGTCTGTCCGTCCGTCCGTCCGTCCGTCTGTCTGTTCGTCACCGATTTTTGGGCCTTAAATTTTGAGCTAGGATAATGAAATTTGGTATATAGGATCCTTGGCCGAGTCACCAGAACAAGTGTAAACATTTTTAAAATCCGCCCACTGCCACGCCCCCTTTTAGAAAAAACGTAGTTTTAAGCCAAACCGTAAAGAATTTCAAAAAAGTGTGTTAGCAACATATTTAGACAATCCTAATATCTATATTTCGTCCATAAAAAGTTTTTTGCCACGCCCACTTTTTGGGGGCGTTTTTAGTAAAAAACGTTTTTTGTCCAAATTTTAAAACTTTCGAAAAAAATGTTGATGCAAATACTTCCGCAATGGTAATATAAACATTTTGTCCATAGATCATTTTCACCTACGCCCACATTTTGGGGGCGTTTTCTTACAAAAACCATTTGTATACCCCATCCCAAGGCATTAGCAATAGAAAACCGTTGTTTTTTGTCGAACCACAAAAGATTTTGAGAAACTGTCTGAGCAATATATTGTGACTATGTCATTTTCTGTATTTCATCGCCATAAGGCCTATATTTTGAGGATATTAATTTAAAGGATGGGATGGGATAGGGTATTCAACGATCCGCATAGCGGATTGTAGCCTCTCATATGTTTTTTAACTAAGTTGACCATGTTGGAGGTTGTTAGTTAAAACAATCGCATTGTTCATCTGGGGACAGCCGGATATTTCATGCAAATCATTCTGATCATTCAATTATGAGTATAACAAGTAAAATATGTTTGGATGAGAAACGGCTGAGCGTTGACAGGTTAACGCCGCCCAGCATTCGCCCTCGTTTCGCAACATCCAACTATCAGGCGCTTCGTAGTTTCTGTAAAATTACCTTTCTAGGTGAGTTAACGAAACTTTCAATCCTTAGCCAAGACTATTGTTTTATTGAAATTGTTTTTCAAATCCTTATAAATCGTAAACCGCTTAATAGATTATAATGAAATTTGGCAAGTTGATAGACTAAAAACTGTTCTTGAATATGATATGGTGGATTTTTCAGCGGGGTGTGGTGCAAGAGGTGTTTTCTCAATTCTTCATTCGGAACGTCATAACGCAATAAGTACTATCACGACTTGAATGAAATTTGGTTGCAAAATGTATTAGGCGTTACACGTAAAAATGGTATATAAAACGTTTATACTATAAACATATATACTCTGAACATAAAAAAATAGTCGCGAAAATGTGAACACGGTAGACTTACCCACTATACCAAAACCATCGAACAGCGTTAGTTATTACCAGGGTAGGGACTAGAGACACACTAGGCCGATACAATCAGCGAGGTATATCTAACATATATTGCCATACGTTCATACGACTTTGCGTAACAACAAGAGCCACAATAATCTTACTATGAGACCCAACTTGTTTCTTACCTCTCACCCTGATAAATACACCATCAATGTATTATCGCCTCTAGGTTCGTCAGACCACTGTATCATATCAACAAATTTCTCGTACTCCAACCACACAGTTAAAGAGCAAATTCCCCAAAAAACTGTATGGCAATACGAGAAAGCCGATTGGGAAGCATTAAACAGTTTTTTTAGGAATTTTAACTGGTCACTATGTTTCCTCGATAGTGACGTGGATGCTGCTGCTGATATGATATCAAATATCATTCTCTTTGGTATGAGATCTTTTATTCCCAACAGAATTAAGAGTATCAGACCAAAGGCAAAAGGGTGGTATGACTTGAGCTGCAAAGAAGCTATCAGGTTGAGAGAGACAAACTTTCGGTTGTACAAGACCAACCCAACAGACGAAAACCGAGCAAAGTTCAAACAAGCCAAAAACGACTGTAATGCCCATTTAAAGCGTGTCAAATTCCTCTATGACCAAAAGTTGAGGCAAAAAATTATACAATGTCCCAGAGGTAGTAAAAACTTTTGGTCATTTGTTAAAAATATAAAAAATTCGGCCTCATCATCAATTCCGACGCTCATTCACAATGACATTCCAGCTGTCAGCTCTTTAGACAAAGCCAATCTGCTTGCTGCGCATTTCGCAGCCAATTCTACATTGCCAGATTGTGTTCAGTCTCCTCCTGTACTTGAGAACGTAGATCATTCCATGGGACAAATTCACTTTCGTACTCGTACAATGGCAAGAGTTTTATTTGATCTTGACATACACAAATCCGCTGGTCCAGATGGTATATCCCCCATCATTCTGAAGAGGTGTTCTTCTACGCCAGCAAAACCACTGCGTAAGCTTTTCTATATATCCTACTCATCAGGACTCTTTCCGAGTAGATGGAAAACAGCATTTGTCCAGCCTGTACCAAAAAATGGCGTATCTTCTTCTCTCTCCAACTACCGACCAATTGCACTTACGTCCCTTCTTTCCAAGGTCATGGAAACGCTGATAAACCGTCAGCTTATGAAATATCTCGAAACACGAAAACTTCTCAATGACCGCCAATATGGTTTTCGCAGCAACAGGTCTACTGGTGATTTGATGACATATCTCACCGAAAAGTGGAACCAATCAATCCACCATGGTGGTGAAACCAAGATTGTTGCGCTTTATATTTCAAAGGCATTTGACAGGGTTTGTCATCAAGCCCTTTTGTCGAAAATGCGTGCATTTGGAATCGACGAAAAACTTCTTCTATGGATTAGACACTATCTTTCGAAACGTTCAATTCAAGTTGTTTTGTATGGTTTCAAGTCTGTAACTCACCAAATAAATGCTGGTGTCCCTCAAGGCTCAGTTTTGTCTCCGACTCTCTTTCTCATTTTTATAAATGATCTCCTGTCTGCAACTTCTAATCCAATTCATTCCTTCGCTGATGACAATACCCTCAGCTTCTCATATTCGTTTACAGGTCCTCGTCCCTCACCTTCGAACGTTGACTCTAAACGCCAAAATATGTTAAGCTCATTGAATTCCGACCTTGACAGCATTATCAAATGGGGTAAATCCAACAAAGTGAATTCAATGCTTCCAAAACACAATGCTGTCTTCTGTCATTAAAGCGAAACCAAAATCTAGAGCCATTATCCATGAATGGCACTTACGTCGAAGAAACCGAAAAGCTTTCCATGCTAGGTATGTGTGTTAGTAACGACTTACGTTGGAACGACCACATATTCGAAGTCTTTAAAAACGCAGCGAAATGTCTAGGTTTCCTAAATCGATGTAAGAAATATTTCACCCCCTCTGATCTGGCCACAATATATAAAGCGTTTATAAGCCCAAAACTTGAATTCAACGCCCATGTCTGGTCAGGTGCACCAAAATCAACATTGCACCTACTAGAAAGAATTCAAACACGTGAGAAAAAACTTATAGGAGACATAAGAATAGCGAACTCCTTAGTTTCGCTCGAACACCGTCGAAACATCTCCTGCCTTACCTTGTTTTATCGCTATTTTAACAACCAATGTTCAAATGAAATAGCCAGCTGCATTCCTCCTATTCAACAATTCAGCCGCAATACTCGTTACGCAATGAATGCAAATCAGTTTACCCTCAAGCCTATCTTCGGACCTACGCTGAAATACAGAGATTCGTACATAAACCGAACAACACGAATGTGGAATGCTCTACCAAACGCTGTTTTTCCTTTCCATTATAACTTACAGACATTTAAAACCAATGTGCATCGGTATCTCCTTTCTTCTTATCCCTAATTTCCTTAACGCCCGCACTGTGTTAAAACATATAAAGGGTATTCATAACCCCTTGAGTGCGCGCAAATTATAAAAAAAAAAAAAAACTCCTAAACAGACTGAGCCAAGCAGTCCGCAGACTAATAGTGTATCAAAAGCTCCTGGCTCCTGTGGAACTAGAATATAGCCTCTAGTCAGGATTCTTAATCCACCAACTTCACTTCCAAATGGGCACCTCACAACCCAAGTATTTCAGTTTAGATATAAGTATCTCGTAGTCATACAGACATCGACAACCAATCATTGGGTCGTTTTACATTAAACTATTCTGAGCCCTATTTTATCCTTCAAAGCTGATGCTGATGCATACCATGTTAATATAATTTATGTATCAGCTTATCTTTGTGACCAGTTATTTTTTAAGGAAAACACTATATAATATGATTCTCTTTCAAAACCAATTCTTAAAAGGCCTTTTAGTCCTCACATGGTTTACCTTTTTACATCTAAGGAAAATGTCATATCAACATCTCTATTATCATTCCGACCTGTTAACAGAAAAATTGAATTGGCTTGAATCCACATTTCAAAAATTTTATTTTCATTATTCATATCAAAAAAAAATATTCCAAATTGATTTGAAATCATTTTAAATGGAATTATTTTTTCTTCTCATCAAAGACATCTTTTTATCCATTTACGTCAATCATTTTCTCCATTGAAGTCATATGAGATATAGGTAAGGTCACACAAAAAAAAATGTTATACCCTCGTAAGCAGAAATCCTTTATTCTGAAATTGACTAATCGAATCCATATTAAAAGGTGCTGTTCAGGTGTGTGCAAATTCATTATTGTTGCAAAGAAGAGCACCAACCCCGAATTCGTTGTTTTGACCTCAGCTATTTCCTTTTCTTTCTTTATTTTCAGTCAATATTTGTGTCGTCTTATCAAGTTACCAAATTTCGTCTTTGCATAAGAAAGAATGGTTTTGAGGTGTTTTTCTAATTTCAATAACGTTTAGATGAATTATATTTTTTATTGTTTGGTTTAGCATTTTTGTCATTTTGAGCACACGATTATAATGAAAATGTTTTCTGTCATTTTTGTTGGTGTCATAAATTATTCATCTCGAGTCCTTAAATAAATATATTTCATCTGAAGGTATGATTTAATTCGGATAATACTGTTACAATTGGATGACGAGGAAGCACTGCCATAATTCCTATTCAAAATGTCTTTTTCAATACACAAACACAACTCCTAGGAAGGAAGGCGATGATTTATTCATCGGTCTTGACGTGACAATGACTACGGATTTACAATTGAATTTTATCACAAATCTATGTAATTCGAATATAAATGTTATTCCTTAACTGAGTCAATGTGTTTCTCCAACAGAAATGGAGGATGTGAACGTGATGTGGTTACTGGTGACAGTTGAGAAGACAGAACGATTATGTTGTCTGGATTAGGATTAATATGTCACTTGGATTTGTACCGTTTTCAATAACCGCACGCATATCCGAACGGAAAAGTTAAAAGAAGTTGAGTTTATTTAATTGAATTTCGGGATTTTCAAAGAATTGTGTTTTAGGATGCTTAAACGTAGTGTGTGGGACTAGTGGATCTAGACACTAATAGGTTCATTTATTGTGAATTTCATGTCTTCCAATCTTGTCTAGTAGTTATTTTGATCATAGATTGGCCTGAAAGGCCAACAGGAGTTCTCAATCGCATATTATACAGTGGATGTCAAATTGCTAAAATTACCACGTGCAGAGGTGCCCACTTGACAGACATTATATTCTACACATAACGCTGAAGACCATAATATACATAGTATAAAATTAAGTCCCAAAACTTGTATGAATGCGCTAATCTCGAGAACTACTGAACTGATTTAGATGTGCTTTCCACTGATATGATCTGCATTACCATGGGCAGGATAAAGAGTATTCAAAATTGCTCTATCACTTGAATGAGCTGAGCATTCGAGGTCTTAGTGGCATAAATAATTTTGTTCGTTAATAAACAGCCCCTAACTCAAAAAAACAGCAGGGGCGAAGCCATAGTATGTACAGTGCCACGCCCCCTTTTTGGAAAAACGTAGTTTTTGACCAAACAACAAGGAGAAACATATGAGAGGCTACAATCCGCTATGCGGATCGTTGAATACCCTATCCCATCCCATCCTTTAAATTAATATCCTCAAAATATAGGCCTTATGGCGATGAAATACAGAAAATGACATTGTCACAATATATTGCTCAGACAGTTTCTGAAAATCTTTTGTGGTTCGACAAAAAACAACGGTTTTCTATTGCTAATGCCTTGGGATGGGGTATACAAATGGTTTTTGTAAGAAAACGCTCCCAAAATGTGGGCGTAGGTGAAAATGATCTTTAGACAAAATGTTTATATTACCATTGCGAAAGTATTTGCATCAATTTTTTTTTCGAAAGTGTTAAAATTTGGATAAATTTGCATTAAATTTTTTTTCGAAAGTGTTAAAATTTGGACAAAATGCGTTTTTTACTAAAAACGCCCCCAAAAAGTGGGCGTGGCAAAAAACTTTGTATAGACGAAATATAGATATTAAGATTGTCTAAAAATGCTGCTCAGACTTTTTTTTAAAATTCTGTACGGTTTGGCTTAAAACTACGTTTTTCTAAAAGGGACGTGGCAGTGGGCGGATTTAAAAAATTTTTACACTTGTTCTGCTTCGTCGTCCAGAGAGTCTACATACCAAATTTCAACACTCTAGCTCAAAATTTAAGGCCCAAAATCGGTGACACACAGACGGACCGACGGACGGACGGACGGACCGACAGACAGACATGGCATAATCGACTCAGCTAGTAATCGATCCATATAACGGGTGCGCCATCTGTCTGATTTGACAGATAATTAGTTTTATTCTTCCGTTGAATATGGTTCTGTATACGCTTGAACAACGCTGGGAAATATTGCGACATTACTTTGAAAATCATGGTAATGTTGCAGAATGTGTGCGAAAATTGCGAACGGATTTTGGTTAGTAGAAGAGAAGCACCGTCAGCTCCGTATGTTCGTTATCCTGTGAAAAAAAGTGAAAGAAACTGGTATCCTCATCGATAAACCAAAGCGTGAAAAGCCAAAAACAGTGCGTACACCCGAGAATATTACTGCTGTGGCAGAAAGTGTGCGTGAAGCGCCATCAACATCAATTCACCATCGTTCTCAACAATTGAACATTTCGGAGACATCATTGAGACGAATTTTGCATAAAGACCTTGGTATGACGCCATACAAAGTCCATTTCGGTCAGGAGTTGAAGCCAACTGACCATCCAATGCGTTTTCGCTTCGCTAAGTGGGCCTGTGATCTACTTAGAGAAGATGCCGATTTTGGCAAAAAAATCATCTTTTCAGACGAAGCTCATTTTGATCCTGGCGGGTATGTAAACAAGCAAAATTGTCGCATTTGGGGCACAGAAAACCCGCACGCATACATTGAAAAGCCGATACACCCAAAACCAGTCACTGTTTGGTGCGGATTTTGGTCCAGAGGCATAACTGGGCCATTTTTCTTCGAAAATGAGCAAGGAGTGGCCGTTACAGTCAATGGCGATCGTTACCGGGCCATGTTGAACGAATTTTTGTTCACAAAAATTGAAGAGGAGGATATTGGCAACATTTGGTTTCAACAGGACGGCGCTACGTGCCACACAGCCGAAGCTACACTCGATGTTTTGCGCCCTGTTTTTGAAGATCGCATTATCAGCCACAGAGCTGATGTCGTTTGGCCACCTCGGAGCTGCGATTTGACACCGTTGAACTATTATTTGTGCGGTGCCGTAAAAGATAAGTGTTACGCCGACAAGCCAGAGACAATTGACGCTTTAAAGGACAATATTCGTGAAGCCATTGGTGAAATACAGCTGCACACAATCGATAATGTGCTTAAAAATTGGACCAATCGTGTAGGCTACTGCATGGCCAGCCGAGGCAGCCATTTGAATGAAATTATTTTCCATTATTAACCGGAAGGATTGTACTTTCAAATAAAAAAAGAAATTTGAGAAAATATTCAGCGGTTTTTTTTATAGCATTTTCAAAAAAAAAAAGTGATTTGGCGGACCCTTTACTTTGAGGTATATGTATCGAAACTATTTCTCTATGTTACAAACTTAATGTCAAAACTAATATACCCCTATGGGATAGGGTATAAAAACCTTGTCTTTTTTAGAACCGTAAAATTTGTTGTGACAATGTCATTTTCTATATTTAATCCCCATCGTGTTTTAATCCATGTCCACTTTTTGGGGATATTACTTTTAGAGATGGGATGGGATAGGGTATTCAATGATCCCCACAGCAGATTGTAGCCTTCTTCTTATACCCTATTCCATAGGGGTAAATTAGTTTTGATACATAGTTTGTAACTATAATAATTTAGCTACATATACCTCAAAGTAAATGGATCGACTCAGAATCGCTAGCTGAGTCGATTAAGTCATGTCTGTTTGTCCGTCTGTACGTCACCGATTTTTAGGCCTTAAATTTTGAGCTAGGATAATGAAATTTGGTATATAGAATCCTCGTCCGTGCCTACAGAACAAGTGTAAACATTTTCAACATTTTTAAGAAAAACTTAGTTTTTGGCCAAACCGTAAGGAATTTTGAAAAAGTTTCTGAACAATATATTTAGACAATCTAATATCTATATTACGTCTATATAAAGTTTTTTGCCACTCCCAATTTTCGGGGCGTTTTCAGTAAAAAAAAAACTGTTTCGGTCAAATTTTAAATTTTTCGAAAAAAAAAGATGTCGATGCAGAATCATTGATATCAATATAAACATTTCGTGTATAGACCATTTTAACCCACGTTTTTATATAAAAAACATTTTTATACACTACCCCATAACATATGCAGGAGAAAACCTTGTCTTTTGTAGAACCGGAAAAGTGTTTTATAAGCAGTCTGAAGAATTTGTTGTCATTTTCTCTATTTTATCGACATCGTAATTGCCTCCTTGATTGAAGCGTCCTCATATGTTTTGACATGTTTTTATGTCGCAAAAAAAAAATACAAATTATTGGCGCAACAGGTTCCTTAGTACCCAGGGCCTGACTTTCACCATTTGTGTTTGCGTGTGTACATTGGCGGGGCCTCCTGTTTTATGCTGACTCCAAACGGCTATGTTTAGATAAGCTTTTCTTGACAATTAATACTACTCGGATGATTTGAGGTCCAGGAGGTCCAGTAAACAATCATTTAAGTGTTGCTACGATTGGGAATCGAATCCAGTTCATCGCATGAGCCTTTTAAAGTTTTTATGTCATTTGTTTATTTAAAGGCAAACGAAACGAATTTTATAAATTTTTTTTTCGTAAACAAAATACTGCAAAAGGATGGGAACGGTGGTTACATTTATGATATTTCATAATTATACACTTGAGATAGTAGCTATTCATCTAATAACATCACCTCCAGGGGTTCCGTGACATTATAGATGGTGGTGTAATTGTGTTAATCGGAAGGTTAAGAAAGATATACGTTCTTGAAAGGACTTGGTGGTCTCTTGTGATTCCAGTATTTCGACGTAAAATTTGTTCACAGCATTAGCTTTTGTTGTGGATATAGCAAGTTTTGCTTTGGCTGCAATGAGGTATTTCTCTTAGTCGACGTTAGTTCATGCGATGGGGTTATAAAACTTGTTGTTCGTTGCTCCCAGCAAAAGATTTGTAATCATTTTCAAAATCTACTTCATGTCACCCATAATTACTAAAGTGGCTGTCCATTCGCATGTCCTAGCCATCTTAAGCGTCCAATTCGGAATTTTTTGACTAGAGGTATGTCGCTGTACAGCTCATATAGTTCTTGGTTCAATCCTGTTAAGGGGTAGTTCGAGTGAGGGCTTTACTAAAGGCTGATCATTTCGAGGTTCCCTACTTTTTTAAAGAAAAAAACACAGAAAATTCAAATTTAATGAAGAATGTTTATTATCATTTGAAAGAACATTCTTTGGCATTTATTTTTTGAAGATTATGTCTATCAAATGTTGGCCGTTGCTACGTCGCAGATGGTCCATCCGTTGAGTCCAATTTTCGATCACTCGTTCGAGCATTTCGACTGGTAACTGGCGAATGACACGCGTGATGTTTTCCTCCAAGGCCTGAATCGAAGCGGGTTTGTCGGCATAAGCTTTTGACTTTACATATCCCCACAGGAAAAAGTCTAACGGTGTGATATCACACGATCTTGGTGGCCAATCAACCGGCCCAAAACGTGAAATTATGTGCTCACCGAAATGTTCTCTCAATAAGTCCATTGATTGATGCGATGTGTGCGAAGTGGCGCCGTCTTGCTGAAACCAAATGTCGCCGAGATTACGAGCTTCAATTGCTGGCATCAAATAGTCGGTCGCCATTGACGGTTACGTTCGCACCGGCATAATTTTGAAACAAATATGGACCGATGATTCCACCGGTCCACAAACCACACCAAACCGTTGTTTTTTTCTGGATGAAGTGGCAGTTCTTCAATCTCTTCAGGTTGCTCTTCGTCCCAAATGCGCAATTTTGTTTGTTTACATACCCATTGAGCCAGAAATGGGCCTCATCGCTAAACAAAATTTGCCTCGAAAACGTCAGATCTTCTTGGAACTTTTCAAGAGCCCATAGAGCGAAGCGATGTCGCTTGGGAAGGTCGAGCGGCTTCAGTTGTTGCACAAGCTGTATTTTGTACGCTTTCAATTTAAGATCTTGACGTAAAATGCGCCAAGTCGTTCCATACGTCAGTCCGAGTTGCTGCGAACGGCGCCGAATCGACTCTCTACGGTCTTCGTGTACACTCTCAGCTACGGCCGCTATATTTTCTTCACAGCGTGCTGGACGTGGTCTATTCGGTCGAATATTATCCAATAATGAATGCTGGGTCTCAAAATGGGTGATGGTGTTGCGAATAGTACGCTCAGTAGGCCAATTATGTTGACCATAAGTTGAGCGAAGTGCACGAAACATATTCCTCACAGAACGTGAATTTTCATAATAAAGTTGAACTATTTGTAAACGTTGTTCACGCGTAAGTCTTTCCATTATGAAATGCCAAACAATGCTAAACAAAAATAACATGACAGCATGACACGACTCACACGTGATCTGTCAAAATAGGCTATTGAAAAAAGTATCTCTACTTGGATCACCCGTTACTAAAAGGTTCATTTAATTTCTGACGACGAATTCCAGTACTATCTTAAAGTTATAGCTGTCAACTGTGACGTTCTGTCCGATTCGTCGATGTTGTGGTTCCTTTCGAATTGAAAACAAATACTTGGTGTTACCTTCATTTACAGCTAACCCCATTTCTTCCGCTTCCTTCTCCCTGCCACCCTTAATTTCAAAAACAAAATTGTCAAACTAAAAATTACAGGTGAAAGGTGAATAAAAGTTAGCCACGCAAACTTTTTGTGTGGGTTTTTTAAACGGTTTTTGTTAATGGTATTTCGTCTATTTTTTTTAACGTTTATTTAGATAAATTAGATAAATTTTATTGTTCGTTATAAAAATTTCATATAATAGGCTATCGCACAATTTACAAATTACAGAGATGTGATTTACAATAGTATATCTTTCAACTGAATAATTTTAATAACTATTTTAAATAACTTATTTATAACACAAATTATTATATTAATATTTTGAGGAAACAACGACAAAAACCTCAAATCCGGCAAACAAAAAAAAATAAATAAAAATGTGTATATGTATATATATGTATACATATACATATATATATACATATACATACATACATATATATATATATATATATATATTTGCAAATTAATGCATTAATAAACAAATATTTAAATAAATAATAAACAAATTACTAAAATAATAAATAAATAAATAAATTAATAAATAAATAAATAAATAAATAAATAAATAAATAAATAAATAAATAAATAAATAAATAAATAAATAAATAAATAAATAAATAAATAAATAAATAAATAAATAAATAAATAAATAAATAAATAAATAAATTAATAAATTAATAAAGAAATAAATAAATAAATAAATAAATAAATAGATGAATAAATAAATTAATAAATAAATAATTGAATTAAATCAATTAACAAAAATTAATAAATCAACATAGAAATAATAAATTAACAGAAATAAATAAATTAACATATAAATACAATATCACATAAATTAACACATAATATAAATTAACATAGGTATAACAATTAACACATATTTATTATAAAAGGAGCTTGCTTATATAACTGAATGTCATGTCTGAAAGTCTATGTTTAGTTGTGTGATCAAAGGGTTGTCAGAATTGTCGCATCTGATTGCAAAAGAATTATTCCGTAATTGTATTTTATTCGAGATCAACTCAACATTAGCTTCAAGATGAAGGCCTGACGTGGAATGGTGCCAGGGCAAGTTCAACATCATTTTTAATATTTTATTTTGGGATATTTGCAATTTTGCTAAGTGACATGCTGCACATTTACCCCAAACCTGGCATCCATATAACATAATTGCTTGGAAGATAGTTTTATATATTATTATTTTATTTTCTTTTGAAAGTAATGCTTTTCTATTAATAAATGGATACAACATTTTGATGGCAAGGTTAATTTTTTTAAGTGTTTGTGTATTATGTTCTTTAAAAAGTAATTTTTTGTCAAGATATATGCCCAGATATTTTACAGAAGACTCCCACCTTATAGGGTGCCCATTGATATCAAGCTGATTAGCCGGAAGGAAACAAGGTTTTCTTTTTCTAGTAAAAAAGATAGCTTGTATCTTTTCGGCATTGAGCTTTATTTTCCACTTATTGTAGTATTCTTGCAATATTTTGGCCGCATTTTTTAAATTAGTCTCAATATTGAGACTAAATTCATGCGACGATAATATTGCTGTATCGTCCGCATATATTGCAAATTCACAATCTGGAAGAATTGTGTATATATTGTAGAGGACAGGCCCAAGAACCGAGCCTTGGGGCACTCCAGCAGAAAAATTTACATAATCAGACATACCACTATTGACATGCACTTTAAAACATCGATTTTTAACGAAACTTTGGACAATTTTAGAAAGAAATGGCGGAAAATTTAAATGTATCATTTTATATGTGAGTCCTTTATGCCACACGGAATCAAAAGCTTTCTCAATATCGAGTAAAATCATACCAGTAGATCTGCCTGTTGCACGGTTTTTTATACCCTATCCCATAGGGGTATATTAGTTTTGATACATAGTTTGTAACATAGAGAAATAATTTAGCTACATATACCTCAAAGTATATGGATCGACTCAGAATCGATAGCTGAGTCGATTTAGCCATGTCTGTCCGTCCGTCCGTCCGTCCGTCCGTCCGTCCGTCCGTCCGTACGTCACCAGTTTTTGGGCCTTAAATTTTGAGCTAGAAGGATGAAATTTGGGTCACGTGCTCTTTGTTGCTCCCAGCAGAACAAGTGTAAAAATTTTTGAAATCCGCCCACTGCCACGCCCCCTTTTTAGAAAAACGTATTTTTTGGCCAAACCATAAGGAATTTTGAAAAACTTTCTGAACAACATATTTAGACAATCTGAATATCTGTATTTCGTTCATATAAAGTTTTTTGCCACGCCCACTTTTTGGGGGCGTTTTTAATAAAAAACATTTTTCGGTCAAATTTTAAAATTTTCGAAAAAACTTTTGATGCAGAATCATTAGTAGTATAAATATGAACATTTCGTCCATAGACTATTTCAACCCACGCCCACTTTTTGGGGGCGTTTTTATATAAAAACCATTTTTACACACTACCCCATAACATATGCAGGAGAAAACCTTGTCTTTTGTAGAACCGTCAAAGTTTTTTGTAAACAGTCTGAACAATTTGTTGTCACCATGTCATTTTCTTTATTTTATCCACATCGTGTTTTTAGCCATGTCCACTTTTTGGGGATTTTAGTTTTACAGATAGGATGGGATAGGGTATTCAACGATCCGCACAGTGGATTGTAGCCTTCTCATATGTTTTTAACTATATTGCATATCCTTAGAACTTGGTGAGAGGTACCGTGATTGCGCCTAAAGCCAAATTGTTCGTCAGGATATATTTTCCTTTCTTCAATAATTTTTAACATTTTTTCCTTCAAAATTTGTTCATAAATTTTACTAACAGTGCTAAGTAAACTTATTGGTCTGTAGCTTTCAATTTTATCTAAAGGCTTACCTGCCTTTGGTATTGGTATTACTTTGGCAAGTTTCCACGCATCTGGAAAATATTGCGTTTTTAGACATGAATTCATAATGAGGGTAAGAAATTGTATGCCTTCTTTTGGTAATTTCTTAAGATATATGTTTTTAATTTTATCGCTACCAGGTGTTTTTTTAATCAATAAATTATTTACGAAATATTTTGTGTCCATTTCTGTAATCAACTCACTTGGAGGAGTTTGATAGCTAACCGTATTAAAGGTAGACACAGCATTATGCACTAGGTCATTTGTATTTGTATCTCCTAAATGTTGAGAAACAATATGATTTTGTGCAAAGGATAGTGCCAGTGCTTTTGCCTTTTCGGTATCCGTATAAAAGGTAGTGGGACCACTTTTGAGACAAGGAATTTGTTTAGTTTTATTTTTAATAATTTTTACTATGTTCCAAAAGGGTTTGGACGCTTTGTCTAAATTACTCAGTTTATTATTCCACTCTTTGTGTCGATGAGCTTGAATATTATTATTAATTATTTTATTTAATTGTGCTACTTGAGTTCTCGAGGCAGGCTCCCGATACCTTTGCCAATTACGCCGATGCATATTCCTTAATTTTATAAGCTCTAGTATATAAGGTGGAATTTTAGCGCAAAAGATTTGTTTTACAACTTTAGGAATGTTGTTATCAGCCGAACTAAGAACAATTTCGGAAAATTGTTGAATAATACCATCAACATCCTGCTTATTTTCGATATCTTCAAGGTTCGTAGATATACTTCGAAACTTCCTCTTAACTTCCGTTTGAAAACTTGTCCAGTTTGCGTTTTTGAAATTATATAAATATTGCACCTTTTCCAAACCCGACCAACGAATTTGACAATGAACTGGATTATGGTCAGAGCTTAGTTCATTTAACGAAAATGGCTGAGACATAAGACGTTTATTTATTCACAATTTCTTTAATACTAATTAATAGCCTAAATAAACTTAAAGACTAGATATTTTTAACTTTTGCCAAAGTAAAAGACCATTATGGTTCGCATTACATGATATATAATTTGTTTGCTTAATTCAATTTTTATATTTTTTGTAAATTTTTGTATTATTGTTATGTACTATATTTTTAACTTTCTCTTACAAAGAGAAAGATATTGTTTTCGTGAAAATTTTCGACCTCGAGATTTTGATTGATTCTAACATTACGATGATAGCGGAGCCTAAAAAAGTGGTTTTTGGAATTCCGTCCGTCGGTCCGTCGGTCCGTCTGTCCGTAATGGTCTCCCCAGCCTAAACGGCTAGACCGATTTTCTTCAAACTTCGTATCCGAGCTTGTTTTGGTCATAATTCTAGGCAATTTTTAACTTTCTCTTACAAAGAGAAAGATATTGTTTTCGTGAAAATTTTCGACCTCGAGATTTTAATTGATTCTAACATTACGATGATAGCGGAGCCTAAAAAAGTGGTTTTTGGAATTCCGTCCGTCGGTCCGTCGGTCCGTCGGTCCGTCGGTCCGTCGGTCCGTCGGTCCGTCTGTCCGTAATGGTCTCCCCAGCCTAAACGGCTTGGCCGATTTTCTTCAAACTTCGTATCCAAGCTTATTTTGGTCATAATTCTAGGCCATTTTTTTTGTTTGCTTTTAGCCATGTTATTAACGGTACCTGCCATATAAAAATTACACATAACCTCAATTTTCTCGAAAACGGCTCTAACGATTTTGATTAAACTTAACATATACTATAACCATATTAGTCCCAACAAAACTGCATACCCAGTTTTTTCGAGAAAATCCATATAACGGATTTTGTCATATAGGCCATATAAGGAAAATTGATAATTTCTCGCAAACTATTATGTCAAATTGAATGAAATTTAATATATATACTACTATTACAGCTTGAAGCAATTCCACATAATTAGTTTTAGCCCAACTATCACTAAACGGAATTTTCAGTTTTGGCCAATAACGGAAAATCATTATTATTCACATTGACATCGATTACTTCAAATTTCGGAGTAAACTTTCGTATAAACACATTTCAACATTATTTATATCATTTTTAGCATCCATAATCAAATTGCGTACTATTTGATCTAACGCCCAACTCGCTGTGAAAGAGAAAGTTGCGTACGACCCAGTCGTGCACCCACCACTCGTTTTTGTTTGCTTTTAGCCATGTTAATAATGCTACCTGCCATATAAAAATTACACATAACCTCAATTTTCTCGAAAACGGCTCTAACGATTTTGATTAAACTTTATACATACCATAAGAATATTAGTTTAAACAAAACTGCATACCCAGTTTTTTCGAGAAAATCCATATCACGGATTTTGTCATTCAGGTCATATAAAGTAAATTGTTAATTTCTCGCAAATTACTACGTCAAATTGAATGAAATTTAATATATATACTACTATAATAGTTATAAACACTTCCACATAATTAGTTTTAGCCCAACTATCAGTTAACGGAATTTTCAGTTTTGGCCAATAACGAAAATTAATTATTTTTCATATAGACACCGATTCCTTCAAATTACGGAGTAAACGTTCGTATAATCACATTTCGACATTTTATATAATATTTAGCATTAATAATCAAAATGCGCACTATTTGATCTAACACCCAACTCACTGTGAAAGAGAAAGTTGCGTACGACCCAGTCGTGCACCCACCACTCGTTTTTTTTTGAAAACAGGAAAATGTGAATCAAAACCTATTAGAAGACAGTCGCAACTTTTTTTTTATATAAAACTAAAACCTACAAGACTAACTTAACCTATCTAAACCTATCTAGGCCCTGTCATCTGATCTCTATTCCATCGACTAACAAGTCATCGTTAGATCAGAGATCACATGTCAGGGCCTAGTTTTACTTAACCTAAGTATCGGCTTCAGCCCAGTCTAGCCACCAGTATCGGTCTCTATTTAGCCTGTTAGTATGTTACTTTGATCGCTTTCAGGTATGCTAATGCAGTATCTAATTTGATCAGTATTACCGTCCCCCGACTCAAAAGGCTCATAAAGGATCCTTTTATCTGTTGCTCTCCTTGCAGCATGGTATATTATTGGATCCGTTCGTTGAATCCGATAGGTAGCCATATGCATCCAGAAACAGAAATGTTTCTGGCTGTTTCTGGAATGTATCCACATTCCAAGGCATTTCTGAAATACCCAGGATTCGGATAGAATAATCCAGAGATTAATTCGTTTTCGCTAACACTTGCCGAATGAACAAAGTAATTCCTTACACGATCTAGAATGACATTGTCAATTCTGGACACAGCGGAAGCATCCAGAAGTCTTTTGTTTGAGACGTTGTGCCTATAATCGGAATGTGCACTCCTATACATCTGTGTGCAGGCTCTAAGATGGGTTAATGTTCCACCACACTGGACTCGCATAAGTCAGAATTGGACGAACGAATGCTTGGTAACAGATGATCTTCACATCGGATCTAAGATAGTTGGAATAAAACAGGCTTTTTAGCGACATGAATGCCGCTCTTGCCTAGTCTAATTGAATATTTATGTGCTCATTGTAATACAGAAACTTGTCCAAATGAACACCTAAATATTTTACCACGGTCCTCGACTCGATCCGAAGACCATTTGAACTCGTTATTTTGAGATTTCTCCAGTTGCGTCTCAAATCTGAATTACCGCGTCTTATTGGGGTGCGGAACAGTATGGTTTCACATTTCGTATAGTTAATTTTAAACTTCCATTCGGAGCAGAAAGCTTGAAACCTATCAAATTTGCTTTGAAGTTGGATTTGAATGTCTTAAATTTTTGAGCCGCTTGCATACAGTGTAGCGTCGTCGGCAAATGCCAATGAATTATTGAGTTCCCTAAGTATATCAGAAATGTAGATATTGAAGAGCTGTGGAGCAGTTACTGTGCCTTGTAGTAGACCATTATAAACATTAAAAACTTCAGCTGCCGAGTACTCTCTATCTGTTACAACAAATTTCTTTCCGTATAGCATGGATGCTATCATCTTTGTAAGATGAGATGGAAATTCATATCGAATAAGTTTGTAAATTAACCCGTCAAAGCCTAAAGTTAAAAGGATCAGAAGGATCCTTCTTTTTCTTAATTTTTGGTAACATCTTTGATATTTTCCAGCAACTAGGGAAGTAGTAGTTATTTAGCAGATTGTTAAAGATAACGCAGTATTGCCGTATGATATCAATTGGTATATGCTTAAGCACGATGTTTGGGATGTTTTCCAAACCACTTGAACTTTTAGTATCTAGTTTCCTAAATATGTCAGTCAAGTCGTCGAGGGTCGTGAAGTAATTGTAAGTCTGTTTATCTGTCAGTTCATCAGCTTTTAACCACTCAGAAAATGTCAATAAAGTAGGGATCTCGCTATTGTGAAATCTCCACAGTTCATCTCTTACTTCGACCGATTTGGAGCTGGGAAGTTCCCTGGCGTGAACCGCTTCAAAATGAGAGCCAATTACTTTAAGCTTGTCTGCTCCACTATCTATAATATAGTGGTTATTGATGATGGGATTACCTGATATATCAATCCCTAACTGGGATAGAAGCATCTGAGAAGACAGTGGTATCTTCAGTTTAGGAATTTTGACAACGTTATGTGGTTTAAACATTTAATTTATTTTTGGAAACATGTTCCTGCCGTCAGATTTTAATATGCTTTCAGCACGTTTTTTCCAGTAATCGTTGACACTATTCTTAAACTGCTGGCTTAACAGAGACTTCAAATTCCTCAGAATGGATTTTAATCTTTGTAGCTCCGCATTGTGCGATGGATTTAGAAATTGACGTTGTATTCGATTTATCTGAGTGTTCAAAAATTTCGTCTATATCTTCATTATGAACAACGTTTTTATACACCTATTATGTCCAATTATTCTTGATCTCTTTGTTCATGCATCCAGTACAGGTTTTAACCTATTTTTTATATGGTTAGTGAAATTAAATTATAAAAATTATGTTAAATAATCCTATTAATCCAATGGATGGTGATAAATAATGAAATTGTTTTTACATCTGTATAAACGTCCAAAATTAGCCAGTAGATAATTTGAAACCCCAATTTAAACACAATTGACACACTTGTGGTTGACTATTTCATATTAACATTTTGATAACATTACCCAGAATTGATAATAAGCATCTTTGTAATTTTCTTTTAAATGCGTAGGCCAAAAATACACAAAATGACAGATTAATGTGTCATATTAATAGAACTGTTGCCGCTAAACGGTTGACGTTGATCCACTGACAACTGAAACGTCACAAGTGACAAAGGAGAATCTTAAACATTGTGACATACGGGATTTTAAATGAAATGCAAAAAGGGTAAAGTACAAATAACAACAAACTTGATTTTTGACAGTTGACAAGTACAATTAATGTCTGCACCTACACCATATAAATTCCTCATGATACCAGGCATCCATCAGACATCCGTCAGATTGCATGACATCACAGAGAAACACACTTTAAGCTTCAGTACAGAGCATTTAATAATGAAAAGTAGAATGAAACGAGTGGTGGGTGTACGACTGGGTCGTACGCAACTTTCTCTTTCACAGCGAGTTGGGCGTTAGATCAAATAGTACGCAATTTGATTATGGATGCTAAAAATGATATAAATAATGTTGAAATGTGTTTATACGAAAGTTTACTCCGAAATTTGAAGTAATCGATGTCAATGTGAATAATAATGATTTTCCGTTATTGGCCAAAACTGAAAATTCCGTTTAGTGATAGTTGGGCTAAAACTAATTATGTGGAATTGCTTCAAGCTGTAATAGTAGTATATATATTAAATTTCATTCAATTTGACATAATAGTTTGCGAGAAATTATCAATTTTCCTTATATGGCCTATATGACAAAATCCGTTATATGGATTTTCTCGAAAAAACTGGGTATGCAGTTTTGTTGGGACTAATATGGTTATAGTATATGTTAAGTTTAATCAAAATCGTTAGAGCCGTTTTCGAGAAAATTGAGGTTATGTGTAATTTTTATATGGCAGGTACCGTTAATAACATGGCTAAAAGCAAACAAAAACGAGTGGTGGGTGCACGACTGGGTCGTACGCAACTTTCTCTTTCACAGCGAGTTGGGCGTTAGATCAAATATAAAGTACGCATTTTGATTATTGATGCTAAAAATGATAAAAAAAAAGTCGAAATGTGAACGTTTACTCCGAAATTTGAAGGAATCGGTGAATGTGAATAATAATGATTTTCCGTTATTAGCCAAAACTTGAAATTCCGTTTAGTGATAGTTGGGCTAAAACGAATTATGTGGAATTGTTTCAAACTATAATAGTAGTATATATATTAAATTTCATTCAATTTGACATAGCAGTTTGCGAGAAATTAACAATTTTCTTTATATGGCCTAAATGACAAAATCCGTTATATGGATTTTCTCGCAAAAACTGGGTATGCAGTTTTGTTGGAACTAATATGCTTATAGTATATATAAAGTTTAATCAAAATCGTTAGAGCCGTTTTCGAGAAAATTGAGGTTATGTGTAATTTTTGTATGGCAGGTACCGTTATTAACATGGCTAAAAGCAAACAAAAAAAATGGCCTAGAATTATGACCAAAACAAACTTGGATACGAAGTTTAAAGAAAATCGGTCGAGCCGTTTAGGCTGGGGAGACCATTACGGACAGACGGACCGACGGACCGACGGACCGACGGACGGAATTCCAAAAACCACTTTTTTGGGTTCCGCTATCATCGTAATGTTAGAATCAATCAAAATCTCGAGGTCGAAAATTTTCACGAAAACAATATCTTTCTCTTTGTAAGAGAAAGTTAAAAATATTAAACGTAAATCATTTTTCGTTCAACTGAATGTACCTGCTCTTTATTTTTAACTTTCTCTTACAAAGAGAAAGATATTGTTTTCGTGAAAATTTTCGACCTCGAGATTTTGATTGATTCTAACATTACGATGATAGCGGAGCCTAAAAAAGTGGTTTTTGGAATTCCGTCCGTCGGTCCGTCGGTCCGTCGGTCCGTTTGTCCGTAATGGTCTCCCCAGCCTAAACGGCTTGACCGATTTTCTTCAAACTTCGTATCCAAGTTTGTTTTGGTCATAATTCTAGGCCATTTTTTTTGTTTGCTTTTAGCCATATTAATAACGATACCTGCCATATAAAAATTACACATAACCTCAATTTTCTCGAAAACGGCTCTAACGATTTTGATTACACTTTATATATACTATATTCCTATTAGTTCCAACAAAACTGCATACCCAGTTTTTGCGAGAAAATCCATACAACGGATTTTGTCATTTAGGCCATATAAAGAAAATTGTTAATTTCTCGCAAACTGCTACGCCAAATTGAATGAAATTTAATATATACACTACAATTATAGTTTGAAACAATTCCACATATTTAGTTTTAGCCCAACTATCACTAAACGGAATTTTAAGTTTTGGCCAATAACGGAAAATCATTATTATTCACATAGACACCGATTCCTTCAAATCTCGGAGTAAACGTTCGTATAATCACATTTCGACATTTTTTATATCATTTTTAGCATCAATAATCCAAATGCATACTTACTATTTGATGTAACGCCCAACTCGCTGTGAAAGAGAAAGTTGCGTACGACCCAGTCGTGCACCCACCACTCGTTTATTTTTGTAGATAGATCTGTTAACATTTTGAAACATTCGTTTTTTTATGGGACGTGTCAGCAAAAAGTTCAAAATGTGTTTGTTCATTGTCAGTTAAGGACATAAGCCTTATAGAATTGTTAGATGTGTGTAATGCAACTATTTTAAAGTTTTTCTTACAAAAAGAGAAAGGTGTATTTTCCGTGAAAATTTTCGACCTCTAATTTTGTTTGATTCTAACATCGCGATGATAGCGGAACCCAAAAAAAGTCCGTAATGGTCTCTCATGCCTAAGCGACCGATTTTCTTCAAACTTCGTATCGAAGTTTGTTTTGGTAATAATTCTAGGCCATTTTTTGTACTTTTAGCCATTTTATTAACGGTAGCTGCTATATACAAATTACACATAACGTCAATTTTTTTTTTGGAAATTAAATTGATCGAATAGACGTTAGACTATATTCGTAATATATTGGCACATAGATGGCAACCATATTCAATAAGGAATATATAAATAATAGGGTACTGTATACTCTTATATTTTCTTTTTAATTAATATTTCTTTGCATTTGTTGTTTTAATATTTCTTCAAATCTATGAACTTTAATTTGGACAAACTTTTAGTACCTAAGTATATCAGCAATTTTGTTTTCTGATTTTGATTTTAGGGCCGGTTTGTTCACTGCATGAGGGTTAAATCGATGTTTAGGGTATAAAAATTATTTTTGTAGAACAAACACCCCCAAAAAGTGGACGCGCGTTAACATGATCTATAGAATGAAATGTTAATATTATCATAACCAATGGTTTTGCATCAAACTTTTATTCAAATATTTTTTTACTGAAAACTGAAAACGCCCCCAAAAAGTGGGTCTTGAAAAAAATGTTATATAGGCGAAATATAGATATTGCGATTGTCTAAATATATTGTTCAGGCTTTTTTTCAAAATTCATTACCGCTTGGACAACAACTACGTTGTTCTTAAAAGGGGTGTGGCAGTGGGTCGATTTAGTTAGTTAAATCGACTATTTTTATTTCTTTCATATTTTATATTTCATACAATCTTAGTCTCTATGGTTCGGCTTTTGAGCCGTCTACCAGTATGACATTATTTACTTAGATTTTTATTTATTTTGTTTAATTTAGAATTTACACATATAAATTAGGAAAAACAAAGACAATTCTTGATGTGCTGAAGTTGAAAGCTTTCATCTATTATACAATTTCTGTACCGCATTGCGTTTACTGTATAGTTGTACAGAAGGTCCCAACCTCTTTCGCCATTAAGGATACTCATTGCTTCGTCTAAATCAAGCACCTGTACACCAAAGAAAATGAAGCGAAATTCTTTTAGGACGGGACATCTCGCGATGAAGTGGAAAACATCCGCACGCTCCTTTAGGTTGCACAGGTTGCACAAAATTGGTAGTTCGGGACGGTGCGGTATAAAATTTAGATTAAGAAGTTCTCCTCTTATTTTAAAGATTGTGCTTATCTTATCAGTGGAATTGCTGATCAAAAAATTGTCCTAGTCTCTGTAAATGATGCTCCGACTATAATAAGCTCTGTATTGCGATGACTGTGCTTCGTTTACAAAAGTATCGTAGATTCGTCGGCCCGCTTTCTCCAATAAGTCGTTAAATTTTTGTTTTAGTAGACTCGACTGTTCGTTTGGTCTAACTGAAAAGTCATAACCGCATTCCAATCCTAGAACTTGCCACTCTTGAACACATTTGACTTTGTATCGTAGCATTGAAGAAATCACTATTCTGGGCAGGCGTTCTGGATTCATTGCCATGACTTTTATGATATAATCGAAATGGGATTTGAGTGTATCCAGAAAAAGTGGTGCCACTCCCGTTTCCAAGTATATCATGTAGTTGGGGCAGCTACTCGGTAATCTAAAAATTCTCCTGATAAAAAACCGTAAAAAATTTTCTACGACTTCAAATGAGCAGTATCCCCAAAATTGCGATGCATATAGAAGAATCGAAGTTGCTGTAGCCCGAAATATTTTCTGTTTAGATATGTGCGAGATATTTTTATTATTAATATACTTTCCCTAAACCGCACAAATTGCCCTTTTAGCTTCTGCAAGTTTAATCTTAAGGTGAATGTTCATGTTCATGTTGGGGGTAATCACAACTCCAAGATACTTATATTGCTTGACAATTTCGATTTGCTCCCCTTGAAATATCCATTTTTCGTTTTGAGCATATCTTCCCCCGCCATCTCTGAATATCATCATCTTTGACTTCTCTAAGTTAACTGTCAAATTCCACGTTCTGCAATAAGAATCTAGCCTATTTATCGTTAACTGCATGGTATCTACTGTATCCGCAAGAAATACGATGTCGTCTGAAAACATTAGTGCTGGAATTTGGGTTCCACTTAGTTGGATTCCTCCTTTAACGTATTCAGTAATGTCGTTTACAAAATAAATAGCAATGTACTTAGGACGCATCCTTGTTTGACACCCATTGTTGTCTCAAATTCTTCCGACAAATGGCTGCCATCCCAAATATAAGCAGAATTATTTTTGTACATAGCTCTTATCACGTTTATCACCTTGGATGAGACTTTATATTTATAGAGCTTGTAGAAAAGCATTTCACGCGGAATCGAATCAAAAGCAGCTCGAAAATCTACAAAAAACGCGTGAAGCTTTTTTTTTCTTCTTTTTATAAATTTCGCTTATGTTGATCAGCGAAAGTATTTGGTCAACCGGTGAATAATTTCTCCTGAAACCCGCTTGAAACTCCAAGAGAATCTTCTTATTTTCCATCCAGTCGGTAATTCTACTAAAAACTAAACTGGCAAACAGCTTGGCAGATGTGTTAAGAAACGAAATCCCCCTATAGTTTGCTGGGTCGTCGTAGTTTCCTTTTTTATGTAGTGGAAAAATAATCGCTTTCTGGAAAGCCATTGCCACATCTGCTGTTTCGAAAATTCGGTTGAATTCCATGGTAAGAGCTGAACGGAATGTGGAATTCTTATAGAATTCAAAAGGAATGCGATCGTTTCCTGGTGCTTTATTATCCTTGGAGTTCCCAATAACGAAATCCACTTCAGCCACCGTAAACAGTTCATCCAAAAATACATCAACTATCATGGGTGCAGCATATTGTGGGGATGGAGATATCTGTGCTGAGTTGAGAAGAGTTTTAAAATGGTCTCTTAACTGCTCTGCTTCCGATCCTAGTGCTAATCGGTTCATTTTGCCATTAATAGTTTTAACAGCTTTCCAAAAGTCGGCTGATGATCTTGATCGGTTAATCAAGGCAATTTGTTGTAGATCGAATGAAATCTTTTTTGTATAGCAAAGTTGTTTGTACTTCTTATTTGCTTGCTTCCGTATAGAGAGCTTTGAACGTGGAACTATTGTAAATTCTTATCAATTTTAAAAATGAAAATGATCTGCTCCTCGCTAACATACATTCCCTATCAAACCACTTTTTTGGTTGATTTTGCCGTTTGCTCTCGTGGGTGTGTTTGGTGGTGCAGCCTTTTTAACCATCTCCGTTAGGTCATCGATTCCAGGAAGTTTATTCAACTCGTGCAATTTGCGCAGTTCTATGTTAAGGTTGTGTTGGTATGCCTCCCTATAATTGTGTCTCCAAAGCAACTTCGGCAGAAGAGCAATACGGGCTGTGGCTTCTTGAGTGGCCTCGCTGGAAACATTGAGCAAAACTTCTAAAGGCATATGGTCGGAAAACGTTTTCGTTGCTACTTGGAAATTACTTAGTTGCGAACAACAGCATCCTGATAGAAAGCAATAATCAATAACTGAATTTGCTGTGCCACGAATAAAGGTGAATTCCCCACTTGCGTCGCCTTCAGAGAACCCATTTAAAATTTTGCAGTCCCAAGCATCTGCTAGTTCGAGAATTTTATCACCTTTGACATCGCGGATTTCATCCTTAGACTTTCGGGTTGAGTTGTTCGAAAATGAATTATACGCGTTTACAAAATTATTTTGAGCTAAACCGATTCTCCCATTAAAATCTCCGATAAGTATCAGTTCGGTTGAACGCAGGTTATTTAATAAATCGTTTAGTCTGTTAAAATCATGAATCCAATTATTACAATTTTAATATATTGGCACTAAGTAGCTTTTCATTTTATCGCTTATGATTTCCAATACATATGCATCTTCTATCCTCTTAAATTTAACTGCCACTCCTTCTTGCTTTTTCCTCCACTAGCCCTTCCGAATCGATTTGTTTTTACCTCAGGTATATATTTCAGCTCGATTTTATGCTTGTTCTGCTGGTAGCAACAAAGAGCACGTGTTCCCAATTTCATAACTCTAGCTCAAAATTGAAGACCCAAAAACTTGTGACGTACGGACGGACAGACATGGCTTTATCGACTCAGCCATGTCTGTACATGTACTATTACGTATATCTAGCTAAACTATTTCTCTATTTTACAAACTATGTATCAAAACTAATATACCCCTATTGGATAGGGTATGAAAGTACAAATACATATTTATTGTCCTATGCGCTTGAGGTAGGAAAATATTAGGCCAAGAAAACTGCACGATATTTTTACCAATATCTCTATCTATTTGGACATCGTCGATTGATTCAGCGAATGGTATGTTAACGCCGGGAGAATCAGGTGGATTGCCTTCGTTGAAATCGACAGCTATATTGTTTAGTATCGCCATTGCAACAACAACATCTTGGACAATTTCAGCTTTAACTTTTATTTGATAAAACTGGAAATCGTTTTTTTCCAGACACCGTACTGCCGCTCGACAACATTCTGAATTCTTATAATTGACACGTTATACAATTGTTATACTGGATTACTACATCTAAGCAATTGTGTCGCCATGGCTGTTATCATATCCGGAATCAGCAACAAGTATATAATGTTAAAAATCGTTTTGTTTCAATTGCATTTTTATAACAGAATTATTGCACATTTTTTGATCATGAAATCGTGCAAACAATGTTCAAAAATTTCAATCTAGCCGAGCTAACACTTTGCACGAAAAGTGAATGAAAAGAAACCTTTTCTGTTTCGAAAATTCTCCACATTACCTCCACCTTAAATGAAATAGAAATTTTATTTTTAAGTAAAGCGTCAGATCACTATCACTATCGTCTCATTTATTAAAATGATCCAATCGTACACATAGGTCATACAGCCGTCGTTCAACCATCAGTCATTGGTAGTGCTTGTCGTCACTCTCCTCACTACTCCACGAATCCCAAATGAAATTTCTAAATGAACTAAATTTGTAATTAATAATTAAATAAAGAGTTTGAATACACAAAAATACAAATTTACTCCCTCCATTTTGAGTAATATTCACTGAATTCGCACGGAATGTTGTTCTGTGAATCCTTCCTTTCCTTATCGGCCTCCCGACCCGTGAAGCGTCTCTGCCTGAGACACTGCGCTGCTTCCAGTTGTCTAGACCAAGCGCTCTGGCATCTGCGATATCTTGGTCTTTGAAACGGAGGTTCGGTCTTCCTTGCCTTCTCGAACTTGGGGGCTGGGATTCGAAGATTCTCTTAGCTGGAGCATTATTGTCCATTCTCTCGATTTGGCCGATCCAATGTTGTCGACGTGTTTTAACTTTTTGGACTACATCCACCATCTTGGTACAGCTCATAGAGTTCGCGGTTGTATCTTCTCCTCCATTCGCCCTCCTCGTGCACAGAACCAAAAATCCGCCGAAATATTTTTCTTTCGAAGGAGCCCAGTATCAGCTCTCCCTTCTTGCTTATCGTCCAGCACTCGGCACCATAAAGCAGAACAGGCAGGATAAGGATTTTGTAGAGCACACATTTCGTCCTTCGATTTAGGAGTTTTGAACCCAGTTGTTTCGCCAAACCTAAGAAGCAACGGTTTCCTAGGGTAATTCTTCGACGAATCTCCACTAGGGTGTCATTCGTGGAGTTTATGTTAATTCCGAGGTAGGTGAACTCCTTAACTACCTCGAAATTGCTGCTATCAATAGTGACGTTTTGTCCTAGGCGGTGGACAGATGCTTGTTTGTTTGTTGATAGCATGTACTTAGTCTTGTCCTCATTTAATTCAAGGCCAACGGATTTCGCCTGTTCTTCAATCTCCGTGAACGCTTTTATCACGGCATGTTGGGAGCGACCGATGATGTCAATATCGTCCGCATTGTTGTTGAAAATATTGCCTTCCGTGTAAACACCTGCCCTGCGCACTATCTGCTCCAGTACGGATTGAAGAAGTCACATGATAGCGCGTTTCCTTGCCGAAATCCGGTGCATGTTTGAAATAGTTCGGAGGAGCTACTTCCAAACTGGACGATGCATCGCGTGTTTTCCAGCGTCACGCGACACAGCTGAATCAGTTTTTCTGGGATTCCGAATTCGGCCATCGCCATATAGAGCTCCTGACGATGTATGCGGCTTTGAAGTCGATGAATAGGCGGTGATTTTCGACTTGAAATTCGTTGGCCTTTTCAAGGATTTGCCTCAGTGTGAAAATTTGGTCTATAGTCGATCTGCCGGGCCGGAAGCCACACTGGTACGTGTCGATTAGTGTGTTGCAGAACGGTTTTAAACGTTCACACAGTACGTTGGATAGGGTCTTGTATGCGACATTAAGCAGGGATATGCCTCGATAGTTCTTGTATGACATAGGATCGCCTTTTTTTGTAGATGGGGCATATGGAGCTGATAGTCCAGGCATCGCTCACGTTTTCTTCCACATCACCACCATATTTAAAAAGCTCCGCTGGTAAGCCATCAGAACCTGCAGCTTTTTTATAGCTAGGCCAACTTCTCCTATACTAGGTGGTGGAACTAGTTCTTCATTGAAACTGGGTACAAAAATATTTATTATGCGTTTCATTTATTCATTCCAACTAATGCTTACCTTACGCATCAATTCATTATAAGAATACAATTTCGTCCACAAAGGTTATAGGACAAAAGGCACATCTCAGATTTTCATTTCACCAATTAAATTTGAAAAGAAGTGTCAAATAGTACACTCTCTGGAGGACATTAAGCCCACTCAATTAAAGAAACTTGAACCAAATTTAAGATGTATTTGGCAAGAGTTTTCCTTCCCTTTTAAGAGGATAGCATTTGTGTGTAACCAAACAAATAACCAAACATTTAACGAAATTAGGAGGTGCACCCATCTGCTCAGAGAAAATTCAACATAAAGATGTTTTAAATAATTTGACAATAGCTTGCAGTAGTTTCATTTTATTCTAAGCGAGTTTTTTGAGATAAAAAATACATCCGCATGTACGCATACTTACTCATGCCTGCGAGCGTAAAATAACCCAAGATTTTAACTCATCCTTAACTTTTACCAAGTTCGTCGTCTTCTTCTTTGATGTCTACCGCCATGACCACCTAAGTTATCCCCTAAGAAATTCCCACACAGAATATACATTTCCCGTTTAGTACTGCAAGAAAAATATTTTCGTATTTTAAAGCAATCGCCCGATTTAACCATTTAACCTTACACAAGAATTGACTACTTTCTTTGTTCAAAAACGTTAAATACATATTTGAAGTTCAAATAATTGCATTTCGTAACTGGAAGTTCCAATTTGCATCCCTCCATAAGCTTCCTTTGGTTTTTGTTCTTCAAGGTGCTTAAAGCTAACAGTACATTGCTGCCTCTAAACTGGAAGTACCTAACATCTGAGAATCGTTCACAGAAACTATTAAAGCATCTTTAAGACCTTGCCTTTGGCAACATGGGTAAACAAATTCGCATCCACACGACATGAAATTCAATTACTCCCACATTTGATGAATCAACCTAAGGGATCAGATACGGTTCCTTCATTGTTAGACTTATTATTTTTTTATTTGCATTTTTCTACATTGGGGACTCGGCTTAAAAGGTAAGGGCAATGGCCCAGAGGAATTCTCATAAAAGCTATTAGATTACACAGATTTTAAGCAATCTATACATTCATATTATAAGCGATTCAATTTCCGTTACATTTTCCTTTATTCGTTGAAGGACGCGTTTTAAAGATATAGCTATACGTCGCCATAAGCACCAGACGTTTTATTTGAGTTAAAAGCATTAACCTTAACGAATTGCTATCTTCTATAAAACTTATCAAAACATAATCCTAATCGATAATGCTGAAAATGCCTGTGGCAAGCTTCCGGGATGAAATTGTATTTAATCAACCAAGGGAATTGAAACAACAATTATGGGTATAGAGGGGATGACCCATTACGTACACGTATTTTAAATCGCAGGTACATTCTTTGAGATGCTTTAAGATATAGCAGTTGAATGCGTAGAATAAAATTTACTTAATGATAATCGGTTAGTTTAAATTTATAAATTCCCGGTCCTTTGACAACATTTTGTACGCTCTAATTTCGTCGTTAAGTGGTTGGGATAATGCTGAAAGTGCCTGTGGCAAGCTTCCGGGATGATATTGTATTTAATCAACCAAGGGAATTGAAAATACAATTATGGGTATAGAGGGGATGACCCATTACGTACACGTATTTTAAATAGCAGGTAGATTCTTTGAAATGCTTTAAGATATAGCAGCTGAATGCGTAGAATGAGATTTACTAAATGACAATCGGTTCGTTTAAGATTTATAAATTCCCAGTCCTTTGACAACATTTTGTACGCTCTAATTTCGTCCTTAAGAGGTTGGGATTTGTAGAATGTTCTGTGTTGCAACATTAGGGAAGTTCCACTTAAGAACAAGTACTTACTTTCATTAAGGGGTGCTACATGAACCTGGAGCCCAACTAATATGCCTCTGCAGTTATTGTGGTCATTTTATATGGTGGCTCAGTGGTGCTATGATTAGTGTTATGAGCTGCCGCCCAGAAGGTCTGGTTTCCATTCCCGGCTGCAGCAACACCTAAATGATTTTTCACTGGCCCTCCTCTCGTGATCATTTGACAAATCATCCGACTATTATCAATTGTCAAGAAAAGCTTATATCAACTCAACCGTTCGAAATCGGCATAAAACAGGAGGTCCACCGTGCAAGAAGTACACAATCACACATGAATGGTTGTGAGAAAGCTATGTCCTGGGTACTAACGAGCTTGTTGCCCCAAAATTTTATATATATATTAATTTTTTTTTATAATTTGCGCGCACTCAAGGGGTTATGAATACCCTTTATATGTTTTAGCACAGTGCGGTCGTTAAGGAAATTCGGGATAAGAAGAAAGGAGGTACCGATGCACATTGATTTTAAATGCCTGTAGGTTATAATGGAAAGGGAAAACAGAGTTTGGTAGAGCATTCCACATTCGTGTTGTTCGGTTTGTGTACGAATCTCTATATTTCAGCGTTCGTCCGAAGATAGGCTTAAGGGTAAACTGATTTGCATAAAAGTGCGACAGATGGGAGCACTTTCATTCTTACAACCTGAGCGGATACCATCAGCATTCAACAAATTAAAGGAAACAATGCCAGAAGAGGCGAAGACATTGATGGATTGGTTTAACGAGTATAATGTAAATGGCAAAAATGGAAAACCTTCTATGTATGCACCCGCTTTTTGGAGTATTCGTCAACAAATTGACTTTAATTTACCTAAAACACAAAACTTTGCAGAAGCTTTTCATCGACATATTAACTGTATAATTGGTAATTTACACATTGGCGTTTTTAAGCTAGTGAATGAAATTAAAACATATGGAAGGCTACAATCCGCTGTGCTGATCGTTGAATACCCTATCCCATCCTATCTGTAAAACTAAAATCCCCAAAAAGTGGACATGGCTAAAAACACGATGTGGATAAAATAAAGAAAATGACATGGTGACAAAAAATTCTTCAGACTGCTTATAAAAAACTTTTACGGTTCTCAACAGACAAGGTTTTCTCCTGCATATGTTATGGGGTAGTGTATAAAAATGGTTTTTATATAAAAACGCCCCCAAAAAGTGGGCGTGGGTTAAAATGGTCTATGGACGAAATGTTCATATTTTATATATATTTATATAATGATTCTGCATCAAAAGTTTTTTTGAAAGTTTTAAAATTTGACCGAAAAACGTTTTTTATTAAAAACGCCCCCAAAAAGAGGGCGTGGCAAAAAACTTTATATGAACGAAATACAGATATTCAGATTGTCTAAATATGTTGTTCAGAAAGTTTTTCAAAATTCCTTATGGTTTGGCCAAAAAATACGTTTTTCTAAAAAGGGGGCGTGGCAGTGGGCGGATTTCAAAAATTTTTTACACTTGTTTTGCTGGGAGCAACAAAGAGCCCGTGTCCCAAATATCATCATTCTAGCTCAAAATGTAAGGCCCAAAAACTGGTGACGTACGGACGGACGGACAGACATGGCTAAATCGACTCAGCTATCGATTCTGATATGTAGCTAAATAATTTTTCTATGTTACAAACTATGTATCAAAACTAATATACCCTAATATAGGGTATAAAAAATGCGAAATGATTATTTGTCATATCAATTAATAAACGAAACGTAAATTGCAAAATGTGGAATGCGAAGCAACAAAATGCTAAATAAACAAATCGCGACTTGTATCCCTGACTTTGATATTTTTCACTTCGATAGCGCGATTTTCTTGCTCGTTGTCTTCTTTCTGAAAAGCCGATGTTCTTCCCTTCTTCTTTGTCTATAAAATTGTAGCAGTTCTCGTCTTCACATGCACCATATCCTTGTAAGTCTCGTTTTTGGATGCTCGCAGCATTCTTCATAAAATTCTCACGAAAAGCTTATTTCACATAGCCATTTGATTTTGACATAAGAATTACACATCCTCAAGTGAATGGTTGTGAGAAAAATAGATCATGGATACTAACGTAAATCTTGCTCCAATGATTAGTATTTAAATCGTACGCAGGCAGAGACTCTTAATTATTCTGTCCAATCGGAAAGCGCAGCATATGAACATATGTACATCAAATAAGCGGGGTCGAGGGGTCTTTCCAGAAACTCTAATTGATAAACATTCCAGACACACACAGACTGTCCTCGCTTTTAAATTGTAATAAAAGTGTTCGTTTCCTTGCTACCCGTACAAAATTCTAAAAATAAATTATGAAAATTAAAGTTTCGTATTCAACATACACTGCTTCAGTGTTAAACTTCCTACACCTACTTAGTTCGTCCTTGGACTCGAATTATACGAACAAAATTGACCCGTCGCGTCGCGTCGGTGTAACCATATCGATTGTGCTATTCAACCATTTGCGCCTCGATTCTTACTAGAATAAACAACAAACGCCATGCAGTGTGTAAAAAATAAACTTGCATACTTTCAGGTGTGAGCATGTAATAAGATTTAAGAATGCAACTTGGACCGATTGGCAGTTCTTTAGTATGTACACTAGCACGCCAATATGAACATTGACATATTAAATCATTTACCTACAGTTAATGTTCCAGTCAATGTTTATAATCCATATACACATAAACTTAAAAAAATAAATTTTTATATAAGGGTGTTGCTGTTACAAAGTACGTACATATTTCTTTCACTGTGAAAAAATTTAACCACAAACTGGTATTAAGCACATGAGATGACTAATCCCCAACGGGTGAAAGCACAAGTAGCTCTTAACCTTTCTATAAAAAAAAACTGAAACTAAAAAAATCTCTATACCGACTACAAGCTTCTCAAGTTAAACGATTTCTTAAGAAAAAAAGCGATACATGATCACCCCGTCCGCAAGTCATGCGGTTAACAAGGCAGTTATCTACTTACTTACTCTTCAGATGTCACCACCCTCCACCGTTTACAAGGCCCCTGACATATTACAAAGCGACACTCTGATTATTCTCCCTTCCCCCGGCACCCATACAGCTTTCAAACAGCATAACTAATGACCGTATGATACCTACCTAAGAAAATCTGAAAGATGCAAAAATATAAAAATATAAATAGGTACCACTACTATCATAGGCACGCAACTAACTTGAATTGCTTTGCGGTGAGTTAAAGGCAGAATAACAAAACAAAAATAAAACAAAAACTTATGAGCAAGCTACAATCCGCTGTGCGGACTTTAAATCACCCTATTAAAACTTAGTATTATTTTTATGAGAAGCCTTAAAACTTGAGCTTGGCTCTAGGTTAGGTTAGGTTAGATGGGCTGTTGACGCCCGGGTGAGTCGTCAAGCTCGCATAAGCCTACTTGGGTCCATAGCGATACCCTTCGAAGAAAGTACCCTGAAATAGAGAAAGAGGATACCTGGTTAAGGTAGGAGCACTTCTAAGTTTAACATCACAAATAAAAAGTGCATACGAAAACAAAGAAGTAGCTTCCTAGACATAGAGGGTGCTTTCGACAACACTGGATATGACTCCATATCAAATGCTTTGACTCATAGAAGAATGGATCAAATGGATCAAAGCGATGCTTGAAAGTCGGAAAATAACTGCTTCATTAGCACAGACCTCAGTATCAGTAACAGCCGTTAAAGGCTGCCCTTAGGGAGGAGTACTCTCACCCCTACTATGGTCTCCGGTTATCGATAACCTTCTTCAAGACCTAAGTAATGCAGGTTTCAATATAATTGGATACGCCGATGACCTAGTCATCATAATAAAGGGCAAAGAACCAAACGAAGTTACAACACGTTTGCAAAACGCCCTTAAGATAGTCATAGACTGGTGTAATAAAGAAAGTCTCTCTATAAACCCCAGCAAGGCTATCATCGACAAAGTCACCCAAAAAACAACTTTAAATAAATTAAACAAGGTACAACGGCTTGCCTGTCTGGGCATTACCGGAGCTATGCGTACCTGTCCCACGGCGGCTATGGAAGCCTTAATAGGACTAACACCCCTCCACATTTATATAAATAAAAGTGGCAATTCGCAGCTCAGCAAGTTTGACACAAGCGGAAGAATTAAACATTAGTGAACATCTAAAACTAATTGAACTTCTATCCGAACTTCCAGAACTTGACATGATCTGTGCGGTTACAGACCGCTTACCAAAGACACTATGCTTCGACAAAAGATTCTCAACGGAGATCACAACCAGAGAAGCATGGTGTAGCAACAACCCACCAAACTGCCTAAACGGCCTAAAGTGGTATACGGATGGTTTTAAAATGGACTCAGGGGTAGGAGCTGGCATACATGGACCAAATCAAAACATCTCAATACCTATGGGAAAAAACCCGTAGTGTATTCCAAGCTGAGCTCCATGCCATAAAAGAATGCGCAAACCTAATACACAACTCAGGTATTAAAGGCGCAAACATCCATATATTCACGGACAGTCAAGCAGCTATTAAAGCCCTTAGCTCACACATCATTGACTCCAAATCAGTACTACACTACTTCAACTTCCTCCAAACACTCAGTTCCAGGAACAAAACCAGACTATGGTGGGTCCCCGGACATAAGGGAGTTGAAGGTAACGATAAAGCTGATGAACTAGCCAGAAAAGGTTCGGAAACCCCCTTCATTGGACCTGAACCCTTCTGTGCAATCCCCAAATCAGCCATAAATCTGGTCATAAGGAACTGGGAACAAAACAGATGTGTTTCATACTGGGGAAACATCCCAGGCCTAAGACAGGCCAAAAGAGCTATTCAGCTCTTCAAATCAGATGCCAATAAGATACTAAATCTTCGCAGGCACGATATCAAAAACTTAGTAGGCTAACTAACTGGTCATCACGGTCTGCGATATCACCTAAACAAAATGCGTCAAGTCGACTCACCGGAGTGCAGACTATGTCTAGAAGAAGACGAAACAGCCGAGCATATCATATGTGAATGTCCGGCCCTTTACGGTATGAGAAGGGAATCTTTCTTCAGGGAATTTTTAAGTCCCGAAGAACTGAGGAAATCTTCGGCTGAAAGTATTATCAGCTACATCAGGAAAGTAGAAGCGCTACTAACCTGAAAAACTTCTGACGGCAAGCACAATAGATCTTTTAGGTCGATGTGTATATTACTGCTTAGGCAGGTCAGAACTTAAAAAAAAAAAAAAGTTCGCTAGTGATACTTATGCGGTGCTGGTCTGTGTTGCTCCTTTAGCCTCAAAGAGGTAGTTGCTCCATCCTGATCTGCTACAAAAACGGACTATCAGCGCTATTGGGACAGTCGTTAGGTCACTTAGGTCATCGAAGTAAAGGCTGCCTAGTATTTTTAAACGGCTGCCACTGATCGCAGGGCAGTGGCATAGTAGGTGTGAGACCTCTTTGGTTCGCACCAGTCAGTTTTAGGTTGGTGACCTGTTATCACTCTCACCGCTATAGAAATGGATGCTCTGTTCAAAGCTATTAGCTTGTTTGATTTTGTGTGTATGCAAGTGATTGTATTTTGCCATCCTATTATGGTTGCTTTTTGAGTGTGCTTGGTTATTACATGTTTTTTAGATGCAAGCGGGGGATTGACCCTTTTATAAGCTAGGGAAATGCAACTGGACGATCCTAGTCTAGCTAGCTCGTCTGCTTTCTCATTTCCTATAAGGTCATTATGTCCTGGCACCCAGATAATTTGGACTTTGTTCTGGTTACAAAGAGCCTTCAGCTCTTCGCGGCAGCGTCCAACTACCCGTGATTTTACTATATTGGATGCCAGAGCTTCAATGGCCGCTTGACTATCCACGTAGATGGAGATATCCTCATGTGATATGTCCAATACCCTAGCCAATTCGGCAGCTTCGAGTATGGCCAGGATCTCAGCTTGGAATACACTAGACGAGTTTGCTAATCTCAGGGATGTAGCTAGCCCGTTCTTTTCAGAGTAGACACCAGAGCCCACTCCGACTTCCATTTTAGATCCGTCGGTATAAATTGCTATTTCTATGTTAGATAACACATTGTTTGAAGACCATTCGTCTCTGCTTGGTATTCTGATAGAGTAATTAGTATCAAAGTCGTGGTATAGGATAATGTAGTCAGATGCTACATCCGCATATGCCATTGAGTTTAATATTGACCTATGGACATAAGGCCAGGAACGATGTTCGCAAGTTTTACCAAAGTGTAAAACGTCAAACGTCAAGGAAATATTGTAGTTGAGACACAGTCGATGCTGAGGATATGGAAGAACCACTTCTGCAGACTGTTAAACGGCGATGACGTACAACATTCCGCTGTCAGGCAGAACGAACCATTTAATATTGGCAACGACAGCGAAAACTGCCAACCATCCGACCTAAGTGAAGTGAGGATAGCTATATCTAAACTCAAGCTTAATAAGGCCGCCGGAAATGACGGCCTTCCCGCTGAGCTTTATAAGGCCGGCGGAGATGACTTGGTAAGTAACATCCACCAACTCATAAGCCAAATCTGGTCGGATGAAAATATGCCTGAAGAATGGAACCTCAGTATCGTTTGCCCGATCCACAAAAAAGGAGACCCTCTGAACTGCGCCAACTACAGAGGCATAAGTCTCCTCAACATCGCCTACAAGATGCTATCTGCCGTAATATGTGAACGCCTGAAACCGTTTACCAACAACCTGATTGGCCCTTATCAGTGTGGTTTTAGGCCATGAAAGTCCACAATCGATCAAATGTTCACACTTCGGCAGATCCTGGAAAAAACTCAAGAAGTCCAAATCGATACCCACCACCTATTCATCGATTTCAAAGGCGCATATGACAGCATTTATATAGACGTACTGTACAGAGCCATGTCTAGTTTTGGTATACCGCCCAAACTCGTCCGTTTGTGTAGGATGACGATAGAGAACTCTGGCTGCTCCATCAGGGTCGGAAACGATCTCACCAACACATTCGATACCAAAAAAGGATTTAGGCAAGGCGATGCGCTGTCATGTGACTTCTTTAATCTGATTCTTGTGCAAAACTCCAAAGCCAACACCAGAGGCACAATTTTCCAAAAGTCGGTGCAACTACTAGCATACGCTGACGATATTGACATCATTGGTAGGACTCAACGTGATGTCATAGCCACGTTTGCTAGTATAGAGAAGGAAGCGGCGAAAATGGGTTTAGCAGTAAATGAGGGTAAGACTTAGTATATGCTGTCATCACGAAAGGACTCACAACATCGACGAATTGGACAGAACGTCACCATTGACAGATATAACTTTGAGGTAGTACGGGACTTTGTCTACCTCGGCGCCGCTATTAACTCTGACAACAACGTCTCGTCAGAAATTAAACGAAGAATTACTCTTGCCAACCGCTGTTTCTTCGGGCTAAGAAGGCAATTTAGTAGTAAAGCCCTCACTCGAACTACTAAGGAGATCCTATATAAGACCCTGATCATCCCAGTCCTGCTCTACGGCGCTGAAGCATGGACCGTATCAAAAGCGGATGAAGAAATCCTTGGTAGATTCGAGAGGAAAATTCTTCGAAAAACCTTCGGTCCCGTTTGCGTTGACGGGCTATGGAGACGAAGATTCAACCAAGAACTATACGAGCTGTACAGCGACATGCCCCTGGTCAAAAAACTCCGCATTGGACGTGAAGATGGCTAGGACATGTAGAACGAATGGACACCAATACTCCGGCTCGCAGAGTCTTCGATTCCCAGCCAGACGTCGGACGCAGTAGAGGAAGACCTCGCCTTAAGTGGCGCGCACAAGTGGAAACGGACCTCAACCAACTTGGAGTGCGCAACTGGAGGCAGTTAGCTAAGGACAGGGCTAATTGGAGAGGCATGTTGGTTGAGGCCCAGGTTCATTCCGGACTGTAGCGCCACTTAAGTAAGTAAGTATGGCCATAAGGCTTCGTGAGTAGATTGCCCGTTTCTTTGAGTCTTGCTGCGCTTTTTGCTGCTATGTCATTGATTTGTAAGTCAATTGGTGTTATGTTTAGGATTGTTCCTAACCCTACTGTGGGGCTAGTGCGGATGGCTCCTGTCGTGAGTATGCATGCTGTCCTTTGAACTTTCGTAAGCTTGGTCATATGTTATGCTTTTTTCATAGCATTCCACCAGACCAAGCAACCGTATGTTAGGATTGGCCTGACAATGGCTGTGTATAGCCATTTTGTGACCTTCGGGGATGGGCCCCATTTTTTGCCGCAGATTCTGTTGCAGCTAAAGAGGGCAATATTTGCTTCCTTTAACGTTTAGATTCCAGTTCAGTTTAGTATCAAGTACCACCCCCAGATATTTCGCGCTTGCTGACAATGAGAGAGTCGAATCTTCCAAAGACGGTGCCGGAAATGCTGGGATCGATCTCCTGTTAGTAAAGAGAACCAGTTCTGTTTTGTTTGGGTTTACACCCAGCCCGCAAGGCTTTGCCCACTTGCTGAGTATATTGAGACTTCTTTGCATAATTTCACTCAGTGTCGATGGGAATTTTCCGCACGCCATGAGGACTACGTCTTCAGCGTATGCCACTGTTTTTATTGCAGTGATATCCAGCTTCTTAAGTGCCTCGTTGACTACTAATAGCCAGAGGAGTGGGGATAGTACGCCTCCCTGGGGGGTACCTCTTGACAATGTGATCCTTTTGGTACAATCGCCTAGTGTTGACGAAATGATCCGGTTATTGAGCATGGTTAAGATCCAATTGCTAGAAACCGTTCCTATTTCAGCTTTGGAAAGTGCCTCAGCAATTACTTCAGTTGTAACGTTGTTGAAGGCTCCTTCTATATCTAGAAAGGCTGCTAACGTATATTCTTTGTAGTGCGGTGAATTTTCTACTGTGCGAACTACTTCGTGTAGAGCCGTGTTGGCTTCCAGATAGGTAACCTGGATTCAGGTTGCTACGTATTTGGATGTCGAGTAATCGTTCATCGTTTTCAGTAGGAAGGAGGACAGGCTTATGGGTCTGAAATCTTTCGCTACGGTGTGGCTGCTTTTGCCTGCCTTCGGTATGGATATAACTTAAACTTCACGCCACACTTGTGGTATGTGGTTTAGTTTAAGACATCCACGGAAGATGGTAAGCAGTATTGGCATTAGCAGTTTTTTGTATCATGATAGGGGTTATGCCGTCAGGGCCGGCTGATTTATGGGGCTTGAATGAATTAATGGTCCATGCAATTTTTTCCTTGCACACTATCGTATTAATGAGGGAGTTGTCACACATGTTGTCCGATGTGTGGTCTGTTTTTGTACTTACGATGGCATTTTCCTCCACAGTTTAGCAGTTCGGAAAGTGTGCGCTTAAAAGATGGTTCAGGGTTTCAGCGGTTGATTCTGTCCATTCATTTGCTGAAATTTTGAGAAAACCTGGGCTACTTGCTTCTTTTGATAGTATCTTCCTCAATCTAGCAGATTCATTGTTTTCCTCGATACTGCTGCAGAATTCTTTCCAAGCCTTCCTTTTGGCCGTTCTGGTCTCTTTTTTTAATTTACAGAGGCTGGTTCTATAAGAGTGCCAGTCTGTTTCTACGCTTGAATTTGAAGAGTTCTCTCGTTGCGCTGTGTTGGCTGGCCAGTTCCCTAGACTACCAGTGGCTTTGTTTCTTTTTCTTTTTTGTATTTTTGCTTAGTGGGCACGCTTTTGAAAAAGCGTTCTTAAAAACTGAGACGAGTTCGTTGACGTTTGTGTCAACATCTGTTTGGTTTCGTGCGACACTACTAAAGGTGTGCTTGGAGACTTCGGAGATGAAGGTGTCCCAGTTTGTCTTTCTGGGGTTACGAAACGGAGCGATGTTAGCTAACGTTTCAAGTAGTGAGAACTGTATAATACTGTGATCTGAAAAGCTAGGTTGATTTGATACCCTCCAGTCTGAGACTGATAGGGTGACAGAGTAAGAGGAAAGTGTTAGGTCTAAGACTTCCCTACGATTTTTTATGATGAAGGTGGGTTCACCGATTATGAATTAATAAGCTATGTTTGATAATATATTGGAATAAGGACTCACCTCTAGTATTTGTATCACTACTGCCCCAGCTGGTGTTATGAGCATTAGCGTCGCATCCTATAAGTAGGTCCCAATCTCTCGCTTTACTATGTCGGACGAGGTCTTTGATAGCAATGGGAGGAGGTGGAGCTTCCGAGTTGTATGGCATGTAGGCTGAGGAGAGAATCAACGGCTTTGAATCTTTCCTTTCCCACATGACTGCTGCTAGGTCATCGTTGCTGAGTTGGGGTAGAAAAAATACATTAATACTTTTAGCTACGACAATTGCCGTTGGTGCTTTTATTATAATAAATGTTATAATCATCGGATTTTAGTCCTCAAATTACCCTGTTTGAGATCCAGGGTTCCTGAAGGAGTGCAATGTCGACTAGGTGCTTGGCTAGGTGGAGAAGTAGGTTGGCGCTGGCCGCCCTACTGTGATGGAGGTTTAGTTGAAGCACCTTCATCAGATTTGGCAGTACTGGGTCGGGGTGCATTTTGACCACCTACCCTGACGTCAACTAAGTTAAACCCCACCTTGAGTCTGTAGCCTGAAGTCTGGAATTTCACCAACGTTTGATAGTTAAGTGAAATTCGGATACTTTGTCCTTTGACAGATGGCTCAAACATTTCTGTTATGGCCCAGTCATCAGACGGGAATTCGGGGTTTTGCCGTTTGAGCATCTCCAATAGCCTTTCCTTTGGAATGGCTGGACCTGGTATAAACATCCTACCCCTGGGAGCGGATGGAAGCTCTCTATGCTCTAGAAGCGCAAGGTCGGCGCCTGACCAGATATTTGTCATTTTTGCGATCTGGCTTTTGATCCACTGAAGGGTCCAGTCGTTGTCGCAAGACATAACACGGAAACCCTTGTAGTAAACCATCTTGCGAAAGGTCGGAGCATTTTGGGGGTCGTTTGCCAGTGAGGTGCTGAGGCACAGCAAAAGATTGTTGTGCACCAGTCGCCATTGTTCCTCGTTTAGCCGTAGATCCGGATTAGCTGCGTCAATTACTGCAACACGCAGGTGTTCCGCATAAGCATGAGCCCCCTTGTTAGCGGCGAATTTTGTTCGCTTTTTTGGTCCTGCGTAGTGTGGAGAACCGCTGATGTCTATCCGACTCCGCTTAACTGCACCTTGCGGCGGTCTCGCAGTAGTCGGCATGCTAGGGCCAGCTTGCCTCACGTCACACCTCGCCATCTCAGCTGGTATTGCCTTGGTTCCTTTGGGTAATCCCATCGGTTCCTTGGACTCTCCCTCTGATACGGCCGGTTTGGACGCTTGGTTTGCTGCGATTTTTGCGCTAAAAGGTTTCCAATTGGCGTCGCCCGCCACCCCAGCTGATCTTCCATTAGCGGCCGTGGGTGCTCCCATCGGTGCTTTAGGGTCGCCCTCTGGAGCGGCCGATCTTGCCTCTTGGTTGCCTTTGCTGATGGTTGTTGGCTTCCGTTTGGTATCGCCCGCCACTCTAGCTGATCTACCTTCAGCGACCGTGGGTAGTCCCGACGATGCTTCCGGATCGCCCTCTAGAGCTGCCGATCTAACCTCATGGTTGCCGGTGTTTATGACCTTAGTCATGTCGTTCGCGCGCGATACCGATGGGGGGGTCAGACTTAAAGAGGCGGTAACGCTGGCCAGCTCGCGGCGTCGATTGATCCGTCTGATCACGCATCTCGCGTTGCGTCTACTCTTACCGCTTAGCCCCGAGGCTAAAGATAGCGTATCTGCGTCCCCTCGTATGTGTCTCACTGTCGTGTTGAGACATGTTTCGGCGGTGGTGTTGGCTGAGTCCACGGTAACGAACGAGTCGTTCAGATCCAGTTCCATGGCCGGCGTCGTTGCCACCCCCGACTTAACCGCAAGGAATAGCTTCCTTGGGTCGCCAGCCAGTGATGACCTGACACCCGCTACGGCACTGGATTGAGTCGCGGTGACCGATAACGTCTCTGAGGCGTCGCACGAGGCATGTAAGCTTGTATCCATTGCAGAGACTGTCATTTCCGCCATCTTTTCCGCAAGGGATTTCTCCATTGAGGTATCAGATGACGTTGGCTTGGTCAATGCGCAGGTCCTATTGGATACCGGTAGGGTCTGACGATCTGGGGCAAAACACCCCTCCCTCAAATCCACCGGAAGCACACATACCCCGCGCGACGCCGCAGAGACGGCAATCCCGCTCTTGGTCGCGTTCGTTTCGCCCGATTTCGCGCTTGCGAATTTACTGGAGATGGAACTGCGATCGTCTTTAAGGAGTTCATCCTCCCTCAATCTGATCGCAGCTTCATCCTCAGATCCCGACTTGTCCGTGCCGGATTCCAATAGCCCGCTCATACTGAAGAGAAAGTTTTCTTCCTCAGTACGATTGGATTGGTTTCCTTCTGGACGTACTGTTTTTGATTTTTGTGTTTTTTTTAGGTTTTTTTTGTTTTGTGTTTAAATTGTTCATGATAGATCCCACGAGTAGCGCGAGAAAGACGTTCCGTCCACGCAGTGCTCCGCGTTACGTGGATAAGGCATTAATTGAAATAGCGGTTGGGATTAGAGCTCCCAACCATTCAGATCCTATGCACGGCGGAATCACACGGTGACCTTAGCTACAGGAGAGCTGACGTTGTTACAACATATTGTTCGGAAGGTTAATCAAATTCTTTTATGGTTCGACAAAAAACAACGTTTTTCTATTGCATATGCCTTGGGGTAGGGCATACAAATGGTTTTTGTAAGAAAACGCCCCAAAAAAGTGGGCGTGGGTTAAAATGGTCTATTGACGAAATGTTGGTATTAATACTGCCAATGATTGTGCATCAAAATTTTTTTCGAAAATTTTAAAATTTGACCAAAAAACATTTTTTTATATAAAGACTTTATGTTGACAAAATATAGATATTACGATTCTCTAAAAATGCTCCTCAGACACTTTTTTAAAATTCTTTACGGTTTGGCCAAAAAAACGTTTTCCTAAAAAGGGGGCGTGGCAGTGGGCGGATTTCAAAAATGTTTACACTTGTTCTGGTGGCACGAACTAGGATCCTATATACCAAATTTCATTATCCTAGCTCAAAATTTAAGGCCCAAAAATCGGTGACGGACAGACAGACATGGCTTAGTCGACTCAGCTAGCGATTCTGAGTCGATCCATATACTTTGAGGTATATGTAGCTAAATTATTTCTCTATGTTACAACCTAAGTATCAAAACTAATATACCCCTATGGGATAGGGTATAAAAAGGAATATGTCAATGTATACCAAAATGCTAGCCTTCAGTCGTCAATAGGTGTCGAGTTATAGCATTCACACCGAACCGAAAACTGAGTTTTCGCAAAAACACCTGAAACCTTCATCGAAAACCGAGTTTTCCCATACATTGTCAGTTCTCAAAACCTAGTAGGTTACGACGTAACCACACGTCCCAAAAAACAGCTGAAGAACTCGCTGTCAAAACAATTTTTTTTTTTTCAGGTCTCAGAAAATTTTTCTTCATATCCATTATCCATTTTAATTTTGTATAATTAAAATGGATATTGAAAAGAAAAAAAAAAGAAAAAGAAGAAGCATTTGTTTACGTTTTTTTCGTAGCGGCGGGCTTGAGAGTCAAAAACTGTTGTCAAAATCTTTAGATTTTTTTCATTTTGAACTTCAAATGCTAATATTAGTTTGATTATATTAGAATTCATTTCATTATTCAATTACAATATTTTCATACACAAATGTTGCAGCTAGTATTTCAAATCACAATTCAAACGAAATGTCAAACGAAACCTGGTCAGAGTTCGGTGGGAAAGCATCCAGTGGTTTACGTAAACTTTTTGCCAAAAACTCAGTTTATGATTCGGTGTGTAAGCACTATTACGTGAATCAAATTGTTGACGATTTCGCTCACGACTTTCGTTTTAATGATAATAAAATACACCCAAGGTAAATTCGTATTTTTACTGAGCGCCACTGGCAACACTTAAACGGAATCACACAACTTCACGTTTTATAATTACACCTTGTGTAAACACAAGAACGAATTCGCCACAGGGGGAAAATAAACAAAAAACAGATGGCTTATCTCAGAACAAAATAAAAACTGAAACAAACGCAATAAATCTATATTAAGAATTTCAATTAAGGAAGTGTTATTGAAAAAAAAAAAAAAACATTTATATGTAGCTATACTATACAGTTTATTTGCGTACTGCGTACATACATATTTACATATTTTCAATTCGCTCTTTTATCACGACCGCATTTTCCCCACGTCGTACCGCTTTCAAAAATAACCTTGCTCAAGAGAGCAATAGAATTATGTACACATATGACATACGGTAGTGCGGAACAGTGATGAAAAATGGCTTTTCATCAATGTATGGAAAGTTGAAAAAAAAATGTATTGGAAGTGTACTTAATAATTTCCATAATTTTTTGGTGTATATAAGCCACCTATTTTATACAATAATAATAAATCCTTTGTATGAAGAAATGTTCATACAGCTTAAAAAAACAAACTTACATATCCATTTCTCACTAGAAGTGACCTGCTCGAGCATGCATTGAAAACTCTCAACGAGGGGACAAATCAATGTAGGCTTGGCATCAACCCCAAGGAAACAGAAACGGGACTACCCTTAAACTTAATCCGATAGCGCAAAATATCTGGTAAAATATCATGACAGAGAACTCAACTGGAACCTAAATGTGTGCGAACGCATAAAAAAGGCCACACTAGCTCTCTATACGTGTAACCGAATATTCGAAAAAAAAACTGGATTCACAACCTCAAGATTATTTACACGGCTTTTGTAAGACCTATACTAACATATGGAGGACTTGTCTTAGTACAAAGGATAGCATGTGGGGGCGCTATTAGCGCAATGAGAACCACGCTAACAGCGGGACTGGAAACCATTCTGAACCTACTACCGCTAGACCTTTAAATGCAAAAATCTACAGCCAAAAGTGCTCTAAGAATAAGCCAGTTCAACTGCTGGAAAATAAACTTAGAAGGACACACTTTAATTCTAAACAGATACCTGATAGTACTTTTCGTCTCCCTGAGCACAACAGTGTCTTCCAGGATGAGATATTGGTACTAGCAGAGCCAGCCAAAGCGACCTTAATGCCACCACCAGATGATATCACCATATTCATTGACAGTCATGCTACAATAAAAGCAATCTCTGCTGTCGAAATAAAATCTACGATTGTGAAGCATTGTCGTGAAGAGATAAAGGTTCTTGGTGTCTGCCTCCAGCATTGATCAGCCAGATGAGTCTATCAAAGTACCACTATGTGACATCAAATCACGGGTGGGACAGAAAACACAGAAAACATCCAAAGGATGTGCCCTGAGTATGACAAAGCTACTTCAAAGAAACAGGAAATCTGTTTCGAGACTAGTAGAAATTCGCCGCCTTAGTGACATAAGAACGTAACTACATTTTTTTCGATTTTGGGCTGGGTATGCAGCCTTACTTAAAATATAGAATTTCTATATTGTGACGAAAAATTGTACCTCTAAGTGAAGCAGAGTAAAAGTATTCATGAAATTCATAAAAATGAAAAATCGCAAAACAATCGATAATTTTTAAATATTGACACATGTTTTTGTGTCACTAGGCCGACGAATTATAACTGGACACAACTTTCTTAAAAGCCACAAACTGCCACGTGTTCTAGATGATGACCTTTGTAGAGGATGCGGTAATGAAGAAATATACTAGGATACCCTCCACTTTCTGTGCCACTGCCATGTCCTCAGCCAATTAAGAATGAGAACCTTACCTTTTGAGGTTTGCAACAATATCTGGATGACTGGAAAGGTACTAACAACAACGGCTTCACAATGGGTCTATACATTGTACATACTTAAATATGAAGGCAATTGGGAAGTTCCATGTATTTTTAAATTTTTATAAGATATAGTTTTTCTTATAAACCATCAAATAGCTGATCAACTTTATACAGGCAAAACAATGGCACTAATATAGAAAGTGATTTTGAACTGACAAAAAATGGGTACGTTTAGTGAAATTGATATAAACTCGAACGGATTTTTGGTAACAAAGCAAATTATGTGATGTTTTGAGTTTCTAAAACAAACAGCTAGGTTCCAGAAATCGAGTGAAATGAAAGTGAAATTACTTTTGTAAATCGAGTGAATTTGTTTTTGGTGTTCCACATTCCGACCGATTTCATAACTTCGAAAAGTTTTCGAAATCACTCGGTGAAAATTAAAGACAGCTGATACTATCTGTCATATGGGGCATTGCAAAATTATTTTTATTTTGATAAATTTGTTTGTTTACAAATTCTGCTTGATTTTTATAAAATAAATAATAAATTATAAAATATTGAGTGCTATATATTGTGTGAGGGCTCAGTGGCGCGATGGTTAGTGCGATGAACTGCCGCGCAGAAGGTCTGGGTTCGATTCCCAGCCGTAGCAACACCTTAATGATTTTTCACTGGCCCTCCTCTCGTGATGATCTGACAAATCGTCCGAGTAGTATCAATTGTCAAGAATAGCTTATCTCAACTTAGCCGTTCGGAGTCGGCATAAAACAGGAGGTCCCGCCATCGTGCAAGAAGTACACACGCACACATGAATGGTTGTGAGAAAGCTAGGCCCTGGGTACTAACGAGCCTGTTGCGCCAAAAATTTGTATTTTTTATTTTTTTTGCTATATATTGTGACGGTGTTGCAAGTTGAAAAACAAAAGTACGCAGAGGCAAAAAAAAGGTGTACGATAAGACCGCTTTCTAATCCTTTAGAAATTGCAGATGCTGCGTAACTAAAACAAATAAATTTCAAATGAAAATTAAAAATTGTTATTTCATTTAGATTTATGTCATATTATTGACTTAATAAACATGCTTTCCAAATGTTGCTGCAAACTTTTGCGCCACACCTAAAACGATCATAGATTTTTTGTGTGATGCAGTTCGCCTCAGTTTTGCGTTTCCTTACCGAAAGAAGCTTTCTGAGATCAATTGGAAAATATTCTGATGTTGCTTTGGGCCGTAGCACTTTATCAAAGATATTGAAAAAAGTTCTCAATGTTTTGGAGAACAAAATTTGTCCAAGATGATCAAACATTCCATGTCGGATGAAGAAAAACGGAAATCAAAACAACATTTCATGGACGAATTTCCTATTCCTGGGGTCATCGACATCCAAGGCAGGAAAGAATACTTCTCAGTTAATGCACTGATTGTGAATAGGATCCAAAAATAGTACCTATCTTTTCAAAAACAAAGCGTCCGCTGCAACTGGATCTCCTTTCATAAATCCTCTGACAAGATCTTTTTGCCTCTCCATAAATTTAATAAAATTTGCCTCCTGGGAATTATTTTTGTGTTTATCTTTGGTAAAATACATTATCTTGTAGTATTCTATTCAAAATCTAAACAACATTACTACACTCAGATATTATTCATTTATATTTTCAATCACGTCAGCTCATTCCAACAATTTCACAGATACTAAAATGATCGAATTGAAATCACACACAAAACGATAAAACCGAATTGTGGAACATGGAAATTCATTTTTTTTTTTAACTTCGAAATATGTGAAATTGAAATCGGTAAAAGTGAAATGTGGAACCCAAAATTTCATTTTAGAACGATTACAATTTCATTTCGAGTGAAAGTGAATCGTAGAACCTAGCTGTAAAACATATTTTGATGAAAAAAAACCTATTAAAATAGGGGCAGCATTAATAGTATCGAATTTTATAAAAGTGTATTTGTGTACTGTGGCAATGCCGATTGTATCAAAAACAGTACAATTGTATCGACTTTTGCAACTCTGGTGCGGAACACCACCCGTTCACCACACTCATGCTAAGAAAATTACATACAATTCCCCTACACCACCAGCTATGTTCTTGCTGCACTGTTGCACACACCGACAAACGCTTTGTTCTTGACTCTCCCCTTTCCACATTCCACACCGCACTCAAGATCTTTGTAAAATCGATTCCACACTGAAATAAAAAAAAAAGACAAAGCGAACGACTAGAATAATCTTCCCAACTTAAGTGTTACGTGACCAAATAAAAATTCCCATGTTTTGGATTTTTTTTTTCTGTTTTACAAAAACGAAATTCATATTTATTTTTGATCATTTCTTTCAGAAACAAATAAACGTATCTTCATCAAGTATACTCTCTTAATAAATTCAATAAAAAGTCCTTACACATCTATGTTATGAAAAATAATAAAGAAAATTAAATGATTAAAAAAAATTTCCCTTGAATTAATTCAAAATGTCCCAATCCTTGAAATTATGAAGTCCTCTTTGAAACAGGGAAACCGTTTGAGATGCGAAGATGATTATTAGTTGAGGTTAATTATTAATTAATAGGAAATGTTTTCAAAGGGGGTAGGGCTCCACTGCCAGCAGCGCCCCAACAACGCGATTTAGTTGGGTGTATTCAGTTCTTGCCCTTCTTGTTGTTGTTGGTGTTCATTAGCTTGGTGAGGAGTTTCCTGGAATGTCCACAGGGATCATGGTGGTTGGTGTGAATGTCGGCCTCCTTCTTGGAGCGCTGCTTGCCGCTGTGTCCCGTGAAAATATGCTTGTCATGGTCAAAGTTGTAGTGCTCGTACTCATCAAAGTAAGCCTCGGACATGTTGGGCTTTGGTAAGATAGTTTTGGCTTCGATCTCAGAATATCACAAAATTTCAATTTTTTTTATCCTGCGTTGAAGCAGTTTTTTCTTTTAATTTTCTATCCACTTAATCACACAACTTGATTGTATTCAAATACAGTTAGGTACTTTAGCTATGTATACGAGTACAAAGATTTTTTTAAATGAGAAATGCACTTCCTTTCCTTTTTCACGACGTGTTCGAATGAACTTTCTTTAACGAATGTGAAATATTATGTGAGCTGGGGAACATTACGTTCTGCTTTTATATTGAGTATATGCCGGTGTTGCTTTTCGCTTTGGTGTTTGGCACTAACCGTATGTACACAAAGAAGAAGCAAGAAAAAGGAAGGCGAAGAAACAAAAGAAAACAAAAACAATAACAACTTGCTCGGGCGGGTGTTTACTGCGCAGTTTTCACTTGACGGGTAGATGTACACAGTACAGATTTGGCTATATGTCGGAATGGGAATGTAGATGTTTGGTGAGGGGTGAACAGTGGTGTGGAAGTGGAAGTACAGAGAGATACGTAAGCATGGTGATTGTGACTGAGGGGCACTGGTGACAGCACACAATCGGATGTTTATCGATTTATAGGTCGCACTCAATAGAAGGTGAGCTGGAAATTAGTTTAATAGGCTGGTGTGGTTTTGAGTGTGAGGAAATTTGTTTACATATTTATTGAATTGATTTTTATTAAATTACCTACGTCTATGTTTGAACTAGACACAAATATAGACAGGAACTTTAATAATTGTTTTTCTAATTCGAAGTAGATTATCATAGAAAATTAAACTATTCTAATGGTGTTTTCAAAATATCAGGATTGAATGATAAAATAAATAAATAAAAATAGAAACAAATTTTAGACCCAAATTTTCTGTGCTAAGTTATCTCTGAGTAACCAAGAGTCAACTAACCCTGGATTAAATTTAAATTTAAGAAGTAGTTTTTCAGTGCGTAGCGTTACCAGGTAAATTTTTTTAAACCTGCTAAAGCTAGGACGAAAAATTCTAAAAAAAAACTGCGATCGATTTTGCTTGGGAAATACGTTTTTTTTTTAGTTCAAAAAATACATATACCTACAGTTACATTTGTTATTATATAAGGCCGTGTGTCAATTGCGTTAAAATTTTAGCCAGTGGATAATTTTTGACATTAGTGTGGCGAATAGAGACTTCAAAATTTTAACCTGCTCAACAGCTCGCTAAAATTAAAGCAGTGGCTAATTATTGCAATTTGGTATACCTACCTACTGAGGAGTGAGAGTGATGGAAAGCACACCCGTGTTCACATGTGTGGGAAAATAGCACATCCTTCAGATTTTAATAAAAACCAAAGAATGTATATTTCATATTGAAATTGTTTACAAAGTTGTAACATAAACTAAAATTGTTTTTTTTTTTTTGACAAAGGATGGTTACTAAAATGGTTTGACTACATTTATTTCGGTATATTTTGTATGCGAAAATAATCACACTTATCATGAATTTCGCCCGAACAGCATTCCGCATGAAAAATTTCCCTTTTTAACTTTCTCTTACAAAGAGAAAGATATTGTTTTCGTGAAAATTTTCGACCTCGAGATTTTGATTGATTCTAACATTACGATGATAGCGGAGCCTAAAAAAGTGGTTTTTGGAATTCCGTCCGTCGGTCCGTCTGTCCGTGACGGTCTCCCCAGCCTAAACGGCTTGACCGATTTTCTTCAAACTTCGTATCCAAGCTTGTTTTGGTCATAATTCTAGGCCATTTTTTTTGTTTGCTTTTGGCCATGTTAAAACTGGTACCTGCCATATAAAAATTACACATAACCTCAATTTCCTCGAAAACGGCTCTAACGATTTTGATTAAACTTTATATATACTATAACCATATTAGTTCCAACAAAACTGCATACCCAGTTTTTTCGAGAAAATCCATATAACGGATTTTGTCATTTAGGCCATATAAAGAAAATTGTTAATATCTCGCAAACTATTGTGTCAAATTGAATGAAATTTAATACATATACTACTATTACAGCTTGAAGCAATTCCACATAAATAGTTTTAGCCCAACTATTACTAAACGGAATTTTCAGTTTTGGCCAAAAACGGAAAATCATTATTTTTCACATTGACATCGATTCCTTCAAATTTTGGAGTAAAAATTCATATAAATACATTTCGACATTATTTATATCATTTTAGCATCAATAATCAAAATGCTTATGATTAGATCTAACGCCCAATTTGCTGTGAAAGAGAAAGTTGCGTACGACCCAGTCGTGCACCCACCACTCGTTTCTTTTCGCCTATCATAAATTTCGCGTGAAAAAGAATCCTATGTTCGAAAAAATTCCCTTATTACAAACACAAATTTCGGGCGAAATTAAATCTCAAACAGAGCTTAAATGTTCACTTGCTTTTTGGAAGTGAAGAGAAGGGAACACACAATTAAAATGTAAGTTACACTTTTAATTATGGCGGAAAGGAAATTTATTATTATTCTTATTATTTATTATTTTTCCTTTTCGGTTATAGAAAAGGTCTTTATTTGTAGATGGCGATATAATGTTGACGTGCGTGTCATCAATACAGCCTATAGCACCTGGAATCTTATATCTTGAATAAAAGTCTTGAAAAAATTTCCGTTGTTCGTCTGTCGTTGGCCGCGTTATCCATTGTGGACAAAGTTTTTCTTGAAAAATATCTAATACTTCGGAAAGTATGACACTGAATGAGGATTGTGCCAGACCAACGTCATGATCCTTTCCTACTCCTTTCTGGTACCCACCTTATGCAAAAAAACGTAAGCAAGCGGCGTTCCACTATTGTTGGAACAGCAAATTTTTTTTTTGCTGGGACCGAAACGTTGACAAGTACATACAGCAAGTACTTAAAAGCTGATATGTTTAGCCTATAGTATTGTTGATATCTGGTAAAATATAAATGTATTAATTTATTTTAACAAAGGCTAACATTTTAGATAACATACAAAGGTTCACGCCTTCGAATCAATTTCAATTGGTTAATTTCTTCTTCATTGTTAAAATCCTCATGGCTATACTGTGCATTTTAAATTAAATACAAAATTATAAAAACTGTTTACTCTATTTAAATATGCCAATTTTGTTTATTTTTCAACTGTTATGAAGATCAAAATTGTTCGAAATGTCACAGCTGATTCGAAGTGAAATTTCGTTCGGGTGGAATTCACAATAACCTTTTTGTATTTCGGGCGAACAAAAATATTTCGGGTGAAATGCTGTTCGGGCGAAATTCATGATAAGTGTGAATATGTTTAACTTGAAGAAAGTAAAATGGATATCCCTAATCATGAACACAAATTGTACAACAATTACCTATGTTTCAATGTCAATAATAAATAATAAATTTTTTTGTATGATATCTCTGAAGTCTATTAGGTATTTTTTTTATTACAAGAATATATATAAAAGGAATTTTGTTCGAATTATTTTGGGAAATTATTGAAAATAGTATTAAAATAGTATCCCACTTAATCCAACTGACACAGCAATGCCAAATTTTTTTTACCACAGCAGAAATGTCAGAAATTAGCCACTGGATTAAATTTAACCCATTTTTAACGCAATTGGCACACGACCTAAGATGATAATTTATAAAAGATGATAATTTTGAATTTAAATGTGTACAAAATTATTAAATAAAATCGTTCGGAATCTTTATAGAGAATCTTTGAATTCATTAATGTTAACATTTTTTATGTTGGAACAAAGTTATAACAGCCTTCACCTTCAGAAACCCATTGCTTTACTTGCAAAATTGATGCAACATTTTCGTTACTGAAGCGATTACGGTTTTTAGTTTTTAACAACTTTACCTTGTTTCAATATTAGTATTAGATGTCGGTAAGCATAAATATTGCAAATTAAGTTATTGTTGGATACTTATTGTTGTTTACTGACATTTCCTTTTATTTTTATACCCTATCCCATAGGGGTATATTAGTTTTGATACATAGTTTGTAACATAGAGATATATAGTCCGTACCAAATCAGTTGGCCAACGGTCGATTGCGCAGAGAGAGGATTTAAGACAAATTTAAGATATTTAAAAATAAATTTTAAGAGAGAATGGCTAACTGATTTGGTACGGACTATAATTTTGCTACATATACCTCAAAGTATATGGATCGACTCAAATTCGCTAGCAGAGTCGAATTAGCCATGTCTGTCTATCCGTCCTTCCGTCTGTCTGTTCTTCACCGATTCTTGGGCCTTTAATTTTAGCCTAGGATAATAATTTGGTATATAGGATCCTTGTCCGTGCCACCAGAACAAGTGTAAAAATTATTGAAATCCGCCCACTGTCACCCTCCTTTTTAGGAAAACTTGTTTTTTGGCCAAACCGTAAAGAATTTTAAAAAAGTGTTTGAGCAGCATATTTAGAGAATCGTAATATCTATATTTCATCAACATAAAGTTTTTGCCACGCCCACTTTTTGGGGGCGTTTTTTTTTATAAAAAACGTTTTCTGGTCAAATTTTGAAATTTTCGAAAAAAATTTTGATGCATAATCATTGGTAGTATTAATATAAATATTTCGTCAATGGTCCATTTTAACCCACGCCCACTTTTTGGGGGCGTTTTCTTACAAAAACCATTTGTATGCCCTGCCCCAAGGCATATGCAATAGAAAAACGTTGTTTTTTGTCGAACCGTAAAGAGTTTGATAAACCTTCTGAACAATAAATTGTGACGTCATTTTCAATACTTTATGACTAAAAAGACCACATTTTGGGGATATTAATTTTAAGGATGGGATGAGATAGGGTATTCAACGATCCGCACAGCGGATTGTAAACTTCTCATATGTTTTTTTTATGAAAATAGTGAGTTATGGCATAATCGCTTTGAAATATAATGTTGAATTTTTTTTACCATAGGTAAAATGTAATCCATAGCATAAAAAGTATTATTATACTGTCATTCAAACTATTAAAAATAAATTCGTTTGGGACAGAATTTGTTATTAAATATTCACCTTGGAATTGACACAGGCATGTAGCGACAGCAATTTAATTTCTTAGTGGCGCAAAATCCTATGCTTTTCTGTTTTAAGAAACTCTTTGAATTCTCAAAATTGTCATTAAGGGTATTCATGCAACGTCGTAATTTTAATCCGTGAAGGATTGTAATTTTCAACGACCTTTCATGAACGACCCTAAAACTGAACCACTAAATAATGCGGTAATCCACTGAATTGAATCCCATTTTAGTAATTTATTTATCGATAGAAATTTTTTCCTATTGTCCTCATTCCGTTCTCGATAATTTTTTCCAATTTAGCGCACACGTTTGATGTGTGAAAGCGACTGATTAAATGTCAAAATAGTATATCAAAAGTTTACAACGTTTACCACCTCAGTTTACGCACCCAATTCCTGTGAGAAAATTCCGATATTGTTAGAAAAGATTTCCCATACAAATTTTGACAGTTCATTTATCACGTCGTAATTTTATCACGTTTACAACGTTTACGACGAGTTTCCGACGTTGCACGAATACCCCTATTGTCTTTTACTACTTTGAGAAAAGTATGATTAGACATCTTTGAACAATTGCTCTTGGCAATTTCTTACTGGCATGACTGACAGCTAGAGCAACCGAGTGACGTACGAATTTAATAAATACACAATTTGGATTGAGTGACGTTGTCCAAACAATGCCTATGTTGATAATATAGTAATAACTATCTGCACTCTTTTCTTTTGGAAATGCTACGCAGTTACATCTAACATACCATTTATAAACAGCTGTGTTTACTTTGTTTGCTTTCTGACCCTAATAGTGCTTACACACCGAATCATAAACTGAGTTTTTGGCAAAAAGTTTACGTAAACCACTGGATGCTTTCACACCGACTCTGACCAGGTTTCGTTTGACGTTTCAATCAGCTGTGAATTGTGATACTAGCTGCAACATTTGTGTGTGAAAATATTGTAATTTAATAATAAAAGAATTCTAATATTATCAAACTAATATTAGCATTTGAAGTTCAAAATGAAACAAATCTAAAGATTTTGACAACAGTTTTTGACTCTCAAGTCCGCCGCTTGTTTTGTTTTTATTTCATCTGGTGTGTACATTTCTGAAAAAAAAAAAAAAAACATTTGTTTTGACAGCGAGTTCATCAGCTGTTTTGTGGAACGTGTGGAACACGTGTAGAATGTATGAAAAGGTGTGTTCATTCCAACAACCTGCAACGAGATGACGTCTGCGAAGTGATTATGAGAAGGTTACGTCGTAACCTACTAGGTTTCGAGAACTGACAATGTATGGGAAAACTCGGTTTTCGATGTAGGTTTCAGGTGTTTTTGCGAAAACTCATTTTTCGGTTCGGTGTGAATGCACTATAACTCGGCGTATTTGCATTTTTTGTTTGGGATTATTTTTCTTCAAGACGATCGTGTATTCGTATTTACTGATGCCAAACAATTAAAAACATGTATAAATTTGTTTTTGTTTGAAAACTGCTAACATTTAAGAAAAAGTTGAAAAAAACTGCTGCAGATCATTTTCATGACCAAAAACTGCTAAAATCGCAGGAAACTGCTAAATCTGGTAACGCACTGTGTGTGATTAAATTTCACCGATTTTGCTCTCAAAAAGTTATCGTACGGTTATGCTATTACTTTCCGCAAACAAATGGAAATGGTTTGGTCATAATCTTACTTCTTAATATATAATTAGTATTTATTATAATTATATAATTAAACTTAATATATCCAACCATTTCAAGACGCTGGGATCGAAAGCTGAATATATCCTATACAAAACAAGTTTCTGGAGTTAACTCGAGTTTGATACCGAAACTAGGATGATATCGCACTGAAAACCGGTTTTTAAACAACCAAATTAGGAGAAGAATCAAATGAAAATGCTATGTAATAATTATTGACATCTTACAGAAGGTAGAATAAAAAAATAAATTGTTTTTGTCCAGGTCGGCTAAATTGGAGGAAGGACTTAAACAATATTTTCAAAGAAAAAATAAAAACTTGTCATTTTGTTGTTTGGATTTTACATAAAAAAGCTTAACATAGCTTAAAACTTACATATAGGTACTACTTAAAATTACTTAAATATAATGTGGCTAGCAATCACTCGTTGCCATATGCCATATGCCGGCCAACGTGCATGGAACATGGCCAAAATGAAAACATTAAAATATTACAACATATAATAATATAATAAGATATGCAAGTATTACCGAGCTTGGCCGAGAAATGCATAAACGAAAGGCTTAAAAGGCTCCAGGTTATGACCTGATTACCGGAAAACTTCCTAAAATGTGGCCTCGGAAAGCATTAACTAAACTTCTCTACATTGCAAATGCGGCAAATAGATTAGAGTACATACCAAGACAGTAGAAAGTGGCTGAAGTGATTATGGTTCTAACACCAGGAAAATCACCAAAGAAAATAAAATCTTACAGACCTATTTCACTTCTTCCAACAATTTCAAAAGTTTTTTAAAGGATATATCGGGACCTTTCATCCCATTATTGATCAAAAACGCCTTTTACTTGACCATCAATTTGGGTTTAGAAGTAAACATTCAACTGTAGACCAAGTACATAGAATTACTGATGTAATTGAGTATAAGCGTCATAGCTGGTGGCGGTATAGTCCGTCATAAACCAGGGGCTCAACCAATAAGCCTCTCCATCATCAGCCCGGTGAATAGCTAACTGGTTTCAGTTGCGCACTTGAAGTTGGTTGAGGCCGGTTTATATTTGTGCGGGCCACTTAAACCAAAGTGCTCCGCGTCCAACGTCTGGTTGGGAAACAAAGAGCAGGTGTCCATTTGTTTTTGTTTTTTCGCTTTCATCAATAATCCTAATAAGCCTAGCATCATACTTCAGCAGTCGTTTTTTTTTTTTTGCTTTTTCCGCCATTTATAGCGCAGTTTGTTATTATCGGGCCAAATCTAAGAGTTTAGTTCTTTGAAGACGGCGCAATATATTTGTTTCGTCAAGAATTTGGAGGACTGTTGTGTTAACGTGTCCTAATAAACGTTTTTTATGTTTTCGTGCAAAATTGTTTGTTTCATCTTTAACCGCGGGAATACCCAGATCTCTGCGTAGATCTTCGTTCCTTACGTACCACGGCGCATTGACGAATGATCTTAACATTTTGTTTTCAAAAGTTTGTAAAATGTTTAGATTCGTTTCACTGGTACAACCCCATAGTTGTATACCATATGTCCAAACCGGTTATAGCACTTGCTTGTATAATAGCAGCTTGTTATCAAGGTTAAGCTTCGAATATTTTCCGAGCAACCAGTACAGTTCTCTGTATTTATTCTTAAGTTCTTCGCATTTCTTTTTTACATGCGACTTCCATTTTAATTTTGCATCGAGTGTCATACCGAGATATTTCGCTTCATTTGCAAACGGGACTCGAACCGTATTTATAAATACAGGCAAATTGTTTGTCCGTTTAGACGAAAAATCTACATGGATCGATTTGCTCTCATTAAGTGCAATCCGCCAGGATTTAGTCCATTCATTAACTTCGTTAAGAGCGTTTTGTAATTTGATATTTGTTTCCTCTATTGTTGTGCCAACTGCTAGTATAGCAGTATCGTCAGCAAACGTTGCAACTATTGTATCGTTTGTTTGTGGGAAATCACGAGTGAATAGGAGGTACAGGATTGGTCCAAGGACGCTTCCTTGCGGTACACCTGCCATTATTTCTTTGAATTCGGAATATTCGCTTCCAAGTTTCACACGGAAGAGTCTATGCTCCAGATACCACACGAGGATTTTATATAATTGTTCTGGCAGAACTTGACTTAGTTTATACGTAAGGCCTTTGTGCCATACCTTGTCAAAAGCTTGCGACACGTCAAGAAATACGGCTGAACAAATTTTCTTTTCTTCGAAAGCTTTCTCAATTACATCTGTAATTCGATGTACTTGGTCCACCGTTGAATGTTTACTTCTAAACCCAAATTGATGGTCAGGTAAAAGACGTTTCTTTTCAATTATGGGGTGTAAGCGACCGGGTAATATCCGTTCAAAAACTTTTGAAATTATTGGAAGAAGTGAAATAGGCCTGTAAGATTTTCCTGGTTTTAGAACCATAATCACTTCCGCGACTTTTCACTGCCTTGGTATGTATTCTAATCTGATTGCTGCATTTATAATAAAAAGAAGCTTAGTTAATGCTTTTCGAGGCAACATTTTAAGAAGTAATCAGGTCATAACCCGGAGCTTTTTTAGGCTTTAGTTTCTGTATTTCCCGTTTAAGATCGGCAATACTTGCATATCTTACTACGTTATTATCGGTTGTACTCACGAATATACTAATGTTTTCATTTTGCGCTGGACCATCAAATGGCTTAAATGTTTCCTCAAGATGTGAGGCAAAAACGTCAGCTTTTTCCTTATCGCTTTTTGCCCAAACGTCTTGAGTTACCCTAATTGGCGGCCCAGCGATTTTTGGCCGTTTTATGACTCTAATAGCATTCCAGAGCGAATAATTCGATTCCTTTCCAGCGGTTAGGCTTTGCAGATAAGTTTCTTCTGCATGGTTTTTAAAATTTTTAATCGAATTTGATAGCAAATTACTCAACCGATTGAGATGTGTTTTATCTTGCGGGGCACGAGTTTGGTGCCATCTTTTACGAGCTTTTCTTTTTTGTCTTACCAAATCTTGTATTTCTCGGGGGTACTTAATTTTACTATAGCTCACAATTTTGTTCTATTGAGGAGTATTATTCCATGCTGCTTTTTGGATAGTATTGATAAATGAGTCAACAGCGACTTCGAGTTCCAATGGGGTTCTAAGCGATACACCCAGTCGGATATTATTTTCAATATCGTTTTTGAAAACTTCCCAGTTGGTTTTCGCGTTTGTTAATCTGGTTGGTTTTTCATTTAAAATCAGTGACTCGCTCGTTGTTAAAATGACTGGAGAATGATCAGAGGAAAGATCAAAGCATTCTTCAACTTTGATTCGATTGGACGGCAGACCTTTAACAATGAAAAAATCGATCAAATCCGGTATTTTTCTAACATCAGTGGGCCAGTAAGTTGGTTTTCCCGTAGATTGAAATTCGGTATTAGACTTTCTACCTACATCATAAAGCATCCTAGATCCCCAGAATGTATGTTTTGCATTAAAGTCCCCTCCGATGACAAAACGTTGTCCAAGGGAATTAAGCAAGTTTTCAAAGTCAATTTTCTCAACCTTGCATCGTGGTGGGCAGTAATTAGACGATATCTTCAGAAAGGATTGTCTGTTTTTGACTTGTATAGAGCCAACTTGCATTGTTTCGATTTCTAGTTTAAGATCAATCGAATGTTCGATACACTCTTTTATATATAGTGAGGCTCCACCTCTAGCCTTATTCGATGGATGTAGAGCATGATAGTCGAGGTAACCTTTAATTTTTAAGTTCGAATTACTCTTTGCGTGAGTTTCGGATATTAAACAGATGTCTATATCTTTTTCCTGCATAAATAATTCAAGTTCTCCAAGTTTTTGCCAAAGGCCATTGGCATCCCACGTAAGAATTTTAAGCAATCTATTCATGTTAAATGTGGGGTACTTCTATTGCGAATACTATTTTCGAGCTTAACGAGCCTGTCAAAAATAAGTTTCTTCGTTTTGCTTTGTTCCTCAAGTTTTGAAAGAATAATTGAAAATACATTTGAAACTGGGTCAGGTGTCGCTTATAGTTTTCACTTTTTACTTCGTCGTGTTTTGGCGAATTTGGACTTAGTTAGTTGTGACACCATGTGGGTTTTATAGATTTTCCTTATACATACCCATTTCAAACCAACCCTATTAGACGAGTGTCCCGTAATGACATCTATGGTAACGCTAATGTTCGATCTATCAACCTGGATCAATTTTGTGGATCTTAACCAAAATGCCTTTCCAATTAGTTAACTGCTTCCAGTAGCACACTTCAAGTTGGTTAGGGACGGTTTCTACCTAACCGTGCCCCACATAGGGTGAATTCTTCCTCTAATGCGTCCAACGCCTTGCTGAAAATCTTAGACAACTCGTCTAGTGTCCATAGTCCTGCAACGAAAATGGGACCGAATATTTTCGAAGAATTTTTCGCTCAAAATGGCCAAGGATTTTTCTCCGCTTTTGATACGGTCAACGCCAGCGCCGTAGAGCAGAACTGATATGATCAGGGTCTTATATTGGATTTCCTGAATAGATCGAGTGAGGCCTTTACTAATAAATTATCTTCTTAGCTCGCAGAAACAGCTTCCATCTCTTTAAGCAAACTGCGTATGCTGGTCGATGCATTCGGTGAGGTCGCTGCCGCCCCTGATTGAACAGCATTAATTTCCATAGTCATCCTGCACAGACGGATGACTTTGGGCGGTATACCAAAACTAGACATGGCTCTGTACATTTCGTTCCTTTAAATGCAGTCGCTCTTTTGAAATCGATGAATAGGTAATGGGTATTGATTTGGAATTCTTGGGTTATTTTTTCAGGACTCCGAACTGTAAAGATTTGATTTGGACTATTCCAAATCGACGAATTGGACAGAACGTCACCATTGACAGATATAACTTTGAGGTAGTACGGGACTTTGTCTACCTCGGCTCCGCTATTAACTCTGACAACAACATCTCGTCAGAAATTAAACGAAGAATTACTCTTGCCAACCGCTGTTTCTTCGGGCTAAGAAGGCAATTTAGTAGTAAAGCCCTCACTCGAACTACTAAGGAGATCCTATATAAGACCGTATCAAAAGCGGATGAAGAAATCCTTGGTAGATTCGAGAGGAAAATTCTTCGAAAAATCTTCGGTCCCGTTTGCGTTGACGGGCTATGGAGACGAAGATTCAACCACGAACTATACGAGCTGTTCAGCGACATACCCCTAGTCAAAAAACTCCGCATTGGACGTTTAAGATGGCTAGGACATGTAGAACGAATGGACACCAATACTCCGGCTCGCAGAGTCTTCGATTCCCAGCCAGACGTCGGACGCAGTAGAGGAAGACCTCGCCTTAAGTGGCGCGCACAAGTGGAAACCGACCTCAACCAACTTGGAGTGCGCAACTGGAGGCAGTTAGCTAAGGACCGGGCTAATTGGAGAGGCATGTTGGTTGAGGCCCAGGTTCATTCCGGACTGTAGCGCCACTTAAGTAAGTAGTAAGTAAATTTTGAGCTAGAGTGACAAAATTTAGACTTTCTGTTCGACGAAGCAGAACAAGTGTAAAAATTTTCAAAATCCGCCACTGCCACGGCCACTTTTCAGAAAAACGTTGTTTTTGGCCAAACGGTAGGAAATTTTGAAAAATGTTTGAAGAACATATTAGGCAATCTCAATTTCATGACACTCCCACTCTTTGAGTAAATTTTCAGTAAAAAATGTTTTTCGGTCAAATTTTCAAATATTCGAAAAAAAAACTTTTGATTCAAAAACTTTAATAAAAGTAATATGAAAATCTCGTCTTTAGACCATTTTAACCCTCGCCCACTTTTTGGGGGCGTTCTCCTACAAAAAACATTTGTATACCCTACCCCAGGGCATATGCAGTAGGAAAACATTGCTTTTTGTCGAAATCGAATTTGTTGTGACAATTTCTATATTTCATCGCCATAAAGCCCACATTTTGGGGATATGCATTTTAAGGATGGGATGGGATAGGGTATTGAACGATCCACACAGCGGATTGTAGCCTTCTCGTATGTTTTTATTAAATTCTAATGAAAAAATAATGAAAATGTGTTGTAGGATAATATCCAATTTAATGCAATAGAGTTGTTCAGGACAACATCAGTGTCAATGACAAACTGACAGCATTTGTAGGAAAACAAACACATTTGTCATTTGTATGATGGCAAATTCATTGGCAAGGGACAGGGGTTGTTTTTTGAACATTTTTAAAATTGCTTTAAAATTGTGTAAAAGTGCTAAATGAGAACAGAACAATTTATAACCAAAATAAAAATTGTTGTTGTTGTTTGTGAAAACAAGAACATAATAATCTTGACTACACGAAAACTAATCAACGTCGTTTGCACTCGAATATATGTTCACGCTTTGCAATGGCACTGGTTATCAATTTCACTCTTTTTATTTCTATTTTATAATTATACACACTCCCTTAGTAGCGTTATGTATTTATAATTTGAGTTTCACTTTGAACAACTTATATTTTCATATTTCAAAGCAAATTATCCAAAAATTAGTACTCCCGCCATATAAAATATCACATTGTTTTCCTCCAATTGATTTTGACGTTTTAAAAAAAGACACAACGCACTTGGGAGGGAGATAGTCTCATGAACAACTCTATTAGCACAGCAAAAATTAGATTCGTTTTAAAGGTCAAAATTTTGACAGTTTATCCACTGGCAACAATTTAATCCCAATTTTAACGCAATTGGCAAACGGCCTAACTATGCTTAAGCCTTAGATTTCATGGATTTCTCTTTAGTACACCTACCGTGAGCGTCAAAAGTGAGTAAACACCCATGCGATTTCCGAAGTTAAATGTAATTTAAGCAAAAAAATAAACAAAAAAAGGATTCCAAAAATAACAAATAAAAGCTTAATTCGATAGTAATGGAATAAATAAAAATAAAAATTCCAAAGAATATTATTGTAATATTTTTGTAACAAAAACTAAACATACTCCGTATTTAACGCGTCAAAAGTAAGTAAACATCTGTAATTCGTTAGAGGAATTTATAGATATAACATCTTAAATTAAGAATTTAGTATTAAGTTACACCACCTTTAGACTTTATAACTTCTTTAAGTCTGCGTGGCATGGATACTACGAGGTTATTTGTAAGATCGGAAGATATTTGGGAACATTCCTCAATCAAAGCCATTTTTAGGTCATCTTTGCTTTTGATAGTCCTTTTGCAAATTTGCCGGTCCAAATGGTCCCATAAATGTTCTATGGGGTTTAGGTCTGGCGATTGTGGAGGGTGATCGAGCTGTTTTGGAGTCCTGTAAAGCAACCATTCCTTAACGAGACGAGCGGTATGCTTAGGATCATTGTCTTGCTGAAAGATTCAATTGCTAAGCATACCTAATTTGTCTACGCTCGGTTGCAGGTTATTCTTTAGGATATTAAGATAATCTTTTTTATTCATTGTACTTTCAATGATGACAAGATTCCCAAACCCTGACGCCGCCTACACCCCCACACCATCACTGAACCTCCCCCATGTTTAACTGTGCTCCTTACATTTTATTCACTGAATTCTTTGTTCTTTTCTCTGCAATTTTTTTTATTTGTATTGCTTTTAAAAATTTCAAATTTGTTTTCGTCTGTAAATGAAATGTTTTTCCAAAACGAAATATCATTTTTTATAATTTTTTTTTTGCAAAAGTTAAACTCTTTTTTTTTTTTATTGACTTTATCAGTGGTTTCTTTCTAGCACTTCTACCATGTAAGCCCGATTTGTGCAATGCTCGCCGAACAGTACTCGCACTGACTGATTTTTCGGTTCTTATTGATATATTTTCCGCGATTTTAACGGCACTTGAACTGGGATTTTTTTTCACTTCAGTCACAATTTTTCTTTCTTCTCTTTCATTAAGCTTTTTTGGTCTACCTGTCCGTTTGAAATTTTCCAATGTATTAAATTTTTCGTATTTATCGATAATTTTTTTTATCGAAACATGGTTCCTATTAACTCTGTGGTAATAAGTTAGAGTAGCTTATGTCGACTTAAGCGAAAATGGAGCTCTTTGGTTCACTATGTTCTCCTGTTTTTATGCTTTCTTTTAGTCTGGGTCTCGTTATTCTACGTCGGTTAAAAACCGTTAGATTTAAAAAAAATAAAACAGCTTAAGTTTTTTTGGTACACAATTGCATTTATAATAATAGCTTAAGTCTAGATCGAGAAAAAATTTATGAAATCTTGGAAAATATGTATTTTTTTAAAATAACTTAAGTCATGACATAAGTTATTATGATTTATGAAAACATAATAAGTTTATCACTTAAGTCGATATAAGCTATTTTTACCCAATGTTAAATTGCAGTAAATTTGTTCTTATGTCGACTTAAGCTATTTTAAAAAAATTTCTTTTTGATAAAACCCAATTTTTTAAAACAGCTTAAGTTACATAAGCTATTTTTCTCTTTTGAAATTCAATATTAGTGTTTTCTTAGGTAAACATAAGCTATTTTCCTTCATGCTAATAAATTCCTTTACGTGAGTTAAGTGAATATAAAAATATCTTCATTTCTGAAAAGGTCTTCGAACAGGTAAGTGCTATTCAAGATATTGTTAAGCTGTTTCAACCGAGCTATTTCTTAACGAAGAATTATGCTAAATATAGGATACATTTTTTCCTAGTGGTCGCAAAAACTCAAAATTGTATTACGCAAGGCCTTTTAAGTGAGTTAATATGAATCGATCAAGAAAAATACTGTCTATGGCATTAAAAAAAGCCTCATCGGGTAAAGATGAGTGTATCTAACGACAGCGGAGGCAGTAAAGATAGTGAGTAACATTTAACTTATTGAAAGTTTTCAAAACGATTAAAATTTTTAATTTTGTGATGTACAACAGAACCTATCCCATTCAAAGGGGCTAGTTTTGAAGATACCGATGTTTTTAAAAGCCCAGTTTTAAACGAAACTGCATCATCGTATAACTATGGAGTTAACTTCGATGTTGAGAAGGTTTCCCAACATTTTCCCCTTTTTGAAGTTGATGGTGATGATGACAGCGTAAAGGATCCTGATTCAACAAGAAAACGAGATCCGAGATCACATTAACAGGTTCCCAGCGTACGAATCGCACTATACCCGAAGAGACTTAACACTCTCTTCTATGTATAACTTGTACTGCGAAAAATACGAGACAGTGGCTTCAATTTCTACCTTCTCAAAAATATTTAAAACTATGAATATTAAATTTAAAAAAAACCTAAACTCGATACTTGCCACAAATGTGAAATATTGAAGTCGAAAGTTGAAATGGGAACTGGAGAAGAAAAGCTTATCTTCAAACAAGAGCAAGAAAAACACCACAAGGCTTCCGATCTAGCATACGATTCCAAGAACAAAGACAAAGAATATGCTAGGACAATGGATTCAGTTAAAGTTTCTGCATTCGACTTGCAACAATGTCTGCCCACACCGTTTTTAAGAACAAACGTGTCGTTTTATAAAAGGCAACTATGGACGTACAACTTAACCCTTCACGATTGTGTTACTAATCAAGCTTTTTGTTACATGTGAGATGAATCTGTGGCAAACCGTGGAGGAAATGAGATATCATCTTGCGTCTTCAAGCACCTCCAAACAATTCCACAAAACGTAAAGCATCTAATTTTTTACAGTGATTGTTGCGTAGGTCAAAACAAAAATGGATATGTTGCTACAATGTTTGAGGTTTTCAGTAACAATTCCAATATTGAAGTGATTGACCATAAATTTCTGGTACCTGGTCACACACATATGGAGTGTGATTCTGACCACGCGGCTATTGAGAGAAAGAAGAAAACATCTACCGTAAAAATTCACCATCCTAGGGATTGGTACCAGTTAATAAGATCCATTGGCAAAAAGCCGTTCATTGTTCAGGAAATGACTCAAAAAGACTTCCTAGACTTTGCAAAAACATCGAAAGAAAAATTCATTTGGCGAAAGATTGCTGACGACAAAAGCATATTCAACTGGCAAAATGTTAAATGGCTGCGCTTTACCAAAGAATTTGCCATTGTTCAATTCAAAATGAGTCTAAATGAAAATATGGCATTTAAGAGACTTAATATAAAAAACGGGGTGTGAATGTCGTTGATGCTTTCAAATTCCTAACTGTTACTCCGGGCCCAATGTCATCAGCAAAGAAAAGAAAAAAGATTTGCTACAACTACTACCAGTTATTGATACTTCATACCATGACTTTTATCTCAATCTCAAAACTGCTGAAATAGCAAATACGCATCCTGATTTGACGGATGGTGAAATTTCAGATGATGATAACGTCCTTACCGTTCTCAAATATTTTTGTGTTAATTCTTAATCGTTTTTTTACTTCAAGGGTAAAATCATTCGTTATCATCCTAATCCTATAATCGTTTAAGACTTTTAAAACTACGAGTTGTGATGAAATCTACGAAGTATTTTTTTTTAAATTTTAGCTATTTAAGTTTTAAATTAATTTGTAATGATAATACTTAATACTAATTTATTGCATTTTTTAACTTTTTTTTATGGAAATATCAGAAATATTTTAATTTTTTTTGAGAAACATATTTTTTTTCAAGCCTGCATGAATTTTTTTGTTTTGTTATTAAGCAAACTTTTGAACAATTAATGTTTATTTATTAGAAGTAAAGTTTTAAAAACTATAATTTTTTTAGCCTTAGAACTTATGTAAGAGCATGATTCGTTTTATCAGTTTTTAAAATAGCTTAAGTTGACATAAGCCCATAAAATATTTAATACGATTTTATTGAAACATCTTTTGTCACTTAAGTGATTGCATTAACTTTTATATGTTTTTTTTAAAATAGCTTAAGTTTAAAAAATATTTTTTGCGGAAAATTGGACTGAGATATAAATAAAATAAATATAAGGCTTTGTGAACATTGTTACTGTCTCTACTGGAAAAAAAATTCATGTGTCTAGCCCTTAAGGTTATTTTTTATTAAAATAAAACATGTATAAAAAAGGGTAAACCAAACTTGTTTTGCTTATACTGAAAAGTGACAAAAATCGACATAAGCTACTTTAACTTATTGCCACAGATTACTATTTCGCCAATATCCCGATATGATTTCCCTTTTTTCCTCAAACCCTCTATAATTTTTCGCGTTTCCAAAGAAATTTCACTCTTCATTACAAAAAAAAAATCGAATTGCACAGCTTAAAGCCTTTAATCACAATCAGCGTACACTCTGAAGTGATGTAAAGAGATAAACTTACCTCCACAGTAATATCCATGAAAAATTATAACAGTAAATCTAACTGATTAATATTTAACGATAGGAGGTTGTATAATGTTTACTTACTTTTGACGCGTAAAATATGGAGTATGTTCAGTTTTTGTTACAAAAAAAAATAATTAATAATATTTTGAATTTTTATTTTTATTTATACCATAAAGCTTTTATTTGGTATTTTTGGAAAACTTTTTTTGTTTATATTTTTGCTTAAATTACATATAACTTTGGAAATCCAATGGGTGTTTACTAACTTTTGACGCTCACTATATATTCATACAAAAGTATGCTTTCTATGGAAAATTTTTCACCGAACGTGCCGATAAGATAATAAAATTTCCACTGACAGTAATGTCGCAAGGGCTTATTTAACAATACATAAACCCTTACTCAAACCGAAATCGTTTATTTTTGAAATGTGCTCTGTGCATTCGCAAATCTGCAACCGACAGAAATGTTGTTTCGTGGTGATTTATAATTCGTTGGCACTTGGTTGTTGGCTGGCCGGGAACGGAGTGCAGACGCGGCAAAGATGTCTGCTAGTGCTAACTGTTATGGTATATTATTTCATTCCCAAACACATTCTGATAAAAAAAATCTTTTCGTAAACAAAAGTCAAGGCAAATTTATTTCTTTAAGTTTTTAAAAAAAAAAAAAAAAAAAATGTTCTTATAAAATTTTTATTTTTTTTTATAAACGGGTGTAGACGACACTATGTGAGTGTGTTGCCGTTGCACGGGCCCCTTATGTTACATAAGAAGTCATATTATGTAGCTACAATCTACATTCTACATCCATCTGATTAAGCAAGAATTCGGCATCTTCTGGTACGTTATTGATTTCCTTTTGGTATAGGATAACTTTCCGGGTTTACTTTCATCTGATCTTTCGCTGGTTGGGTGGGTCAGTACTACTACCCCTTGTCTGGAGTGAATCGTGAGGTGGTGTTTAGCTTACAAAGTTGCAAAATAAACAAAATATTTGCAATTACAGCGAAATTTATGTAACACCCTTGTCAGGCATGTGTGGACTGATATTGAAATTAAGACGCAATTTGGTGTAGTGCCCGTAAATTAGAACAAAATGCACGTGCAGCAATTTTATTGAAAACAAATATAAACGCTGGCTTGCGTTTGTATATTTTAAAAATGTAAAGTGATCATATACCGGCGTTTATTTGTTTATTTTTAATTTAACCTTGTGGTGTGATTGCTTGGGTTTGTTATCAGTACGTACTTACAAACATACATATAAACGTAGGTATTCACAGTTGGTCGTAAAATTTATCGTGAGTCAGAATGTCGCATCATAGTAAACAAAAGTGCTAGGCTCTTATCGAAAGAGCTAGAACTTATGTTTGTCAATTTAGTGATTGCTCCAAGGAGACCACAACACTAGCGTCGAAGCAAGTGTTGTTATCTACGTTTTTCAGATCTCCGTTTATACGATTTTTAGATGGAATGAGCAACTCTTTTAAATGACATGTGACATATTAATTTGACAGGTCTACTTACTTTCTTGGGTGACGCTATACAGTCTGGAGTGAACCTGGACTTCAACCAACATATAAGTTTTGATACATCGTTTGATACATATTTTTTCAAAATCTGCCCACTGCCACGTCCACTTTTTAGAAAAAAACGTTTTTTGGTTCATTTTTAAAATATATGAAAAAACTTTCGATGCAAAATCATTACTTATGATAGAATGAATAGAATGAATAGACCATTTTAACCCACGCCCACTTTTTGGGTGCGTTTTCCAAAAAAAAAAAACATTTGTATACCCTTTTCGGCATGGCGGCTGTCGTCGCCGTATGCTAGTAGCTGCACCGATTTATGAAACGGGAATTTTTTACAATCCTCGTCAAGAATGATGTTACCTTAATCCAACTAATGAAGCATCGAGAATTCTCCATCGTCATGCTGCACAGACGGGTGAGTTTGGGCGGTATACTAAAACTAAATGGTATACCGCTACATGGCTCTGTATAGTAGTGAAAACTACCAACCACTCGACCTAAGCGAAGTGAGGATAGCACAATATCTAAACTTAAGTTTAACAAGGCTGCAGGAAAGTACGGCGTTCCCTTAAGTGGCGCTACAGTCCGGGATGAACCTGGGCCTCAACCAACATGCCTCTCCAATTAGTCCGGTCCTTAGCTAACTGCCTCCAGTTGCGCACTCCAAGTTGGTTGAGGTCGGTTTCTACTTGTGCGCGCCACTTAAGGGCGAGGTTTTCCTCTACTGCGTCCGACGTATGGCTGGGAATCGAAGACTCTGCGAGCCGGAGTATATTGGTGTCCATTCTTTCTACATGTCCTAGCCATCTTAAACGTCCAATGCGGAGTTTTTTGACTAGGGGTATGTCGCTGTACAGCTCGTATAGTTCGTGGTTGAATCTTCGTCTCCATAGCCCGTCAACGCAAACGGGACCGAAGATTTTCCGAAGAATTTTTCTCTCGAATCGACCAAGGATTTCTTCATCCGCTTTTGATACGGTCCATGCTTCAGCCCCGTAGAGCAAGACTGGGTTGATCAGGGTCTTATATAGGATCTCCTTAGTAGTTCAAGTGAGGGCTTTACTACTAAATTGCCTTCTTAGCCCGAAGAAACAGCGATTGGCAAGAGTAATTCTTCGTTTGATTTCTGACGAGATGTTGTTGTCAGAGTTAATAGTGGAGCCGAGGTAGACAAAGTCCCGTACTACCTCATAGTTATATCTGTCAATTTTGACAATTCGTCGATGTTGTGTGTCCTTTCGTGTTGACAGCATATACTTTGTCTTACCCTCATGTACTGCTAAGCCCATTTGCCGCTTCCTTCTCTATACTAGCAAACGTGGCTATGACATCACGTTGAGTCCTACCAATGATGTCAATATCGTCGGCGTATGCTAGTAGTTGCACCGATTTTTGGAAAATTGTGCCTCTGGTGTTGGCTCGGGAGTTTTGCACAATCCTCTCAAGAATCAGATTAAAGAAGTCACATGACAGCGCATCGCCTTGCCTAAATCCTTTTTTGGTATCGAATGTGTCGAGAATTCTCCATCATCATCCTACACAAACGGACGAGTTTAGGCGGTATAACAAAACGAGACATGGCTCTGTATAGTTCGTCTCTATAAATGCTGTCGTATGCGGCCTTGCAATCGATAAATAGGTGGTTGGTATCGATTTGGACTTCTTGGGTTTTTTCCAGGATCTGCCGAAGTGTGAAAATTTGATCGATTGTGGACTTTCCTGGCCTAAAACCACACTGATAAGGGCCGATCAGGTTGTTGGTAAACGGTTTCAGGGGTTCACATATTACGGCAGATAGGATCTTGTAGGCGATGTTGAGGAGACTTATGCCTCTGTAGTTGGCGCAGTTCAGAGGGTCTCCTTTTTTGTGGATCGGGCAAACGATGCTGAGGTTCCATTCTTCATGCATGCTTTCAACCGACCAGATTTGGCTTATGAGTTGCTGGATGTTGCTTACCAAGTCATCTCCGCCAGCTTTATAAAGCTCAGCGGGAAGGCCGTCATTTCCGGCGGCCTTTTTAAGCTTGAGTTTATATATAGCTATCCCCACTTCACTTAGGTCGGGTGGTTGGCAATATTAAATGGTTCGTTCTGCCTGACAGCGGAATGTTGTTCGTCATCGCCATTTAAAAGTCTGCAGAAGTGGTTCTTCCATATCCTCAGCATCGACTGTGTCTCAACTATAATATTTCCATGTTCATCTCGACAGGATTCCGTTCGAGCCTTGCATCCTTGGCTTTGACGTTTTACACTTTGGTAAAACTTGCGAACATCGTTCCTGGAGTGGCACCTCTCTATATCCTCGATCGCGCGCTTTTCTTGCTCTTTTTTCTTCTTGCTGAAAAGCCGATGTTCTTCCCTTCTTCTTTGCCTATAGAGCTCAATGGCAGCTCTCGTCTTCACCTGAAGCTTAGCCTTGTAGGCCTCGTTCTTGGCTGCGAGCATCTGTCGGCATTCCTCATCAAGCCAGGGGTTTCTTGCTGGTGGTCGCGAGAAACCTTGCACATCAGTTGCGGCTGATCTAATGGCTTGTTGGCATCGTTGCCATTGTTATTCGACATTAGATGATGGTGGTGTGTTGTGAGTCGAGAGGTTAAGGGATACGCGTTGCGCGAAGGTCTTGGCGGTCTCTGGCGATTGCAGTCTTTCGACATTAAATTTTTTCACAGTATTTCTGTTTTTTTTGTGGCGTGTTGGATATCCGCATCCTTACCTTGGCTACAACAGGGTAGTGGTCCGAGTTGATGTTAGCCCCTCGGAATGTTCGGACATCCAAAATACTGGATGCGTGCCTCTTGTCTATCGCAATGTGATCAATTTGGTTGACTGTTCGTTGATCTGGAGACCGACTGTCCCCTTGTGGATATCGAGGTGAGGAAACCGTGTGCTGGCTATAGTGGCATTTCGTTCCGTAGCGAAGTCCGTTACCAGACGTGTTGTCGTGTAGGCTATATTTTCCGACAGTACTGCTAAAGATGTCTTCTCTTCCTACCTTTGCGTTAAAATCTCCCAGCACGATTTTAACATCGTACTTTGGTAGTCGCTCATAGGTTTTGTCGAGGAGCTCGTAGAAGCAATCCTTAGTTATATAATTTTTTTCCTCCGTCGGAGCATGAACGCATATAAGGCTTATGTTGGCGAATTCGGCCTTGATGCGGATTGTTACGATCCGTTCGATAATGTCTTGAAAACATAAGACTTCTTGCCTAAGTCTGGCACCTATAACAAATCCGCATCCAAATAGTCGATGTCACAGTTTTTCATCCTCTTTTTGACCGGCCCATCCCATCGTATTTCCTGGATGGCAGTAATGTCTGCTTTGTAGCAGTTTAGGGCTTCCGCTAGTTGTTCGCATGCACCTCTCCTGTTTAATGTTCTCACATTCCAGGTGCAGATACGAACGTCGTTGTCCTTTCTTCATTTAGCATGGTCGTCAACAATAATATCAGTCCATTCCGAGGCTATTGGTTGCTTCGTAACATACGCTTTTTTCCGTGGATGGATAGTTAACCCAAAGCACAACTCCTAACGTGGAGGGCCAGGCCCTTGTTTTGACCATAGGATAGCAGGCCGGAAAAAATACCGATGTCAGTAGCCCATTTTGAGATATGAGCGCTGCCGTTGACCCATTGAGGGCTCCTCCGCCACCAACTCTTTCCCAATACCCTGGCTCAGTATTGGAAATCCCTATAGAACTGGTGTTCAAATATGTCGAAGCAGCTCATAAAGGGATTTCACTACCAGTTCGATCAAACTGGGGCTGTAGGCGCCACCGTTGACTCCATATAGGGAGTGAGTGGAGGTGAGAGTAGGAGTTTATAGTGAGACTATGGAGACGAAGATTCAAGCAAAAAACTGTACTCCGCATTGGACGTTTAAGATGGCTAGGACATGTAGAACGAATGGACATTGGACACCACTTCGGCTCGGAGAGTCTTCGATATCGAACCACGTCGGACGCAGTAGACCTCACCTTAAGGGTAGGTGTCCCATGCAAAAATAGGTTGGAGTTTTGCGCTAAATTGTGTAGCGCTCACAATTTCTTTATATACATATTTTTTATTTTTTTTATATTTTTTTTCTACAGACAATAGATTTGCGCAGATAACACCGGTTGTTTTTTGTTGTGAATTTTAGTATTTATCCCGAAAAAAATGCACAAAACTATGAAAAATAAGGTAAATTTACAAAGTTTAACTAGATATAACTTCTAAAGTATAAAAGGTAACGAAGTCAAATTAGCTTTTTTACAAAGCTAATAGATATGTGCAGATACCGTTTTTTTTTTTTTTTTTTTGTATTTTGTACAGTAATTTTTTGGTGACAAAATGGAAAAAAGGTGGTTTTTTTTTAAACGTTTTGGGTTTTTTGGCTGGGAAATCGATAGTTATATTTCCTAATTTTTGGAAATAATTTTTTAACCAAGCGACAATATATAGGGCACAACGTACCGGTCTTAAAAACATGTTTTTTTTCTTCTAACATATTTAAATATGCAATTCAATATGACATTATTTGCAATGCCGCTGTGAAAAAAGGACAACCAAAATGATTCCGACGTATTTTTTTTATTTTTTTTTGGTATTTGTATTATTTAATTCAAAATACAAAATAGTTTTTTTCCACACGGTTTTTCAAATTTTGATGTTAGAAAAGTGGTCTATTTTACGTTTTTTACATAAAAAAAGATCGAATTCACGCACACAAAGAAGTTTGTTTCAAAATAATGTCACTAGGTGGTGAGTTGGTGACATTCTCTTTTCATTATTCTCTTCTGTAAATACAGGCACTAGGCAGGCGAGATTGTTATTATGTATGTATCTTTTGTTTACCTTTTCGGGTAGACTTGATGAAAGTTCGTGTGGACTTCACGTGGACATGGTACAGATCGTTACATTATTGAAATGTTTGCTATCGCTGCTGATGAATTGTTTTGTATGCGTATGTTTCAACGTTTCAACGTCTATCGATATATTCGCAAACCGTTATATGGGAAGTATAGGGATGCAAACAATGCATCGATGTTATTTGGGGCGATGTTTTACATCGATGTTTTTTGGTTTTTTGTCACTCAGAATTTTGAAAAATCTCTCCATTTTTAATTTCCACGATTTCACCCGCTAAATTGGAACTTTAGGAACTTTAGGGCAAGTTGTTATATTATTTTGTTAATTTAATTGTTTATGTTATTTTTTATATTGTATATACATATGTATATTATATGTATATATATAATGTCTGAACAACATTTTTACAGAATATCAATATCTATATTTCATACATATAAAGTTTTTTGACATGCCCACTTTTTGGGGGCCGTTTGTATACCCTACCCCATAGCATATGAAGGAGAAAAACGTTGTTTTTTGTCGAACAACAAAAGATTCTGATAAACTGTTTGAACTATGTCATTTTCTATATTATATTTATTAAATTTATTTGATTTTTTATTTACTAATTTAATTTTCCGAAACTTTACAATTTATATATTGATTGAAGGTATGTTGTAAAAAATCGTGTTTCGGAAGATCTTTCTTCAACGTCAACAACATTGACGAACGTTGAAATTGAAAGTGATCACGTAAAACATCAGGGTCAGGAATTTGAAATTCCTATGGAGGTGGACATTACAGTGAAGGACAACTGTAGTTTTGTTCCGGAGGGCAGGCGTATTATTGATTTAAATACATTTCTCAATAGTTTAAAAAACATTTCGCTGCACGGAAAAACGTTTGGGTGCACATTAAATAATGTAGTACTTATTAAAGAAATTCACCAAGGTTATTATATAAAAAAAAACATAATGTAAACACAAGTTCTTCAAATTTTATTATTTTATTTTAGGACTTAGGTCAAAATTAATATTCAAGTGCAATATGTGTAACATGAATTTCAATGTGCCTACATGCGGTCAAAATGAAGATAGTGAAGAAATTAACAAAGAACTTGTAGTGGGAACAATGCTAGTTGGAAACGGATATACCCAATGTAAAAGAGTTCTAGAATCCATAAACGTTCCATTCATGAGCTCGAAAGCTCGAAAGAAGTTTGGGTCGAGTCTGTTCAGAGTCAAAATGAGACTAGCCATTGAAGAAGAGAAGGAAATTGCCCGAGAAAATGGGAACATCGATTCAAACGGCAACCATCTTATCACTGTAGTCACTGATGGTGCCTGGTCACATAGATCGTATGGTTGCAATTATAAGGCGTTATCGGGAATTGCAACAATTATTGGTCACAACACCAAAAAAGTTCTGTATTATGGTGTGAAGAATAAGTACTGCCATATTTGCAAAATTAATGAAAATAAAGCAGGAAATGACATACCCGAGCATTCATGCAATAAGAGCCACATCGGCCCATCAACTAAAATGGAGTCTGACATTTTGGTAGATGGTTTTAAGTTTTGCTATTCAAACTACGGAGTAGTTTTTGATAAATTTATTGCTGATGGCGACAGTAACGTTTATACAAAACTTTTAGAAGCCAAGCCTTTTCCCAACTATACCATCCAAAAAATTGAGTGTGTGAACCATCTATTCAGAAACCTTCGCAAAAAACTAATAAATTTATCAAAAAATACAAAGCATAATATAAAATGCCGACAAATTCTTTCATCCTCAATAGACAATTTTATAAAAGGAATTAAGTCCGCAACTCAATACCGGAAAAACAGTGCCTGCCAGGAGGATGAAAAGCTAAATTTATTGAAAGCTGATATTTTAAATGTCCCTTACCATGTTTTTGGAAGTCATTCAAAATGTGCTCAGTATTTTTGTGCCGGTGTGAACATTGAAGAAAAGAATTACATAGAAAAACTCGAAACCGATGGACTTCTAGAACACATCAAATTGTACATATCGAGAATGATTCAAAATGCCCAAAGTTTGCTTTGCGGGTATAATTCAAATGTTTGCGAGCAGTTTAACAGTGTTGTTTGCCAATACGTAGGTGGAAAAAGAATCAATTTCTCTTTAGGCCAGTCTTACAGCAACAGGTGTGCGTTAGCCGTTGTACAATTTAATTCGAAAAGAGCGTTTACCGAATTTACTAAGACCAGCAATCACAGCGTGAGCACACCAAGTAAACAACTTTACTTTACTTTAAAATTCGACTCAAATAGTATTTGTTTGGTGAATTTGACACCTTGAACCTACAAAAATTAATTAAAGCGGTTAAATTAACTTTCGTAAACTTCTTTTTTTTATATAAGGTGCTTAGGTACCTTCATAACGAGCATTGATAGAAGATGGGGTGACAATTACCTAGATAAATATCTATCATTTTTTGTTATTTGATTTGAAAAATTTCATCCTACTATTGTTGCGACGAGAATCAGTAGCACTATTGTCTACCGTCCTATTATTTGAGTAATCGAATTTTCATCCAAACAAGTGTTTTCCTACATCTCATAAATTAAGAAAAAAGTTAACCTAGGTAAGGTTTACACATTTTTTTATAAGATATACAATGAAAACCTCAAAAACTGCTTTTACACCTCGCTGCGCGGCAGCCAGCAACAATTTTATCATTTTATTATTTTTTCACAATACATATTCACATTCACACCAAATCTGAAAGAAAATTACAAAACAAAATATGTACACCAAACCAACCCTCAACTTGATTTTTTTCCTTCTCTTTCCATATTTGTTTTCAAGTTATTTGCTTGGTGTCTGTATATTGCATATGTAGGTAGGTAGGTATATGTAATATTAGTCTGCGCTTGCTACTTTTTGTCTTTTCCTTCAGTTTTCGTTTGCGTTGAAGCAAAGAGCACATGAGTAAAATTAAAGAGAGCTTACCAACACATTCAAATGCATTTACATGAAATTTGAGTTGGTCGGTCTGGGACACCTACCCTTAAGTGGTGCACACAAGTAGAAACCGGGCTAATTGGAGAGGTATGTTGGTTGAGGCATAGATTCATTCTGGACTGTAGCGCCACTTAAGAAGAAGAAGACCGTTGATTCTTTACTTTACACCGATATAAGGTTAAAATAAAATAAAATGCACCACCGCTGGTGTAAGCAAACAAAAATAATAATTTTTGTTGTTGGCTGTTTTTTTTTCATTCATTTCCAACAAAAATAACAATAAAGCAGATTCGTTAAAAATATTAATTAAAGTCGACATAACTTTGAACGAATTTTTTTTCGTAAATGGAATGCTAATGATAAACTTGTTTCATATTGAATGGGAATTCATATATTTGTAATTAAAAGTGGTGTTGGTTCATATTCAAACGTCATCTAAAAGAACTGTTATTGTGAATAATGGTATAATTAATACTCCCTTTCTCGCTTACTATCAGATTACAAATAAAGCTTAATGACATTAGGTACACAGATATCAGGATTTTCTTTGTCTCTCTTGTAAAAGATGACTGCACTACGACACCACAAAGCGCACAACCAGATTATATTTCCTAATGAGACTAAAGAGCTTTTGAGTTATACTTATGGTTACTTACCATTAGGTCTTGATGGTACTAGAGAGTGTGGCTGGAAGTTAAAGTTTTATCTACTTTCACTATTTAATTTGCTAATTCCATAAACGTTTTTTTTTTTTTAAATATTCACTAGTGAAATGAAAAAAAAAAAAGAATTAAGTATCTGTACTAATTAGCATCTTTGATTTTAAGGATGGTATTCGCCAACTATTTAAGATGCTACTTTCAAATTTGTGCGTTTCTTAATAACGAGTGTCTCTTCAGAACTCCTAATTTGAATTTAGCGCCATTTATTTATATCATTGGTGCAGCTTTGTTATTTGACAGTTGTCATGTGTGAGAGTTAAGGTATAGTCATACGTAAAGAAATTGTGAGATGTATTTTGATATCGCTGTAAAGTTCTTTCCAATACTGAGCCAGGGTATTGGAAAAAAGTTGGTGGCGGAGGAGCCTTCAATATGTCAACGGCAGCGCTCATACCCCAAAATGGGCTACTGACATCGGTATTTTTTCCGGCCCGCTGTCCAAGGGTCAAAACAAGGGCCTGGCCCTCCACGTTGGGGGTTGTGCTTTGGGTTAACTACCCATTCACGGAGAGAGATTATATTACGAAGCAACCAATAGCCTCGGAAAGGACTGATATTATTGTTGACGACCATGCTAAACGAAAAAAAGACAACGACGTTCGTATCTGCACCTGGAATGTGAGAACATTAAACAGGAGAGGTGCAGTCGAACAACTAGCGGAAGCCCTAAACTGCTACAAAGCGGACATTACTGCCATCCAGGAAATGCGATGGGATGGGCCGGGCAAAAAGAGGATGAAAAACTGTGACATCTACCCTGGACCGTGTTATAGTGAACAGAAACAGCGACTATTTGGATGCGGATTTGTTATAAGTGCCAGACTTAGGCAAGAAGTCTTATGTTTTCAAGACATTATCGAACGCATTGTAACAATCCGCATCAAGGCCAAATTCGCCAACATAAGCCTTAAATGCGCTCATGCTCCGACGGAGGAAAAAGATGATATAACTAAGGATTGCTTCTACGAGCTTCTCGACAAAACCTATGAGCGACTACCAAAGTACGATGTTAAAATCGTGCTGGGAGATTTTAACGCAAAGGTAGGAAGAGATATTTATATATATATATTTAGCAGTACTGTCGGAAAACATAGCCTATACGACAACACGTCTGGTAACGGACTTAGGCTAATTAACTTCGCTACGGAACGAAATGCCACTATAACCAGCACACGGTGTCCTCACCTCGATATCCACTAGGGGACATGGCGGTCTCCAGATCAACGAACAGTCAACCAAATTGATCACATTGCGATAGACAAGAGGCACGCATCCAGTATTTTGGATGTCCGAACATTCCGAGCTAGCATCGATTCGGACAACTACCTTGTTATAGCCAAGGTAAGGATGAGGATATCCACCAAGCCACAAAAAAAACAAAAAAATATTGTGAAAAAATTTAATGTCGAAAGACTGCAATCGCCAGACACCGCCAAGACCTTCGCGCAACGCGTATCCCTTAACCTCTCGACTCACAACATACCAACGATGGCAACGATGCCAACAAGCCATTAGATCAGCCGCAACTGATGTGCAAGGTTTCTCGCGACCACAACCAAGAAACCCCTGGTTTGATGATGAATGCCGGCAGATGCTCGCAGCCAAGAACGAGGCCTACAAGGCTATGCTGCAGGTGAAGACGAGAGCTGCCATTGAGCTCTACAGGCAAAGAAGAAGGGAAGAACACCGGCTTTTCAGAAAGAAGAAAAAAGAGCAAGAAAAGCGCGCGATCGAGGATATAGAGAGGTGCCACTCCAGGAACGATGTTCGCAAGTTTTACCAAAGTGTAAAACGTCAAAGCCAAGGATACAAGGCTCGAACAGAATCCTGTCGAGATGAACAAGGAAATATTGTAGTTGAGACATAGTCGATGCTGAGGATATGGAAGAACCACTTCTGCAGACTGTTGAACGGCGATGACGAACAACATTCCGCTGTCAAGCAGAACGAACTATTCAATATTGGCAACGACAGCGAAGACTGCCAACCACCCGACCTGAGTGAAGTGAGGATAGCTATATCTTAACTCAAGCTTAATAAGGCTGCCGGAAATGACGGCCTTCCCGCTGAGCTTTATAAAGCTGGCTGAGATGACTTGGTAAGCAACATCCAGCAACTCATAAGCCGAATCTGGTCGTTTGAAAGCATGCCTGAAGAATGGAACCTCAGCATCGTTTGCCCGATCCACAAAAAAGGAGACCCTCTGAACTGCGGCAACTACAGAGGCATAAGTCTACTCAACATCGCCTACAAGATCATATCTGTCGTAATATGTGAACGCCTGAAACCGTTTACCAACAACCTGATCGGCCCATATCAGTGCGGTTTTAGGCCAGGAAAGTCCACAATCGATCAAATTTTAACACTTCGGCACACTTCATCGATTTCAAAGTCGCATACGACAGCATTTATAGAGACGAACTAAACAGAGCCATGTCAAGTTTTGGTATACCGCCCAAACTCGTCCGTTTGTGTAGGATGACGATGGAGAATTCTCGCTGCACCATCAGGGTCGGAAACGACCTCACCGACACATTCGATACCAAAAAAGGATTTAGGCAAGGCGAAGTGCTGTCATGTGACTTCTTCAATTTGATTCTTGAGAGGATTTTGCAAAACTCCCGAGCCAACACCAGAGGCATCCAAAATTCGGTGCAACTACTAGCATACGCTGACGATATTGACATCATTGGTAGGACTCAACGTGATGTCATAGCCACGTTTGCTAGTATAGAGAAGGAAGCGGCGAAAATGGGTTTAGCAGTAAATGAGGGTAAGACTAAGTATATGCTGTCAACACGAAAGGACACACAACATCGACGAATTGGACAGAACGTCACCATTGACAGATATAACTTTGAGGTAGTACGGGACTTTGTCTTCCTCGGCTCCGCTATTAACTCTGACAACAACATCTCGTCAGAAATTAAACGAAGAATTACTCTTGCCAACCGCTGTTTCTTCGGGCTAAGAAGGCAATTTAGTAGTAAAGCCCTCACTCGAACTACTAAGGAGATCCTATATAAGACCCTGATCATCCCAGTCCTGCTCTACGGCGCTGAAGCATGGACCGTATCAAAAGCGGATGAAGAAATCCTTGGTAGATTCGAGAGGAAAATTCTTCGAAAAATCTTCGGTCCCGTTTGCGTTGACGGGCTATGGAGACGAAGATTCAACCAAGAACTATACGAGCTGTACAGCGACATGCCCCTGGTCAAAAAACTCCGCATTGGACGTTTAAGATGGCTAGGACATGTAGAACGAATGGACACCAATACTCCGGCTCGCAGAGTCTTCGATTCCCAGCCAGACGTCGGACGCAGTAGAGGAAGACCTCGCCTTAAGTGGCGCGCACAAGTGGAAACCGACCTCAACCAACTTGGAGTGCGCAACTGGAGGCAGTTAGCTAAGGACCGGGCTAATTGGAGAGGCATGTTGGTTGAGGCCCAGGTTCATTCCGGACTGTAGCGCCACTTAAGTAAGTAAGTAAGTACGCACTGTTGTTGGCTTTTCACGCTTTGGTTTATCGATGAGGATGCCAGTTTCTTTCACTTTTTTAACAAGATAACGAACATACGGAGCTGACTCTTCTTCCAAAATCCGTTCGCAATTTTCGCACACATTCAAGCAAGCAATATTATACAAAATACCCGAAAAAAAAAACATAAATGTTTGTCTTTCTCTCGCACTTTTGGCAAGGCGCCAAAACGCCTCGAGATACCCAATCCGTCGTATGTTTACATAAGCACCCAGTCGAGGAGCTCGTGCACCATGATGAAGGGGGTATGTGGCAAATATTTTTGTTATTTGTATTCTTTCCGCTTGCCGGTTTGTTTTTTTATTCATTAACGATTCTCATTAGAAGAAATAGGGAGAGAGACTCGGTAAATGCGCACGTACGCACTTTTAGCCAAACGCCTGACGTTGCATAATTACATTTATTTACGTTCTTTTGTTTGTTTACTAGTTTTTCTGTTCGATAGCCGGTTTTCGTGTTTTCGACAGCGATAGAATTTTAGGGTGAACAACACCGTGCGAGGCGGTGAACATGTGTCAATTATTGTTCTCAGAGATAAATAGTAAGCGACCTTGTGTATGGCATAGCATGAGCGCTAAGTGTCAGCACTAACATTATGAAGTGATTCATGGAAATCTCACTGACACATGTCACTTTAATTTGCGATCATTCTAGAATGCGTTTTATTTTTTGTTCTCACCATATCTGTTCAATTGAGTTCAATCGGAGCAGAACATCTTATCACATAAGAATGAATGATGAAATACGTTTTTGGTAGAAATAAAATTTTGAATGACGCATCAGTGTTTTGTTTTGAAACAGATAATCGCTAGCTAAAAAGAAAGGTGAATAATTATTTTTTTTAATTAAACACCGTCTGATGGAATGACAGACAAGCGATGCGAAACACTTTGGGGTTTTTATTGATTTTGACATTTGTTTATAAAATGAGACTATTTGGTGTAAATGTTTAATCAGGTGATTCGTATATGAATTAATGGCAACTGATTCGCAAGTAGGTACAGTATGATTCGGATATAAGAAAGTTGTATATAAGAATAAATCGCTTATAAGAAACGTTATACAATACACCGTACACTTCTTCATAACAACTTCATATAACAAAAAACGTGTATAAGAAAAATGCTTATAAGAAAAAAACGTATGTAAGAAACAAATTTTCTACATGTTAAAAAAAAAAAAACAGTTTAAAAGAAAATTTTTGAACATGAGTGTACACTGTACATACACTACAAGTTCGTATGCCAACGAATTGAATTGAATTTATTGAGTCTTAAGATTTCGTTTACAAAATGTACACGTAGGTACAGTGTCAATTTATGTACTAAAGAAGTAAAGGGTGATCCATTTCGAGGTTTCCTACTTTTTTAAAGAAAAAAACACAGAAAATTCAAATTTAATGGAGAATGTTTATTATCATTTGAAAGAACATTCTTTGGCATTTATTTTTTGAAGATTATGTCTATCAAATGTTGGCCGTTGCTACGTCGCAGATGGTCCATCCGTTGAGTCCAATTTTCGATCACTCGTTCGAGCATTTCGACTGGTAACTGGCGAATGACACGCGTGATGTTTTCCTCCAAGGCCTGAATCGAAGCGGGTTTGTCGGCATAAGCTTTTGACTTTACATATCCCCACAGGAAAAAGTCTAACGGTGTGATATCACACGATCTTGGTGGCCAATCGACCGGCCCAAAACGTGAAATTATGTGCTCACCGAAATGTTCTCTCAATAAGTCCATTGATTGATGCGATGTGTGGGAAGTGGCGCCGTCTTGCTGAAACCAAATGTCGCCGAGATCACGAGCTTCAATTTCAGGCATCAAATAGTCGGTTATCATGGCACGATAACGGTCGGTTACGTTCACACCGGCATAATTTTTAAAGAAATATGGACCGATGATTCCACCACACCAAACCGTTGTTTTTTTCTGGATGAAGTGGCAGTTCTTCAATCTCTTCAGGTTGCTCTTCGTCCCAAATGCGGCAATTTTGTTTGTTTACATACCCATTGAGCCAGAAATGGGCCTCATCGCTAAACAAAATTTGCCTCGAAAACGTCGGATCTTCTTGGAACTTTTCAAGAGCCCATAGAGCGAAGAGATGTCGCTTGGGAAGGTCGAGCGGCTTCAGTTGTTGCACAAGCTGTATTTTGTACGCTTTCAATTTAAGATCTTGACGTAAAATGCGCCAAGTCGTTCCATACGTCAGTCCGAGTTGCTGCGAACGGCGCCGAATCGACTCTCTAAGGTCTTCGTGTACACTCTCAGCTACGGCCGCTATATTTTCTTCACAGCGTGCTGGACGTGGTCTATTCGGTCGAATATTATCCAATAATGAATGCTGGGTCTCAAAATGGGTGATGGTGTTGCGAATAGTACGCTCAGTAGGCCGATTATGTTGACCATAAGTTGAGCGAAGTGCACGAAACACATTCCTCACAGAACGTGAATTTTCATAATAAAGTTGAACAATTTGTAAACGTTGTTCACGCGTAAGTCTTTCCATTATGAAATGCCAAACAATACTAAACAAAAAGAACATGACAGCATGACACGACTCACACGTGATCTGTCAAAAAAGGCTACTGAAAAAAGTATCTCTACTTGGATCACCCGTTATTATTATAAGTTTGACAGTTGATAGTAAGGAAAGTGAAATTTTTACAGTGGTGAATAATTTACAATTTAAATAATAAAAAGACTATATAAAATTATATATTGTTATAAAACAAATAGTTTTATGGTGTCTCTACACAAAAGAAACAAAAAAACATATGAGAGGCTACAATCCGCTATGCGGATCGTTGAATACCCTATCCCATCCCATCCTTTAAATTAATATACTCAAAATATAGGCCTTATGGCGATGAAATACAGAAAATGACATTGTCACAATATATTGCTCAGACAGTTTCTCAAAATCTTTTGTGGTTCGACAAAAAACAACGGTTTTCTATTGCTGATGCCTTGGGATGGGGTATACAAATGGTTTTTGTAAGAAAACGCCCCCAAAATGTGGGCGTAGGTGAAAATGATATATGGACAAAATGTTTATATTACCATTGCGGAAGCATTTGTTTCAAAATTTTTTTCGAAAGTTTTAAAATTTGGACAAAAAACGTTTTTTACTTAAAACGCCCCCAAAAAGTGGGCGTGGCAAAAAACTTTGTATGGACGAAATATAGATATTAGGATTGTCTAAATATGTTGCTAACACACTTTTTTGAAATTCCTTACGGTTTGGCTTAAAACTACGTTTTTTCTAAAAGGGGGCGTGGCAGTGGGCGGATTTTAAAAATTTTTACACTTGTTCTGGTGACTCGGCCAAGGATCCTATGTACCAAATTTCATTATCCTAGCTTAAAATTTAAGGCCCAAAAATCGGTGACGAACAGACAGACGGACGGACGGACACACGGACATGGCTAATTCGACTCAGCTAGCGATTCTGAGTCGATCCATATACTTTGAGGTATATGTAGCAAAATTATTTCTCTATGTTACAAACTAAGTATCAAAACTAATATACCCCCCTATGGGATAGGGTATAAACAACGAAAAGGGATGTCTGACTGCAATAAATGCAAGTTGGCGATAAAGGGCGAAACGGGCATACGATGCGATGGAGTGTGTGGAAAAGTTTTTCACTCAACAGTAAAATGTTCGGGCCTGGATAGCTACAGCAGTGGAGTTCTTGCTACGAATGTCATGGTAAGATATATATGCGAAGATTGCATGCAATATATACATAATGTGGATTTGGTGATGAGGGAAATGAAGGAATGCGTAAACAAAAACACCGAGTACCTAAAGCACTACAAGGAAGAGTTCGAGAATTCACTAAAAAGAAATGAAATGGAAATGAAAACACTTTTGGAGGCGATCGAGGCAAGGTACGCAGAAAGATTAAAAGAAATGAAAATGGCACAAGACGTTTGTGAAAAAAGTGTCAATCAAATGAAAAAAATGTATAATGTTTCACAAAACTTTAAGGAGGAAAGTGAAAAAATATGTCATGAAGTGAGAAACTGTAACATAAATATGTGCAATGAGGTTAAAAAAATGGTAAACAACAAACAAACAATAGCGGGAAGTCAATTGTCATTTGCAGAAACCATCAAAAAAGCAAATGACAGCAGCCAATAAAAAGTGCTACCAACCATTCGTAAAGAGATGCCACTTATCGTAAAACCAAAAGAGAAGCAAAAACTAAAGAAAAAAAAACTAAAGAAGATCTAAATAAAAAGGTTGATCCAAGAAATCTTAGAATTTCAAACATTGAAAGCACACACAATGGCATTATTATAATAGAAACTGAAAGTAATGAAGAGAGGAATAAAATAAAAAGCGCAATCGAAAACAAAATGGGTGAAGGCTATGAAGTAAAAGTACCAAATAAAATTAAACCAAGAATAATATTAACAAATATGAAATTTAAAAGCAATGAAAATAAAATCACAGAAAAATTGAAAAAGCAAAACTCGGTAATAACAAACGGCGATTTAAAATTAATCAAATATTATGAAAACAAGAAAAATAATACCAAAAACTACAATGCTGTCATAGAAATCGACGCAGAATCATTCCCGAAAGTATTGGAAGCAGGGCGACTTAGTATTGGATGGGAAAGATGTAAGGTATTTGATGGAATAGAAGTTATTAGATGCTTCAAATGTAAAGGATTTAATCACAGATCAAATGAATGCAAAAAAGAAGAAGAAATATGTTTGAAATGTTTAAAAAACCATAAAACTAATGAATGCCAAAAAGAAACGATAATAAAATGTATAAATTGTATGAGAGCAAATGAAAGACTAAATTTGGGACTTGATGATAAACATTTGACTTTTAGTAGATTATGCCCAGTATACTTAAACAAACAAGAAGCAAAAAAAGAGAATAGGATACTAGCAATTAAATATTTTCAAAGGTGTATATATTAATATCCAAGGGCTAACAAATAATTTTGAGGAACTCGAAATTATGGCAGAAAACAAACAATACGAATTTATTATTTTATCGGAGACACACCTCACAGAGAATAGTGAAGAAAATGAAATAATAATAAATGGATACAAAAACATACAATGTTTCTCTAATTCGACACGAACTGGGGGCAGTGCAATTTATGTTAAAAATGAGTGGAACGTTACAAACATAGTAAAAAAATCGTTCGATTTTCAAAGATGGTTTTTAGCATGTAAATGTAAAAATAATGGAATTGAAATCGTTTTAGTTGCAATATATAGATCGCCCAATAATTCTGAAAGAGAATTCTGTAAATTTTTTGAAGATAATATTGAAAAACTGACTGAAACAACGAGCAACATTTTAATAGCTGGAGACTTTAACATCGATTGGTGCAAAGATCAACTATACAAAAGAGAAATTGAACGCATACTGAATGACAATTATCTAACGCAAAAAATGGAGGACTATTCTAGAGTTACATCTACATCAAAAACTATTATTGATTATGTAATAACAAACATGCAAAACATGACGGTATATGCAGACAGAAACTATAAAATATCGGACCATGAAAACATTGAAATTGTTATAAAAACGAAAAATATAATTAAGAAATATGAAAATACTATTGAAGTATGTGATTACAAAAAAGATCGTTTTTCACATGAACTAAGTAAATGGAATACAACGTATGATGAAGAAAGAAACCTCGATGAAAATGCAATCAAAATTAATCAAATTATGAAGAATACGGCAGCAAAATTTATCACCAAAAGAAATAGTAGAAATGAAAAAAATAGATGGTTCAACAATGAACTTAAAAGTCTAAAAAATCAAAGAATGGAAAAGTATGAAAAAGCCAAAATAATTAACAACAATGAAAGCTGGCAAGATTACATATTAATAAGAAACAAATACAAGGTTAAAATAAATAGTGCAAAAAACATATATATAAACAACAAAATTTCCCAAGCAAACGGACAGAAAGAGATGTGGATGCAAATAAAAAAATTAGTATTGAAACGAAAACAAGCAACATAAAAAACATAATATTTGAAAATGAAGAATATGATGATGAAACGAAAATAGCAAACAAATTCAATAAATATTTTATAGAAAGTGTAAAAGAAATTAGTAAATCAATTGAAAATACTATATATAGAAATTACGTAGATCAATATAATACCATTTTCAAATTCCACCAAATATCGTTAAAAGATTTAAAAACAGTATGCAAGTCATTAAAAAATAAAGCTGATTTCAACAAAGTAAGTCCTATATTGATACTGGATAACTGGAATAATTTAGGCAACACCATACTGGAATTAATAAATAAATCGCTTTTAACGGGTGAATTTCCTAGCTCATGGAAAGAATCAATGATCACACCTGTTGAAAAAATTACAAACACCAACAAATGTGAAGAGTTTAGACCAATTAATACATTAATGACAATTGAAAAAATATTAGAGGCGATTGTAAAAAAACAACTAATGGAATACATTGAACGAAATAATATATTATCAATTTACCAATCGGGATTTCGAAAAAAGTACTCATGCGAGACTGCGGTAAACCATTTAATAAATGAATGGAAGAATTGTACAAAGCGGAAAAAAATAATTGCACTTTTTCTTGATTTTAAGAGAGCTTTTGAAACGATTGATCAGGAAATACTACTAGAAAAAATGTATCAATATGGTGTCAAACATAAGGAACTTAATTGGTTCAGGTCCTTTATAACAAATAGAATGCAGAGGACAAAAGTTAATAATTCTACATCGGAATATATTAAAGTAGAACAAGGAGTTCCTCAAGGATCAATTTTAGGGGCACTCCTATTTATAATTTATATAAATGATATGCCAAAAACTATACAATTTTGCAAAAGTGTGTTATATGCGGATGACACTCTTATATATGCTGAAGGAGACGACGCTGAGCAATGCAAAAGCATGTTAGACAACGATGTGAAAAATCTAGTCTCATGGCTTAAGATGAATAAACTGAAGCTTAACGAACAAAAAACTAAGTTGATGACAATTAATATAGATAGCGAATTAACTATTGAAATAAATGGAAATACGATCGAAAATGTTAAAAGCATAAAATACCTAGGAATGATAATAGACAAAGAGTTAAAAATGGAGCAACACATCGATTATATATGTAAAAAAATAGGGAAAAAGATTGGATTTTTTAAACGTATCCGAAAAAGAATGGACTATATAACAGCGGTTAATATATACAACACTATAATAAAACCACATTTTGAATATTGTTCTACCGTTATGTTCTCATGTTGCAATCAAGGTCAAATCGAAAGATTGCAAAACTTCAAAATAAGGGTATGAAAAGCATCCTGAAATGCAATCGCTTTACACCAATAAGACAAATGTTGGATACACTGAGGTGGTTGGATGTCAAGCAGAGAATGGAACTGAATGCACTACTTACAGTTTTCAAAATAAAGTATGGCGAAGCACCAGCATATTTAACACGGGAAGTCAGACTTGTGAGTGAAGCTCAACCATACAACCTACGAAACGCGAATGATTTCCGACTGAATTTGCAGTTATCAACAGATGGTCAGAAGACGTTACTCTACAAGGGGATAAGGCTTTTCAACATGTTACCAACATATTTAAAAAATGAAGAGAATTTTAGAATTTTTAAAACTAAATGTATCAAACATGTAAAAAGAGATATTTAAAATTACTGTAAAATGAACTGATTTAGAAAAATTTTTATTATAAATGTAATTATAAAGTATTTAAAATACTAATAAATATATATACTATACTACTACATTACTGCGGCTGTAAAGTATTGCCTGCAAAGCGATTACATTTTTCTTCTTTTAGCAGTTGAGGGCAATTATATGAACAGTTTATTCAAAGAAATTACCGTTTGAAAAGCCCCACATATCACCAAACGATCTTGGTGGCTTGTCTCACCTCAAACCATATCTAATTGCTTCAAAAAAGGCGGAATTTCAAGGGAAATTGAAATTCAGGGCGATACTGGCAACCAAGACTCAGATGTTATCGACTCTCGTATGGATGAAGAAAATGAAGACTTTCAGAGCCATAACGGATAAGGAAGCCCAGGATTGTTATGGGGACATCGGCGAAAATGAATTAGTAGCTGAGACGTTGAGCAGTGAAATTGTCGAAGAGGTCAAGTCGAAATTTATTGAAATGCCTGTAATGAAGTCAAGTAGAGAAGAAGCGTTTTTTGTTTTGAAACAGTATTTAGCAAGTGATGAAGACTACCTGTCAAATATAGAAGAACTTCTCTTCAGAACACCTGCACGTTAAAAATCTTCATGCTGGTCCACAGGCGCTAATGGCCTTGGCTCGACAAAAGGTGTGAATTATTAATTGCAGAGGACTGGCATTTGGCATAGTGAAGCAGTGCGTAATGTGCTTCAAGTATCGTCCTCGTTTGATTTCGGAGATCAACGGGAATCTTCCTAAGAACAGGGTCGAACTAACGCGGCCTTTTCTCATCGCAGGTGTAGATTTTTGTGGACCTATTTTCATCACAGACGGCGTCAGAGGTCGACCACCAAGGAAGGTGTACGTCGCTGTCTTCGTTTGTTTTTGATGCAAGAAGTTGTGGGCGATCTGACTTCGAAAGCGTTCATAGCTGCCTTAAAAAGATGTGTAGCACGTAGGGGTCTTCCACAGAGAATATACTGCGACAATGCCATGAATTTTTTAGGAGCCAGACGCGAGTTGGCTGATCTAAAAGCTATGTTCATCAAGCAGCAAACGACTGAGGATGTCCAGGCGTGGTGCTCCGCAGAAGGGATAGAATTTAAACATATCCCACCACGAGCTCCGCATTTTGGAGGGTTGTGGGAAGCCGCAGTCAAGTCGTTCAAATTTCATTTTCGTCGTGTATTGTCCAAAAATATTTTCAATTTCTAAGAACTTACCACTTTCATTGCAGAAATCGAATCTGTGCTAAATTCCAGGCCGATTTCATCTATGTCAACCGATCCAAATGACTTTGAAGTGCTCACGCCAGTGCATTGTCTGATCGGTGTTCCTCAACGGGCAGTTCCAGAGCCAATCTTTGAGGAACCAAAGGCAATCAGTGCGCTAGAAAGATGGAGGCGCGTTTCCTTGTTGCGGCAACATTTTTGGACTCGTTGGCAAAAAGATTATTTGCTGAATCTGCAATCCAAGGCCAAATGGAGGGAAGCGGCACCCAAGGAGCTTACGCCTGATACATTAGTGCTGATACAAGATGACAACACTCCATCCAACCAACGGCTTATGGGTCGTGTGATATCGACAATACGAGGTGACGACAACAAAGTTCGAGTCGTCAATATAAAAACGAAGACTGGTGTCATCCGAAGAGCTATTCATCGATTAGCTGTGTTGCAAGTCGAAAGGATTGAATCGACTTAAAAATTGTAATTTGTAGTCACTTCAATAGATAGCGTATTGCATTACACTCAACATTCTAAACAAATGTATTTCTTAACCGTTTTTTATAAGAAAGTTTTATCCGTTGTTCGGATATAAGAATTTTTTTTTATAATTCTTGGGATTATTGGACTTTCTTATATCCGAATCATACAGATTTTTGACCTAAACTGCGCACTCTTAGAAGTTGTAGGATGGCCGCATTCAGCAATTCAGATTCAGTAAGATATCTAAGTAAGCATATACTTAGTCTTACCCTCATTTACTGCTAAAACCATTTTTGCCGCTTCCTTCTCTATACTAGCAAACGTGGCTATGACATCACGTTGAGTCCTACCAATGATGTCAATATCGACGGCGTATGCTAGTAGTTGAACCGATTTTTGGATGCCTCTGGTGTTGGGTCGGGAGTTTTGCACAATCCTCTCAAGATGTTGTGGTGGATGTTGCTTACCAAGTCTTCTCCGCCAGCTTTATAGAGCTCAGCGGGAAGGCCGTCATTTCCGGCGGCCTTATTTAGCTTGAGTTTAGATATAGCTATCCTCACTTCACTTAGGTCGGGTGGTTGGCAGTCTTCGCTGTCGTTGCCAATATTGAATGGTTCGTTCTGCCTGACAGCGGAATGTTGTTCGTCATCGCCGTTTAACAGTCTGCAGAAGTGGTTCTTCCATATCCTCAGCATCGACTGTGTCTCAACTACGATATTTCCTTGTTCATCTCGAAAGGATTCTGTTGGAGCCTTGTATCCTTGGCTTTGACGTTTTACACTTTGGTAAAACTTGCGAACATCGTTCCTGGAGTGGCACCTCTGTATATCCTCGATCTCGCGCTTTTCTTGCTCTTTTTTCTTCTTTCTGAAAAGCCGATGTTCTTCCCTTCTTCTTTGCCCATAGAGCTCAATGGCAGCTCTCGTCTTCACCTGCAGCTAAGCCTTGTAGGCCTCGTTCTTGGCTGCGAGCATCTGTCGGCATTCATCATCAAACCAGGGGTTTCTTGGTGGTGGTCGCGAGAAACCTAGCACATCAGTTGCAGCTGATCTAATGGCTTGTTGGCATCCTTGCCATTGTTCTTCGACATTAGATGCTGGTGGTGTGTTGTGAGTCGAGAGGTTAAGGGATACGCGTTGCGCGAAGGTCTTGGCGGTGTCTGGCGATTGCAGTCTTTCGACATTAAATTTTTTCACTGTATTTCTGTTTTTTTTTGTGGAGTGGTGGATATCCTAATCCTTATCTTGGCTACAACAAGGTAGTTGTCCGAATCGATGCTAGCTCGGAATGTTCGGACATCCAAAATACTGGATGCGTGCCTCTTGTCTATCGCAATGTGATCAATTTGGTTGACTGTTCGTTGATCTGGAGACCGCCATGTCCCCTTGTGGATAGGCTATGTTTTCCGACAGTACTGCTAAATATGTCTTCTCTTCCTACCTTTGCGTTAAAATCACCCAGCACGATTTTAACATCGTACTTTGGTAGTCGCTCATAGGTTTTGTCGAGAAGCTCGTAGAAGCAATCCTTAGTTATATCATCTTTTTCCTCCGTCGGAGCATGAGCGCATTTAAGGCTTATGTTGGCGAATTTGGCCTTGATGCGGATTGTTACAATGCGTTCGCTAATGTCTTGACAACATAAGACTTCTTGCCTAAGTCTGGCACCTATAACAAATCCGCATCCAAATAGTCGCTGTTTCTGTTCACTATAACACGGTCCAGGGTAGATGTCACAGTTTTTCATCCTCTTTTTGCCCGGCCCATCCCATCGTATTTCCTGGATGGCAGTAATGTCTGCTTTGTAGCAGTTTAGGGCTTCCGTTAGTTGTTCGCCTGCATCTCTCCTGTTTAATGTTCTCACATTCCAGGTGCAGATACGAACGTCGTTGTCCTTTTTTCGTTTAGCATGGTCGTCAACAATAATATCAGTCCTTTCCGAGGCTATTGGTTGCTTCGTAATATAATCTCTCTCCGTGAATGGGTAGTTAATCCAAAGCACAACCCCCAACGTGGAGGGCCAGGCCCTTGTTTTGACGCTAGGACAGCGGGCCGGAAAAAATACCGATGTCAGTAGCCCATTTTGGGGTATGAGCGCTGCCGTTGACCCATTGAAGGCTCCTCCGCCACCAACTTTTTTCCAATACCCTGGCTCAGTATTGGAAATCCCTATAGACCTGGTGTTCAAATATGTCGAAGCAGCTCATATAGGGATTTCACTACCAGTTCGATCAAAATGGAGCTGTAGGCTAGGGAATTCCTCCGCTACCGCCTGAGAGTGTGTGCCTTAGTGAGAGGCAGAGGACACTCCTCTCCCCTCTCTCGTTTGCTGCCACCAACGACCTTACACAGCGGTTTAATACCCCATCTCCAGTCGAGGTACTAGGCAGTAGGCACCCACCAGTCACCAGCGCAGCGTGGAGGTGAGAGTAGGAGTTGATAGTGAGAGGCTAGAGTGAGAACGCTTGTGTCCTCATATAATCGCATCACTATCCTTAAGCACCGGCAATACACCAGCATTCTTACTCATCAGCCCAACATGTAAAACCCATGTTAAAAACGTCCAATAATTTATAATTTTTGATAGTAATTTTAACCTCATGACACAGACTCATTGGCAGTGTTCACGCGTTCTACTTGCAGATTACTGAACCAAAACCTAAGAACATGTCTTTAAACTAACATGAGAACATGAAAATAATCTAAAATTAAAAATTTTGAAATGGATATTGTGCGAAAATGTAATTTGGAATTTCTTGATTAAATTTTCCATCATTATCATACATAATGAACACAAATAGGATAGCAGAATGTTATACACTGAAAATGTTAATTAAGTATGGTTTTAATATTAATCTCTCTGAAATCTATTTGACATTTTTGTATTACTAAAACGGTGTATAAAGGGGAAGGGAAAGAAATAATATAATAGGAAATAAACGTTTTTTACTAGCCGTGCCGGAACTAAACAAAATATATATATCTGGTCTTAACGGCACAGACAGGTCCTCAACCCTAGCTCCCTTCATTTGTGTGTGTAAAGTTATTGGCGCAAATTTATAGTCTTACTTACTTAAGTGGCGCTACATTCCGGAATGAACCTGGGCCTCAACCAACATGCCTCTCCAATTAGCACGGTCCTTAGCTAACTGCCTCCAGTTGCGCACTCCAAGTTGGTTGAGGTCGGTTTCCACTTGTGCGCGCCACTTAAGGCGAGGTCTTCCTCTACTGCGTCCGACGTCTGGCTGGGAATCGAAGACTCTGCGAGCCGGAGTATTGGTGTCCATTCGTTCTACATGTCCTAGCCATCTTAAACGTCCAATGCGGAGTTTTTTGACCAGGGGCATGTCGCTGTAAAGCTCGTATAGTTCTTGGTTGAATCTTCGTCTCCATAGCCCGTCAACGCAAACGGGACCGAAGATTTTTCGAAGAATTTTCCTCTCGAATCTACCAAGGATTTCTTCATCCGCTTTTGATACAGTCCATGCTTCAGCGCCGTAGAGCAGGACTGGGATGATCAGGGTCTTATATAGGATCTCCTTAGTAGTTCGAGTGAGGGCTTTACTACTAAATTGCCTTCTTAGCCCGAAGAAACAGCGGTTGGCAAGAGTAATTCTTCGTTTAATTTCTGACGAGATGTTGTTGTCAGAGTTAATAGCGGAGCCGAGGTAGACAAAGTCCCGTACTACCTCAAAGTTATATCTGTCAATGGTGACGTTCTGTCCAATTCGTCGATGTTGTGAGTCCTTTCGTGATGACAGCATATACTTAATCTTACCCTCATTTACTGCTAAACCCATTTTCGCCGCTTCCTTCTCTATACTAGCAAACGTGGCTGTGACATCACGTTGAGTCCTACCAATGATGTCAATATCGTCAGCGTATGCTAGTAGTTGCACCGACTTTTGGAAAATTGTGCCTCTGGTGTTGGCTTTGGAGTTTTGCACAATTCTCTCAAGAATCAGATTAAAGAAGTCACATGACAGCGCATCGCCTTGCCTAAATCCTTTTTTGGTATCGAATGTGTCGGTGAGGTCGTTTCCGACCCTGATGGAGCAGCGAGAATTCTCTATCGTCATCCTACACAAACGGACGAGTTTGGGCGGTATACCAAAACTAGACATGGCTCTGTACAGTTCGTCTCTATAAATGCTGTCATATGCGGCTTTGAAATCGATGAACAGGTGGTGGGTATCGATTTGGACTTCTTGAGTTTTTTCCAGGATCTGCCGAAGTGTGAAAATTTGATCGGTTGTGGACTTTCCTGGCCTAAAACCACACTGATAAGGGCCAATCAGGTTGTTGGTAAACGGTTTCAGGCGTTCACATATTACGGCAGATAGGATCTTGTAGGCGATGTTGAGGAGACTTATGCCTCTGTAGTTGGCGCAGTTCAGAGGGTCTCCTTTTTTGTGGATCGGGCAAACGATGCTGAGGTTCCATTCTTCAGGCATATTTTCATCCGACCAGATTTGGCTTATGAGTTGGTGGATGTTACTTACCAAGTCATCTCCGCCGGCCTTATAGAGCTCAGCGGGAAGGCCGTCATTTCCGGCAGCCTTATTAAGCTTGAGTTTAGATATTGCTATCCTCACTTCACTCAGGTCGGGTGGTTGGCAGTTTTCGCTGTCGTTGCCAATATTGAATGGTTCGTTCTGCCTGACAGCGGAATGTTGTTCGTCATCGCCGTTTAACAGTCTGCAGAAGTGGTTCTTCCATATCTTCAGCATCGACTGTGTCTCAACTACAATATTTCCTTGTTCATCTCGACAGGATTCTGTTCGAGCCTTGTATCCTTGGCTTTGACGTTTTACACTTTGGTAAAACTTGCGAACATCGTTCCTGGAGTGGCACCTCTCTATATCCTCGATCGCGCGCTTTTCTTGCTCTTTTTTCTTCTTGCTGAAAAGCCGATGTTCTTCCCTTCTTCTTTGCCTAGCTCTCGTCTTCACCTGCAGCTTAGCCTTGTAGGCCTCGTTCTTGGCTGCGAGCATCTGTCGGCATTCCTCATCAAACCAGGGGTTTCTCGCTGGTGGGCGCGAGAAACCTAGCACATCAGTTGCGGCTGATCTAATGGCAAATTTATAGTCAATCGATGTTTAAGGGTTTAACTCCACACTAGTTATCAGGTACTTTAAATTAAAAGGTTGCTTTAACATATTTTCTATAATAGACACTTTTTTAACGTGGCGCTAATTAGTGTATGCTAATGGACATTCCGCTGAGGCCTCTAAATCAAACTCACCTAAAAAGTGACAGAACGCTAACTCTTTATTAAATATTTAAAGTGAGGTTTCGGTCGCTTTAACTTTAATGCAGAGTGACAACGCCAAAGTACACTTTTTGACGATTATAATTACCAAAACGCGTTAGTACGCGATTAAATAATTTTAAAGTGTACTTTAAACGACCATAAATTTGCGCCATTATTTTTGCAATAAAGAAGAACACCTCCTGTTTAATTCCGAACGGTACAATTGGGAGCAGTGACATGACATTGGTGTTTCAATTTCGAGGTTTGATCCAGAGGAACTTAGGTTAGGTTAGGTATACGGGTTGGTGGAGTAGAGGATCCTCTTTTCCGCCACACTTAGGTCCATGTGGACCCATTGTGATACCCTTTGGTGGGATTACGTCCTTCCTTATCGTTACTACGGGTTACTCCACTCTATCCAGCCATCCTGATGTTCGTAGGAACCTGTAAAGATAGGGTAATGGAATATCGGAAAGCTTTTGGATGTCTTGGAAGTAGTAGCTTCTTAGTGTTCTGTTCCTCAGGTGACAGGGACTCGGGCAGTGACAGAGGAAATGAGGTGTATCCTCGTGTGTTTCCTCATCGCCGCAGCCTCTACAGATATCGTCATCCTTGAGATTTAGTTTCATTGTATGGGTTCTGAGAACGTTGTGACCAGTGAGAGCTTCCGAAATATTTCGCAGGTGGTCAATGACTTCCACCTGGTATTGGCTTTCATGCGGGTTTTGTATTCCACTCTTTCTCTGAGATTACAGAGTGGTGGTTCGACCGTTTGTAGTGCCTGGTCATGATCTGTAGCAGATCCATTTCTTGCCAGTTCGTCGGCCATCTCGTGGCCGTCTATGGCCCTGTGACCAGGAACCCAGCAGAGATCAGCATTATGCTGTGAGCAGAGAACCTTGAGCTCTTCGCGACAGCGGCGAACTAGCTTTGATTTAATTTCGATAGCAGATACTGCTTTTATAGCCGCTTGGCTGTCAATGAATATGGTGATATCACTGTGTGGCATTTCCATTACTGACACCAAATGAGCTTCTTCACCTCAGCCTGGAACACACTACTATGATCGGGAAGCCTGATTGATTTGTGTATTACTAATTCCTCTGAGAATATGCCAGCACCTGTTCCACAGTCCATCTTTGATCCATCTGTGAAGATGAATATCGATTTCCTTTTTTGTGGGTTCATTCTTGTCCCATTCGTCTCTGCTCGGAAACGAGCAGGTGAAGGGTCGATCGAAGTCTAGATAGGGAGATAGATAGTCAGATTTTACTACGCTCCCTACGTATTTCTTTAGGACCTGCGCATGCCCAGCGAGGCTCGGGATCCAGCTGTTCGTTTGGCTGATCCTCGAGGAGCTTTTGGCAGCTGATTCCTGCATGTATAGATCTAAGGGCAGCAGATTCAGATTCACCTCCAATCCAGAGGTTGGGGTTGTTCTCATCGCACTGGTTGTCCCTATACACGCTAGTCTTTGTATTTTTGTCATTTGCTTCAAGTTGGTTGCTCTGTCTGTGTCTTGCCACCAGACTATACTGTCATATGTGAGTATTGGTCGCACGATAGCCGTATACATCCACAGGATTATTTTGGGGTTAGGTCCCCACTTTCTGCCGAATATTCGGTTGCATGCGTAGGAAGCATTTGCTGCTTTCTTAACTCTTTCATTGACATTAAGTTTCCAATTGAGCTTTCTGTCTAGAATTATTCCCACATATTTAGCACTTTCAGCTATTTTAAGGGGTATTCCCTCTATAGCTGGTGGTTCGAAGTGTGGTATTATTCTTCTACAAGGTGGCGCAAAAGTAATCCTCCTATCAGAAAATGGTATAAATTTTGCGATTGGCCCCTAATGTCAGTTCTGTTTTGACATTTGTGTAGTAAACACATGCGAAATACACGTTAATAAACAATGTTACGCTACACTGCTCCAGAACGCGGAATATTGGTGACTATTTATTTGAGCAATAATCGGTCGGTGACTTTGGCACAATGTGAATTTCGTCGCAGATTTCCTAGCCGTCCAACGCCTACTGGTGAAACACTGCGACGTTTAGCCGCTCGCCTCGAAGAGACTGGCACAACACGAGATGTAGCCGTTCCGCAGAGAATATTGCTGCTGTAGCCGAAGATGTCATGGAAGTGCCGTCGACATCGACCAGACGACGTGCCACGCAAATGGGTATCAGTCGACGGTCTTTACAGCGAATTTTGGTACAAGATTTGAAGATGTTTCCGTACAAAGTCCAGACGGTGCATCAGCTGTTAGCTGCTGACCGCCAATCCGCGTGTAACCCACGAAGAGCCATTACACCCGCTCAAAGTCACTGTATGGTGTGCTGGGGGTGTCATCGGACCTTTTTTCGTCGAAGACGTCGCGGGCCAAACGGTTACTGTGAATGGTGAGCGCTACAGAGCAATGATCAACGAGTTCTTTTTGCCGCAACTTGATGAATTGGGATTGGAAAACATGTGGTTCCAACAGGACGGTGCAACGGCACACACTGCACGTGCCACAACCGATATGCTGAAGGATGCATTTCCCGGGCGCCTAATCTCCCGTTTTGGCGATTTGCACTGGCCAGCAAGATCGCCTGATTTGACCGCTCCAGACTTCTTTTTGTGGGGCTTTTTGAAGTCGCGGGTTTATGTCAACAAGCCTCAGACTATTGCAGCTCTAAAGACAATATCCGTCAAGAATGTGAGGACCTATCGCCGGAAGTTTTGGCCAAAGTGATGGAAAATGCCATAAAAAGGGCTCAAATGACAATCAACTGTGGCGGCGGCCATTTACATGACATCATTTTGACGCTTCCACATCTTCGTGATGCGAACTCATCATCGGCTAATCCAAGAGCTAAACGCTCTAACCTTAGAAGTCAGATTCTAAACAAACCCAATTCGAATCCAAATTTGTCGGTAGGATCGTCACCGACTGAGACTTCTTTTAGTTCTCGCAATATAGCAAATAACCCGTCTACTTTAATTCCTTTATTGACTTCGGAATTATCTACAATTGAATCGATTCCTAAACCCAAATCGATTTTTATATCAAGATTGAAACCAGGTACTTCCTCCGAAAATGTGATGACTCACTTGGTTTCAACAAACCTCGTCCCCGCAGGTACCTCTATTAAATGTACCAAAATTAGTAAACCGGAAAGTTTCGTTTCTTCATTTAAAATAGTTGTACCACCAAATCTTTTCGAAAAAGTATGTGACACTAACTCATGGCCCGTAAATACTATTGTCAATGAGTTTAAGCCACGGAGAGCTAAACGCGGAGTTAAAAGCTCAGCACCAAAAAACTCTACCGACTGTCCCTCTACTACCAAAATGTAAGAGGGCTCCGAACAAAAGCAAAAAATATATTTCTAAACTGTCAAGCCTTTTCACACGACATATTCTCCTTAACCGAAACGTGGCTTAATGCCAGTATACTTGACTCGGAACTCTTTAATCATGAGTTCTTAGTATATAGGAATGACCGTCACATAAATGACCTAAAAGCGCTTGGAGGAGGTGTTCTTACTGCGGTTCGCAGTCACCTTACCTCTGAGAAAATTGATTTTCCATTCATTCTTAATATGGAAATAATTTGTGTTAAGATAACTATTGGAAATAAATACCTTTATGTCGCAAATGCGTACATTCGCTCCTATCGTCTTGGCACTCTGTATTCTGAGCTATCAAAGGCTTTAGAATACATTTTTGACTTATCTTGTTGTGACAGTAATATTTTGTTGCTGGGTGATTTCAACTTACCACACATAGAATGGTTGCCTTCGGAAGGAGAAGCTCATTTTATACCATCAGAAGTCTCTGCACAACAAGAGCTATCATTACTTGATAACATTTTATCATTTGACTTACAGCAAACAAGCTGTATAAAAAACAATAATAATCGAATTCTCGATTTAGTTTTTTCTTCTGACTCTGTTAGTACTGCAGTATTAGAATCTAGTACCAGTATCACTAACATAGACAAAAATCATCCACCATTAGATATTTTTATTGACATAGGCGGACATCTGTACGAACATTCTGACTCGTATGATCGTTCGTACTCTTTTGACTTTCGGAAGGCGAACTTTCAAAGGCTATCCGAAGAAATAATGCTTTCGAATATTAATATTGACAGCCTCTCCAATTTAGAAGAAGCTGTTAACAAATTCTATCTTCTAATAAAAGATTGCATGGATAGAACTATCCCAGTCAAGCATTCTAAGAATGCTCAAATCCAGCATCCTTGGTACACGAAAGATCTTAAATCTCTTCGGAATATACGTAACCGGGCCTGGAATAATTTTGTTAAAAGTCAGAATCAATACGACTATGATAAATACCTGAATTATTTTAAGGAATTCTCTGCGATGTCAAATAGTTTATATAATGGCTATATAGCCAATATGGAGAACGCTCTTAAAAGTGACCCAAAACGCTTTTGGAGTTTTGTCAATTCGAAGAGAAAAACGGATGGATATCCAGCCAACTTCTCTTACAATAATTCAAAAATATCGAGCTCTATTATTTTATCTCTATTATTTTATCTAAATATCAAATTACAGCCAAAAAACATCGGAAGGTTATTTTTGCGCCACCTTGTATTTATGAACAGCACAAGCTCGGTTTTTCGGGGGTTGCCCCAAGGCCGCATTGCTTTGTCCACGTGTTAAGTGTCCGGAGCGAGTTTTCTAACAGCTCGCTTATGGTTGGCATTTGCCTGTCGCAAGCAATACTACATCGTCTGCGTACGCAATTACTTTAACACCCCTGTTTTTGAATTTCATTAGTATTTCATTAACGACAAGAACCCATATTAGAGGAAAGATGACTCCTCCTTGTGGTGCGCACCGCGCTTAGAAGTCTTACGCACAAACCACTAGGCCTAACCCTTTACCGCCTTATTCCCTTACGACCGAACTATTATAGACGAAATCAATCGGAAGCTAATATCAAAATTCTACGTCAAGTTTTCTTCAGTACTGTCAATTGCTCAAGTTCCCCATAATAGACTTTCGTGATTGGAAGCGATTGTAAATTCAATATGTCCCAAACAGAAACATCTATTTCATGACTCTACGAATGTCTTGTAGAACGACCTAGTGTCTACATAATACGTTCTTTACTTTAAATGCCTACGTCATCAATTCATCATATATTGGATTTAATATCAAGTTTGACTATCTGTCGCTTACATCATCTTTAATTTGTCAAATTATCGTTTATTCTCAATGCAATAAAAGCTCGTCAATAACCCTAAAAATCTGTTTTAACAAAATCCCAAAATACACTTTTTAAGTGTACGTGACGCTCTTTTAGTGGTATGTGGTAACCGACTTCCCAAGTTAATAAAATGGTGACAAATATATCCTAGTATATCTTTGTGTACACAAACCGACAAAGTGATTTTGGATACAATTTTAAAAATTCATTAGAACCAAGGAAAACTTTTTCCTTGCTTGACTTACTTTATGGCGTTTCAATTCTCTAAAGAAATCGTAAACATTTCTAGCAAATTACAGGCACACTGTCCTTGAAGTGCTATAAAGTAAATACATAAAATGATTACCCAGGATGCTTTACGGGTTAAATTTATTTCACTCGTTTTTCACGTTAGAGTTTAGTCGGAAAGGAAGGATATACTACTTCCAAGGACGATAATGGAAAACCTTAGATAGTAAACTTGTATTTCAAGTAAAGGATTTGGCGCCAACGCAAAAGAGTTGTATTTCCCCAAAGTGGAGTCATTGGTGAAGGATAAAAAATTCATCGAGGTAGAAAATTAAATTTTTCACACGAGTATGTATATTCCTATCTAGAGGACGTGCTTCGCGGGTATGGTATATGCCTGTTGGTACTCATAAAGTTTTTACTAGTACTAGGTGTATAATGATTGTATAGGTTTGCAATTACTATTGGATGGTGACAAGGATTTTTTCATGGGAGCCTGAAACTGGTTCTATGCAAAAAATTTACATCAGCGAGTTTTTTTTTATACGTGAGCATTTGGAACACAATGCAGACGCAACTTAAAACCTAAAAAAAATTGTACTCATTTTTGTACCTGTTGCTACATTTGTCCATGGAATTTGTCATGGACGAATGATCTCTCTCTGGAAGACAAGAGCAACTTTGAGCTACTTAAAAATACCCGAAAATCTCAGATTTGATATTTGGCAATATGCTAAGATTTACTCATCAAATTATTTATTTATTTATTTATTTATTTCATCTATAAGTACATTTTACTTTCTTATACTACGTTCTCACTGGGGGTCAAATGAGATTATTTCCAATTTCACCAAAAAAGGTGCTCCCACTAAGTTTTCGAATTACGTTTGACAACTGGCTATATTTCCCAATTTCCTCTGACAGTTGACATTCATATTGTAAATAAACAAAACAAGTCCTACAATAATTATTAATCCTTTAAAATGGATTTTAATAACTTAATTTGTGGCCAACTTAATAGGATAAATTGTATTAAAGCAGTGATTCTCGTGTTGTTAAAAAAAAGGGCTAATTATATGGCAAATTATATAAACTATAATATTCGTCGGGAAAAACAGAGAAAACGAAATATGAAAACACTTCGGTTCCGGATTCATATGTTGTCGACCTTGACTTTAAAATGGAATTCTCCAAAGAGTTTCTGGACGAAAGTATGTACATATTTAAATCATAGCAGAAAATACATGGCAATATAACTACCATCAATTGTTTTATAATTTACAGACTCGAAAAAAGAATTTTTTGGGAAAAGGAAGTGCCGGAATCTGATGACATTTTTTTTAAAGAAAATTTTCGCATTGACCGATCTGTATTCAATGTATTATGCATTGAGCTAAAAGGGTTAAAAAAAAAAGAGACAAACTTTAGAAAGTCCATACCGGTAGATAAAAGGGTTGCAATTGCATTGTACTCGCTTGGATCTTCCGCAGAATACAGAACAATTGCTAATCTTTTTGGTGTCGGAAAGTCTACCGTTTGTACCATATTAAAGGATTTTTGCAATGAAGTGTGGAGAGTACTGCAACCGAAATACCTTGATAAGTATCCTCTAAATGAAGCAACGGTCAGCGAATGTGTAAACGGCTTCAAACAATTGGGGATTCCGCAGTGCTTAGGAGCTATTGGTATATTTTATAATGCAACTGTAGTAGATGTGCCTAACATAATAAATTTATAGATGGCTGCCATATAGAAGTTCGACCGAGAACTGAGGATGCCGTCGATTATTTCAACTATAAGGGTTGGTATTCGACGGTCTACAAAAAAAATTCCTTCCATACTCATACTTTTTACTTCGTTTACATTATTTTTTTACTTCTTTTCATTACTTTTTTTTACTTCGTTATTAAGATATAGGTTCTTATACATCAACACTGGTAGCCCCGGTCGTTGCAATGATTCTCAAATATTTGAGAAATCTTCACTGAAAGTGCAACATCAAAGCCCAATTTTAACAGAAATGTCAACTGATATTTGTGGAGTTTCAGTACCAGTTCACATCATTGGTGGTTCTGCATTTCGATTTTCGAATATGCTAATGAAACCCTATCCATTTAAAATATCCGCGAGTGCAAGTGAGAAACATTTTAATTATTGTTTATCAAAATGCCGCAGGGTAGTGGAAAATGCATTTGGACATTTGAAAGCGAGATTCCGCAGAATTGGCAAGGGTCTTGACAATCATATGGATAACACCAACAGCATAATAAAGTGTGCGTGTGTTCTGCACAACTTCCTCAACGAACACAATGACCACATCAATAAACATTGGATGCAACAATTAAAAGACCAACAAGCGAATAGTGACAGAACACAACCTGAAGACAATTTCACCCTCTACGACAATGACACTAATGCCGAGAATATAAGAAAAGCCATTAGTACATATTTATGTAAGCTTTTTTTTATTTTTATACCCTATCCCATAGGGGGGTATATTAGTTTTGATACATAGTTTGTAACATAGAGAAATAATTTAGCTATATATACCTCAAAGTATATGGATCGACTCAGAATCGATAGCTGAGTCGATTTAGCCATGTCTGTCCGTCCGTCCGTCCGTCCGTCCGTCCGTACGTCACCAGTTTTTGGGCCTTAAATTTTGAGCTAGAAGGATGAAATTTGGTACACGTGCTCTTTGTTGCTCCCAGCAGAACAAGTGTAAAAATTTTTGAAATCCGCCCACTGCCACGCCCCCTTTTTAGAAAAACGTATTTTTTGGCCAAACCATAAGGAATTTTGAAAAACTTTCTGAACAACATATTTAGACAATCTGAATATCTGTATTTCGTTCATATAAAGTTTTTTGCCACGCCCACTTTTTGGGGGCGTTTTTAATAAAAAACGTTTTTCGGTCAAATTTTAAAATTTTCTAAAAAAATTTTGATGCAGAATCATTAGTAATATAAATATGAACATTTCGTCAATAGACCATTTTAACCCACGCCCACTTTTTGGGGGCGTTTTTATATAAAAACCATTTTTATACCCTACCCCATAACATATGCAGGAGAAAACCTTGTCTTTTGTAGAACCGTAAAAGTTTTTTATAAGCAGTCTGAAGAATTTGTTGTCACCATGTCATATTCTTAATTTTAACAACATCGTGTTTTTAGCCATGTCCACTTTTTGGGGATTTTAGTTTTACAGATAGGATGGGATAGGGTATTCAACGATCCGCACAGTGGATTGTAGCCTTCTCATATGTTTTATTTTGCAAAGCAGATAGCAATGCACTTTGAAAATTTCTGCTGTCTTCTGCCAGCTGCGTTAACACTGCCAGCATTTTATCATCAACGGCCTTTTGCCTCTCGAATCCGATTGCCTTTCTTCCGCCTCCTTACCCATCTGCGCATTTGCCTTTCGCATTTCTTCTAAAATCTGCGATTGAAACGAATCTTTATTTTTTCTTTCAGATCCGGAGGGACGTGGACTTGGCGCTGATGATGTTGATGCGATGTTCTGATGGTCCGGAGATTCCAGCATTGAGAAGTCTGTGTCTTCCTCATCCAAATACTCTTCATACAAGGACGTATCTAAAAATAAAAGCATTAAAACTACAAGAAATTCGTTTTTTTTTTTTTCATATATACATACCCTTTGAAATGCTGTTTCGACAAGGAGTTCCACATTATTAACTCGGAATTGTCCTAATATGGCGTGCACCTTATAATACAGGGTCCATTCAGGGGGTGAACCACCCGAGCAACCCATCTCCATCTTTTCCTTTCTAAAAACATATGAGAGGCTACAATCCGCTGTGCGGATCGTTGAATACCCTATCCCATCCCATCCTTAAAATTAATATCCTCAAAATATAGGCCTTATGGCAATGAAATACAGAAAATGACATTGTCACAATATATTGCTCAGACAGTTTATCAAAATCTTTTGTGGTTCGACAAAAAACAACGTATTTCTATTGCTAATGCCTTGGGATGGGGTATACAAATGGTTTTTGTAAGAAAACGCCCCCAAAATGTGGGCGTAGGTGAAAATGATCTATGGACAAAATGTTTATATTACCATTGCGGAAGTATTTGCATCAACATTTTTTTCGAAAGTTTTAAAATTTGGACAAAAAACGTATTTTACTAAAAACACCCCTAAAAAGTGGGCGTGGCAAAAAACTTTGTATTGACGAAATATAGATATTAGGATTGTCTAAATATGCTGCTCAGGCACTTTTTTGAAATTCCTTACGGTTTGGCTTAAAACTACGTTTTTCTAAAAGGGGGCGTGGCAGTGGGCGGATTTCAAAAATTTTTACACTTGTTCTGCTTCGTCGGCCAGAGAGTCTATATACCAAATTTGAACACTCTAGCTCAAAATTTAAGGCCCAAAAATCGGTGACACACAGACGGACGGACGGACGGACGGACGGACAGACAGACATGGCTTAATCGACTCAGCTAGCGATTCTGAATCGATCCATATACTTTGAGGTATATGTATCGAAATTATTTCTCTATGTTACAAACTTAATGTCAAAACTAATATACCCCCCTATGGGATAGGGTATAAAGAGTGAAACTTGGTATTACATTTTGATAAATATGGAAAGAATAGCGAGAAGAACTTACTTGTATTTTGCCGTCAGGTTATTAATTTTGATATGCAGCTCAGCTGGGGTGAAACGAAATCCCCTTTCCAACATTTTAGCTGACATATCTTTGTAAATGTGTGTATTTTTGTGGCTGCCTCTTATCTTGCGGATCCTCTCCTGCCACAAATCGCAGAGCAATTCCTCTGCATCCAATTTCCAAATGAGTTTTTTCTTTTTGTTTTTATTTTCTTTATTCATTTCTATATTAAATGAAAGGAAAAACATAAACTATTTAATATTAATTTATTAATATTCTTACCTCACAAGTCTTTAGAAGCAAATTACCTCAAACAAATTACAATGTTTACAATTGCCATGTTTTTTTTTTGTCACATTAATCCAACTTGACATTTTAGCTGTTCCATTCCAATGAAAAAAAGGTTTGTTCGTTTGTTTGACCTCTTATTTTTTCATAATAGAAACCACATTACCCACAAATTTGATGGTATTATCACATTACGGAAATTTGATTTTGTATGGGAAATTTAATCGTATTTGCAAATTAATTTCCGAAATGAGGTTTTTTGCTCAGTGAGAACGTAGTATTAGACTAGAATGATATAGTAATATTATATTTGAAATTAAGTAATACATAATCTTTATTATTTAATTGCTTCGAAAATCTTAATCTTAAAGGCATTTCTGCTCAAATTAAGGTCGATTGCATTTGCATATTGGTTAAAATAAAGACATGCGTTTGTGACAGGTTCATTACGACCATAATTTGTTTCATGTCTTGGTATGGCAAAATAACACTGCAGCCTAGGTCTAAGTGGACGTGCTGGAACATAAACATTAAACAAAGATAGTAAGGGGATGCAATCAATATGACCCGTAACTACATGCCTTGCAAGTGAAATAAAGAAGCATTTCCTTCTTCTATAAAGAGGTTGTAATTTTATAAGAGCGCATCTATTTACATAAGGTGGCAAAGGCAGAGACCAATTTAACTTACGAAGAACAAACCGTGGAAATCTTTTTTGAGTTTTTTCAATACGAATCATGCTATTATTATAGCATGGACACCAAACTACGCAGCAATATTCGAGTATAGGTCTAACAAAACTAATAAAAAGCGATTTCAATGTGTATGGGCAGCGAAAATCATTTGAATTTCGAAAAAGGAACCCAAGCATAGAATTTCCTTTGGAAATAATGTAATCAAAATGCATTTTAAAATCTAATTTTGAATCTAAAATTACTCCTAAATCTGTTTGATTAAAAACTCTTTTAAGAGCAGTGTTTGAGATCGTGTAATCTAAGATAATAGGACAATGACACCTTGTGAACGTAAGGACAGAACACTTAGATATATTAAATGGCAATTTGTTTATATCACACCAATTTGATAAGTTACTAATATCTTTTTGTAGGGCGATACAATCCGACAAGGAATTTACCATTTTATATATTTTAACATCGTCGGCAAACATTAGACACTTTGGAGAAGTTATTTGTGAGGGTAAGTCATTTATAAAAAGAAACATATGAGAAGGCTACAATCCACTGTGCGGATCGTTGAATACCCTATCCCATCCAATCTGTAAAACTAAAATCCCCAAAAAGTGGACATGGCTAAAAACACGATGTGGATAAAATTAAGAATATGACATGGTGACAGCAAATTCTTCAGACTGCTTATAAAAAACTTTTACGGTTCTACAAAAGACAAGGTTTTCTCCTGCATATGTTATGGGGTAGGGTATAAAAATGGTTTTTATATAAAAACGCCCCCAAAAAGTGGGCGTGGGTTAAAATGGTCTATTGACGAAATGTTCATATTTATATTACTAATGATTCTGCATCAAAATTTTTTTTAGAAAATTTTAAAATTTGACCGAAAAACGTTTTTTATTAAAAACGCCCCCAAAAAGTGGGCGTGGCAAAAAACTTTATATGAACGAAATACAGATATTCAGATTGTCTAAATATGTTGTTCAGAAAGTTTTTCAAAATTCCTTATGGTTTGGCCAAAAAATACGTTTTTCTAAAAAGGGGGCGTGGCAGTGGGCGGATTTCAAAAATGTTTACACTTGTTCTGCTGGGAGCAACAAAGAGAACGTGTACCAAATTTCATCCTTCTAGCTCAAAATTTAAGGCCCAAAAACTGGTGACGTACGGACGGACGGACGGACGGACAGACATGGCTAAATCGACTCAGCTATCGATTCTGAGTCGATCCATATACTTTGAGGTATATATAGCTAAATTATTTCTCTATGTTACAAACTATGTATCAAAACTAATATACCCCTATGGGATAGGGTATAAAAATAAGAGAGGTATTTTCTTAAAGAGAGGTCCCAGGTGGCTACCTTGAGGTACACCGGAAAAATTAAATATTTTTCTAGATTTGCTTGAACCAATTTTAACAAACTGAACTCTATTTGTTAAGTAACATTCAATCCACTTTAATAAATTAGAATGAAAACCTAGCATTTTAAGTTTTTGAACTAAAATTGAGTGGTTTACTCTGTCAAAAGCTTTTGAAAAATCCGTAAATATAACATCTACTTGTTTCCTATTTTCCATGCTATAAGTGCAAAAATTTGTCAACAGGGATAGATTTGTGGAAGTGGATCTTCCACTCATAAACCCATGCTGAAATATTGAAATGTGATTTCGAACCATAATATATAATCTTTTTTTGACAAGTGATTCAAAGACCTTTGGGGTCAATTGTAGTTTGGCAATGGGTCTGTAGTTTTCTATACATTGCTTGGATCCTGATTTATGTATGGGCGTTATGAATGAAAACTGCCAACAATCTAAAAATATCCCAGGATCTAGAGACGCATTAAAAATTTGTTCAAGAGGTTTTAATAGATTAAACCTACACATCTTTACGAACATTGCTGGAATGTTATCCGGTGCAATGCTAAGATTGGTGTCTAAGTTACCTAGTTCATTGAGAATTTCATCTTTTGTTAATCTTATTGAACCAATGTCAACAATTTTAGAGACATTCAATGCATTTATCGACTTTAAAGAATCCAAAGTAAAGTTTGATTGAAAGAACGATGCAAACATGTTACATATATAAGAAAGATCGCTACTAACTTTAGTTTTAAACGACATATTAGCAGGAATCCCAAATGATTTCCTTTTAACATTTATATGCTGCCAAAAGGCCTTTGCATCATTTTTATACCCTATCCCATAGGGGTATATTAGTTTTGATACTTAGTTTGTAACATAGAGAAATAATTTTGCTACATATACCTCAAAGTATATGGATCGACTCAGAATCGCTAGCTGAGTCGATTAAGCCATGTCTGTCTGTCCGTCCGTCCGTCCGTCCGTCCGTCTGTACGTCACCGATTTTTAGGCCTTAAATTTTGAGCTAGGATAATGAAATTTGGTATATAGGATCCTCGTCTCTGCCTACAGAACAAGTGTAAAAAATTTTGAAATCCGCCCACTGCCACGCCCCCTTTTAAGAAAAACTCAGTTTTTGACCAAACCGTAAGGAATTTTAAAAAAGTTTCTGAACAACATATTTAGACAATATTAATATCTATATTTCGTCCATATAAAGTTTTTTGCCACGCCCACTTTTTGGGGGCGTTTTCAATAAAAAACTGTTTTCGGTCAAATTTTAAATTTTTCGAAAAAAATTTTGATGCAGAATCATTAACATTATTAATATGAACATTTCGTCTATATACCATTTTAACCCACGCCCACTTTTTGGGGGCGTTTTTATATAAAAACCTTTTTTATACACTACCCCATAACATATGCAAGAGAAAACCTTGTCTTATGTAGAACCGTTAAAGTGTTTTGTAAGCAGTCTGAAGAATTTGTTGTCACTATATCATTTTTTCTATTTATCCACATCGTGTTTTTAGCCATGTCCCCTTTTTTGGGGATTTTAGTTTTATGGATAGGATGGGATAGGGTATTCAACGATCCGCACAGCGGATTGTAGCCTTCTCATATGTTTAATTCTAGATTCCAATGACCATAGATATTGCTTATGCGTAAAGTTTTTTAAATATACATATTCTTTTCGTAAACGACAATATTCACTAATTATGTCAAACATATGTATGAATGACGTTTCCAATGGGTAAAAACAGATGTGTCCGGAATTTACAGAAATATTTTGAGACCATTAAATTGGCAGAAATACAAATCTCTTCTGACAATTATGAAAATTGTATTTTGCTTTTAAATTTCATTTCAGAATCCTCTCAAGAAGCCCTGGGGCAAATAACATGTCTATATTATGCAAGGCAGGTTGTTGCCGTTTTATCTTATATATGAGCGATTAATATACTTTCGAAATTGTTCGGAAGCGATTTGTTATTTAGAATGAATGTTTTATTTAGTATTACCAATAGAAAACGTCATAGCCTATAAAACATCGGGAAAACGGATCCCTCAGCTGAGATTTTATGATTAAGTGGAATAACATTCTCAGCAGACATTTCCTGGCAAAAAAAAAACACTTTCCTTATATCGCAGAATTTAATATTGATGTATTCCTTTCATAATAAAAAAGGGTGAGCACATGAATCCATCAAATGTTAATCTCAGCAAATTGAAAAAAAAAATCGTTTAAATCTTGCTGTATTAGGTGCCGGTGCTTAAGGATAGTGATGTGATTATATGAGGACACAAGCGCTTCACTCCACGCTGGTGACTGGTGGGTGCCTAGTACCTCGACTGGAGATGGGGTATTAAACCCCTGTGGAAGGTCGTTGGTGGCAGCAAACGAGAGAGGGGGAGGAGTGTCCTCTAACTAAGACACTCACTCTCAGGCGGTAGCGGAGGAATTCCCTAGCCTACAGCTCCAAGTTTGGTCAAACTGGTAGTGAAATCCCTATATGAGCTGCTTCGACATATTTGAACACCAGTTCTATAGGGATTTCCAATACTGAGCCAGGGTATAGGAAAAGAGTTGGTGGCGGAGGAGCCTTCAATGGGTCAACGGCAGCGCTCATACCCCAAAATGGGCTACTGACATCGGTATTTTTTCCGGCCCGCTGTCCTAGGGTCAAAACAAGGGCCTGGCTCTCCAGGTTGGGGGCTGTGCTTTGGGTTAACTACCCTTACTTACTTACTTAAGTGGCGCTACAGTCCGGAATGAACCTGGGCCTCAACCAACATGCCTCTCCAATTAGCCCGGTCCTTAGCTAACTGCCTCCAGTTGCGCACTCCAAGTTGGTTGAGGTCGGTTTCCACTTGTGCGCGCCACTTAAGGCGAGGTCTTCCTCTACTGCGTCCGACGTCTGGCTGGGAATCGAAGACTCTGCGAGCCGGATTGGTGTCCATTCGTTCTACATGTCCTAGCCATCTTAAACGTCCAATGCGGAGTTTTTTTTACCAGGGGCATGTCGCTGTACAGCTCGTATAGTTCTTGGTTGAATCTTCGTCTCCATAGCCCGTCAACGCAAACGGGACCAAAGATTTTTCGAAGAATTTTCCTCTCGAATCTACCAAGGATTTCTTCATCCACTTTTGATACGGTCCATGCTTCAGCGCCGTAGAGCAGGACTGGGATGATCAGGGTCTTATATAGGGTCTCCTTAGTAGTTCGAGTGAGGGCTTTACTACTAAATTGCCTTCTTAGCCCGAAGAAACAGCGGTTGGCAAGAGTAATTCTTCGTTTAATTTCGACAAGATGTTGTTGTCAGAGTTAATAGCGGAGCCGAGGTAGACAAAGTCCCGTACTACCTCAAAGTTATATCTGTCAATGGTGACGTTCTGTCCAATTCGTCGATATTGTGAGTCCTTTCGTGATGACAGCATATACTTAGTCTTACCCTCATTTACTGCTAAACCCATTTTCGACGCTTCCTTCTCTATACTAGCAAACGTGGCTATGACATCACGTTGAGTCCTACCAATGATGTCAATATCGTCAGCGTATGCTAGTAGTTGCACCGATTTTTGGAAAATTGTGCCTCTGGTGTTGGCTTTGGAGTTTTGCACAATTCTCTCAAGAATCAGATTAAAGAAGTCACATGACAGCGCATCGCCTTGCCTAAATCCTTTTTTGGTATCGAATGTGTCGGTGAGGTCGTTTCCGACCCTGATGGAGCAGCGAGAATTCTCTATCGTCATCCTACACAAACGGACGAGTTTGGGCGGTATACCAAAACTAGACATGGCTCTGTACAGTTCGTCTCTATAAATGCTGTCATATGCGGCTTTGAAATCGATGAACAGGTGGTGGGTATCGATTTGGACTTCTTGAGTTTTTTCCAGGATCTGCCGAAGTGTGAAAATTTGATCGGTTGTGGACTTTCCTGGCCTAAAACCACACTGATAAGGGCCAATCAGGTTGTTGGTAAACGGTTTCAGGCGTTCACATATTACGGCAGATAGGATCTTGTAGGCGATGTTGAGGAGACTCATGCCTCTGTAGTTGGCGCAGTTCAGAGGGTCTCCTTTTTTGTGGATCGGGCACACGATGCTGAGGTTCCATTCTTCAGGCATATTTTCATCCGACCAGATTTGGCTTATGAGTTGGTGGATGTTACTTACCAAGTCATCTCCGCCGGCCTTATAGAGCTCAGCGGGAAGGCCGTCATTTCCGGCAGCCTTATTAAGCTTGAGTTTAGATATTGCTATCCTCACTACACTCAGGTCGGGTGGTTGGCAGTCTTCGCTGTCGTTGCCAATATTGAATGGTTCGTTCTGCCTGACAGCGGAATGTTGTTCGTCATCGCCGTTTAACAGTCTGCAGAAGTGGTTCTTCCATATCCTCAGCATCGACTGTGTCTCAACTACAATATTTCCTTGTTCATCTCGACAGGATTCTGTTCGAGCCTTGTATCCTTGGCTTTGACGTTTTACACTTTGGTAAAACTTGCGAACATCGTTTCTGGAGTGGCACCTCTCTATATCCTCGATCGCGCGCTTTTCTTGCTCTTTTTTCTTCTTGCTGAAAAGCCGATGCTCTTCCCTTCTTCTTTGCCTATAGAGCTCAATGGCAGCTCTCGTCTTCACCTGCAGCTTAGCCTTGTAGGCCTCGTTCTTGGCTGCGAGCATCTGTCGGCATTCCTCATCAAACCAGGGGTTTCTCGCTGGTGGGCGCGAGAAACCTAGCACATCAGTTGCGGCTGATCTAATGGCCTGTTGGCATCGTTGCCATTGCTCTTCGACATTCGATGCTGGTGGTATGGTGTTAATCGAGAGGTTAAGGGATACGCGTTGTGCGAAGCTCTTGGCGGTCTCTTGCGATTGCAGTCTTCCGACATTCAATTTTGCACAGTATTTCTGGATTGTTGTGGCGTGGTGGATATCCGCATCCTTACCTTGGCTGCTACAAGGTAGTGATCCGAGTCGATGTTAGCTCCTCGGAATGTTCGGACATCCAAAATAATGGATGCGTGCCTCTTATCTATCGCAATGTGATCAATTTGGTTGACCGTTCATTGATCTGGAGACCGCCATGTCCCCTTATGGATATCGAGGTGAGGAAACCGTGTGCAGGCTATAGTAGCGAAATCAATTAGCCTAAGTCCGTTACCAGACGTGTTGTCGTGTAGGCTATGTTTTCCGACAATACTTCTAAAGATGTCTTCTCTTCCTACCTTTGCGTTAAAATCTCCCAGCACAATTTTAACATCGTACTTCGGTAGTCGCTCATAGGTTTTGTCGAGGAGCTCGTAGAAGCAATCCTTAGCTATATCATCTTTTTCTTCCGTCGGAGCGTGAGCGCATATAAGGCTTATGTTGGCGAATTTGGCCTTGATGCGGATTGTTACTATGCGTTCGCTAATGTCTTGGAAACATAAGACTTCTTGCCTAAGTCTGGCACTTATAACAAATCCGCATCCGAATAGTCGCTGTTTCTGCTCACTATAACACGGTCCGTAGTATATGTCACAGTTTTTCATCCTCTTTTTGCCCGGCCCATTCCATCGTATTTCCTGGATGGCAGTAATGTCTGCTTTGTAGCAGTTTAGGGCTTCCGCTAGTTGTTCGCCTGCACCTCTCCTGTTTAATGTTCTCACATTCCAGGTGCAGATACGAACGTCGTTGTCCTTTTTTCGTTTAGCAGGGTCGTCAACAATTTATGGAATTAATCGTGCTTAAAGCGAATCGTTATATGGGGGTCATGATTAATTTTAGGGCTAGTTCTCCAATTTTAAAACCAACAACACAATTTCAATTAAATCGGCCGAATAATTTAAGCTTCAGTATCAATAACATACTCAAAAATGCAGAAACCCGACTTGGGAGGGCAGACATACATATTTTAGAAACTATTTTTTTGGACTCGGTGTACCTGAAAAAATAAAAAAAATTTAAAAATATCAACTTTGAATTTTTGGGGTCATCACAATACTTCCTTTTCTACGTTTTGTTGGAGTAAAAAGTGTAAGCCAAACGTTTACTCTTTGGGGATGTTCATATTTAAGATGGCATATTTAAGGTAGTATTCCCACAAAAAAAATTCCCTTTTGTAGTCGTGCCTACCTCAATTCTCATCTACTTTGTTCGTACTGAATGTGATTTACATAAAACGATACTTTGGTGTAGGCATATAAATATCCTGCTGCTTTACAAGAATTTGGATCGCAAGAAAAACGCCCTGCCACAATACAATAACTTGGGTAATTTTTCTTCTTCTATAACTCAGCCATGGGCCCTGAAAGCAAACATTCCAATTCAAGACTGCGACACTACCTTGTATTTATTAAAGTAAACAATTTATCCCCCAAAGTGGATGTGCCGAAATAGCGTCAAGCTCAAGAAGTAAGGAATTTCCCGTTTAATGATTGTACACCCATCAATAAAAACAAACGATATATGCTTCTTCTCCGGCCTTGTAAAATACCAACACATTGTCTGTTTGGTAGGGTGTCTGTCGACATGATGGTCAGATGAATAATAAAATGAATCATGAATAATGAATTCCGCCAAGAGAGTATTCAGAAGGATATTTGAAGAATGCCAAGCCCTACGGATGACCTAGCCACAGGGGGAACGTTTTAATAAGGTGCTGTCGACGCGAATGTATAAATCTATGGGTTGTCTCAATCTTGCGTATTAAAGTGCCTTTAGTGGCTTTAAAAGTAATCTTTTGCTTTTTTTAAGGTATCGTTTTAGGCGTTGCAGTGAATTTATTATTTTACTCACCTGAATTACTTTAATACCAGTGTTGCCATATCAGTAAACGAGTATCAATTTCTTTGATAAATGCATTAGGGGTATTCATGCAACGTCGGAAAGTCGTCGTAAACGTTGTAAACGTGATAAAATTACGACGTGATAAATGAACTGTCAAAATTTGTATGGGAAATCTTTTCCAACAATATCGGAATTTTCTCACAGGAATTGAGTGCGTAAACTGTTTAAGCCAAACACCTTAAACTCTTTTATGTACATAATTTATTTTAAGTACTTCTTTATCGACACGTATCTTATCTACTATGTATCCAACTTAAATTGTATATTTTAATTGTGAAACCATAGATGGCGTGTGTAAATAGTGAATTCAAATTTGTATGCCACTTTCTTTCATGCCCTTCATATGAGTTTTCCACCTTTTTACTTGCTCTTCTTTTACTAACCCTCCACGAGGTAAGATCATTTATTCAAGAAATAAACTTTAATTGTAACGATAAAATTCGTCTAATTTTATTTCTCCCTTCAAACATCACCGGGATCGATTCTGCATCCCAACATAAACTTTTAAAATGCTATTTTGACATTTAAAAAGTCACTTTCACACATCAAACGTGTGCGCTTAACTGGAAAAAATTATCGAGAACGGAAAGAGAACAATAGGAACGAATTTCTATCAATAAATAATTACTAAAATGAGATTCAATTCAGTGGGTTACCGCATTATTTAGTGGTGCAGTTTTAGGGTTGTTCATGAAAGGTCGTCGTAAAATTACAATCTTTCCCACGTAATAAAATTACGACGTTGCATGAATACCCTTATTATTATTTTTATTAACGGGTAATTAATATTACATGATTTTATTAAAAACTAGCCGCGAAGACTATTATTTTAAAGTTTTAATGTTAGTAATTGATAAAAAATCATTTTTATCATATGTGTTATATGTATACATCATAAGCTTGTATTAGTATTTCATTATATATCCACATAACACTTTATTACATTAATATATATTGAGTACTGAATTGTGTATATAGAAGACAATAAAGAGTCAGTCTAATCTTCAACGTCTAACTGCTAACATCGTCTTTTCCTTAAACTAACAATATGATTGTTTGGGAATTAAAATATACATACTATATAATATTATATAATATTATAATATATTTTCATTCTTCGAAAGTGGGAAACCCAGTTTCTGTTAAGATGTTTTTAATCGGGGTTCAGGAAAGGCATTGATGCTTCATCTGACTACGTGATGATATAATCATATATTTGAATATATTCAAAGTTGACTTTGAACATTAAACAAATTAAGTATTGTAAAGAAGTAGCAAACTGTTTAAGTATTAATAAATAAAACTTAATCACCGAAAAGCGTTGTAATTCGTGAGGTAAAAACAATATTGTTAACTAATTTTATTTGATGACTATTCTTCCACTAAACATTCAAGGGTAATATAAAATCAAATAATACTTCACATGCTTAATATATCCTGTGTTACGGCAGCCCTTCGTCACAGTCAATTTATATATACAGAAAACAAAATAAAACAATCAAACAATATACTTTTCAGAACGCGACGTAAGTCGCCTTTATTATTAATACATAGATTAACACTTAACCACAACAAACTATCACTAACCCCCTGTTCCACCACTTACTACCACCTAACACCATCCACCCCCACTTCCTATCCGAATATCCACATCCAAGCATCGAAGTCCCAGTCAAAGCAACTATAAATAATAAAAAAAAAAAAAAAATTTATAAATTTAATATGTACCCAAACTCAGGCAATTATAAAAGTCAAATTGCTTACCACTTGCTACCTGTTTTCATACCCAGCGTATTCTGGCACATGCGATCTCCAGCATGATCCAGCTCACTACACACCTGTGAAATATAATTTTTTTTTAACAAAACAACCAAAACACCAAAATTAATTAAATAATTGTGTACTTACTTACGATGAACGAATTCGGTGCGCATTGCACATCAATGCGTTTGGTTTGTTTACATTTTTTTTTGACGTTTTCCACTTTTGTATTACCTTTTGCCATTATCATTCGGCGAAGAGAACTTTCTTTCGCCGTACTCGAAGGCAATGGTGCTGTGCGTGGTAGGTTTCCTTCTGTTTTGGTAGGAGTTATTATTTGAATATTGATATTGTTACATGGCTTGTTATGTGTATGTGTATGTATATTTTTATTTATATTAAAATTATATTTATTTTAGAATATGTATTTGTTAGGTTTAGTCACTTATTTATTCTTTTTGTAAAGGCATTAGACCAATTAAGTTCGACTTTGATTTGAATTGAGACAGAGCTATTGTGAACGGGTCTCAAAAATTAACGAAGATGGGCGAATTGGAACTAAAATGATGAGAGAAAAGGAGAAAGCTCCACTCTGATAATTAGGCAGAATAGGTAATTTTTAAAAAAAGAGGAGAAGAGAAACATTTTTTTTTATACGAATGAAAGAATAACTCATAAAGAGAAAACAGGAGGGGGAGGGAAAGATATAGTGCAATCAATTGCAAGAGATGAGAACAGCTAATCCATTACCGCTCCAAAGATCGATAGCCGGTCGATGCCCTTTCTTTTTAATTTGAGCACGACACAAAAGTGGGTCAAAGCTGACAGCTGATCGATTGAGAGATCGAATTTTTTTTCTTCACAGTGGGACAAAAAGAATTGTCACACTTCTTCTGGGTGAGTTTAAATTTTCGATGGAATTTCTTTTTTGAATTTTCTAACGACAATTTACATTCAGGTTTTCTTGTATTTGGTAAACCGGCGAAGCACTTTTCCTTAGGAAATTAACTAAGGGCCTATATAAGGCATACATACTGCATTTTGAAGCAGAGGTAGGTTCAGTGGTTTCCTTTAATTAAAGTGTTAAATAACCCCTTCATTTGTGTAGGCTAAAGTGAATTACTAGTGTAAGCGGCAATTTCGAGGCCTCTGCGACTGTGATTGGGGTGGTTTCCTTCAACAAAAGGACTGCGTAAGGACCGGGGTAACGGCCGTTAAGCGGACTCAGTGCAGTGCATGTAGGTACGCTGATATTAAGAGTGAGCCGCACGTTCAAGAATCCTCGTACGTCTGGAAGTGAAATCACCAAAGATAGTGAAAAAAAAAAGCAAGTTAATTTCAAAAAGGGGAATTTTAAAGAAAAAGTGGGTGCTTCGTCAACGCCATATATATATATATATATATACATAGACATATATACGTGATTAACTCACTAAATAACCCGAAAGTGACATATCAAGTTAAAAGTAAACTAGCAGAATTTAAGATTAAAACAAGTTAAATTATTGAAGTGAATTTAGATTAAATTTAGTTTTAAGTAATTTTAGTTTAATAACTTTTATTGTGTCCCTTCCGGACTGCTTTTTGTCCCTTCTGGACCCTATTAGTATAATTAGTGTTAGGTTATTTCTGCTTTTAATATAATTTTTGTGCGCGTTATACCACCATTGTGGAACTTCCTGAGACGATCCTTCCTTCAGTGCTGCCGGCAGAACTTCGGGGGACAATCCAAGGTAACCGTGAGTAATAGTTTAAGTTTTCTTCATTTATGAATTTGAATATACATCCATTAAGTAGTATTAAGAACAGAAATTTCCTTTTTTTTTAGTTTTAGTCTTTATTTTAAATAAATAATGTTTAATGGCTATAATAGCACAATTTTGTGGTGAGATTTTTTTGTGATAAGATGGTGGTTTAGATCCTTTTCGTGAGTGGTGTGTGGACGGTGGGCGGGCCGTCTTTTGGGGTTTGACTTGACATGACAGGACTATAACTAACGACGACAGGATGTGACAAATACATTTTCTTTTCACTTTACAGGACTTAGATTGCGGCTGATGAGTGGTCAAGGGGCTGTCCCCCGCAAACGTGGCCAAGGGGGTTAGCCATCGGATGTGTCTCGTGACACAAAGGGGTGGGAAGGCCAAACTCTGCCGATGATATCTGGCATGTTTCGGAATTGCGACGATCCTGTTCGATTGAAAGATGCCGGGAACAAGTTTATCGTGTTTAGGTTAGTTTAAGATTAGATTAGGGTTATAATTAGTTAGTGAACTAATGCCTTTTATTAGTTTTATTAGATAAGTTAGTTTTAGTCGTCGCGGTCGTTTTCCTGGTATCTTTCTGTCGAATTGGCATAGATATTTGATCTTTTCTTTTACCTTTATTTTTTTTTTACTTCTATCCATTTCCTTTTTAGAGTCCTTTATATCCGTCTGTGGTCAAATTAACGTAGCTTTCTTCTTCTCTTTTGTTTTATTTTTTTTTTTTGGCACGAGATAAAAATGTTAGTAGAGCTGGGATGTTATGGTGAGGGGGCAAGAACTCCCCCGTCCGACGAGTATAGCTGAGCAATCACTAGCGTGCCGCGCCCTTCTCACCAACATCGAAGTTGCCCCCGTGGCTTACCAAGTCTCACAACACCTGTGTTAAAAAAAAAAACTATACAGAATAGTGTCAAGTTTTGGTACCGCTCAAACTCATCTATCTTTGCGGGATAGCGCTAGAGAATTCTCACTGCTCCATTAGGCTTGGCAAGGGTTGAAAAGATTGTGCCAAACTCCCGAGTAAAAACCATCTAAGCAGCTATTAGCATACCCCGAAAATATTAACATCATCATTCAGACTCAACGAGATCTCACCTCCATTTTTGGTAGTATAAAATAGGAAGCGGCAAAAATGTAAAACAGTAAATAAGGACAAGATTATGTGTAGTTATAGATGTCCTGCCGAGGACACTGGAAAAAAACCGAACGCCAACCTTTGTGGGTTGGCCCAACTTGTTCGTATTATATTAAATCAAAAACCGGTCCTACGTTATAAAAGATATATTATATTTAAATCAACACCGTAGCAACACCTAAATGAATTTTCAATGGCCCTCCTCTCGTGATGATCTGACAAATCATCCGAGTAGTATCAATTGTCAAGAATAGCTTATCTCAACTTAGCCGTTCGGAGTCGGCATAAAACAGGAGGTCCCACCATCGTGCAAGAAGTACACACGCACACATGAATGGTTGTGAGAAAGCTAGGCCCTGGGTACTAACGAGCCTGTTGCGCCAAAAAAAAAAAATTGTTTTGTATATTTAAATCAACTTTACAGTTCCGCTGCCTACTTAGAATGCTATGCCCAATCCGCTGAGTTGCCAAAGAAATCCAACGCGTGTGCGAGTATCCGGTGTCCAGACGAGGTATCGTGAGAAAGTGCTGATACAGTTAGAACTGTTTTATGTATACGTGTGTCGGATCCGCTGACCTATGGCTGGTCAACGACCGGACGTTCGTTGCCGACCGGAAGCGACCCTTGTAGATGAAGGTTTAGTCTTGGGATCTTTGACCCAGCATTGATATTCTGTAACGCCCTCCAGGCAAGGATTAGAATAAGGAGGAGCATATCTACTCATGTCTGCAATTAGAGAAATGTTCATTTGGTGGGTTTAATTACCTGGCCTCTCTATATTTTTGACGCTTAGGCTATGCACATATCCCAGATCAATCGTATGTCCTTTGGTGGTGATATTTGACATCGCTGGAGGAAGAGCTTGAAGGTGGCTGAATATGGAGCTGGTAAACGTCCTGTCTTTAAGCTGGATGGTCTCGTTGCTTAATTGGATGATATAGGTACCTGATGAAGACCTTGAGATATTATTAGAAACTAAAGTGCCATTGAAGTTTGTTAGATATATTGTGTCGTCTTTAACGAGTTCGAAAACCTCATTGTTGTTCGAATGAAACGTACACTCCGCTTGTCCACCTTTCAGCAGCCTAGATACGCAGTCGTCTTCCGGAACTTTCTTCAGTGCTTCGTCTTTGCAGACCGTCGAATTACCTATGGATGAACACTTGCCAATCAGGCCAAACGTTTCCCTATGGTTGATGAGCATCCTGTCAAATTCCAGGTTGACTTGTTTCCCTTCAATAATCGATGACCTCGTCAGCAACAGGTTGTAGTCTTCGTTTCTTACCTTGGGAATTGAGAGAACGTATAATAGGATCGAATTATTAGTGTAGATGGATGGTGTTCCGTGCTCTATGGCTTCGACTTCATTATCGTAGGGTAGGGTTTCGAATTCGCTGATTATCCTACTTATTTCTTCTCCATCTAGAATGTTTGTATTGATCACGCCATTTTTTGCCATTTGGCAAGCTCGTACAATTTCATATATTTCTTCTTTCAGGATCAAAACCTCGTTTAGTAAGCCCTGTTTGTAATGTCCTTCGATTTTGTCTCTAATCCCCGTGTTGACCCGATCGATCACCTGGTTAATTTTTTGGGTAAAGTTGTCCATGCTTCTGAGAGTTCATCGTTTACCTTGTATTGGTGGTTGTTTCTCTCTATTATATTCTCCTTCCTTCGAAGAATGTTGTTCCAGTCGGTTGCGTCAGGATAACCTGGTACCCATTAACAGACAGACGGACGGACGGACGGACAGACAGACATGGCTAATTCGACTCAGCTAGCGATTCTGAGTCGATCCATATACTTTGAGGTATATGTAGCAAAATTATTTCTCTATGTTACAAACTATGTATCATAACTAATATACCCCTGGGATAGGGTATAATTACGGGTAACCAGACGATAAGCTGGCATCAGATTTCAACCAAATTATTAACCCCTTAGGGGGGGGGGGGATTGCCTATTAACATTAAGGACTCATTAAAAGCGGCAAGGATATAAAATGCTTCCATCGTAACTAAGGGAAGGTAATGTCATTGAAGCGAATCCACTGATTCAATTGCATATGTTTTATAATGTTGCAAGTCTTACGTAGCACACACATATTCGTGGAAATGATTAGATGCAAAATCCGGTGAAATACTTCAGATCTCGCTTCGCAGAATGTTTTAGAAGCCCAATTATGCCAATTAGTTCCAAATCACTTGGAATATTAGTGGCTGTTAAATTCTACAATGCGAAGGGTCTACTTTGTTTGACAGTAATTCCGGTGTGGATGCTTTAAGGATGAATTAAGTTTATAACAGGACGCCATGATTCAATTTAGGGTATAAGGCTAATGTTGATGTGGATTAATCGCTTTGATAAATAAAGGAATATACAGGGGCACCATCTTCTTTGTCGGTTTATAAATATAAGTTTTGAAATTTATCAACCTATTAACCTGAGTAGACATGTGGACGTCAATTCAATAAAATTCAATTTCAACGCACCGAAATAGTGACTCATAACTCAACGTGGATATGGTCGAAAATATTGTGGCCAAGAAGCACCGTCTGACGAAACTATTCGTCGTTTGGTATCGAATTTTATCTAGGACGGTACAGTGGGAGAACGTCGACATGTCTTTCATCAACGATATATAAAAGGTGGTTAAATTTTAAGGGCCGATGTTGATTTTGAGTAATACACAAATTATTTAGGAAATTATTGTCATTTCTTTTTATAATGATAATATTGGTATACTTCAATTATGTATGGAACAAAATATTGGCTTAATGGCAGCCACCACCTCGGCGGCACACCTCCGATAGGCCAAATTTTCAATGACGCTGAGGCATAATTGAGGTTCTATGCAGTTAATGTGCCAAATTATCTCATCCTTTAGCTCTTGAATTGTTGCTGGCTTATCGACATACACCTTTTCTTTCAAATAACCTCAAAGGAAGAAGTCCAACGGTGTCAAATCACATAATTTTGGCGGCCAATTGACATCGCCACCATGTGAGATAACACGGCCATTGAATTTGTCGCGTAAAAGAGCCAATGTTTCGTTAGCTGTGTGGCAAGTGGCACCGTCCTGTTGAAACCACATATCGTCCACATCCATATCTTCCAATTCGGGCCATAAAAAGTTCGTTACATTTACAGTAACTGCCTGACCGGCTGTTCGAAAGCTCACAAAAAATATCTATCCATAGAACATCGCACTGGTTCAATCTTGATCCGGCTCGAAGGACCAAAATGTTCGATAGCTCAATGAAATATAAACTCGCGAGTTTGAAAACTTAATAATTTTATTATAATAAAAAATATTCAATAGAAAAATAGTGGACTGTAAATTTTAGGATCCGCACTGGATGAGCTCTGTATCAAAAGTAACGATCCGCCCTGGATGAGTTCTGAATTGAGAGTGAGTACGGAAGACATCCGCCCTGGATGAATTCAGAGACCGCTCGATGGCCATGCACATCGTGTCGCGACGTGTCATACCTTGCTTCCCATACAAAGGGTTGCTAGTGTTGTTGTTGTCTTCTCGGTCGTCGATGCAGCCGATGGTCGATGTTTGCTATTTTTCGGTCGCAGGTACCGCTACTCAGACTGCGACACTATGCTGCTGTTGTTGGGTTTTTTTTTTTTTTTTAATTCATTTTTATTTTTATTTAACTAATAACTAACTTACATGCTAGACAAAAATTAATAAAAACTAGCCTACTTATCTACTAACTTAACTAACTTACTTATCCTCTGCGGATATCCTAAATTAAACAATAACAACTTAAAAACTACTGCCTTTCGGCCTAAAATCTAATTTAATTATTTTACAATAAATTTATCTTTTTTCTTGACCAAGAAACATTTTTTTTAAAAAACTCGGTGTCATGTGTTTTTTTTTTATTTTTATTTAAACTTACTTACTAATTAAAACTACTTATGAACTAACTAAAACTACTTAGAGCTAATTAAAACTACTTAAAAATAACTTAAAACTAGAACAGCCACAGCAAGCATTTTTTTTTGTATTATTTTTTTATATTTTTTTTTTGTATTTTTTTTTTTATTTATGCCACCACGACTGTTTTTATTAACCTAACCTTAAAAACCTTAGATATATGCAAGTCGGCCATACTTCAAAAAGTCAACCATCTTTAACTAAGCTTGCAGCCACCACAACAGGCTCTCCTGTTGCGACCTACTCCGACGGTCCCAATCGGACACACTCCTGCTGAACCGCAGGCGCTCTCCTCCGCCCTGAGCGACTACGTCTCTGTCGTACAGGAGCCGCCTATCCACAGTTCGTCGGAAGACGTGGTAGATTAGCGGAACCGCCGATCTGTCCTGTATCAGCCCTCGACTATCCAAAAATAGGAAAGCTTCAGGCGGAATAAAGCCGCTTAAACGCGCACTTTCAAAATATTCATCATTGGGGTAGAAGGCCCCAAAGATGAGACTATTGCTCGAGGTCATCGCTCTTGCCGCGTGAAACCGAATGAGTTTCACCAGAAAATTGTCTATCCTGTTTATGTTGGCCCCGTTGTATAGGACCTGGTTGGAATAATATTTTGTGTAGTCAGATACTGGTGTTCTGTGAAGTCCAAGGCAGCTTCTCAGACATGCTGTTGTTGGGTTCGGCCGAGTTTATGCCCTTCATATATCTCGGTCCGAAAATTGTGTCTTTGCTCTTGGTACGTTGCCGGGCGATGAAAAGGTATGCAAAATGTTTTCTCGCGCCGCTCTAGGTTACCGTTTCTTGGGACCGAGTATGTGCACTTCGTCTATCTCGGTCCGAAATCTGTGCCTGGCACTAGGCATGTTACATGTTACAACACAGTAACGTACAGTACAGTAGATACTGTTTGCTTTTTTTCTGTGGCATCACATGATAATGCCGTTTATTATCTTGCGATTATCGTCGCTCACATATGCCCGTTGCTTGTGATGCACTATCACGTTGTCTGGTGTCCTTGTTTTTTAAACACCGGCCTCATTTTGGATAAAATACGGCCCGATGATGCCGCCGCCCAATAAACCGCACCAAATAGTCACTCTTTGTGGGTGCATTGGTCTTTCGACAATCACTCTTGGATTATCATTCCCAAATGCGGCAATTCTGCTTATTGACGAATCCACTGAGGTGAATATGTGCATCATCACTGAAGATGATTTTCTCAAAAATTGATCATCCACTGTTGCCATTTCTTGCCACCATTCTGACCATTGACGACGCTTGAAATGGTCAAGAGGCTTTAGTTCTTGAGTCAATTGCACCTTGTAAGCGTGCAAATGCAAGTCTTTATGCATAATGTTCACCAACGACGAGCGTGAGAGGTGCAATTGGTGGGCACGACGACGAGTTAAGCAATATTTTCTGCAGTACGAGCATGCACTGGTGTTTTTACATCTCCTACAGACCCGGTTTGCTCAAATTTTTGCACAATTTTTCCGACTGTACGCACATTTGGACGATTAAATTTGATTTGAACGCCCATTTTCATAATTAGCCTGTATCTTTCCATGGTTCGAAATGAGTTTGTCTGAAATTGAGAAATGTCAAATGAAATGCAGAAAAAAACTTGACGTTTAGGTGTGGTTCACATTCAACATCGGCCCTTAAAATTTAACCACCCGTTATATAAGACTATTGTAGATAGACTACCCACCTCTATTGGAGTATGATCAACCAGTCGCTTGAATGGTTAACAGTGAACCTGATTTTTGGAAGCAAATTTTGATGACTGGAGCAAGAAAAGTTACCGCATTTGGAGAACGAAAAAAAAGTGACCTTTTGGGGTGGCATTTTCGCTAAAAAAAAACTTTATTGAGTTTGGGTCACGCTTCTTCAAAGAAAGCTGACAACTGTTTCTGTCTTGCCCTGCGTCATTTCATATCTGTGGTCAATTGTATTTGCTGTATGGGTTGCGGTCGGGTCCCATTTGTATTGAAGAACTCTGTGATAACGATATATTTCGCTTTATTGGCAGCTGCGAAAACGATCAAAATGGTTTTCCGACACGGAAACATGCAACATACAGTTGACCGTGTGAAAAACGTTCATTTTCCAGATTCAGGCCACAAACACTCAATGATTGGCCTTATGATTTATTGATTGTCATGGCGAATACGGGACGAATTGGAAATCGGATTCGCTTAAACTCGAATGGCGTATCGGTTGGAATCATTGTAATTCTCGGAATGACAACTTCTTCACCTTTGAATTTCATTTTAAGTACTCTCGCGTGAATCACATTACTAAACGCGTTCTGTTGCATAATTTTGGTAGATTGAGATTGCAAATCATGATGACCACTGAACCAACCTTAAATTGTAAACTGACGGCTCAGTGTCGCGATGGTTAGTGCGATGAACTGCCGCACAGAAGGTCTGGGTTCGATTCCCAGCCGTAGCAACACCTAAATGATTTTTCACTGGCCCTCCTCTCGTGATGAAATGACAAATCATCCGAGTAGTATCAATTGTCAAGAATAGCTTATCTCAAGTTAGTCGTTCGGAGTCGGCATAAAACAGGAGGTCCCGCCATCGTGCAGGAAGTACACACGCACACATGAATGGTTGTGAGAAAGCTAGGCCCTGGGTACTAACGAACCTGTTGCGCCAAAAATTTGTATTTTTTATTTTGACGGTGGCAAGCCAGGCACATCCAATGAATTCAAAAACTCAGTTGGATAGTTGGTTGCTTTGTCTTCGTTTGTTATACAGTCGATAGAGTTGAAGGAATGCAGGGAACCAACGATTTGATTTTGAATTGTACAATTTAAGTAATCCACATTCTTGTTCTTTGCCGCTAAAATTGCTCTTTCAATTAACCAATCGTAGTTTGTATCGATGATTTGAGGCATGCACTGATCTTATCGGCAGCGGTCGATCGTGGTATTACTGGTAATGTTTGTCGGAAATCGCTTGAGAGTAAAATCAATGCACCCCCAAAAAGTCTTGCGTAATAACACGCAGATCTTTCATAGTCCGATTCAGAGCTTCTAACGTACGTTTATGCGCATTGTGCATTCATCCCAGGTAATGACTAAGCTTCCTACCAAAACTACAGAAAGCCGTTAAAAATTGGTAAAACTTGAAAAATGCTGATAAAACGCAAATCGTAATGAAATAAGAATTGCTACGAAAACAATTGTCACACAAATTTTGTGCAAAAACAAAACATATGGCAAAGTGAATTTTCTTCATAATTTCGGGATTTTTCGGTAATTTTCTTGGGTATTCTTCTTGTTTGGCCGGAGTCCACATTAGTTCGAATCATCGAAATTGATCCAGGCGTTCTAGAATTATAAACGTAGTAACTAACATCACTTTCTTTTATATATATATATAGATAACTGTGATTATTTTATATCTTCCCTAACTTAAACACCTTTATTCATAAATTTTGATATTGAAAGAGAATATATTATAAATTCATTAAGTGAAACATTTGATGTAGAACTAAAAAGAATTTTGGCGTCAATGGTAAACACCAAAACGATCCCTTTTGAAAATGCTGAGTGGCTCCATTTTGATTTAAATCAATCAAAACAATAAAAATAAATTTATATAAAGCCGGTGCTTAAGGATAGTGATGCGATTATATGAGGACACAAGCGTTCTCACTCTAGCCTCTCACTATCAACTCCTACTCTCACCTCCACGCTGGTGACTGGTGGGTGCCTAGTACCTCGACTGGAGATGGGGTATTAAACCCCTGTGGAAGGTCGTTGGTGGCAGCAAACGAGAGAGGGGGGAGGAGTGTCCTCTCACTAAGGCACTCACTCTACAGGCGGCAGCAGAGGAATTCTCTAGATGGAGTCAACGGTGGCGCCTACAGCCCCAGTTTGATCGAACTGGTAGTGAAATCCCTATATGAGCTATAGGGATTTTCAATACTGAGCCAGGGTATTGGGAAAGAGTTGGTGGCGGAGGAGCCCTCAATGGGTCAACGGCAGCGCTCATATCCCAAAATGGGCTACTGACATCGGTATTTTTTCCGGTCCGCTATCCTAGGGTCAAAACAAGGGCCTGGACCTCCAGGTTGGGGGTTGTGCTTTGGGTTAACTACCCATTCACGGAAAAGCGATTATATTACGGAGCAACCTAGGAAAGGACTGATATTATTGTTGACGACCATGCTAAACGAAAAAAGGACAACGACGTTCGTATCTGCACCTGGAATGTGAGAACATTAAACAGGAGAGGTGCAGGCGAACCACTATCGGAAGCCCTAAACTGCTACAAAGCAGACATTACTGCCATCCAGGAAATACGATGGCATGGGCCGGGAAAAAAGAGGATGAAAAACTGTGACATCTATTATGGACCGTGTTATAGTGATCAGAAACAGCGACTATTTTGATGCGGATTTGTTATAAGTTTCAGACTTAGGCAAGAAGTCTTATGTTTTCAAGACATTATCGAACGCATCGTAACAATCCGCATCAAGGCCGAATTCGCCAACATAAGCCTTATATGCGCTCATGCTCCGACGGAGGAAAAAGATGATATAACTAAGGATTGCTTCTACGAGTTCCTCGACAAAACCTATGAGCGACTACCATAGTACGATGTCAAAATCGTGCTGGGAGATTTTAACGCAAAGGTAGGAAGAGAAGACATCTTTAGCAGACATATGGCCAACACGACAACACGTCTGGTAACGGACTTAGGTTAATTGACTTCGCTACGGAACGAAATGCCACTATAGCCAGCACACGGTTTCCTCACCTCGATATCCATAAGGGGACATGGCGGTCTCCAGATCAACGAACGGTCAACCAAATTGATCACATTGCGATAGATAAGAGGCACGCATCCAGTATTTTGGATGTCCGAACATTCCGAGGGGCCAACGTCGACTCGGACCACTACTTTGTTGTAGCCATGGTAAGGATGCGGATATCCACCACGCCACTAAAAACAGAACTACTGTGAGAAAATTTAATGTCGAAAGACTGCAATCGCCAGAGACCGCCAAGACCATCGCGCAACGCGTATCCCTTAACCTCTCGACTCACAACACACCACCAGCATCTAATGTCGAAGAACAATGGCAAGGATGCCAACAAGCCATTAGATCAGCCGCAACTGATGTGCTAGGTTTCTCGCGGCCACCAGCAAGAAACCCCTGGCTTGATGAGGAATGCCTACAGATGCTCGCATCCAAGAACGATGCCTACAAGGCTAAGCTGCAGGTGAAGACGAGAGCTGCCATTGAGCTCTATAGGCAAAGAAGAAGGGAAGAACATCGGCTTTTCAGAAAGAATAAAAAAGAGAAAGAAAAGCGCGCGATCGAGGATATAGAGAGATGCCACTCCAGGAACGATATTCGCAAGTTTTACCAAAGTGTGAAACGTCAAAGCCAAGGATACAAGGCTCGAACAGAATCCTGTCGAGATGAACAAGGAAATATCGTAGTTGAGACACAGTCGATGCTGAGGATATGGAAGAACCACTTCTGCAGACTGTTAAACGGCGATGGCGAACAACATTCCGCTGTCAGGCAGAATGAACCATTTAATATTGGCAACGACAGCGAAAACTGTCAACCACCCGACCTAAGTGAAGTGAGGATAGCTATATCTAAACTCAAGCTTGATAAGGCCGCGGAAATGACGGCCTTCCCGCTGAGCTTTATAAAGCTGGCGGAGATGACTTGGTAAGCAATATCCACCAACTTATAAGCCAAATCTGGTTGGTTGAAAGCATGCCTGAAGAATGGAACCTCAGCATCGTTTGCCCGATCCACAAAAAGGGAGACCCTCTGAACTGCGCCAACTACAGAGGCATAAGTCTCCTCAGCATCGCCTACAAGATCCTATCTGCCGTAATATGTGAACGCTTCAAACCGTTTACCAACAACCTGATTGGCCCTTATCAGTGTGGTTTTAGGCCAGGAAAGTCTACAATCGATCACATTTTCACACTTCGGCAGATCCTGGAAAAACCCAAGAAGTTCAAATCGATACCCACCACCTATTCATCGATTTCAACGTCGCATACGACAGCATTTATAGAGACCAACTAAACAGAGCCATGTCTAGTTTTGGTATACCGCCCAAACTCGTCCGTTTGTGTAGGATGACGATGGAGAATTATCGCTGCACCATCAGGGTCGGAAACGACCTCACCGACACATTCGATACCAAAAAAGGATTTTGGCAAGGCGATGCGCTGTCAATTGACTTTTTCAATTTGATTCTTGAGAGGATTGTGCAAAACTCCCGAGCCAACACCAGAGGCATTCAAAATTCGGTGCAACTACTAGCATACGCCGACGATATTGACATCATTGGTAGGACTCAACGTGATGTCATAGCCACGTTTGCTAGTATAGAGAAGGAAGCGGCAAAATTGGGTTTAGCAGTAAATGAGGGTAAGACTGAGTATATGCTGTCAACACGAAAGGACAAATAACATTGACAGATATAACTTTGAGGTAGTACGGGACTTTGTCTACCTCGGTTCCGCTATTAACTCTGACAACAACTTCTCGTCAGAAATTAAACGAAGAATTACTCTTTCCGACCCCTGTTTCGTCGTACTAAGAAGGCAATTTAGTAGTAAAGCCCTCACTCGAACTACTAAGGAGATCCTATATAAGACCCTGATCATCCCAGTCCCGCTCTACGGCGCTGAAGCATGGACCGTATCAAGAGCGGATGAAGAAATCCTTGGTCGATTCGAGAGAAAAATTCTTCGGAAAATCTTCGGTCCCGTTTGCGTTGACGGGCTATGGAGACGAAGATTCAACCACGAACTATACGAGCTGTACAGCGACATACCCCTAGTCAAAAAACTCCGATTTGGACGTTTAAGATGGCTAGGACTTGTAGAAGGAATGGACACCAATACTCCGGCTCGCAGAGTCTTCGATTCCCAGCCAGACGTCGGACGCAGTAGAGGAAGACCTCGCCTTAAGTGGCGCGCACAAGTGGAAACCGACCTCAACCAACTTGGAGTCCGCAACTGGAGGCAGTTAGCTAAGGACCGGGCTAATTGGAGAGGCATGTTGGTTGAGCCCCAGGTTCATCCTGGACTGTAGCGCCACTTAAGTAAGTAAGTAAGTAAGTAATAGACTTAACTGGAACTGTGATATATCCTGAGTATAAATGTATTATAAATGAGTACAATAAAGGCTTTAAGTTACATCTATAAATATAAATCATTTCCTAAGTGCAATAAAATCCATAAACTCAAAAAACGACTTCAACTACATGAATACTAATATGATAAAAGATTCGATCAATATTGTATTTTAGAACAAGGTATTCATGTGAAACATGCATAAACTATGTTCAGGGAAGCAACAAATGGACCAATGAAAACCTGCCATAGCTGTTTTATTTGTATAAATATTGGTATCCCACAAGGTACAATATTAGGAGTTCTGCTATTTCTCATATTTATTAATGTCATAGAAAAAGTGATAAAATTCTGAAAATTGGTTTTGTGTGTTGATGACGCATTGATATATGTACATATATATCAAATGAAAATATGAAACAATGTATAGACAATATTAACTCTAATTTAAGTGCAAGGTAAAAAGTAAATCTTCTTATAATAAATGTGACCAAATTGAAGTGCATGTTGTTGAACGTGAATACACTGTTACCCCAAATAAACATTAATTGTCCTTTTGAAATTGTTGAGAGTGTTAAATATCTTGGTGTTATTTTAGACAAAAAGCTCAAATATAAACTACCTGTGAAATAAAGTGTCTAAAAAATTTTAAAAAATTGGTGTCCTACTTAAAACAAGAAAAAAAAACTTATGAGGGCTACAATCCGCTGTGTGGATCTCAAAATATGGGTTTTATAGCCATCAAATATAGAAAATTATATTGCTGCAACATATTGTGACAATTGACAATATTTTGTTGTTCGACAAAAAACAACTTATTTTTATTGCAAATGCCTTGGATTGGGGTATACACAATTTTTTTTTTGTAGGAAAGTGCCCCCAAAAAAGGGCGTGGGTACATAGACCATTTTCTATGTACGAAATATTTATATTGCCTTTACGGAAGTATTTGCATCCAAAGTTTTTTTTCCAATTTCTTTAAAATTTCAAAAGTTTTTTTTGGTATGTTTTTTTTTCAACATGGCAATACGCACAACTTGTATTTGAATTAAACCCAAAAAGTTTTGTTTTAAGCATAATTTTTTAAATAAATGTGAGCAACGATTTTTAAAAACATATTAAAAATCAACACGCAGAGACGAATCGATTTATAAAACATATGAGAAGGCTATAATCCGCTGTGCGGATCGTTGAATACTCTACAGTTTATCAGAATCTTTTGTTTTTTGACAAAAAACTTCGTCTAAAATGGTCTATAGACGAAATGTTCATATTAATATTATAAATGATTCTGCATCAAATTTTTTTTCAAAAAATTTAAAATTTGACCGAAAAACGTTTTTTATTAAAAACGCCCCCAAAAAGTTATCGTGGCAAAAAACTTTATATAAACGAAATACGTTTTTTTTTTCAAAAATTTGTACACTTGTTCTGGTGGCACCGAGGGTGGCACGGATAAGGATCCTATATACCAAATTTCATTATCCTAGCTCAAAATTTAAGGCCCAAAGATCGGTGATGAACAGACAGATGGACGGACGGACGGACGGACAGACAGACATGGCTAATTCGACTCAGCTAGCGATTCTGAGTCGATCCATATGCTTTTTGGTATATGTAGCTAAATTATTTCTCTATGTTACAAACTAAGTATCAAAACTAATATACCCCTATGGGATAGGGTATAAACATTTCTATAACGACCATATAATTAACAGCACATTTTCAACTCATTTTAAACTCACCACACTGTATCACATACTATAACCATTTATGTTGTAAGCTCTTTAAGGAAATACTTTTAAACTCACCTCACTGTATCACATACAATAACCAATAAGTAAGTAAGCTCTTCAAGCAAGAATAATTCGAAACCCACATAGATTATCACATACAAAAACCATTAACGTTATAAGCTCTTCATTTTTCGAGCAAGAATATAATTCTAAACACACTCAGAGTATCTCATCCATAAGCAATGTATAGATTTTATAGAATTAGTTTCGAATTTATAAAATAAGCGCACTCAAAAGGGGTATAAAAGAGTAACCAGAGTGCAAATTGCGAAATATGTAATTCTTCTTCTCGACGAGTATCAGTACTGCTAAATACTTAAGCCTCTGCAAAAATCAGTTAAAGAATTTTCAAGTAAATAAAACGGCGAATTACACTTGTTTTACAGCTGGCAGAACTCGGAGACACTCCCACTCACTGTCACTGAACTGCGATTGTAACAGCACAGTTGAACACATCAGCCTCTGTGATCATACGAGTTGTCGAGCAACCACAAAAACACCCTCAAGAAAACCCCTGTTCTACATTTGCGCCCAACGTGGGGCCCGAGCTTAACAGCGAGTGTATATCTACACACAAACACATACACTACGTATAGTCCGTCCCATAAAAGAAGAAAGATCCCATTTAAGGGAAATTTTCTCTTTTAAGGTATTTTTGATCGCATGAAATTGTTAATGCTTTTCTGTACTTTATCTTTTTTGCAGCGATATTGGAAAACGTAATTGTTTTATTATTAATACGTGTTTTAACTGAAAAAATAAATAGTTGAGATTTTATTTAGAGTTATAAATAGTGTTGTTTTTCATAAAAAGTTATTTGTTTTATAAATAGTGGATAATATTAATCGGAATCCGTTGTGTCGGTTTCAAAATCATCTCCATCAGATGAATCATCTGCTGGGTGTATAACAATTCTTTCAGTTATTCTATCCCATGCAATTTCTGCGCGATGATATTCATCTTCTGTGCGTATTGCTTTTTCACAAACAGAGTTCCAATTTTCCGGAGTTATTTTGTTGAATTCTTCTTCCGCAATATTTTTGACATCGTCCAGTTTAAAAGTTGTATTTCTTGCTGCTACTCTGCTTTTTACTATTCGCCATATATTTTCTATAGGATTTAGGTCCGGATGATAAGGGGGTAATCGTAAGACTTCATGGCCTGCACTCCTAATGATGTCATCAATTTGAAGCTTTCGGGAGGACTTGTTTTGTTTTATTAATCCATATAGCTGTACTTCGCAGCTAGCTGGTTGGTGAGGTATTTTGTTTTCGGATAGCCATTTAATCATATCAGCCTGTAATGATGACGAGTTGGGGACAGTACCATCAATTTTATTGTGATATGTTGCATTGTCCATAACAATAACTGACGGTTCTTCTAAGTAACAAAGAACTTGTTCCCTTAACCATTTTGAAAAGTTTTCGTAGTTCATCTCATTATGGTAGTCACCAGTCTTGCTTCCAGATTTAAAAAGCAGTAGTCCATTTCTAACAAATCCTCCTTTTCCACCAGCATGAGCTATAATCAACCGTGATCCTTTGGAAATATTTGACTTTAAGCCGTCCAAGCTGCCATCTGTCCAAGTATTGGGTCGAGTATGTGTGCTATGAATATAACTTTCATCTTTATAAATAATTGCGTAGCCTTTCTCTCGGAATTCTCGTACTTGGGCAATATACTCGTAGCGTATAAGTTTTATATCCGTTCGTTCGCATAAAATTCTTCGGTTGTTCTCTGTTTTTTTTAAATCTGTATCCATTGTATTGTAAAACCCTGTGTAAAGATGATCGGCTCATGTTGATCTGCAAATCCGAAGCTATTCGTTGATTCAGTGCATTTAGTGTAATTACCATTTTTTCTTCTTTATGAAAATTTTGAATTATTCTTTTCATTACGCTGATGTCAAAGTTGTCCAGTCCGGTGACATAATGGTTGTGAGGTCCTTTTTTTTTTTGGACTTCTGACTTTACCGCTTCTTTCATACTCTTTAAAAATCCTCCATATTGAGCTTCTGGATACTCCTGTTATTTTGGATGATTCATCAAAAAATTTCCAGCTCTGAACTCTCAAATGTGTTTCGGCCTTCTCCATCTCATGTTTTATAACGTTGATGATAACCGCTCGTGTTTGCTTGCTTAATACATATTTGAGAAGTGCAACACCCAGCAAATTTCCCTTTTCTTTGGGGTGGGTTAAGTGTATCTATTGCATGCGCCAACGACGGTTCTGTGTGGACAATCAGTCATTCCTCGATCGTCGATCGAGAGAGATGTTTTCGCAAGCAGGGGTATGCTTGCTTTATGAAATGCGCACACATTTTTTTTAGCTGTAGTTTTTGTTGGAAAAGTAGTTTTGCTTTCTCTAAGAGAATAAAATCCCTGATGTGAAGAGACCTGCGCAAGATATTTTCAGGTACTTTGGGACGGGCTATACAATCTGCGAAAGAGTACACGTGTGGCGACAAATCGACAACTACCGATAGCGTTCAGGGAAGAACAGATGCAGCACATGCTTGCTGCAGTAATGCAAACAACCACGCGAGTAGGCAGTTTCAGTAACTGTCAAGGTTGACGAATTCATTGCGATGATTTCTTGCTTTAAGGACATCGAACACGTTCCCGAAGCCGACACAATCAAGGATTTTCCATTACTCCTTGAAGATGGTGCTCGAAGTTGATGGCAAGTTATCAAAACCGAAGCACACACGTGGGCAGACGTTCTCACATTTCTGAGGAATGAATTTGCACATTCCATACAGGATATATCAATAAATTAAACTTGGGACAAAAACTGTGGTATTTCCAAGACCAACCCAAAATATCCAAGACAATCGTTACTCCATCGCACGTAATGTCAGGTGAGATCAACAAGTACAACTAGTGGTTCAAAAAAATAACACCGATTACCCGAACAAGAAGAACACCCAAAAGCATGTGCTGCCAACAGACCAATAACTTCTGTTCCAGTGACCTTTGATGACACCGAATCTTACTACGGACCAGTTCCATGGGAAACACCAAGGACGAATGCCCACCACGACAATGATTGATCACCTGTTACCTCATGCCACCCAAAACATTTTTTCGCGACTCATTACGTGATGAGATATCGCCAGAATGAAGAGATAAGGCTGAACATGGCATCTTGTCATCAGTCAGGCAAAGGGAAGTTGAACCTATGAATACTGACGATTTCTGCACAGAAATTGTATTAATGTCAATCGACGTAACCCATGAAGACGGTTGCAAGCAGCTACACCAGAAGGGGGTATTCGTCCAGGGAGAGATGCGGGTTTGGTTACAACTCATACTTTAAGCCAAGCATCGAAGAATATACATCGAAATTCGCAACACGAAGGGATTGTCCATATGTAAGTCTTCCAGTTACCAAGTTGCACACAAAGATGACGTAATCATACCAATGGGAACCTACCACGCCTCGGCAATATCACCAAGTTCAATAGACACTGTATAGATACAAATTCTACGAAGACGGGTGCGGCCAAGAAAGTAATCATCCTAAGATCTGTCACCTCACCGAGACGATTAATGCTCCAGAGGGGGAGAACTATAACAACCATCCTGAGACCTGTCACATCATCGTGACGATTGTTGTTCCAGAGGGAAGACTATACCAACCATATCTTCATATCTCCACTCCACCTACCATAACCATTAATATTGTAAGCTCTTAAAGCAAATAAATTTTTAACTAACCCCACTATATCACATACAAGAACCATTAAACTGTAATCTCTTCAAGCAAGCATAATTCTAAACCCACATAGTTTGTGACATACAAGAACCATTAAAGTTGTAAGCTCTTCAGCAAGAATAATTCTAAACTCGCTCAGAGTATCCCATAATTCTAAATCTAATGGTATTAGTTTAGAATTTGTAAAAAAAGTACAGTCAAAGGGGGTATAAAGGAGCAGCCAGAGTGCGAAATATAAGGCTCCGTTTATGGCTACGCGCATTCGCGTTGCGAGATGCGATTTAGCGAAAACGTGAATTTAGACATTCAGACTGGGTAAAAATCAGTTAAAGAATTTTCTATTAAATAAAACGTGGAAGTGCCAATTTGACTTCTTTTTATAAAATTATTGTTTTGTTTCTCAATTGTGGAAATTACAAATGCCAAAAATTGTAGACACTCCCACTCACTGTCATTGAACTGCTATTATAACAGCACGATTGAACACTTCAGCGGTTCAACCACTGTGATAGGTTAACAGTCATACGAGTGGTAGAGCAACCACAAAAACACCCTCGAGAAAACTCCCGTTCTACATTTCTATATACTACGAACAAAAAAAAATCCAATTTTAGTACCAATTTGGTCAAATTTTCACGATTATTTTTTAAAGTTCGAAGTTTAAAGAAAAATTTTTTATACCATTTTAAAGAGTAATGCCTAATACACTTTGTAACCAAATTTCATTCAATTCGTAATAGAACTTTTTCCGCTATGACGTTCCGAAAGATGAATTGAGTTAATACCTCTTGAACCACCCCCGCTGAAAAAAGTACCATGTCATTTTGAAGAACAGTTTCCAATCTATCAATTTGCCAAATTTCATTTTAATCTATTAAGCGGTTTACGAATTCTAAGGATTTGAAAAAAAAATTTCAGGATTTCTATAGAAAAAGTTTTGGAAAAAATCCAATTTTAGTACCAATTTGGTCAAATTTTCACGATTTTTTTTTAAAGTTCGAAGTTTATAGAAAATTGTTTTATACCATTTTAAAGAGTAACTCCTAATACACTTTGTAACCAAATTTCATTCAATTCGTGATAGTACTTTTTGCGTTATGACGTTCCGAACGAAGAATTGAGTTAATAGCCCTTGAACCACCCCCAGCTGAAAAAAGTACCATGTCATTTTCAAGAACAGTTTCCAATCTATCAATTTGCCAAATTTCATTTTAATCTATTAAGCGGTTTACGAGTTATAAGTATTTGAAAAAAAATCAGGATTTCTATGGACAAAGTTTTGGAAAAAATCCAATTCTAGTACCAATTTGGTAATATTTTCACGATTATTTTTTTATGTTCGAAGTTTATAGAAAATTGTTTTATACCATTTTAAAGAGTAACGCCTAATACACTTTGTAACCAAATTTCATTCAATTCGTGAGAGTACTTTTTTGCGTTATGACGTTCCGAACGAAGAATTGAGTTAATAGCCCTTGAACCACCCCAGCTGAAAAAAGTACCATGTCATTTTCAAGAACAGTTTTCAATCTATCAATTTGCCAAATTTCATTTTAATCTATTAAGCGGTTTACGAGTTATAAGTATTTGAAAAAAAAAATCAGGATTTCTATGGACAAAGTTTTGGAAAAAATCCAATTTTAGTACCAATTTGGTCAAATTTTCACGATTATTTTTTTATGTTCGAAGTTTATAGAAAATTGTTTAATCCAATTTAAAGAGTAACTCCTAATACACTTTGTAACCAAATTTCGTTCAATTCGTGATAGTACTTTTTGCGCTATGACGTTCCGAACGAAGAATTGAGCTAATACCCCTTTAACCACACCCCGCTGAAAAAAGTACCATGTCATTTTCAAGAACAGTTTTCAATCTATCAATTTGCCAAATTTCATTTTAATCTATTAAGCGGTTTACGAGTTATAAGTATTTGAAAAAAAAATCAGGATTTCTATGGACAAAGTTTTGGAAAAAATCCAATTTTAGTACCAATTTGGTCAAATTTTCACGATTATTTTTTTATGTTCGAAGTTTATAGAAAATTGTTTTGTACCATTTTAAAGAGTAACGACTATTACACTTTGTAACCAAATTTTATTCAATTCGTGATAGTACTTTTTGCGCTATGACGTTCCGAACGAAGAATTGAGTTAATAGCCCTTGAACCACCCCAAGCTGAAAAAAGTACCATGTCATTTTCAAGAACAGTTTCCAATCTATCAATTTGCCAAATTTCATTATAATCTATTAAGCGGTTTACGAGTTATAAGGATTTGCAAAAAAAAATCAGGATTTCTATGGAAAAAGTTTTGGAAAAAATCCAATTTTAGTACCAATTTGGTCAAATTTTCACGATTATTTTTTTATGTTCGAAGTTTATTGAAAAGTGTTTTATACCATTTTAAAGAGTAACGCCTAATACACTTTGTAACCAAATTTCATTCAATTCGTGATAGTACTTTTTGCGCTATGACGTTCCGAACGAAGAATTGAGTTAATACCCCTTGAACCACCCCAAGCTGAAAAAAATTAGACCGTAGAAGTGCTACGAGGTTGAAGTGAAACTATTATCAAACTATTGACTTCTTATACCCTATCTCATAGAGGTATATTAGTTTTTAAACATAGTTTGTAACATAGAGAAATAATCTAGCTATATATACCTCAAAGTATACCTATGAATTGACTCAGAATCGCTAGCTGAGTCGATTAAGCCATGTCTGTCTGCCCGTCCGTCCGTCTGTACGTCACCGATTTTTAAGACTTCAATTTTGAGCTAGGATAATGAAATTTGGTAGACTCATCTATTGTGATGTCATACAATTTATATAGTGGTGTCGTTATTAAATACTGCAGCCAAACCTTAATGGTGCTTTTATTGGCCAGACCGCTCAAATAACTGGACTTGTGAATTTTCTTCTTTTTAATGTGAACATTGATGCAATGATCGTCATCTAAATGTCTTGGAAGTTTTTTCACCCTTGTATTTACTTCAACTGGAACGTTGATGATCTGGCCATATATTCCATATTGTCCATGTCCATGCCGTAATCGTCGTATTTGCATGAATATAATTCTTGGTGATATAAGTCTTTCTGATACCAAGTCTAGGTGGGGCAGATGATGGGGTACTTGTGGATAAAAGAAGCCATTATACATTGACAATGTTGGGACAGAGGCGGTGTTGAGTGATCTGAAGCAAGGATTGCAAACTTTCATTTGTTCTCTATTCATAGTCGGTGCAATTGTGTTCAAAATGTCAGCATGCTGAATCGCCGGAACTCTTAAATCCTCTTTAAACCACAATCGATCACAAATAGAGCAAGGAATGCCAAAAGAGTTATTCTTAAATTTGTTATCGAATTCTTTATAAATATTCTCAAATCGAATGAATAGCCTTACAAAGTAGGCTAGTGATAACTGTAAATTCTGGGATGTCATTTGCCCTCATTGACGGTCCTGAAATGTCTTTAGCGATACATGGAATATTCAGGGTCGCCGGTACATTAAAATCATTGAAGGATTTATCGGCTTGTCCGACTTCCATTGCCAGTGAAGCGTTCGGAAGTTCTTGGACGATGACAGCCCTCTTCCTTGCCCTATGTTTCCGGACACGTTCTTTACTAGTTTTTTTTTGTTTTTAGAACGAAGTCGAGGTCGATATTCTTTGCACCTCTGTGCATTTGATTTTGGCATTTTGATGTAGCGTAAAATAAAATTTTTGTTTTCCGCTATGATGCGTTCACCTCAAGTGACTGTTCATAAATGTCTAAATGAAATGAAATATCGCATGCACCACTATGAAATGTCCAAAGTAACACAAACTATGACACAAAACACATATTTCGTTTTTCGTATCCACAGACCACAACCACAATCCACACCAGGGTTGCAATAGTCGACGCAATTGTACATTTTTCGATACAATCGACATTGCTTCAGTACACAAATACACTTTATATAAAATTCGATACAATTTGTGCTGCAGCTATTTTAATAGGTATTTATCTTCGCAAACTTGCAAGTCTTTATTTTCTTAAAACAGTTAAACTCAATATATTATACAATTTCAAGTCGCTAAGATCTGCATTTAGTTTCTCAAAATTAAATAAAATTTCCACATAAATGGAAATAAAAAAAATGTTTGTCTGATCAAAATAAAAAAATATCTGATCATTAAATCCCGGGGTTAGCTCTAGATATAAATCGACTAAAAAACTGCTTTCTCGAGTTAACTATAATTTAATCCCGAAACTAGGATGATCTCGCACTGAAAACTGGGCCTTAAAAGTCCTTTTCAAATTTTAACGACTAAATTTTAAGACAAGGAATTTTGTAGCCATCTTTAATCTTGATGACTGCAGTAAGCAACGATTTTAATACTGATCCTGGCAAGCTATCAAGAGAGTTTACTCAAAACAGAAATATTACACGATTTCGCAAAAATAATGAATTTTTATTTCCGTTAAATGATCATTATGACTAAAAGCTGACAAAAGAGTGGCGTTACAAGGAAAAAATGATCATAAGTAGTGACCGTTAGGCCATTATGTGCATTGAAAAACAAAACTAAGTGAGATAGAGATTTTTTTCTTTTAAGAGAAATTAAATGCCTGCACTTAATGATTTTTATATTTTCATCAATTTTGTACCTACTTAAACCTTTGAACTGACGATATTATAATTGTATAAAATAAATAGCTAGATAAACACCAAACAATGATCAAAATCAACCAGTACAATTTCAATACAATTTTTTTAACTTTCAATACAATGCTGAAAAGCCAATTTTCATCCCTTATCCACACTATGACTAAACCAACAAAATTCACAACAGAGCGATCTCTTACGCTTGCGCTCTCACATGTTGTTGTTGTTGTTCCGCCGCGCTTGCCCCCCACCTTTCTCATTTAATTTTCTGATGTGTATTGTGCTTTGGCCTTTGGCTTCACAGAGTCACACTTCACTACAGAGTGCTCTCTCATCCTTACGCTCTTGCTTGTCGTTTGCCTGCCGTTTTCCCACCAAGTTAGCTTTCCCCTACCCAAGACTTTTCGAGTCGTTACATGTGTGTTTGGATTTACCCCGACGAGCCCAAAGAAGTTTCACTTCAAAAAGTACCATGTCATTTTCAAGAACAGTTTCCAATCTATCAATTCGTCAAATTTCATTTAAATCTATTAAGCGGTTTACGAGTTATAAGGATTTGAAAAAAAAATTCAGGATTTCTATGGAAAAAGTTTTTGGAAAAAATCCAATTTTAGTACCAATTTGGTCAAATTTTCACGATTATTTTTTTATGTTCGAAGTTTATAGAAAATTGTTTAATCCAATTTAAAGAGTAACTCCTAATACACTTTGTAACCAAATTTCGTTCAATTCGTGATAGTACTTTTTGCGCTATGACGTTCCGAACGAAGAATTGAGTTAGTACCCCTTGAACCCGCTGAAAAAAGGACCATGCCATTTTCAAGAACAGTTTCCAATCTATCAATTTGCCAAATTTCATTTTAATCTATTAAGCGGTTTACGAGTTATAATGATTTGAAAACAAAATATTCAGGATTTCTATGGAAAAAGTTTTGGAAAAAAACGAATTTTAGTACCAATTTGGTCAAATTTTTATGATTATTTTTTTATGTTCGAAGTTTATAGAAAATTGTTTTATACCATTTTAAAGAGTAACTCCTAATACACTTTGTAACCAAATTTCGTTCAATTCGTGATAGTACTTTTGGCGCTATGACGTTCCGAACGAAGAATTGAGTTAATAGCCCTTGAACCACCCCCCACTGAAAAACGTACCATGTCATTTTCAAGAACAGTTTCCAACCTATCAATTTGCCAAATTTCATTTTAATCTATTAAGCGGTTTACGAGTTATAAGGATTTGAAAAAAAAATTTCAGGATTTCTATGGAAAAAGTTTTGGAAGAAATCCAATTTTAGTACCAATTTGGTCAAATTTTCACGATTATTTTTTTATGTTCGAAGTTTATAGAAAATTGTTTTATACCATTTTAAAGAGTAACTCCTAATACACTTTGTAACCAAATTTCGTTCAATTCGTGATAGTACTTTTGGCGCTATGACGTTCCGAACGAAGAATTGAGTTAATAGCCCTTGAACCACTCCCCACTGAGAAACGTACCATGTCATTTTCAAGAACAGTTTCCAACCTATCAATTTGCCAAATTTCATTTTAATCTATTAAGCGGTTTACGAGTTATAAGGATTTGAAAACAAAATATTCAGGATTTCTATGGAAAAAGTTTTGGAAAAAATCGAATTTTAATACCAATTTGGTCAAATTTTTACAATTATTTTTTTATGTTCGAAGTTTATAGAAAATTGTTTTATACCATTTTAAAGAGTAACTCCTAATACACTTTGTAACCAAATTTCGTTCAATTCGTGATAGTACTTTTGGCGCTATGACGTTCCGAACGAAGAATTGAGTTAATAGCCCTTGAACCACCCCCCGCTGAAAAAAAAATCCCTGTCATTTTCAAGAACAGTTTCCAATCTATCAATTTGCCAAATTTCATTTTAATCTGTTAAGCGGTTTACGAGTTATAAGGATTTGAAAAAAAAAATTTCAGGATTTCTATGGAAAAAGTTTTTGAAAAAATCCAATTTTAGTACCAATTTGGTCAAATTTTCACGATTATTTTTTTATGTTCGAAGTTTATAGAAAACTTTTTTATACCATTTTGAAGAGTAACGCCTAATACCCTTTGTAACCAAATTTCATTCAATTCGTGATAGTACTTTTTGCGCTATGAAGTTCCGAACGAAGAATTGAGTTAATACCCCTTGAACCACCCCCCGCTTTAAAAAGTACCATGTCATTTTCAAGAACAGTTTCCAATCTATCAATTTGCCAAATTTCATTTTAATCTATTAAGCGCTTTACGAGTTATAAGGATTTGAAAAAAAAAATTTCAGGATTTCTATGGAAAAAGGTTTGGAAAAAATCCAATTTTAGTACCAATTTGGTCAAATTTTCACGATTATTTTTTATGTTCGAAGTTTATAGAAAATTGTTTTATACCATTTTAAAGAGTAAAGCTTAGTACGCAGCTCGCGCTAAATTTTATCTTTACTACTCTCCACTTGTTTTCTCCAATCCAAAGATAAATGCTCGCTAAATTCGAACACAGCGTATAGATGAGTCAGGGAAATGTCATGAGTTCGCAGATGTCAGTAATATTAATATTTTCTTTGTTAATAAAGATGTCGTCTTCATTGAGAAATTCGTCCATAAAATATTCTTCTTCATTTGCTTCCATTTTGTTTTTATTTTTTATTAAAATTTCGCCGATTTAAATGCCTCGCACATTAATTTCGCGAGATAAATAAGTGGAGACCTTTCATGCGCTGAGTATAACCCTTTTCGTATAACACTTAATATTGTTATACCCTACCTACATTTTGTGTGTCCCATCTTTATGAAGTTAAGAATTTATTTCGCGAGCTGCGTACTGAACTGATAAATTTGCTCGCTAAATTTTATCTCTGTAGAGATTTTTGTATGGGAGATAAAATTTAGCGCGAGCTGCGTACTAAGCTTAACGCCTAATACACTTTGTAACCAAATTTCATTCAATTCGTTATAGTACTTTTTGCGCTTTGACGTTCCGAACGAAGAATTGAGTTAATACCCCTTGAATCACCCCCGCTGAAAAAAGTACCATGTCATTTTCAAGAACAGTTTCCAATCTATCAATTTGCCAAATTTCATTTTAATCTATTATGCGGTTTACGAGTTATAAGGATTTGAAAAAAAATTTCAGGATTTCTATCGAAGAAGTTTTGGAAAAATCCAATTTTAGTACCAATTTGGTGAAATTTTCACGATTATTTTTTTATGTTCGAAGTTTATAGAAAATTGTTTTATACCATTTTAAAGAGTAACTCCTAATAAACTTTGTAACCAAATTTCATTCAATTCGTGATAGTACTTTTTGCGCTATGACGTTCCGAACGAAGAATTGAGTTAATACCCCTTGAACCACCCCCCACTGAAAAACGTACCATGTCATTTTAAAGAACAGTTTCCAATCTATCAATTTGCCAAATTTCATTTTAATCTATTAAGCGGTCTACGAGTTATAAGGATTTGAAAAAAAAATTTCAGGATTTCTATCGAAGAAGTTTTGGAAAAATCCAATTTTAGTACCAATTTGGTGAAATTTTCACGATTATTTTTTTATGTTCGAAGTTTATAGAAAATTGTTTTATACCATTTTAAAGAGTAACGCCTAATACACTTTGTAACCAAATTTCGTTCAATTCGTGATAGTACTTTTTGCGCTATAACGTTCCGAACGAAGAATTGAGTTAATACCCCTTGAACCACCCCCCACTGAAAAACGTACCATGTCATTTTAAAGAACAGTTTCCAATCTATCAATTTGGCAAATTTCATTTTAATCTATTAAGCGGTCTACGAGTTATAAGGATTTGAAAAAAAAATTTCAGGATTTCTATCGAAGAAGTTTTGGAAAAATCCAATTTTAGTACCAATTTGGTGAAATTTTCACGATTATTTTTTTATGTTCGAAGTTTATAGAAAATTGTTTTATACCATTTTAAAGAGTAACGCCTAATACACTTTGTAACCAAATTTCGATCAATTCGTGATAGTACTTTTTGCGCTATAACGTTCCGAACGAAGAATTGAGTTAATACCCCTTGAACCACCCCCCACTGAAAAAAGTACCATGTACCAGGATTACTATGGAAAAAGTTTTGGAAAAATCCAATGTTAGTACCAATTTGGTTAAATTTTCACGATTATTTTTTTATGTTCGAAGTTTATAGAAAATTGTTTTATACCATTTTAAAGAGTAACGCCTAATACACTTTGTAACCAAATTTCGTTCAATTCGTGATAGTACTTTTTGCGCTATGACGTTCCGAACGAAGAATTGAGTTAATACCCCTTGAACCACCCCCCACTGAAAAACGTACCATGTCATTTTCAAGAACAGTTTCCAATCTATCAATTTGCCAAATTTCATTTTAATCTATTAAGCGGTTTACGAGTTATAAGGATTTGAAAAAAAAATTCAGGATTTCTATGGAAAAAGTTTTGGAAAAAATCTAATTTTAGTACCAATTTGGTCAAATTTTCACGATTTTTTCCAATCTATCAATTTGCCAAATTTCATTTTAATCTATTAAGCGGTTTACGAGTTATAAGGATTTGAAAAAAAAAAATCAGGATTTCTATGGAAAAAGTTTTGGAAGAAATCCAATTTTAGTACCAATTTGGTAAACTTTTCACGATTATTTTTTATGTTTGAAGTTTATAGAAAATTGTTTTATACCATTTTAAAGAGTAACGCCTAATACACTTTGTAACCAAATTTCATTCAATTCGTGATAGTACTTTTTGCGCTATGACGTTCCGAACGAAGAATTGAGTTAATACCCCTTGAACCACCCCCATCTGAAAAAAGTACCATGCCATTTTCAAGAACAGTTTCCAATCTATCAATTTGGCAAATTTCATTTTAATCTATTAAGCGGTTTACGAGTTATAAGGATTTGAAAAAAAAATTTCAGGATTTCTATGGAAAAAGTTTTGGAAAAAAACCAATTTTAGTACCAATTTGGTCAAATTTTCACGATTATTTTTTTATGTTCGAAGTTTATAGAAAATTGTTTTATACCATTTTAAAGAGTAACGCCTAATACACTTTGTAACCAAATTTCATTCAATTCGTGATAGTACTTTTTGCGTTATGACGTTCCGAACGAAGAATTGAGTTAATAGCCCTTGAACCACCCCCAGCTGAAAAAAGTACCATGTCATTTTCAAGAACAGTTTCCAATCTATCAATTTGCCAAATTTCATTTTAATCTATTAAGCGGTTTACGAGTTATAAGGATTTGAAAAAAAAAAATTCAGTATTTCTATGGAAAAAGTTTTGGAAAAAATCCAATTTTAGTACGAATTTGGTCAAATTTTTACGATTATTTTTTTATGTTCGAAGTTTATAGAAAATTGTTTTATACCATTTTAAAGAGTAACGCCTAATACACTTTGTAACCAAATTTCATTCAATTCGTGATAGTACTTTTTGCGCTATGACGTTCCGAACGAAGAATTGAGTTAGTACCCCTTGAACCACCCCCCGCTGAAAAAAGTACCTTGTTATTTTCAAGAACAGTTTCCAATCAATCAATTAGCCAAATTTCATTTTAATCTATTAAGCGGTTTACGAGTTATAAGTATTTGAAAAAAAAAATCAGGATTTCTATGGAATTTTTTTTGGAAAAAATACAATTTTAGTACCAATTTGGTCAAATTTTCACGATTATTTTTTTATGTTCGAAGTTTATAGAAAATTGTTTTATACCATTCTAAAGAGTAACGCCTAATACACTTTGTAACCAAATTTCGTTCAATTCGTGATAGTACTTTTTGCGCTATGACGTTCCGAACGAAGAATTGAGTTAATACAACTTTAACCACACCCCGCTGAAAAAAATACCATGTCATTTTCAAGAACAGTTTCCAATCTATCAATTTGCCAAATTTCATTTTAATCTATGAAGCGGTTTACGAGTTATAAGGATTTGAAAAAAAAAAATTCAGTATTTCTATGGAAAAAGTTTTGGAAAAAATCCAATTTTAGTACGAATTTGGTCAAATTTTTACGATTATTTTTTTATGTTCGAAGTTTATAGAAAATTGTTTTATACCATTTTAAAGAGTAACGCCTAATACACTTTGTAACCAAATTTCATTCAATTCGTGATAGTACTTTTTGCGCTATGACGTTCCGAACGAAGAATTGAGTTAGTACCCCTTGAACCACCCCCCGCTGAAAAAAGTACCTTGTTATTTTCAAGAACAGTTTCCAATCAATCAATTAGCCAAATTTCATTTTAATCTATTAAGCGGTTTACGAGTTATAAGGATTTGAAAAAAAAATTCAGGATTTCTATGGAAAAAGTTTTGGAAAAAATCTAATTTTAGTACCAATTTGGTCAAATTTTCACGATTTTTTCCAATCTATCAATTTGCCAAATTTCATTTTAATCTATTAAGCGGTTTACGAGTTATAAGGATTTGAAAAAAAAAAATCAGGATTTCTATGGAAAAAGTTTTGGAAGAAATCCAATTTTAGTACCAATTTGGTAAACTTTTCACGATTATTTTTTATGTTTGAAGTTTATAGAAAATTGTTTTATACCATTTTAAAGAGTAACGCCTAATACACTTTGTAACCAAATTTCATTCAATTCGTGATAGTACTTTTTGCGCTATGACGTTCCGAACGAAGAATTGAGTTAATACCCCTTGAACCACCCCCATCTGAAAAAAGTACCATGCCATTTTCAAGAACAGTTTCCAATCTATCAATTTGGCAAATTTCATTTTAATCTATTAAGCGGTTTACGAGTTATAAGGATTTGAAAAAAAAATTTCAGGATTTCTATGGAAAAAGTTTTGGAAAAAAACCAATTTTAGTACCAATTTGGTCAAATTTTCACGATTATTTTTTTATGTTCGAAGTTTATAGAAAATTGTTTTATACCATTTTAAAGAGTAACGCCTAATACACTTTGTAACCAAATTTCATTCAATTCGTGATAGTACTTTTTGCGTTATGACGTTCCGAACGAAGAATTGAGTTAATAGCCCTTGAACCACCCCCAGCTGAAAAAAGTACCATGTCATTTTCAAGAACAGTTTCCAATCTATCAATTTGCCAAATTTCATTTTAATCTATTAAGCGGTTTACGAGTTATAAGGATTTGAAAAAAAAAAATTCAGTATTTCTATGGAAAAAGTTTTGGAAAAAATCCAATTTTAGTACGAATTTGGTCAAATTTTTACGATTATTTTTTTATGTTCGAAGTTTATAGAAAATTGTTTTATACCATTTTAAAGAGTAACGCCTAATACACTTTGTAACCAAATTTCATTCAATTCGTGATAGTACTTTTTGCGCTATGACGTTCCGAACGAAGAATTGAGTTAGTACCCCTTGAACCACCCCCCGCTGAAAAAAGTACCTTGTTATTTTCAAGAACAGTTTCCAATCAATCAATTAGCCAAATTTCATTTTAATCTATTAAGCGGTTTACGAGTTATAAGTATTTGAAAAAAAAAATCAGGATTTCTATGGAATTTTTTTTGGAAAAAATACAATTTTAGTACCAATTTGGTCAAATTTTCACGATTATTTTTTTATGTTCGAAGTTTATAGAAAATTGTTTTATACCATTCTAAAGAGTAACGCCTAATACACTTTGTAACCAAATTTCGTTCAATTCGTGATAGTACTTTTTGCGCTATGACGTTCCGAACGAAGAATTGAGTTAATACAACTTTAACCACACCCCGCTGAAAAAAATACCATGTCATTTTCAAGAACAGTTTCCAATCTATCAATTTGCCAAATTTCATTTTAATCTATGAAGCGGTTTACGAGTTATAAGGATTTCAAAAAAAAATTTAAGGATTTCTATGGACAAAGTTTTGGAAAAAATCCAATTCTAGTACCAATTTGGTAATATTTTCACGATTATTTTTTTATGTTCGAAGTTTATAGAATATTGTTTTATACCATTTTAAAGAGTAACGCCTAATACACTTTGTAACCAAATTTCGTTCAATTCGTGATAGTACTTTTTGCGCTATGACGTTCCGAACGAAGAATTGAGTTACTACCCCTTGAACCACCCCCCGCTGAAAAAAGTACCTTGTCATTTTCAAGAACAGTTTCCAATCTATCAATTTGCCAAATTTCATTTTAATCTATTAAGCGGTTTACGAGTTATAAGTATTTGAAAAAAAAAAATCAGGATTTCTATGGAAATTTTTTTGGAAAAAATACAATTTTAGTACCAATTTGGTCAAATTTTCACGATTATTTTTTTATGTTCGAAGTTTATAGAAAATTGTTTTATACCATTCTAAAGAGTAACGCCTAATACACTTTGTAACCAAATTTCGTTCAATTCGTGATAGTATTTTTTGCGCTATGACGTTCCGAACGAAGAATTGAGTTACTACCCCTTGAACCACCCCCCGCTGAAAAAAGTACCTTGTTATTTTCAAGAACAGTTTCCAATCTATCAATTTTCCAAATTTCATTTTAATCTATTAAGCGGTTTACGATTTATAAGTATTTGAAAAAAAATCAGGATTTCTATGGACAAAGTTTTGGAAAAAATCCAATTCTAGTACCAATTTGGTCATATTTTCATGATTATTTTTTTATGTTCGAAGTTTATAGAAAATTGTTTTATACAATTTTAAAGAGTAACGCCTTAATACACTTTGTAACCAAATTTCGTTCAATTCGTGATAGTACTTTTTGCGCTATGACGTTCCGAACGAAGAATTGAGTTAATAGCCCTTGAACCACCCCAAGCTGAAAAAAGTACCATGTCATTTTCAAGAACAGTTTCCAATCTATCAATTCGTCAAATTTCATTTAAATCTATTAGGCGGTTTACGAGTTATAAGGATTTGAAAAAAAAATTCAGGATTTCTATGGAAAATGTTTTTGGAAAAAATCCAATTTTAGTACCAATTTGGTCAAATTTTCACGATTATTTTTTTATGTTCGAAGTTTATAGAAAATTGTTTTGTACCATTTTAAAGAGTAACGACTATTACACTTTGTAACCAAATTTCGTTCAATTCGTCATAGTACTTTTTGCGCTATGACGTTCCGAATGAAGAATTGAGTTAGTACCCCTTGAACCACCCCCCGCTGAAAAAAGTACCATGTAATTTTCAAGAACAGTTTCAAATCTATCAATTTGCCAAATTTCATTTAAATCTATTAGGCGGTTTACGAGTTATAAGGATTTGAAAAAAAAAATTCAGGATTTCTATGGAAAAAGTTTTTGAAAAAATCCAATTTTGTTATCAATTTGGTCAAATTTTCACGATTATTTTTTTATGTTCGAAGTTTATAGAAAATTGTTTTATACCATTTTAAAGAGTAACGCCTAATACACTTTGTAACCAAATTTCATTCAATTCGTGATAGTACTTTTTGCGTTATGACGTTACGAACGAATAATTGAGTTAATAGCCCTTGAACCACCCCCCGCTGAAAAAAGTACCATGTCATATTCAAGAACAGTTTCCAATCTATCAATTTGCCAAATTTCATTTTAATCTATTAAGCGGTTTACGAGTTATAAGGATTTGAAAAAAAAAATTCAGGATTTCTATGGAAAAAGTTTTTGAAAAAATCCAATTTTGTTATCAATTGGTCAAATTTTCACGATTATTTTTTTATGTTCGAAGTTTATAGAAAATTGTTTTATACCATTTTAAAGAGTAACGCCTAATACACTTTGTAACCAAATTTCATTCAATTCGTGATAGTACTTTTTGCGCTATGACGTTCCGAACGAAGAATTGAGTTAGTACCCCTCGAACCACCCCCCGCTGAAAAAAGTACCATGTCATTTTCAAGAACAGTTTCCAATCAATCAATTAGCCAAATTTCATTTTAATCTATTAAGCGGTTTACGAGTTATAATGATTTGAAAACAAAATATTCAGGATTTCTATGGAATTTTTTTTTGGAAAAAATCCAATTTTAGTACCAATTTGGTCAAATTTTCACGATTATTTTTTTATGTTCGAAGTTTATAGAAAATTGTTTTGTACCATTTTAAAGAGTAACGACTATTACACTTTGTAACCAAATTTCGTTCAATTCGTCATAGTACTTTTTGCGCTATGACGTTCCGAATGAAGAATTGAGTTAGTACCCCTTGAACCACCCCCCGCTGAAAAAAGTACCATGTAATTTTCAAGAACAGTTTCAAATCTATCAATTTGCCAAATTTCATTTAAATCTATTAGGCGGTTTACGAGTTATAAGGATTTGAAAAAAAAAATTCAGGATTTCTATGGAAAAAGTTTTTGAAAAAATCCAATTTTGTTATCAATTTGGTCAAATTTTCACGATTATTTTTTTATGTTCGAAGTTTATAGAAAATTGTTTTATACCATTTTAAAGAGTAACGCCTAATACACTTTGTAACCAAATTTCATTCAATTCGTGATAGTACTTTTTGCGTTATGACGTTACGAACGAATAATTGAGTTAATAGCCCTTGAACCACCCCCCGCTGAAAAAAGTACCATGTCATATTCAAGAACAGTTTCCAATCTATCAATTTGCCAAATTTCATTTTAATCTATTAAGCGGTTTACGAGTTATAAGGATTTGAAAAAAAAAATTCAGGATTTCTATGGAAAAAGTTTTTGAAAAAATCCAATTTTGTTATCAATTGGTCAAATTTTCACGATTATTTTTTTATGTTCGAAGTTTATAGAAAATTGTTTTATACCATTTTAAAGAGTAACGCCTAATACACTTTGTAACCAAATTTCATTCAATTCGTGATAGTACTTTTTGCGCTATGACGTTCCGAACGAAGAATTGTGTTAATACCCCTTGAACCACCCCCGCTGAAAAAAGTACCATGTCATTTTCAAGAACAGTTTCCAATCTATCAATTTGCCAAATTTCATTTTAATCTATTAAGCGGTTTACGAGTTATAAGGATTTGAAAAAAAAATTCAGGATTTCTATGGAAAAAGTTTTTGAAAAAATCCAATTTTGTTATCAATTGGTCAAATTTTCACGATTATTTTTTTATGTTCGAAGTTTATAGAAAATTGTTTTATACCATTTTAAAGAGTAACGCCTAATACACTTTGTAACCAAATTTCATTCAATTCGTGATAGTACTTTTTGCGTTATGACGTTACGAACGAATAATTGAGTTAATAGCCCTTGAACCACCCCCCGCTGAAAAAAGTACCATGTCATATTCAAGAACAGTTTCCAATCTATCAATTTGCCAAATTTCATTTTAATCTATTAAGCGGTTTACGAGTTATAAGGATTTGAAAAAAATATTTCAGGATTTCAATAAAAAAAGATTTGTAAAAAAAATTTAATTTTAGTACCAATTTGGTCAAATTTTCACGATTATTTTTTTATGTTCGAAGTTTATAGAAAATTGTTTTATACCATTTTAAAGAGTAACGCCTAATACACTTTGTAACCAAATTTCATTCAATTCGTGATAGTACTTTTTGCGCTATGACGTTCCGAACGAAGAATTGTGTTAATACCCCTTGAACCACCCCCGCTGAAAAAAGTACCATGTCATTTTCAAGAACAGTTTCCAATCTATCAATTTGCCAAATTTCATTTTAATCTATTAAGCGGTTTACGAGTTATAAGGATTTGAAAAAAAAAATTCAGGATTTCTATGGAAAAAGTTTTTGAAAAAATCCAATTTTGTTATCAATTGGTCAAATTTTCACGATTATTTTTTTATGTTCGAAGTTTATAGAAAATTGTTTTATACCATTTTAAAGAGTAACGCCTAATACACTTTGTAACCAAATTTCATTCAATTCGTGATAGTACTTTTTGCGCTATGACGTTCCGAACGAAGAATTGAGTTAGTACCCCTCGAACCACCCCCCGCTGAAAAAAGTACCATGTCATTTTCAAGAACAGTTTCCAATCTATCAATTTGCCAAATTTCATTTTAATCTATTAAGCGGTTTACGAGTTATAAGGATTTGAAAAAAAAAATTTCAGGATTTCTATGGAAAAAGTTTTGGAAAAAATCCAATTTTAGTACCAATTTGGTCAAATTTTCACGATTACTTTTTTATGTTCGAAGTTTATAGAAAATTGTTTTATACCATTTTAAAGAGTAACGCCTAATACACTTTGTAACCAAATTTCATTCAATTCGTGATAGTACTTTTTGCGCTATGACGTTCCGAACGAAGAATTGAGTTAGTACCCCTTGAACCACCCCCCGCTGAAAAAAGTACCATGTCATTTTCAAGAACAGTTTCCAATCTATCAATTTGCCAAATTTCATTTTAATCTATTCAGCGGTTTTCGGGTTATAAGGATTTTAAAAAAAAATTTCAGGATTTCTATGGAAAAAGTTTTTGAAAAAATCCAATTTTGTTACCAATTTGGTCAAATTTTCACGATTATTTTTTTATGTTCGAAGTTTATAGAAAATTGTTTTATACCATTTTAAAGAGTAACGCCTAATACACTTTGTAACCAAATTTCATTCAATTCGTGATAGTACTTTTTGCGCTATGACGTTCCGAACGAAGAATTGAGTTAATACCCCTTGAACCACCCCCCCTGAAAAAAAGTACCATGTCATATTCAAGAACAGTTTCCAATCTATCAATTTGCCAAATTTTATTTTAATCTATTAAGCGGTTTACGAGTTATAAGGATTTGTGAAAAAAAAATTCAGGATTTCTATGGAAAAAGTTTTGGAAAAAAAACAATTTTAGTACCAATTTGGTCAAATTTTCACGATTATTTTTTATGTTTGAAGTTTATAGAAAATTGTTTTATACCATTTTAAAGAGTAACGCCTAATATACTTTGTAACCAAATTTCATTCAATTCGTGATAGTACTTTTTGCGCTATGACGTTCCGAATGAAGAATTGAGTTAGTACCCCTTGAACCACCCCCGCTGAAAAAAGTACCATGTCATTTTCAAGAACAGTTTCCAATCTATCAATTTGCCTAATTTCAATTTGATCTATTAAGCGGTTTACGAGTTATAAGGATTTGAAAAAAAAAATTCAGGATTTCTATGGAAAAAGTTTTGGAAAAAATCCAATTTTAGTACCAATTTGGTCAAATTTTCCAGATTATTTTTTTATGTTCGAAGTTTATAGAAAATTGTTTTATACCATTTTAAAGAGTAACTCCTAATACACTTTGTAACCAAATTTCGTTCAATTCGTCATAGTACTTTTTACGCTATGACGTTCCGAAAGAAGAATTGAGTTAGTACCCCTTGAACCACCCCCGCTGAAAAAAGTACCATGTCATTTTCAAGAACAGTTTGCAATCTATCAATTTGCGAAATTTCATTTTAATCTATTAAGCGGCTTACGAGTTATAAGGTTTTGAAAAAAAAATTTCAGGATTTCTATGGAAAAAGTTTTGGAAAAATCCAATGTTAGTACCAATTTGGTCAAATTTTCACGATTATTTTTTTATGTTCGAAGTTTATAGAAAATTGTTTTATACCATTTTAAATAGGAACGCCTAATACACTTTGTAACCAAATTTCATTCAATTCGTGATAGTACTTTTTGCGCTATGACGTTCCGAACGAAGAATTGAGTTAATACCCCTTGAACCACCCCCCGCTGAAAGAAATACCATGTCATATTGAAGAACAGTTTCCAATCTATCAGTTTGCCAAATTTTATTTTAATCTATTAAGCGGTTTACGAGTTATAAGGGTTTGAAATAAAAATTTCAGGATTTCTATGGAAAAAGTTTTGGAAAAAATCCAATTTTAGTACCAATTTGGTCAAATTTTCACGATTATTTTTTTATGTTCGAAGTTTATAGAAAATTCTTTTATACCATTTTAAAGAGTAACTCCTAATACACTTTGTAACCAAATTTCGTTCAATTCGTGATAGTACTTTTTGCGCTATGACGTTCCGAACGAAGAATTGAGTTAATAGCCCTTGAATCACCCCCGCTGAAAAAAGTACCATGTCATTTTCAAGAACAGTTTCCAATCTATCAATTTGCCAAATTTCATTTTAATCTATTATGCGGTTTACGAGTTATAAGGATTTGAAAAAAAATTTCAGGATTTCTATCGAAGAAGTTTTGGAAAAATCCAATTTTAGTACCAATTTGGTGAAATTTTCACGATTATTTTTTTATGTTCGAAGTTTATAGAAAATTGTTTTATACCATTTTAAAGAGTAACTCCTAATAAACTTTGTAACCAAATTTCATTCAATTCGTGATAGTACTTTTTGCGCTATGACGTTCCGAACGAAGAATTGAGTTAATACCCCTTGAACCACCCCCCACTGAAAAACGTACCATGTCATTTTAAAGAACAGTTTCCAATCTATCAATTTGCCAAATTTCATTTTAATCTATTAAGCGGTTTACGAGTTATAATGATTTGAAAAAAAAATATTCAGGATTTCTATGGAAAAAGTTTTGGAAAAAATCCAATTTTAGTAATAATTTGGTCAAATTTTCACGATTATTTTTTTATGTTCAAAGTTTATAGAAAATTGTTTTATACCATTTTAAAGAGTAACGCCTAATACACTTTGTAACCAAATTTCATTCAATTCGTGATAGTACTTTTTGCGCTATGACGTTCCGAACGAAGAATTGAGTTAATACCCCTTGAACCACCCCCCGCTGAAAGAAATACCATGTCATATTGAAGAACAGTTTCCAATCTATCAATTTGCCAAATTTCATTTTAATCTATTAAGCGGTTTTCGAGTTATAAGGATTTGAAAAAAAAATTTCAGGATTTCTATGGAAAAAGTTTTGGAAAAAAACCAATTTTAGAACCAATTTGGTCAAATTTTCACGATTATTTTTTTATGTTCGAAGTTTATAGAAAATTGTTTTATACCATTTTAAAGAGTAACGCCTAATACACTTTGTAACCAAATTTCATTCAATTCGTGATAGTACTTTTTGCGCTATGACGTTCCGAACGAAGAATTGAGTTAATAGCCCTTGAACCACCCCCAGCTGAAAAAAGTACCATGTCATTTTCAAGAACAGTTTCCAATCTATCAATTTGCCAAATTTCATTTTAATCTATTAAGCGGTTTACGAGTTATAATGATTTGAAAACAAAATATTCAGGATTTCTATGGAAAAAGTTTTGGAAAAAATCCAATTTTAGTACCAATTTGGTCAAATTTTCACGATTATTTTTTAAAGTTCGAAGTTTATAGAAAATTGTTTTATACCATTTTAAAGAGTAACGCCTATTACACTTTGTAACCAAATTTCATTCAATTCGTGATAGTACTTTTTGCGCTATGACGTTCCGAACGAAGAATTGAGTTAATACCCCTTGAACCACCCCCGCTGAAAAAAGTACCATGTCATTTTCAAGAACAGTTTACAATCTATCAATTCGTCAAATTTCATTTTAATCTATTAAGCGGTTTACGAGTTATAAGGATTTGAAAAAAAATTTCAGGATTTCTATGGAAAAAGTTTTGGAAAAAATCGAATTTTAGTACCAATTTGGTCAAATTTTTACGATTATTTTGTTATGTTCGAAGTTTATAGAAAATTGTTTTATACCATTTTAAAGAGTAACTCCTAATACAGTTTGTAACCAAATTTCGTTCAATTTGTGATAGTACTTTTGGCGCTATGACGTTCCGAACGAAGAATTGAATTAATAGCCCTTGAACCACTCCCCACTGAAAAACGTACCATGTCATTTTCAAGAACAGTTTCCAATCTATCAATTTGCCAAATTTCATTATACCCTATCCCATAGGGGTATATTAGTTTTGATACATAGTTTGTAACATAGAGAAATAATTTAGCTACATATACCTCAAAGTATATGGATCGACTCAGAATCGATAGCTGAGTCGATTTAGCCATGTCTGTCCGTCCGTCCGTCCGTCCGTCCGTCCGTCCGTCCGTACGTCACCAGTTTTTGGGCCTTAAATTTTGAGCTAGAAGGATGAAATTTGGTACACGTGCTCTTTGTTGCTCCCAGCAGAACAAGTGTAAAAATTTTTGAAATCCGCCCACTGCCACGCCCCCTTTTTAGAAAAACGTATTTTTTGGCCAAACCATAAGGAATTTTGAAAAACTTTCTGAACAACATATTTAGACAATCTGAATATCTGTATTTCGTTCATATAAAGTTTTTTGCCACGCCCACTTTTTGGGGGCGTTTTTAATAAAAAACGTTTTTCGGTCAAATTTTAAAATTTTCGAAAAAACTTTTGATGCAGAATCATTAGTAGTATAAATATGAACATTTCGTCCATAGACTATTTCAACCCACGCCCACTTTTTGGGGGCGTTTTTATATAAAAACCATTTTTACACACTACCCCATAACATATGCAGGAGAAAACCTTGTCTTTTGTAGAACCGTCAAAGTTTTTTGTAAACAGTCTGAACAATTTGTTGTCACCATGTCATTTTCTTTATTTTATCCACATCGTGTTTTTAGCCATGTCCACTTTTTGGGGATTTTAGTTTTACAGATAGGATGGGATAGGGTATTCAACGATCCGCACAGTGGATTGTAGCCTTCTCATATGTTTTTAATCTATTAAGCGGTTTTCGAGTTATAAGGATTTGAAAAAAAATTTCAGGATTTCTATGGAAAAAGTTTTGGAAAATAACCAATTTTAGTACCAATTTGGTCAAATTTTCACGATTATTTTTTTATGTTCGAAGTTTATAGAAAATTGTTTTATACCATTTTAAAGAGTAACGCCTAATACACTTTGTAACAAAATTTCATTCAATTCGTGATAGAACTTTTTGCGTTATGACGTTCCGAACGAAGAATTTAGTTAATGCCCTTGAACCACCCCCCGCTGAAAAAAGTACCATGTCATTAAAAATATTAAAAAAAAATTATCTCACTCAATGTCCAACATTCACTCAGCGTCAACTGTGGTGGAATATGTGGAGACATTTTAACTCACCTCTTAAAGTTCCCTCATTTATCAGAAAATATCAATGCTAAAGGGTAATGTTAGTAATTTGCTTCAACTGCAAAATGTGGTTCCATGGTGTAATGGTTAGCACTCTGGACTCTGAATCCAGCGATCCGAGTTCAAATCTCGGTGGAACCTGTGAAATTATTTTTTTCAAACTTTTTTGTTGTTTTGTTTGTTGGAATTCGGAAACAAAATTTAAAACAAAGTTTAGATCGTAAATTTAAGTTAAGTTTCAAGTGTGCCGTTATTGGATTAATGTTAAAAATATTAATAGTCACACTCAGATATTCTATGCATTCGACTGAACAACTAGACCAAGAGCACGCAGAAATTTTTAGGTGTGTGAATAACCAGATGAGTTGTCTTGCAGGAAATGGTCGCGGCTTTAGTTAGTAATAGTGTGCTGAAAATCCATTTTCTAACAAAGTTAAGATAGTTGGTATAACCAGTGAATGCTAATTTCATTAAATAGTGTCTTTTTTTTCGCAGAAATATTGGTATAAGACGTTTCGAGTTTGGCAACGCTGTTGGTAGACCACTTTAAAATTAAAATTAAAATGGTGGCCCGTGTACGCCATAAGTTCATTAAAATTTATTGGCTTTGCTTTGTTGACTTCTTGTTTGCAATAACCCCACAAGAAAAATTCCGGTGCAGTAAGGTCAGGCGATATGGGTGGCCAACGGAATGTGGAGTTTTTGGATATCAACTTATTAGGAAATGAGTTGAAAGAAATTCTCATTCGGCGTAATTCTGGATAAAAAAACTCTCTCAACATGCTCAAGTAACGGTCTCAAGTAACCTTAACGGTGTGACCGTTTTCTTCGAAGAAGAAGGGCCCGACAATACAGCGTGATGAAACTGCACACCATACTGTGACACAAAGTGGATGCAATTCCGTCTCATGGAGTATCTGTGGGTTGGAAACACTTCATATTCGACAATTTTGTTTGTTTAAATCGAAATTTGCCTCGTCAGACATAATAAGACAGTTCAACATGTTTCCGTCTCTTCCACCATTTGATGGATTTCCTGGCAAAATTCCAAGCGAATGGAGAAGTCTGCTGCGTTCAATTTGTTGGCCATTTTAAATTTATATGGGAATAAGTCCAAATCATTGTGCAGAATTGACTGCAATGACTGTCTGCTTCTACCCATTTGAACAGATAAGCTTCTTGTCGAAACTCTTGGATTGTTTTGTATGGCCGCAGCTACAGCAGCGATTGTTTCCTCCGTCCTAACGGAAGGGTTTTGATGGTAAGGTTTTCTTTCGACCGTCCCATGATCGGCAAAATTGTTAACAAGTCTCATTATGGTCCATCTGCTCGTTGGTATAAACGTGCGCCCATACTCTCTTTAAACCGAAACTACGGACTAAAGTGCGTGATAGCGGTGGACAATCCAAGTTCTTGTTTCAGTATCGCAGTTATCCATTTTTGTTAAATCTCAAAATTGATCTTTAAAATAAAAAACAATTAACCAGATTCATTAGACAAAAATGTATTAATTACGTTAAAATGTCTGTCACGGCTTGCGCACGATGTCATCGGTCGATTGCGGCTTAGTGGCCTGCGACTTTAGGAAACCTTACAAGGAAAAGTCTAACAGAATCAAATCGCACGATCATTGTGGCCAATTCACATCACCTCTACGAGAGATAACCCTGCCATTGTATTGTTCAAACAAAATGTCCATTGTGACTTTTGGTATGCGGCTAGCACCGTCATGCTGGAAACACATGTTGCCACGTCCATATTGTTAAATTCGGCCCCCCAAAATAAATTCGTCATCATTGATCTGTGGCGCTCGTCGTTGGCAGTAATGGATAATGAATAATGTGCAAGACGCGTGCGGCCCTAAAACCTCTCCAAATAGTTTCTTTTTGCAGGTATAATGAACATCGTGTGCGTTGGCGTCGTCCCATTTAAGGCAACCGAAAATGCCACTCGTCCCTAAATTTGATTTTCGGTTAAAATTGGGGTCCTAAATATTCTGAACCCCAGTATGCGAACAAACGGCCGGCGTTGTCTTTGGTCATTAATTTTGAATTTCTGGGTCAATTGGATCTTCTACGAATTGAACTCTGCGAGTTCTTGTGCACGATACAGACGTAGTCATAATAGCACGTTATCATCTTTCGTATCTAAAAAACAATCCAAAAGTATGAATAAATATCATGTCACTGGGACCTACACTTTCTGCTGATTGGATTTCACAGCTTTACGGGATGTGACTACATAAAACGAAACCCTTCGTTATTTGAAAAAAAAAATGTCCATATTTGCAGGAAAATACTTGGCAATGAATTAATCGTCCCTGGAGAGGACATATCGCAACTCGAAAAGTTCGTCTCTAAAATTTTCAAAACAAAGCTATCTCTGTGGATAACGAAATTTTTGATATGAAATTTTCCATAAGACCTGTAAGCCAATATCAGATAAAATTTTTAAAAATATTAGAAGTTCATAAGAAAGGTGAAACTTGTTTATATAGAGGAGATGAATACTTAGTTATGTCATATATTAAGAAAACATTTATTTTTAATTTTAAAATGGTCTGTCAACACCGTTGCCATACCCCCAACGTCTTGGACCAACATACTACTTACTTACTTAAGTGGCGCTATAGTCCGGGATGAACCTGGGCCTCAACCAACATGCCTCTCCAATTAGCCCGGTCCTTAGCTAACTGCCTCCAGTTGGGCACTCCAAGTTGGTTGAGGTCGGTTTCTACTTGTGCGCGCCACTTAAGGCGAGGTCTTCCTCTACTGCGTCCGACGTCTGGCTGGGAATCGAAGACTCTGCGAGCCGGAGTATAGGTGTCCATTCGTTCTACATGTCCTAGCCATCTTAATCGTCCAATGCAACCAACCATCTTAATCGTCGCCTCAACCAACATGCCTCTCCAATTAGCCCGGTCCTTAGCTAACTGCCTCCAGTTGGGCACTCCAAGTTGGTTGAGGTCGGTTTCTACTTGTGCGCGCCACTTAAGGCGAGGTCTTCCTCTACTGCGTCCGACGTCTGGCTGGGAATCGAAGACTCTGCGAGCTGGAGTATTGGTGTCCATTCTTTCTACATGCCCTAGCCATCTTAAACGTCCAATGCGGAGTTTTTTGACTAGGGGTATGTCGCTGAACAGCTCGTATAATTCGTGGTTGAATCTTCGTCTCCATAGCCCGTCAACGCAAACGGGACCGAAGAATTTTCCGCTCGAATCGACCAAGGATTTCTTCATCCGCTTTTGATACGGTCCATGCTTCAGCGCCGTAGAGCAGGACTATCATCCCAGGGTCTTATATAGGATCTCCTTAGAAGTTCGAGTGAGGGCTTTACTACTAAATTGCCTTCTTAGCCCGAAGAAACAGCGATTGGCAAGAGTAATTCTTCGTTTGATTTCTGACGAGATGTTGTTGTCAGAGTTGATAGTGGAGCCGAAGTAGACAAAGTCCCGTACTACCTCAAAGTTATATCTGTCAATGGTGACGTTCTGTCCATTGAACAATTCGTTCTGTCCAATTCGTCGATGTTGTGTGTACTTTCGTATTAACAGCATATACTTAGTCGCTAAACCCATTTCTACCGCTTCCTTCTCTATACTTACAAATGAGGCTATGAAATCACGTTGAGTCCTACCAATGATGTCAATATCGTCGACGTATGATAGTACTTGCACAGATTTTTGGAAAATTGTGCCTCTGGTGTTGGCTCGGGAGTTTTGCACTATCCTCTCAAGAATCAAATTAAATAAGTCACATTACAGCGCATCGCCTTGCCTAAATCCTTTTTTGGTATCGAATGTGTCGGTGAGGTCGTTTCCGAACTTGATGGAGCAGCGAGAATTCTCCACCGTCATCCTACACAAACGGACGAGTTTGGGCGGTATACCAAAACTAGACATGGCTCTGTATAGTTCGTCTCTATAAATGCTGTCGTATGCGGCTTTGAAATCGATAAAGAAGTCCAAACCGATACCCACCACCTAGGGTATCGGTTTGGACTTCTTGGATTTTTTCCAGGATCTGCCGAGGTGTGAAAATTTGATAGGTTATGGACTTTCTTGGCCTAAAACCACGCTGATAAGGGCCGATCAGGTTGTTGGTAAACGGTTTCAGGCGTTCACATATTACGGCTGATAGGATCTTGTAGGCGAAGTTGAGGAGACTTATGCATCTGTAGTTTGCGCAGTTCAGAGGGTCTCCTTTTTTGTGGATCGGGCAAACGATGCTGAGGTTCCATACTTTCATCCGACCAGATTTGGGTTATGAGTTGGTGGATGTTACTTACCAAGTCATCATCGCCAGCTTTATAAAGCTCAGCGGGAAGGCCGTCATTTCCGGCGGCCTTATTAAGCTTGAGTTTAGAAATTGCTATCCTCACTTCACTTAGGTTGGGTGGTTGGCAGTTTTCGCTGCAGTTGACAGTATTAAATTCGTTCGTTCTGTTTGACAGCGGAATGTTGTTCGTCATGAAAAGCTGTCGTTCTTCCCTTCTTCTTTGCCTATAGATCTCAATGGCAGCTCTCGTCTTCACCTGCAGCTTAGCCTTGTAGGCCTCGTTCTTGGCTGTGAGCATCTGTCGTCATTCCTTATCAAACCAGGAGTTTCTTGCTGGGGGCCGCGAGAAACCTAGAACATCAGTTGCGGCTGATCTAATGGCTTGTTGGCATCGTTGCCATTGTTCTTCGACATTAGATGCTGGTGGTATGGTGTGAATCGAGAGGTTAAGGGATACTCGTTGCGTGAAGGCCTTGGCGGTCTCTTGCGATTGCAGTCTTTCGACATTAAATTTTTTCACAGTATTTCTGGTTTGTTGTGGCGTGGTGGATATCCGCATCCTTACCTTGGCTGCAACAAGGTAGTGGTCCGAGTCAATGTTAGTCCCTCGGAATGTTTGGACATCCAAAATACTGGATGTGTGTCTCTTGTCTATCGCAATGTGATCAATTTGGTTGACTGTTCGTTGATCTGGAGACCGCCATGTCCCCTTTAGATATCGAGGTGAGGAAACCGTGTTCTGGCTATAATGGCATTTCGTTCCGTAGCGAAGTCAATTAGCCTAAGTCCGTTACCAGGCGTGTTGTCGTGTAGGCTATATTTTCCGACAATACTGCTAAAGATTTCTTCTCTTCCTTCCTTTGCGTTAAAATCTCTCAGCACGATTTTAACATCGTACTCATAGGTTTTGTCAAGGAGCTCGTAGAAGCAGTCCTTAGCTGTATCATCTTTTTCTTCCGTCGGGGCATGAGCGCATATAAGGCTTATGTTGACGAATTTGGACTTGATGCGGATTGTTACAATGCGTTCGCTAATGTCTTGGAAACATAAGACTATTTGCCTAAGTCTGGCACTTATAACAAATCCGCATCCGAATAGTTGCTGTTTCTGCGATACATCAGCGATCAAATAAAAACGCATGCAATGAAAATAGCATTCACTGGTTATAATATCAAATACCTCAAAAACAAACAAATTAGTTTTCATCACACTATTACTCACTAAACCCGCGACCATTTCCTGCAAGGCAGGATATTTTTTGGTTAACTCGCACCCCTAAAAATTGCAGCGGGCTCTTTGACTATTATTTTGTATTCCTTCGAATCAGGCCTAAAAAGACTCCCGAAACTAATTTCACCTACCAAAAAACAGTTTTGTACGGACTATAGCAAGGGGCATACCACTGGTGGTAAAATGTCAAGGGTAGTGCCCTGTCTGGCAAGCTCATCTGCCTTGCAATTCCTCGGTATGCCACTGTGGCCCGGCACCCAAAAGATGTTAATGGTAAAATGCTCCGCCATCTCGTTAAGAGACAGTCGGCATTCATGGGCTGATCTTCAATTGAACGAGATTGCTTCCAGGGATTTGATTGCCAATTGACTGTCGTTGAAGATGCTAATATTCTTCGTGGATTTTACATTCCTTTTCAGCCAGGACAAGGCTTCTTTTTTTCTTTTTCCGCTTGAAAAACGATACAGTAATCGGGAAGGCGAAAGGATATGTTTAGTTTAAGCATCTCGGAGAAAACACCTCCACCCACTCCAGATTGTGTTTTAGACCCATCCGTGAAGATGTGAATCGAGTGGGAATGGTTGTCCTGAAGTTATGCTCAAAACTGAGTTGGGTAGTGTTAAGTTGATTCAGAATCATTGTGTGTTCACCCTGATTGGGTCTGGGTGTCCATTGTGACGAGGCTCTCAGTCTTACAGCTGCACAAGCTGCGGTCTGTTTGCCGTAGATATCTACAGGCACTAGATGAAGGATAGCATCAAGGGCTGCGGAAGGGGTTGTTCTAAGAGCTCCGCTAATACATATGCAAGCTGATCTTTGAACTTTACCTAGTAGGTTGCGGTTGGATGCTGTTTCTAAAGCCGTCCACCAGACTAGGACACCATACATGAGTATGGGTCTAATGATAGGCACGTAGAGCCAGAACGAGATATGTGGTTGCATGCCCCATTTCTTTCCGATTGCCTTTTTACAAGAGTATGAGGCTACGGTGGCTTTCTTAACACGTTCTTGGATGTTGGCTTTCTAGTTCAGTTTTTTTATCCACAACCAGACCTAGGTATTTGCTGATTCTGTGATCTTGAAACTGACGCCATTTAGTTTGGGAGGGTCAATGTACGGAATTTTGTATTTCCTGCTGAAAAGGACCAATACGGTTTTTAAGGGTTCGCGCCGAGTTCACATTTGGCGGCCCAATTAGAGAGTACAGAGAGACCATTTTGTAATAGATCTCTAAGGGTATTAAGGTATTTCCTTGATACAGCTATTGCCACTTCATCCGCGTAGGCAATCACCTTGTATCCCTCTTTTTCTAGATTTAGAGCTATAAGCTTGTTGACCACTAGATTCCAGAGAAGAGGAGACAGGACGCCACCTTGTGGTTTGCCACAGCTAAAGGATCTGAGTGCGGATGATATGCCAAGATTTGTGTTAATAATTCTGTCTATGAGTAGCTGATTTATTAATACTCTCAGCGAGTCGTTTACATTTGATTGCTTCTGCTTTGACATTTTAAAAAGCTCCTTCGATATCCTAGTATACTTCTTTACTCTTAGTGAGTTTTCAATGAAGCGTACCAGTGAGTGAAGTGCTGATTCAACCGACTTACCCTTGCAGTATGCTTGTTGGGAGTTGGAGAGTGTAGTCGGTTCAAAACTAGTACGGAGGTGTAGATCAATCAACCTTTCCAAGGTTTTAAGCAGAAAATAAGATAGACTGATCGGACGGAGATCCCTCGGGTTTATATGAGAACTCTTTCCTGATTTGGGGATGAACTAACCGTAGACAGCTGGTAATGATGGTTAGTAGCCATGTTAGCAGGATTTCAAGGTTGTATTGTGATTCCGCAAGTATGATACCATCTGGTCCAGGGGATTTAAATGGTTTGAAGCTCTTAAAGACCCAAAGAAGTTTTTCTTTGGTAATGATAATGTTGGAATGTGGAATGGATGTACCGAGCAGCTCTGGTTCGTTATTCATGGGTTTGGAGGAGCTACCAGGAAAGTGGGTGTCCAGAAGTAAGTCAATGGTTTCCATGCTGGAGGTTGTCCATTGACCATCTGGTTTGAGTAAGTAGCTAGATAAAGGAGGATTGGTGGAGAGGATTTTGCGGAGTCTAGAACTCTAGAAGCCTTTAAGGTTTCTTCTATGTTGCCACAGAAGGTACACCAGGATGCTCTATTTTCCTTCCTCAACCCGCTTTTGTAAGTTTTAAGAGACAATCTCAATCTAGTGTCTCTTTCGAGCTTTGTTAAAAAGTTGCCTGCAAAAAAGTAAAAAGTCTAACGAAGAAGAAATCAATCGCTATTTCTCTTTCTTTATACCCTATCCCATAGGGGGGTATATTAGTTTTGATACATAGTTTGTAACATAGAGAAATAATTTAGCTATATATACCTCAAAGTATATGGATCGACTCAGAATCGATAGCTGAGTCGATTTAGCCATGTCTGTCCGTCCGTCCGTCCGTCCGTCCGTCACAAGTTTTTGGGCCTTAAATTTTGAGCTAGAAGGATGAAATTTGGTACACGTGCTCTTTGTTGCTCCCAGCAGAACAAGTGTAAAAATTTTTGAAATCCGCCCACTGCCACGCCCCCTTTTTAGAAAAACGTATTTTTTGGCCAAACCATAAGGAATTTTGAAAAACTTTCTGAACAACATATTTAGACAATCTGAATATCTGTATTTCGTTCATATAAAGTTTTTTGCCACGCCCACTTTTTGGGGGCGTTTTTAATAAATCCACTGTGCGGATCGTTGAATACCCTATCCCATCCTATCTGTAAAACTAAAATCCCCAAAAAGTGGACATGGCTAAAAACACGATGTGGATAAAATTAAGAATATTACATGGTGACAACAAATTCTTCAGACTGCTTATAAAAAACTTTTACGGTTCTACAAAAGACAAGGTTTTCTCCTGCATATGTTATGGGGTAGGGTATAAAAATGGTTTTTATATAAAAACGCCCCCAAAAAGTGGGCGTGGGTTAAAATGGTCTATTGACGAAATGTTCATATTTATATTACTAATGATTCTGCATCAAAATTTTTTTAGAAAATTTTAAAATTTGACCGAAAAACGTTTTTTATTAAAAACGCCCCCAAAAAGTGGGCGTGGCAAAAAACTTTATATGAACGAAATACAGATATTCAGGTTGTCTAAATATGTTGTTCAGAAAGTTTTTCAAAATTCCTTATGGTTTGGCCAAAAAATACGTTTTTCTAAAAAGGGGGCGTGGCAGTGGGCGGATTTCAAAAATTTTTACACTTGTTCTGCTGGGAGCAACAAAGAGCACGTGTACCAAATTTCATCCTTCTAGCTCAAAATTTAAGGCCCAAAAACTGGTGACGTACGGACGGACGGACGGACGGACGGACGGACGGACAGACATGGCTAAATCGACTCAGCTATCGATTCTGAGTCGATCCATATACTTTGAGGTATATATAGCTAAATTATTTCTCTATGTTACAAACTATGTATCAAAACTAATATACCCCTATGGGATAGGGTATAAAAAGAATTTGATAAACCTTCTGAACAATATGTTGTAACAACGTCATTTTCAATACTTTATGACCATAAAGACCACATTTTTTATACCCATCCCATAAGGGTATATTAGCTTTGATACATAGTTTGTAACATAGAGAAAAAAATTTTGCTACATATACCTCAAAGTATATGGATCGACTCAGAATCGCTAGCTGAGTCGAATTAGCCATGTCTGTCTGTCCGTCCGTCCGTCTGTCTGTTCGTCACCCATTTTTGGGCCTTAAATTTTGAGCTAGGATAATGGAATTTGGTATATATGATCCTTGTCCGTGCCACCAGAACAAGTGAAAACATTTTTAAAATCCTCCGACTGCCACGCCCATTTTTTAGAAAAACGTTTTTCTTGGCCAAACGTTATAGAATTTTGAAAAATTGTTTGAACAAGAAATTTAAAGTTCTCTGCCACACTCACTTTTTGGGGGCGTTTTCAGTAGAAAACGGGTTTTGGTCAAATTTTAAAGGAATTCGAAAAAACTTTCGATGCAAATACTTCCGCAATGGCAATATAAACATTTCTTGTATAGATCATCTTAACCCCCGCCACTTTATGCGTTTGCATATGAGTTTTTCCCAAAACCGAGTTTTATACCCTATACCATCGAATATGCCATAAGCAAAGGTGTATATAAGTCCGACCTAACGTTTTTAAGTTTTAAGGATACTAAAATTTAGTATGTTAGCTCCTTGCCCATGCCTACAGTACAAATGTTAATATTTTCAAAATCCGCACACTTTTCAGAAAAACGATTTTGTTTATCGAACAATATATTTGACAGTATAATTGTCTAGAATTCATTCATACAAAGTTTTTTGTCACCTCCATCTTTTGGAGTCGTTTTTTTCGTATTTTTTTTATTTCGAATAATGAAATTTGATATGCTGCCCATACCTACAGTCCAAGTGTTAACAAATTTTAAATCAATTTTTAGAAAATTTATGATCTAATAAAATCAAATTAATTTCCCGAATTTTAAAAAATCAATTTTAATAAGGTTCAACTTTATTACCTGCCAAATGCCGCATTCTCAACAACATAATATATCTAATAAACTAGTTTTTGTGCCAGGTAAGTTTTTATCTAAAAAAAAAAACTGCTATAAAAACAACATCATAAATTGCACCGAACAGGTAGTTTTTTTACAAACAAAAGGTGCGATGTGATAAATATTTACCAACGTTATTAAAATTTTTACAACAATATTTATGATATAACTACCTGTACGTATTTTATTAAAGAGTTGTTTTTATATTTTTTAGAGTTTTGTTTTTTTTTTAAATACTTTTTTCGACAGTACTTTTACTACTTTGAAAGTGTTAAGTTGTGCGCGCATTGTTAAAATTTGCGAGTAATTTTTTTCACTTTAAATAACAAGTTTTAGCGAGTACTTTTTTATCTGTCAATACAACCCATTTCTTAAGAGAACGATTTAAGTTAAATCCCTTAAATACAAAAAATGCCGAAACTAAAGAAGGTATCTGCATCTCAAAAGCGTAGATATTTTTCAACTAGGATAAGGAATCTACGTTCCAACTCAGATTTTGTCCAAGACGAAAGAAATCATAGGCGCACCAGTGTCGCTAATAGAAGATTGAATGAAGATGTTCGCGCTGAGGAGCGAGTTATTGATGCAGTACGTCGCTCTTTGAGGCGTAAAAGCATACGCCACCTGAACCCTGATAACATAGAAGAGCAGAACAGGGACACCCACCAACATAACCTACGACGGCAGAATCCTGAATATAACAGAGTCGAGCAACACCGCAACACAATGGAACATAGAATACGGAGGCAGGATCAAGATTACCATAGAGAAGAACAAGAAAGGAACACATTGGAACACAATATGCACAGGCAAAATCTGGATTACAACAGAGAAGAGCAGAACAGAAACACATTGGAGCATATTACACGGCGTCAGGATCCTGAATACAATAGACGGGAACAGGACCGAAACAGGATAGCGAATACCATGCGCCGACAGGATCAAGATTACAACAGAGAAGAACAGAACAGGAACACTTTGGAGCATAGCGCGCGGCGTCAGGATCCAGAGTACAACAGACGAGAACAGGACCGAAACACGATAGAACATAGCATCCGCCGCCTGGATCAAGACTACAATAGAGAAGAACAGAACAGGAACACTTTGGAGCATAGCGCTCGGCGTCAGGATCCAGAGTATAACAGACGAGAACAGGACCGAAACACGATAGAACATAGCATGCGCCGCCTGGATCAAGACTACAACAGAGAAGAACAGAACAGGAACACTTTGGACCATAGCGCGCGGCGTCAAGATCCAGAGAACAACAGACGAGAACAGGATCGAAACACGATAGAACATAGCATGCGCCGCCTGGATCAAGACTACAATAGAGAAGAACAGAACAGGAACACTTTGGAGCATAGCGCTCGGCGTCAGGATCCAGAGTACAACAGACGAGAACAGGACCGAAACACGATAGAACATAGCATGCGCCGCCTGGATCAAGACTACAACAGAGAAGAACAGAATAGGAACACTTTGGAGCATAGCACGCGGCGTCAGGATCCAGAGTACAACAGACGAGAACAGGACCGAAACACGATAGAACATAGCATGCGCCGCCTGGATCAAGAGTACAATAGAGAAGAACAGAGCAGGAACACTTTGGAACATAGCGCGCGGCGTCAGGATCCAGAGTACAACAGACGAGAACAGGACCGAAACACGATAGAACATAGCATGCGCCGCCTGGATCAAGACTACAACAGAGAAGAACAGAACAGGAACACTTTGGAGCATAGCGCGCGGCGTCAAGATCCAGAATACAGCAGACGAGAACAAGATAGAAACACTTACGAACATACCACAAGACGCCAAAATTTGGAATATCGAGAGCAAGAAAGAATGAACGATTCAATGACGAGATCTATATCAAGAGCTAATCCAGAGTTCAGATAGAGCTAGAGACTCGCAAAGAAGAAGAGAAACTCGCATGCAACACCAACGATATGAAGAGTATATGCGTATCTTTTCATTGGCAAGAGTTCGCCTTCATCGCACTGATATAACAAACAGGGCGAGTGAAATAATACGGCAATCTCAGCGGAATAATGAAAGGCGGAGCAATATGTCACCCGATGAGTATGCTCAATACTTAACTCTAGCAGCAAGTACTCAACGACAAATAGCACTTCGGGATTACAATAACGTCGTTCGTCAAGGTCCCACACAAGTATGCAACTGTTGCGGAGGACTTTGGTTCAAAGCTCAAATTAAGTCCCTAAATAGAGACGATATTGAGAGTAGATTTTCTACAGATTTCACAGATAAGGTTTTCTGTCTTTCGACACTGTCAGATTCTCCCGATTTTTTATTCTGCTCGTATTGTAAGCAACAAATTTCGAAAGGCAAAGTTCCTAATATAGCCTTATCAAATGGGCTAGAGTTCCCTCAAATACCTTCGTGTTTAAGAGACCTTACAAATTTAGAGCAACGTCTTGTTGCTCCACGCATACCTTTTATGCAAATAAGATCTCTTGGATGTGATCGACAATGTGGATTAAAGGGAGCAGTTGTTAATATTCCATTGAATGTTGATGACTCTATTTCAGTGCTTCCGCGTACATTCGAACAAACTCACGTTATTCAACTGCACCTTAAAAGAAGAATAGCTAATACTCATAGCTTTATGAGCGAAACTATTCGTCCCGCTAAAGTATTCAATGCGGTTCAATACTTGCTAACAACGCCATTATATTTAGAAGAAAATGTAACATTGGCTGAAAATTGGATGCCTGATTTACGTAATGCCGACGAAATACCCTTTGTTGCCGCAGAATCTGATCGGCCTATTGTTGACGAGCTTTTAGCTAATAGACTTGACGAAGATATTGCTGATGAAGACGAATGGGCTCCAGAGAATTTGAATCCTGGAGGACAACAGACTCTTCTCAACAATGTTCCAATTGAAAATGTACCAACGGAGCAACTAGCTATTGCCCCAGGAGAAGGAAGGCGCCCGGCGGATATGATCATTGACAGTCATTCCGAAGAACTTTCCTTTCCCAGTATCTACTGCGGCCATGCTCGAACATGCACGATGTCATATAGCAAAATTGCTCGATCTGAGTTAAGGCGATATGATAGACGATGTGCAACTGTGGATAAATTGCTGTACACATATAAGAAATATGAGCTTCTTAACATTCGAAATGCTATTTCTATATGCCTCCGCAAGAAAGCTGGAAGAGAACACCTTAATACAGCTGAGAATATGTTAACAGAATCGCATGTCAATTCATTGGTTCAACATGATGATGGTTATCATATTCTCAAAGGAATTAGGTCATCTCCTGCCCACTGGGAATCGGAAAAGAAGAAAGTAATGGCAATGATTAGGCAATTCGGGTTACCAACCTTCTTTATAACTTTATCGGCTGCAGAAACCAAATGGCAGGAACTTTTGGTGATTCTATCTAAGGTTGTGGACAATGTCGTCATAACTGAGGATGATGCAAATGCTATGGAATTTTCCCAAAAATCGCGATTAATTCGAGCTGATCCAGTTACCTGTGCGCGATACTTTGACCATCGATTCAGAACTCTTTTTAAGCTGTTTAAATCACCTGAGGGTATTTTTGGAGAAAATCATGTAGAGCGCTATTACTACAGAATTGAGTTTCAGCAAAGAGGATCACCGCATGTTCATGGAATATACTGGCTTAAAGGGGCACCAAAATTGGATTTGGAAAATGAAGATAGCATTAAAGCAACTCAAGAGTTTATTGACAAGCACTGCACAACAGATGGGGGAAACCAGCAGCTAAAGGATTTTATTGTTTATCAGCGCCACACACACGCTCGGTCATGTAGAAGACATTTGAATCAGGGCTCAGTTTGCCGCTATGGAATGCCATATTTTCCAATGGAAGAAACTCTCCTTTTGCAACCTCTGAGTGAAGCAGAAAAAAGGACAGTCAACTTGTCAGATTTGAAGAAGTCTCTGGAAACTATTGAGCTTTTCATCAATAGTCCATCAACAGAAGACATCAGTTTTTCCGATTTCCTCAATAATTTGAGAATTAGTAAGGAACAATATCTTCTCAGCATAAGAAGCAATTTGAAGAAGCCATCCATATTGCTTAAGAGGAAGTTCGCCGACAGGATGTTAAATGTCTACAATCCCTCAATATTGGAAAAGCATAGAGCAAATATGGATATCCAATACATTTTAGATGCTTATGCTTGTGTTGGATATATTATCAATTATATCAACAAGTCAAGTCGTGGTATTTCAAGGCTAATGCGTGAAGCCATGGATGAAATTTCTAACGGAAACTTTACCATCAAGCAGAAGTTGCAGCATTTAGGTAATCGGTTTATTTCCGGTTCTGAAATATCTGCACAAGAAGCAGCGTATAGTGTTTTAGGCATATCCATGTCAAAATGTAGCAATGCTGATGTTTTCATCAATACGTCGAGACCCGAAAATAGAGTCCGAATGGTAAAGTCAAGGCGAGATTTGCAACAGCTGGAAGCAGATTCGACTGATATTTTCATCCCCAACCTCATCGATCATTACACTCAGCGCCCAGATTCTCTTGACAACCTATCTCTTGCTGACTTTGCTGCAATGTATCAGTTTTCAAAGTCCACTAGAGCTGGAAATGTGGATGACGATGAAAATGATGACAATGAATTCAGGATCAACCCAAATCAACCCATTCGCCTTAAAGACGGCAGCGGATATATTCGTAAACGGACACAACCTCATGTTATCCGTTATAGAAGATTCTGCATTAATAATGACACTGGTGAATTTTTTCGGGAGCATGTAATGCTATTTTTTCCCTGGAGGGATGAGGAACAGGACATACTTTCCCAGGATTTTGAATTGATTTTTCATAATAACTTTGAAATAATCAATGCAAATAAGCGAAAATATGAAGCGTTTCAAAACGAAAACTTGCTTAATGAAGTGATGGCCCAATTTCGTGAAGATCAACGTCCAACGCAGCAGGATCAACATTTAGATGAGGAGTTCGCTATTTTTGCTGTTCCAGAAGTTAACCCAAATGAAGATGTAGTCGGTGATAACCCTGGCGGTGAGGTTAGAGTAATTAAAACTCCCAATTTAATTCCACAGGAAGCATTACTAACGACTATTCAAGGGCTTAATCTAAAGCAAAGAATGTACTTGCAGCATATACTGCATAATGTCAAAGAGAATGCTCAGTTTTGCGAATTTGTTGGTGGTGGTGCCGGTGTCGGAAAGAGCAGGCTTATTTCGACCATTTTTCAGAGCATAACAAAACGGCAAAATGAAATTCCTGGAGCTGATCCAAATCAAGTCAAAGTGTTGCTTTGCGCTCCGACTGGTAAAGCCGCATTTGGAATAAACGGACTAACTCTGCATTCTGTGTTTGCTTTACCTGTAAACCAATCATCTGGAGAACTTGTACCGTTAAGCAGTGATGTTGTAAACACACTTTTTTCAAAGCTCATTGCTTTAAAAGTTATTGTCATAGATGAAATTTCGATGGTAGGTGCCAGGATGTTTGCTTATTTAGATGCCAGGCTTAAGCAAATTTTTAAGAGTCGCTTGTCCTTTGGAGGTATTTCTGTAGTTGTGTTTGGTGATCTGAAACAATTGCCACCGGTAGGAGATCGTTGGGTGTTTGCGCCAAATCGGTCGGACCCATACGCACTAATTGCTGGTTCTCAATTATGGAATGAGTTCAAATACTTTGAACTCACAGAAATAATGCGTCAAAGAAATGATCGCGTCTTTTCAATAGCCCTTAATAATATGGCTATCGGTCAAATGACAGAGGAAGACATCCAGCTTTTACGGCAGCGAATCGTTTCATCCTCCACTGACGTACCATCAGAAGCAATTCATCTTTTTTGGTCAAATGCTGAAGCAGAAGAATATAATACTCTGAAGCTCAGACAATTACCATCTCCCGAATTCACTTCAGAAACAGTGGACAAAATCAAAGGCCCAGTTTCTGAAGGTAATAGAGAAAATATTATCAGAGCAGTTCAAGGATTCAAAACCTCAGAAACACAAGGACTTTCGGCCAAATTAATACTTAAAACTGGGGCCAAATATATGATCACCGCAAACATAAACACTGCTGATGGTTTGGTAAATGGTGCTACTGGAAAATTGGTTGATATAGACTTCGGAACAAACAGAGAGAACAACTCAGTCCCAATAAGACTTTGGCTTTTGTTTGAAGATGAAGCAGTTGGATCGATTGCAAGATCTAAACGTCATCATCCTGAAGAAAGAAATTGGACATGTGTTGAAAGGGTTGCTAAAGTTTTCCAATATCGCAAAAACCAACACATTTCTGTAGAAAGGCTACAATTCCCGGTAGTACCTGCTGAGGGTATTACCATTCATAAAAGTCAAGGGGCAACATATAATAAAGTAGCTGTTCATTTGCGCCCAGGTATGAGTCGGGCATCCATGTATGTGGCTTGCAGCAGAGCTACAACAGCAAATGGAATGTATATCATTGGCAATTTTAACCCACCTAAACCATTTTCTTCAACAGATCCTGTTCAAGTTGAATTTAATTCCCTTTATAGTGAAAAAGCCTTAAAATTATCCTATGATTGTATGTACAATTCCACAGATAAACTTATTGTTGCATACCAAAATGTTCAAAGCCTTCATGCTCATTACTTGGATATAAAGAATGACAAGATATTACTGATGTCGCAAATTCTTTGTTTTGTGTAAACGTGGACTTTGCCATTAGAATTATATGAAATTGAAGGATTTCAAATATTTGCAAGAATCGATGGTTCAGCTAATACACAAAGGGGTCGAAACGGAATTCTGTGCTACGCTAAATCGGGAATTGCATCTCAAATAAGTTTACTGAAATGTGGCGACTTTTAACTTCCAATGGCGAAAGTACTACAGTATGTGCTTTTCAAATACCGTGACATACACTATTTGGTGCTCTACAGGAACGCAAATTTTGCAAAGCATGCGCTAAAATCTGAAATTGTTAAATTATTTGATGAGTTTCATATGCAGAAGGTGGTAATCTTAGGCGACTTCAATATAGACCTAAATGATATTACATCCAATGAACTGATATCTTCGTTCCTGCGCAGTAAACATCTTCAGCCTGTACTACCGTCAGGATGTGCAACTACGGTAGCATTAACCCAAATTGATTGGGCTTTTAGCAATTTAGAAAATTCCATAGTTGCAAAAACATATGAAACTGTTTTCAGCCATCACGAATGTATTATAGCATCCGTTGATTATTAGATATAATGTATTTTTTTAAATTTATTTATTGGTTTATTTATTTATTTATTTATATATTATTATTAATTTATTGTTTTATTATTGTATATACATATATATTATGGGATCAAAAGGAAATAGTAATTTCTAATGTCCAACTCTCACCTCCTCGTGGTTGGTCCTGGGAGTTTTAAAGCAATTTAAAACTGCTAACGAGAGAAGGGGCAATGTACATACATACATATAGGTGTCTCTGTATTTAATATATTGTATCACGTATAGGATAGAATAAGGATAGGGTATACAACGATCCGCACAGCGGATTGTAGCCTTCTCATATGTTTCTTTCTGCCATCAACATTAGTGTATTCATCTCTTTCTCTTACAAATAAACTAAAATAAAGTTTCACTTCTACCACGTGTGAACACACACTCGATTTTTTTCTTTTTTTGAAAAACTGCAAAGTTTTGCTCAAACCATAAGCGTTAAGTTAAAAATTTCGAGAAGCATGTCAGATTCATTCCGGATTTTAGCACCACTTAAGTAAGTAAGGAAAATCTCGATTTTGATTTATTCATGAAACCAATACATAATTTGTAGATATATATGTGAACGCAAATTTTATCTTGACGCCATTTTGACCATTTTTAGAAAGATCTATATTTTGTAAAACAGATATTTAAAAAGTAGAGTTTGCTATGCTTATTCTTTAATGCGAACGGTGAGGACAATTTTATTTCAGAACTTTATAGTTTTGTTCTATGCTGACTTTAAATTTTTCAAAAATTTAACAGTTGTTTCCCGTCAGAGCAAGTTTTCTGTTTTAAATAATAAAATGTTGGCACAGATAGTTTAATCGGAAAAAAAAGGTTCCACCGAGATTTGAACTCGGATCGCTGGATTCAGAGTCCAGAGTGCTAACCATTACACCATGGAACCAGTTGCTCGGGCAGAGCCCAGTTTTGACGGAGATTGTTCTCAGCTTCATCAACCTAGCTAAGCATATAAGGATCCAAAAATTGTTGATACACAAACAGACAAATGAACAGTCATAGGGTCGTCGGAGTTACCAACGACGTCAGCGGCAGCAAAGCTACACCAAGAACTGCCTTCTCCATCAGATGATGCTGATGAGATATGATATATGTCCGAGGAGGAAGAAGGACGATACACCACCACAGATGAAAATAACGGCTTTGCGGTGCTTTCATTAGATGATGATGACTATAACGCCGAGGAGGAGAAGCTTAACAAGGCTATAGGTACAGTTGCGGAGAAAATTTAAATGTTAAAATCCCAACGGGAATCAATTGCGCTAGCTCTCAAGAAAAAATAAGAGGAACTTGTGAAAAGGAAAAAAATCCCATGACGAGAAAATAAAACAACAACTAGAAGAACTTCAAAAAGTAGTAAAACTGAAGCACAACCCAAACCTCAGCGACTACAGCCTCAAAAAATGGAGCAAACAAAGCAACAGCAAGCACAGCCAAAGCATCAGGAAACTCCAAAGAAACAACAAATCCAGAAAACACAGCAACAGCAATCAAAGTAACAATAACAACAGCCGAAGCAGAAGCAACAAAACAAGCAGCGGGAACACCAGCAGCAGCAACAGCCGCTGAAAAAAGTTTAAGTGCCACCCATCAATACCTACGAAGTTAACCTAAAGGAAACCATCGAGTTATGTAAGTCGGCCATAGGCACTAGGTTAATTCAAGATAGGAATACTATCCACCGCCTTAACAGTGGAGCACTATGAAATTATTAAGCAATTGCTTGAGAGTAGAAAAGTCACAGGTCACCATGCCTCAGGCTCCACCAATGGATGCGGATTTGTTGACTGCAGTCCTTCGAAACCAGTTTCGGGAGCAAGTGCCAAGAGTAGACTATATCTACTCCTTGTTTCCGAGTTTAACGGCAAATAGATCACTATAGACGCGCTGTTAGAGAGACCCTTGAAGATCCTGGCTATGAATGTAAATTCACTGATAAGGGTCGAAAGTAGATCTTATCTTTTCCAGTTGCTTAAAGACCAAAGTCCAGATGCGCTTATGGCTAGCGAAACTTAGAGAAGCCAGAATCATAAATTGGCTTATATTAACTAAACTTTCATAAGAAGAGAATTGGCCCAACTCCATTCAAGGAGTATCTCTATACGATAACCCCTGTAAACGCTGATGAACTTATCAATGACTAACATGAAAGCTTTTCCCATAAAAAATACGCAAGCAAATGACAAAAGATAGTCACTGGTTAGCTACTCAGCGTTTGTTAATACGGGAGTAAGGCATTAGTCACAAAGTCATATATAGTGGTGAAGTGCGCCGATTCCGGCTGCTGGAAGCCTGCGTCATATGCATTCCTCTCCAACAAGGTAGATATGTGATAGCAGCCTACGCACCGAAAGCTCCTCAGCCTACTCTTTTTAAAACAGAGCTCGGAAAATGTTTCGGATCTCTAAGAATGAACTCAGTGGAGAACTTTTATCTTTTGGCTGGAGATTCGAATGCCAAACACGAAGATTGGGGAAATCAATTACAAAATCCCCGGGATGACCATCTATACAATTGCATGGTCCACTTCATTATAAATATAGCATCGACATTCTCACTACATTCCTCCTGAAGCTTTTCTATGTTTGGTTAGTCAAGGGGTGATATAGGGTAGAAGCGGCTCCTATACGACCGAGACGTCATTCCAGTCCTGATCTACGGCGCTGAAGCATGAACTGAACCAAGAACTATTCGAGCTGTATAGCGACTAGTGAAAAAACTACTCATTGCACGTTTAAGATGGCTAGACATGTAGAGTCGTTGATTCCCAGCCAGACGTCGTGTCGGGAGGTTAGAAGAAAACTTCGAAATGTGGCACGCCAGCGCACAAACCGACCTCAACCAACCTGAAGTGCGTAACTGGAGACAGTTAGCTAAAAACCGTGCTAATTGTAGAAGCATATTGGTTGAGGCCCAGGTTCATTCTTGTCTGTAGCACCACTTAAGTAAGTGAGTAAGTAAGGACCACAATTCCAAAAAACCGAAATTTTGGTAAAATTAACTAATTAGTTTACACTCCCGTATCAATTTCAGACTACAGATCACAGACTTCAGACTCAAGATTCTAGGGGTCTGTCCCATTTTGAAAACCACTTTTTAACTCCTATTGTCAAAAAAAACTCATCATCGAATTTGCGTGCCATCACAATAGAATACATAGAAGGGTGAGAATCAATAAGAACGAACCTGTTGCACTTAGTCATTCGGGATTTCGGAAGAAAGGTTTTTGGCATTCGGGATTCTGGCAGTCGGCTAATTTTTAAAAAAAATGTCTGCATTTGGAAGTGCTCAAACTTTCTCCTTATATGCACCTTCTCCTTAAATTGCTTATTTATAGTCAATTAGTCAATTATGCAGTTTTGTTGTGTTGCAGTAAAGATTCGATTGTTCAATACGAGGCCTGCCTCAAATCTCCAACGTTCCCATATTTCTCAAATGGACCATCACCACAGCACGGATAGTGGCAAATTATTGACTGGCTATTTTCAAAGAATAATTAAACAATTTTTGTTCGCTGTGCGATCGTGTAGCGCTGCATCCTGAATCTCCCAAGCCTTATGACTGAACCAAACCAAAAAAAAAATAACTCAAAAAATATCTATAAATTAACTTTTTACATAGCAAAGAGACTTCTAGGCCAGGCGTCGTGACTTGAGCCTGCACCCATACAATATTCAACTGACCCAGAAGCTGAAAGTGAACGACCATAGACAACGACATGTGTTCGCTGAATGGGCTCTGGAGCAGTTGGAGACTGACCCTAATTTTTCATCGAAAAATCATCTTCAGCGATGAAACAAACAAAATTGTCGAATGTGAGACGATACCAATCCACTTGAGATCCAAGAGCGTCCAATGCACCCGAAAAAGTCACTACTTGTTGTGGTTGTGGATTTTGAGCCGGCAACGTCATCTTTGATAACGACGATGGCTAGGTCATCAACGGCAAGCACTATAGGTTGATGATAACCAACTTCTTTTGTCCTGAATTGGACACCAACAAAATGTGGTTTCAACAGGACGGCGCTACGTGCCACACAGCTCACTCCACATTGGGAATGGTCATCTCACTTAGAGGTTATGTAAGCTGGCCACCGAGATACTGCGATTTGACCCCGTTAGACCTTTTTTGTGTGATTTTCTGAAGTCACAGGTCTATGAAAATACAAACTACAGCGGCCCTCAAAGCCAACATAACCCATGCTAACTATCCAATTCCGACTAATTTATGCGTCACAGGCATGGGAAATTGGACATTTCTTATGCGAGCCACCCAGAGAAGCCGCTGCGGAGATTTGAATGATGTTATATTCCATAAATAATGGCATCGATAGGCCATACATAACTTGTACCTGTAAAACATAGAAAGGTGTCAATTTTCTTTATTTTATACTCTTCTCTCGAGTGATTCGAACCTATAACGCTGGATGAGCAAACACAATCGTAGTTTACTTCCACATTCTTCCAAGGGGTGAAACGGAAAGCATTCAGAGTGAAAAGGTTGACAAAAGTTTGTCATCTATTTGTTCTAAGAAGTACTTTCACAAGTTGTATATATATGAATTTTATGATATACCTAACAGATGTAGGTACATACAAACATGAAAGATGCAATGTCTTTTCTTGGTGAAGGAATATGCGCAGATTGTCATCCCAAAAAGGGAAATCATGTCAGCTCCCAAATTGCTCCAACAGGTTCCATGGTGTAATGGTTAGCACTCTGGACTCTGAATCCAGCGATCCGAGTTCAAATCTCGGTGGAACCTTGGCTTTCGTCTTTGACTTTTTGCAATTTCAAAACTAATGTTTTATGTAAATAAAAATCGTAATATTAAAACTTGTAAGGGGATTTGCGACGAAAGTTCCAGTAATGTGCTCTTTTACATTTTTGTGAACAGGCCAATAAAAACAGTTTTGTGGTATCGGTACAGGTTAAATGTCCAATTCATTATGTTGAACCCGGAAAACATTTTTTTAAACACAACTTTACGTGAAGAAATATTATAATGCTATATTAGTGCCCCGAAATACTTTAAGAATCGCATATTCTTCCATGAACGATAACCAAGAAAATTCATAAAGCCCCTATTACGTATCACGAAAATATCGTGAAAGACAAGACAGAATGCGATACTGAACATCCAAATTTTTGAAGCATAACTAACTGCACGCATTTTTAGCACAAAAATTGAAAAATAAGCTTTACGAAACCTAATCGTAAGAAAAAACGAGTATCGATAAACCATTAACGATTATCGTTTTAATTAAAGTCACATTTCAATAATACCGTAAAATACTGTTGACATAGGCGCGTGCTAAACGACTGCACAATATGGAGTAACGATGTTACGTAAGCGAGACTAATTACGGAGGGAGTTGATACCTATAAAACAGCGAATCGAGCCATTTGGGTAGTATTGATCAAGAAAGCTGTTGCCACAGCCAAATGTCAGTCAACAAGACAATGTGGACACACCCCAAGCGAAGCAATCAAGTTGCGTGAGCGGAAATGACTTCAGAGAGGGAGTTTTCATCCTCAAATCGTTAGTTATTGTCATTTCATTTCTTTTTTTTTTTTAAATCTACGCCGAAAATTTATTTTATGGCGTTATTTACATTTTAATTTTTGTGGAGGTTATTCCTGAAAGCAATTCAATTTCCATTGAAATCGTTAGGTGACGTTAGATGACATTAGGTGACGGATTACAAATTCAATATTAAATAAAACACTTGAAGCCTTTGTTAGTGTCTATGATATTAGCTTATACCTATCGAGGTATGCCGGTATGCGTCGGAGCGGACAATTTTTCGCAACGCATACTTCGTCGGAGGTTTAAATTTCATTCGAGGTAAGTGTCATCGCAAAAAAATTCTACACAAATGCGACGGCTTCAATTCACTACAATTCGTAAATAAATTCAGCGAAGAATTCGTGTCGGAGGAAATCGGAATAAGAATGGCACTTAGCTGCCAAAAATTGCATGAAAAATGCACCTGAACGCACTTCAACGCAATTCGCCGGGATGCGTTACAAAATGTCGGAGAAATATTCCGAACAGCTTTTCGGAAGAATACCTCGAAGCAAAAATCCTCCGAATTGTACAAAATCGGAGAATTTTCTGCTCCGACGAATACCTCGATAGGGCCGAATAATTATGTCATTAGCCAGCTTCAATGAAGCGCAATCGTAAAGTCCATTTTTCTACAACTTTATCGAGCAACTGGGGAGCAAAACACGGCGAATTCGACTTCCAAATAGTCCAACGTCTCTGTTTTTTTCGGAATAGACTGGCGACTTCACATACCCCTAAGAAAGTTGTCCTTTACGCGAAATTATGCGCTCAGCAAATGTTTCCCACAATATATTGATGGAATGTGGCATCTTGCCCCATCTTGTTTAGACCAAAACCCTGTCACTTCAATTCAATTCGACTGAGGAACTAAGAAGTAAGAAATCATGTTTCTAGAGCGCTTTCCATTGACGGTAACATTCTGGACGGCATCGTTCCTAAAGAAATATAGGCCGATGATACCAATATCCCATAAAGCCAACCAAAAAGTGAGTTTTATTGGTTGTAAGGGCATCTCGACAAAGGCTTCTGTGTTTTTCCCACTAAAAATTCGGCAATTTTGCTTGTTTAAGCACATATCCATTTGACAAAAAATGGGCCTTATCGAAGATCACAATTTTGCATTGACACAAGGGCCACGTTAAATCGTGTTTTCGGCTCATTCACTGAACCTACGACGCGGATAGGTACTGGTCACGCGGTTTCGACTCTTGCACAAGCTAGATCTTATATAAAACAAATTGGATGGGCATAGCTCCAATTGCTTTTCGGATTCATGGTTCTGTTGTTCTTGGAGTTAATCTATTCATCGTAAAATGGTTTCCAGCTTAGAAACCAAACCTCTAAACAAAAAATCTATGTAAAAAGATTATAGGTCGGTTCCCGTACTTTTGCAGTAAAAATTAGTAAATTCTCAAATTTCTTGGAGTGGGGGTAAATTATCTCAGAAAGAGACATAATTACCAAAAACGACGGGAACGCGTTTAAGTAAAAAAACAGTAAAATTATATATTTTGTATGTCTTTGAAAGAACAATTTTCTCAAAACACCTGTTAAAACAAACGAGTTGTCACTTTTATATACCAACTGACAGTTTACTGTTTTTTACCAACAGAAATGTCTTCAGTAAATTTTTTTACAGATTTTTATAGAGAGGTAGTTTTTTGCTCTCTCGTGAGCTCTCTCTTTTACTTATTTTTGCGTACGGGAACGGGAATAAGTAAAAATCTGTAAGAATCAGTAAATATTATTTTGTACGGAAACAGACCTTATATCAGAGAACTGTGCGGTATTTAATCCACCGATCTAGGATAATCGACATTTTTGCCTAAATTAGTGACATCGGTTAGACCTCTTCATAAAGGGTGATCCATTTCGAGGTTCCCTACTTTTTTAAAGAAAAAAACACAGAAAATTCAAATTTAATGGAGAATGTTTATTATCATTTGAAAGAACATTCTTTGGCATTTATTTTTTGAAGATTATGTCTATCAAATGTTGGCCGTTGCTACGTCGCAGATGGTCCATCCGTTGAGTCCAATTTTCGATCACTCGTTCGAGCATTTCGACTGGTAACTGGCGAATGACACGCGAGTTACGTTATCTATTAATTCCCACAGTCTTCCACTGCGAAATGCTGACATGCTAATCTGCAGCGGAAACGCTCCAGACAGCTCAAATGCTTTAGAACTCATAAAGCAAAATTATACAGTTTCACCGTGAGAAGTCAATGTGGAAATTGGTTGCTAACGTGACGTTCATAACATTTTTGATGAAATAATAAAGTTACTTTGTAATCGCCACTCCTAAGAGTCGGTCTGTTTTATTTACACTACTTAAATTCTTTCTTTTTTTTGTCGTCACTCCGAAGAGTCGACAGCCGTTTTATTTTTACAAACTCCCATAACGTAACTGGCGCAGTCGGGTAGTTCTAGATCTGAAGATACTAGAATCGAACAACACTTAAGGCAATATATAAAAAGAAAAGACATATAAAGTGAAAGTGTAAAACAGTGAAAGTGAAATAATTGTTTATGCGGAAGAAACTAAATAAATTGTTTGATAACAACCGCAATATTGGTGCGATCGAAATGGAAGAACTAAAGGATGAGATTTTGCAACTGCGAAGTATCATACTACAACAGGAGCAACAAATCCAACAACAACAACTACAGCAACAACAGCAACTACAGCAACAACAACAACTACAGCAACAACAACTATTAACTCAAGGTCAACAGACGGCAAACCAAGAATCAGCACAACAACATCAACTTCAACTAAGTCCAGAAAGTGTCTTATCGCAATTCAGAAATTTAAAACCATTTAATGGAAAAGATGAATTTCCATTGTCATCATTTATTAAGTCTGTGAATACGACATTATTGCTGTGCAACTCAAACAAGCAACTAAGTTTCTTCGCAATGCAAATCGTAACCAATGAAACAATTCAAGGTGAAGCAGGGAGGTGCATTCAGCAACTTGGGGAAAATCCGGATTGGAGCAGTATAATAACAAAGCTGAGACAACATTTCCAGCCCCACAAAAGTTATGCCGAATTATTCAATTTTTGCCGTTCTGTAAAGGTTAGTAATTTAAAAGAATTATTCGACGAGTTTAGAAATATAAGTTTTCAATTAAATGAAATGTATGAATTCGATGATAGAAAACCTGATATCTATAAACCCGAAAATGTAGACAGGGACCTTAAAGAAATTCTAATTGAGAAAATAGATGGAAATATTAGGGCTCATATAGAAGAAAACTCAAGTATTATCTCAATTTATAATAAATACGCTAGATTAAGACTTTTAGAGGATTTCAGATGTGTAGACATACAACATAGGAAAACTAAGTTATTCTTACAACAACGGAAGCCAAAATAATAGCCAAAATGAAAACAATCGATATACAGCTCAAAGAAACTACTCTCGAAACTCACGAGTTTCACATACAAATAATACTAATTTAAACAATCGATATAGAGCTCAAGGTAACCAAAACTCAAGAATTTCTCATAATGTAAACAATACCTATGGTAACAATCGACATCCTGCCCAAGGAAATTTCTTTCAAAACTCAATTGTTTCGCAAAACACAAATGACAATCCCGTGGAGATGTTGTCGATTGGAAATATCCAAGAAGCCGCGCTAAATTTGCCAAACATGCCTCGGAACATAAACTCCCTCTAATCCTCCTAACTATACAAAACAAACAAATTAAATGCCTAGTTGACTCCGGTTCGACAACAAGCATTATAAAACCAAATATTTTCAGTGACTCTCAAGAAATTCCACTGGACAAACCAGAATTTTTTTCAACATTAACTGGAATTGCTAGAGTAGCGAATAAAATAGTTACTCCTATTCCTCAAGAATTTAATATAGAAGGAACGATTACATGGAAAGTTGTGGATTTGCCACAAAGAGACTATGACGCAATTATAGGTCAAAATGTATTAGAACCTTTTGGCGCTAAATTGAATTTTGAACAGCAATATCTAGATATCAAAGGGAATAAGATGGGATTTATTAAAGATAATTTTCAATTTGAGTTAGATTGCATCTCATTAGATCCAATAGAATCTTCTTCACAAAGTGAAATAAATTTGAATCATCTTAATAAAGAGGAAAAAACTAAAGTTCAGAAGCTGTTAAGGCATTATAAAGAACTTTTCTTTACTGAGGGAGATCACTTAACATTCACTCATGAAATTCAACATGAGATCGTTACAAACACTAATAACCCTATATATTCAAAAATTTATAGATACCCCAAAGCTCATGAACTTGAAATTACTTCTTACTTACTTAAGTGGCGCTACAGTCCGGAATGAACCTGGGCCTCAACCAACATGCCTCTCCAATTAGCCCGGTCCTTAGCTAACTGCCTCCAGTTGCGCACTCCAAGTTGGTTGAGGTCGGTTTCCACTTGTGCGCGCCACTTAAGGCGAGGTCTTCCTCTACTGCGTCCGACGTCTGGCTGGGAATCGAAGACTCTGCGAGCCGGAGTATTGGTGTCCATTCGTTCTACATGTCCTAGCCATCTTAAACGTCCAATGCGGAGTTTTTTGACCAGGGGCATGTCGCTGTACAGCTCGTATAGTTCTTGGTTGAATCTTCGTCTCCATAGCCCGTCAACGCAAACGGGACCGAAGATTTTTCGAAGAATTTTCCTCTCGAATCTACCAAGGATTTCTTCATCCGCTTTTGATACGGTCCATGCTTCAGCGCCGTAGAGCAGGACTGGGATGATCAGGGTCTTATATAGGGTTTCCTTAGTAGTTCGAGTGAGGGCTTTACTACTAAATTGCCTTCTTAGCCCGAAGAAACAGCGGTTGGCAAGAGTAATTCTTCGTTTAATTTCTGACGAGATGTTGTTGTCAGAGTTAATAGCGGAGCCGAGGTAGACAAAGTCCCGTACTACCTTAAAGTTATATCTGTCAATGGTGACGTTCTGTCCAATTCGTCGATGTTGTGAGTCCTTTCGTGATGACAGCATATACTTAGTCTTACCCTCATTTACTGCTAAACCCATTTTCGCCGCTTCCTTCTCTATACTAGCAAACGTGGCTATGACATCACGTTGAGTCCTGCCAATGATGTCAATATCGTCAGCGTATGCTAGTAGTTGCACAGACTTTTGGAAAATTGTGCCTCTGGTGTTGGCTTTGGAGTTTTGCACAATTCTCTCAAGAATCAGATTAAAGAAGTCACATGACAGCGCATCGCCTTGCCTAAATCCTTTTTTGGTATCGAATGTGTCGGTGAGGTCGTTTCCGACCCTGATGGAGCAGCGAGAATTCTCCATCGTCATCCTACACAAACGGACGAGTTTGGGCGGTATACCAAAACTAGACATGGCTCTATACAGTTCGTCTCTATAAATGCTGTCATATGCGGCTTTGAAATCGATGAATAGGTGGTGGGTATCGATTTGGACTTCTTGAGTTTTTTCCAGGATCTGCCGAAGTGTGAAAATTTGATCGGTTGTGGACTTTCCTGGCCTAAAACCACACTGATAAGGGCCAATCAGGTTGTTGGTAAACGGTTTCAGGCGTTCACATATTACGGCAGATAGGATCTTGTAGGCGATGTTGAGGAGACTTATGCCTCTGTAGTTGGCGCAGTTCAGAGGGTCTCCTTTTTTGTGGATCGGGCAAACGATGCTGAGGTTCCATTCTTCAGGCATATTTTCATCCGACCAGATTTGGCTTATGAGTTGGTGGATGTTACTTACCAAGTCATCTCCGCCGGCCTTATAGAGCTCAGCGGGAAGGCCGTCATTTCCGGCAGCCTTATTAAGCTTGAGTTTAGATATTGCTATCCTCACTTCACTCAGGTCGGGTGGTTGGCAGTTTTCGCTGTCGTTGCCAATATTGAATGGTTCGTTCTGCCTGTCAGCGGAATGTTGTTCGTCATCGCCGTTTAACAGTCTGCAGAAGTGGTTCTTCCATATCCTCAGCATCGACTGTGTCTCAACTACAATATTTCCTTGTTCATCTCGACAGGATTCTGTTCGAGCCTTGTATCCTTGGCTTTGACGTTTTACACTTTGGTAAAACTTGCGAACATCGTTCCTGGAGTGGCACCTCTCTATATCCTCGATCGCGCGCTTTTCTTGCTCTTTTTTCTTCTTGCTGAAAAGCCGATGTTCTTCCCTTCTTCTTTGCCTATAGAGCTCAATGGCAGCTCTCGTCTTCACCTGCAGCTTAGCCTTGTAGGCCTCGTTCTTGGCTGCGAGCATCTGTCGGCATTCCTCATCAAACCAGGGGTTTCTTGCTGGTGGGCGCGAGAAACCTAGCACTTCAGTTGCGGCTGATCTAATGGCCTGTTGGCATCGTTGCCATTGCTCTTCGACATTCGATGCTGGTGGTATGGTGTTAATCGAGAGGTTAAGGGATACGCGTTGTGCGAAGGTCTTGGCGGTCTCTTGCGATTGCAGTCTTCCGACATTAAATTTTTTCACAGTATTTCTGGATTGTTGTGGCGTGGTGGATATCCGCATTCTTACCTTGGCTGCTACAAGGTAGTGATCCGAGTCGATGTTAGCTCCTCGGAATGTTCGGACATCCAAAATACTGGATGCGTGCCTCTTATCTATCGCAATGTGATCAATTTGGTTGACCGTTCGTTGATCTGGAGACCGCCATGTCCCCTTATGGATATCGAGGTGAGGAAACCGTGTGCTGGCTATAGTGGCATTTCGTTCCGTAGCGAAATCAGTTAGCCTAAGTCCGTTACCAGACGTGTTGTCGTGTAGGCTATGTTTTCCGACAATACTTCTAAAGATGTCTTCTCTTCCTACCTTTGCGTTAAAATCTCCCAGCACGATTTTAACATCGTACTTCGGTAGTCGCTCATAGGTTTTGTCGAGGAGCTCGTAGAAGCAATCCTTAGCTATATCATCTTTTTCTTCCGTCGGAGCGTGAGCGCATATAAGGCTTATGTTGGCGAATTTGGCCTTGATGCGGATTGTTACTATGCGTTCGCTAATGTCTTGGAAACATAAGACTTCTTGCCTAAGTCTGGCACTTATAACAAATCCGCATCCGAATAGTCGCTGTTTCTGCTCACTATAACACGGTCCGTAGTATATGTCACAGTTTTTCATCCTCTTTTTGCCCGGCCCATCCCATCGTATTTCCTGGATGGCAGTAATGTCTGCTTTGTAGCAGTTTAGGGCTTCCGCTAGTTGTTCGCCTGCACCTCTCCTGTTTAATGTTCTCACATTCCAGGTGCAGATACGAACGTCGTTGTCCTTTTTTCGTTTAGCAGGGTCGTCAACAATAAAATCAGTCCTTTCCGAGGCTATTGGTTGCTTCGTAACAATAGTTTTTTCCGTGGATGGGTAGTTAACCCAAAGCACAACCCCCAACCTGGAGGGCCAGTTCCAATTTATTAGATACCCCTAGGACACGGGGCCATCAGTATCCACTACGGGATTGAGCGCTGCCGTTGGCCTTTCGGTTCATCCGCCACCATCTCTGTTCAAGGGGCCTGACTAACCCTTGAAATTCCTAGACAACCTGTTGTCCGAATATGTCAGAGCAGCTCATCTAGGTTCGCCTGGGACAGCAGGCCGGGTATTCATCCGTGCCATTCTCACCAGGGTGTTTATAGTGTTGCTGTTTTTCGTCGTGTTATCAACACTCGCACTTATCGTTTAGCAAGTCAAATCCGGTTGGATGAGACCAGTATCCGATGGTTACCACTTGGAGGTAAAGATAAGCACATTTGATGTGTAGTCAAAGTTGCAACACTGGGCATTGCCAAGTTAACGCCAATCAGAGTCTACCCTCGTTCTACAACACCCAACCATCATGAACTTGAAATTGAAAAACAAATTAAATGCCTTGATCCAACATATCTTTAACAAATTAAAGATATGTTGGATCAAGGCATAATTGTCGAAAGCAATTCTCCGTATAATAGTCCACTTTGGATAGTTCCAAAGAAAAACTCAGGACAACAAAAATGGAGAATTGTCATAGACTATAGAAAACTCAATGAAGGGACAATTAGTGACAAATTTCCAATTCCTAATATTGAAGGAATATTAGATAAATTGGGAAAGTCGCAATATTTTTCAACACTCGACTTAGCTAAGGGTTTCCACCAAATCTTAGTTAAGCCAGAGGATAGGAAAAAAACAGCTTTTTCCACACCACTCGGTCACTTTGAATATAACAGAATGCCATTCGGGCTCAAGAACGCCCCTTCAACATTCCAAAGATTAATGAATTCCATTCTGAAGGAATTCATAAATAAAATCTGTGTTGTCTATATGGACGACATCCTAGTCTTCAGCACGTCTTTGGAAGAACACATAGATAATTTGAAAAAAATCTTTGAAACTTTGAAAAAATCTGGACTTAAACTTCAAATCGATAAATGCCGATTTCTGAACAAAGAAACAGAATATTTAGGTCACATTCTCACCCCTCAAGGAGTTAAACCGAACCCCGACAAGATTACAGCTATTCAAAACCTTAAATTACCTAGAACACAAAGACAAATAAAATCCTTTCTTGGCGTTACCGGTTTTTATAGAAAATTCATAAAGGACTATGCGAAAATAGCCCTCCCCATGGTTAAATACCTAAAGAAAAATACTAAAGTCAATTCCAACGATCCAAACTATATTGCATCGTTTGAAAAACTTAAGTCTATAATAACAGATTATCCCATTCTTAAGTACCCAAATTTCAGTAGAAGATTCAAGCTAATAACAGATGCCAGCAACTTTGCCCTGGGAGCTGTTTTAACACAGGATGGGCATCCAGTTTTTTATGCATCGAGAACTCTAAACGATCATGAGAAAAATTATTCCACGATTGAAAAAGAATTACTCGCCATCATTTGGGGTGTAAAATATTTTAGACCCTATTTATACGGTACAGAATTCGATCTGCAAACAGATCATCAACCAATTAAATGGTTGCAAGCTAAAAACATTGGTCAAAATATTAGCCCAAGACTCCAACGATGGTTTATGCAATTGGGTGAATATGATATTAAAATAGACTACATAAAAGGCAAAGAAAACAAGGTAGCTGATTTTTTAAGCAGAATTGACCATGTTAGTAATGAAATAAATTTATTTGAAAATTATTCTAACGAAAATGCCGAAGAACATATTAATTCCCACGAATCCTTAGAAATATCGACAGTCCATTCCCAAGAAGAGAATAGCAATAACTACATTCCGGTTTTAGAAACTGTGGTAAATCGGTTTAAAACTCAAATTATAATCCTAGAAAAAAAAGAAGCAGAAACTGAAAAGATTTTTAACAATAAACGAATTTTTATCGAGAAAAATGACATACCTAAAAATATTTCTGATATAGTCCGAAGACATATCAATAGAGGTAAGATTGGTATTTATTGTGAATTACACGACTCTCTGTACAATATTGATCAGAAGAAATTAATTGAATTAGGAAACCCACATGTTAAATTTGTAAAATGTAGTTTTTTAGCCAAAGACCTTAAAGACGAAAAAGAGGCCCTGAAACAAATATCTTTGTTTCACAAAGTGGAATCTGGTCACTCCGGAATAATTGCTAATTACGAAGGGATAAAGACGAAAGTATATTTCCCAAATTTAAAAATTTTAATCAATAAAGTTATAAATAATTGTGACACTTGCACCGCTGCGAAATACGATAGGAATCCAATTAGGAAAATATTTAATATTACAGAAACTCCGAACGACATCAACGAAATAATTCACGTAGATGTTTACACAAACAGCAAACACAATTTTATAAATTTTATAGACAAATTTTCCAAACATGCAGTTTGTTTTTTTCTTGAAGATAGGAACCATAAAACATTAATAGAGAAATTAAGGCAATTTATTTCAATTAAAGGGAAAATGAAAAAAATAGTTTGCGACAATGAGTTTAATAGCATTAACATAAAAGAATTCTGCAAAGATGAGTGTATAGAAGTCCATTTTGTCAAACCGAATAACCATACTGGAAATTCCGATGCGGAGAGATTGAATGTTAACGGAAAAAATTAGAGTACTTAATATAGAAAAAAAAATTCCAATTATTTAATTTCATTCGACTATTAGAGCTAAACCGATAGATGTTCAAAATCGAACTGTCGATAACAAACTTGTTAAAGAGAGAATCGAGGCGAGAAAGGTTAGTTCAATTAATAAGCATAATAAAAAAAGAGTGGATTACAAGGAGACCAGAAAAGAAGGATTTATAAAAAATTATATTAGCCTTAGGCCCAAATTTCGCAAATATCCATTGAAAGGTGTGCATGAAAATAATATTAAACGACCGTTAAAATTTTCAGATAATCCTGATATGGATGTTGGTACTAGCCAACGTTGGCCAAGCAGCCCTCGTAATTGAAAAGATCGAATCGGAATTGGGATTTACGGAAATCAAAATAGACGAAGTAGATATTGTCAGTAAATTTGACATTGTTTTACATGTCATTCATCCTAAAGAAATTCTTAATATTGTTTTGGAACTTGAACGCTGTATAAATGACTCTAATTTTAAAAACAAAGTTTCCCTTACTGAACAAATTTCTTCGATTAAAAACAAAGTTTCTACACTTCTTCCACGTAGAAGTAAAAGAGGTCTTATTAACATAGTTGGAAGTAGCTTAAAATGGCTTTTTGGAACTCTAAGCGAAGATGACAAGATTGAGATTGAAGAGTACCAATTAAAAATTTAAAAAATAATCAAATTGACGAAGAACTTGAATATATTGTACGAATTAATAATGAGACCTATAAGTTCGAAAATGATTTGAATTTATCAGAATTAAAATTAAGCAAAAATTGTGTAATAAAAAGAAATTGTAAGTTAGTCAATAGCCCAGACGAAGAAATAATTGAAATCGGAAGTGATCTTGTTATTCTTAATAATGTCAAAAATAAACGTTTTAAAAGTACTTGTGATGAAAGAAATCTTCAACTTTGTGGTAATTATATTATAAATTTTGCAAACTGTACTATAAAAATTGGAAATAAACAATTTAGCAATAAGATATATAAACTAGCGGAACGATTTGTTATACCCCATACCCAAAATATTACTTACAATGAAGATATTATGTTAAATTTTGAAAAAATTAAATTCAATTATGAAAATAACATAGAAGAAATTACAGAACTTAAGTTTCACAAAATTATTAATTATACTATTGGACTAAGTTCATTTGTAATAATTGTAATATTTATTATAATTGTATTTTGTTTTATAAAAAATGTACAATTTAAAGCGATTCAGGAGAATCGAAAAACTGGGGAAGGAGGAGTTACGTTATCTATTAATTCCCACAGTCTTCCACTGCGAAATGCTGACATGCTAATCTGCAGCGGAAACGCTCCAGACAGCTCAAATGCTTTAGAACTCATAAAGCAAAAGTATACAGTTTCACCGTGAGAAGTCAATGTGGAAATTGGTTGCTAACGTGACGTTCATAACATTTTTGATGAAATAATAAAGTCACTTTGTAATCGCCACTCCTAAGAGTCGGTCTGTTTTATTTACACTACTTAAATTCTTTCTTTTTTTTGTCGTCACTCCGAAGAGTCGACAGCCGTTTTATTTTTACAAACTCCCATAACGTAACTCGCGTGATGTTTTCCTCCAAGGCCTGAATCGAAGCGGGTTTGTCGGCATAAGCTTTTGACTTTACATATCCCCACTGGAAAAAGTCTAACGGTGTGATATCACACGATCTTGGTGGCCAATCGACCGGCCCAAAACGTGAAATTATGTGCTCACCGAAATGTTCTCTCAATAAGTCCATTGATTGATGCGATGTGTGGGAAGTGGCGCCGTCTTGCTGAAACCAAATGTCGCCAAGATCACGAGCTTCAATTTCAGGCATCAAATAGTCGGTTATCATGGCACGATAACGGTCGCCATTGACGGTTACGTTCGCACCGGCATAATTTTTAAAGAAATATGGACCGATGATTCCACCACACCAAACCGTTGTTTTTTCTGGATGAAGTGGCAGTTCTTCAATCTCTTCAGGTTGCTCTTCGTCCCAAATGCGGCAATTTTGTTTGTCTACATACCCATTGAGCCAGAAATGGGCCTCATCGCTAAACAAAATTTGCCTAGAAAACGTCGGATATTCTTGGAACTTTTCAAGAGCCCATAGAGCGAAGCGATGTCGCTTGGGAAGGTCGAGCGGCTTCAGTTGTTGCACAAGCTGTATTTTGTACGCTTTCAATTTAAGATCTTGACGTAAAATGCACCAAGTCGTTCCATACGTCAGTCCGAGTTGCTGCGAACGGCGCCGAATCGACTCTCTACGGTCTTCGTGTACACTCTCAGCAACGGCCTGAGGACTTTGTTTCAAACTGCCTCGAAAAAGTATTTCCTATTCTAATTAACTGCTTCCTGTTACTTAGGTAGGATGCAATCCTCTTGTTAAGTATTGAATGGATACCAAGTGCTTCTAATTTTCTTGTAAGCAATTTGTGGTCTACCCGATCAAAAGCCTTAATGAAATCTGTATAGATTGCATCAACCTGTGAACCTTCTTCTATTGCCATTAGGGCAAAATTAGTAAATACAGATAAATGAGTAACTGTGGATCTTCCTTTCATAAATCCATGTTGATTGGTGGACAAAGATTCCTTTACAAAAAAGTATATCTTGTCTTTCACTAAACTTTCGAATAATTTTGGAATCGTGGACATCTTCGAAATTGGACGACAGTTTGTTACCAAATTCCTACTACCGGACTTATAAATAGGCGCTACAAATGAATTAAATGGAATTAAAATTTTACCTCCATAGCTGCTTATAGGAATCGTAGGAAAATTCCGTTTCATATCGGTGGAACGACAAACATTACTTCACAGAAATAAATCATGATCAGTGAAAAATAAAGTGATTTTCTGCGATAACTGCAATTAAAAATTAAAATATGTTTGGATTATCATGTTCTAAAATTTATAAGCTTTGTTTTTACACCAACTCGCCAATGATTAAATTTATAAAAAAAAGCAAGAAGTAAAAGAAAATTTCCAATGATGTTTTTCAATGATAGCTATAACTGGGCCCTAAAACTCTGTGTTGACGTAATATTCAGAATGTCTAAATATCTTTCTCAGAAAATACAAAATTCCTTATGGTTAAACCAAAAAAACGTTTTTCTGAAAAGTGGAAGTGGCAGTAAGCGGATTTTGAAAAAAAATATACTTTACTACTTCTCATACCTACCAAATATACACAAAAAGTTTTTTTTGGACCTTTACTGTTTTCTATTGCTCTGCATTAAAGATGATATCGGCCAAGTGGACGCTCCACAATTTTGCTGTTTGTATATCATTGAACGATTGAACGTTTTGGCAAGAGCTTCGGGCTATAAAATCTCGCAATTTTGTCGGATATTTTTATTGAGAGCTTTCAGAGTCTGTGGCTTGTTCTCATAGATCAGTGACTTAAAACTTACTTACTTACTTAAGTGGCGCTACAGTCCGGAATGAACCTGGGCCTCAACCAACATGATTCTCCAATTAGTCCGGTCCTAAGCTAATAGCTAACTGCCTCCAGTTGCGCACTCCAAGTTGGTTGAGGTCGGTTTCCACTTGTGCGCGCCACTTAAGGCGAGGTCTTCCTCTACTGCGTCCGACGTCTGGCTGGGAATCGAAGACTCTGCGAGCCGGAGTATTGGTGTCCATTCGTTCTACATGTCCTAGCCATCTTAAACGTCCAATGCGGAGTTTTTTGACCAGGGGCATGTCGCTGTACAGCTCGTATAGTTCTTGGTTGAATCTTCGTCTCCATAGCCCGTCAACGCAAACGGGACCGAAGATTCTTCGAAGAATTTTCCTATCGAATCTACCAAGGATTTCTTCATCCGCTTTTGATACGGTCCATGCTTCAGCGCCGTAGAGCAGGACTGGGATGATCAGGGTCTTATATAGGATCTCCTTAGTAGTTCGAGTGAGGGCTTTACTACTAAATTGCCTTCTTAGCCCGAAGAAACAGCGGTTGGCAAGAGTAATTCTTCGTTTAATTTCTGACGAGATGTTGTTGTCAGAGTTAATAGCGGAGCCGAGGTAGACAAAGTCCCGAACTACCTCAAAGTAATATCTGTCAATGGTGACGTTCTGTCCAATTCGTCGATGTTGTGAGTCCTTTCGTGATGACAGCATATACTTAGTCTTACCCTCATTTACTGCTAAACCCATTTTCGCCGCTTCCTTCTCTATACTAGCAAACGTGGCTATGACATCACGTTGAGTCCTACCAATGATGTCAATATCGTCAGCGTATGCTAGTAGTTGCACCGACTTTTGGAAAATTGTGCCTCTAGTGTTGGCTTTGGAGTTTTGCACAATCCTCTCAAGAATCAAATTGAAAAAGTCACATGACAGCGCATCGCCTTGCCTAAATCCTTTTTTTGGTATCGAATGTGTCGGTGAGGTCGTTTCCGACCCTGATGGAGCAGCGTGACTTTAAAAACCCAAAGAAAAACGTCAGGTAAGGTAAAGGTCCGTTTTCGCTGCAGCTATATGTATGTCTGTTAGAACCACATCAACTCCAGTCCGAAACGCAAAATCTTAATGAATCTTAATGAATGTCAACGTCAAGGTAAATTGCCAAACTACAATTGTCAACTCTTATTTTGCAATAAAAAGTCATTGGTAATGGTTCTGTATCGCTCAATCAGTCACAGTCAGTCTTGCTCACGGTGTCCCTGAAAAACTTACCCCCGACGACAATTTCGGCATAAATGCCGCACCATTCTATAACTCTGAGTGCATGTAACGGCTCTTGGTGAACAATGCGTTAATTCTTAGAGCCCCAGAGTCACAAATTTTATTGGTTTACGAATCAGTTCAGATGAAAATGGCCCTCGTCACTCATAATGAATTTCGATGAATATTGTCCACTGCGTCGTTGAATTTAAAAAAAACCCTCAACGTAGTTTAGACGCGATTGGCGGTCTATAGGCAGTAGCTAATGGACTCTTTACTCTTTGTAAGGGAGCATCCTTCAAGCCGTTCACTAAAATGCCCTGCAAAGTCGAACGTGTACTGCTTATTTGCTTGGAACGCCTTCTAGTCAATGTCGATGGAGTCCCCACGACATCTTCAGCTTCAGCAGCGATATTGTCGACTGAACGAGAGATACGGTGCCTTTCGGGACCCTTCTGTCACGTGTTGTTCCAGGCTCTTAGATTAGAGCGGGCAACACCTTAGTGTTTGACCAATTTCCGTAGAACGGCAGGGAAATCTGCCCCAAAAATTCACGTGGCATCAACATCAATGACGAATTATTCCGTAAATAAGTAGACAGGACTATTCCGTGATCTTTAGGAATACATCGTTCCAAACACAAACCAAAACTGAAAATACCCGCCATTTGCAATTGGTATAGGATCGTCCGATGGTGTGTTATTTTTTACGCCTTCATGTGCTTTGCTGGAAATGTGCCTCCTAGCAGACGCCCCCAATTGCTTTTTTGGCACCGCGTTGTTTGTGCCACTGTTAGTTGGACTGTATAGGGTGGGCCAAAGACCACGTTTAACAGTTTTAACGCAAGTGCATCCAGTTCATCTATAAAATTATTTTCCATTTAGCGATTGGAGTGGACACTTACCTTGTGAGATCATACGCTTGTCATCAAAACGCCAAATTATCAAAACCACCCAGAACTGGATCAAACATCAAAACACGTTCTTTTGATTTATAACATTGGATTGATTAATTTATTTGATAAATAGCGTAATTATCGCAATTACCACTAGGTGGCTGCAAAAGCAAACATTTGAAACATTCTAGCCGCTGTCGGACTTTTTTTAATTGAGAGCTGTCGACGTAAGCACTGCAACGCCACGCTCATAGAAACTGTGTTGATCCTGTCCTGCAGCAACTGCCAAGTCGACAGTGAACAGCAACTCGGTACGTGTCGAATTCAAATACACCGGCAAGGTGAGTTTGGGAATGCGTACATCACTACCAGCCTTGATCCACTTCAGGATTGTTACTGGCAGATCCATCATAATGGTAGAAGCCAGCAAGAGTTCGTTGTTCTTGCATTGGGCGCCTTGCAACTTCAGTCCAGTTACACCAAAACTGCTGTCCTTCTGGTTCGAGTTGGATCCCGCCTCGGTGATGGTCACTTCTAGAGCGAGTTCTTCCAATGACCAGCTATTAGCCTGAGCGACACACTGTCTTGTGGCGGTAATGTAGGCCTCAGGGTTTAACAGACCACCTAACCATACAGGGAAGCCCTAAAAGAGAAACAGTGTATTCTGTGGGCAGGGGGATTTATATGTTATACTCACTTGCAACTCCTTAGCGCCGGCTTGAGAGACCAACTGCGATACTTTTTGCAGCTGCTTGACGCGATTACTAAAGTCGGTAATCCATTGAATGACTGTGCATCCAGCTGGGACTGTGTAACGCCTCCAGCCCTTGGGAATAATTCCGCGCACAAGTTCAGACAACATGGAACGATGATGGTTGGTTTGCTTTTTCTCTCCCTGGCAAATCAGCACAACGTCCTGCAGGTCAGAGATGACGGTCTGCAGGAGCTTAGCGCCGGAGGTAACTTCTCTCTCAAAGTATCTGTAGAGAGGATCCTTGATATTCTCCACGGTACGCTTGAGTACGTGCAAATTCTTCGGTAACAACTCCAACCAAGCGGTACCGCTGTTGTGCAACGTTTTCATCCACGATGGACGTCCGTCTTCATTTCGTGTCTGAGCTGCCTCTTGGTTCTCATCGACGCTGTAAGCCAACTCATCGTCATCCTCCAACTGCTGCATTTTCAGTAGATTGCTAACTAAATCTGTTCCACGAGTCGTTAGCAGGACCTTCTCAGCGTTGTTGGGCAGACCCAACCATGATGGAGTCTGGCGATCAGCCAAGTTTTCGATCCACTTGAGGAAGTGATCACGACGCGTACCATCCGGCATGGTGATGTGCCTCTGTCCACCGGCTGCGCCATCAACGTTCGCAACCAATGCAAAGTCAGCCTCGAAACTACGAGCAGTGAAGAGCTTCGACAGGAACGACGCCAATAGGCGCTGATCAAAGTCATTATCGATCTTGCCACCGTAGATAGACTGCGAGAGAAGAGTGACCAAAGCATCCCATGGCACCTTCTCGGGTGGTAAATTGGTGCGACCCATTGCGGTTGTGTCGATCCAAGTGTCCAGAGTGTCACAGGCGACACGCAAGTCGGACTCATTGAATTCATATTTCTTCGCCCAGCCAAGTGGAACATAGCGCAAGCGTTCCTGTACGATTGCGTGGAACCATGCTAAGAGGAAGTACAATCGTGCACGTTCACTGGGTGTCTTCATCATTCTTGTTGCTGGCACGGTTGAGAATGTCCTCAAGAGATTGGCGCGAATGCCTGGTGGTGGTTCAAAGACAAATATGCGCCCAGCTCGCAATAGATTAACTGGCACGCGAGGATTTATCTCCATGGTCAGGAACAGCCTGAAGCCCGAATGAGGTTGCAATGAGTGCAACTTCTTCTCCAATTGCACCAGCCACTGAGGTGCCAAGTGCACGTTCTTAAGCAGCACCCATCGTCCACTCTTACATGCCATATTGATGGCCCGTTCGGCTTGATTGAAACCTTCAGCTGAACCAATGGCAATGCTGGAGATTTTCTTGTTCAGCTCCGCGGCCAAATCGTCAACCCTGCCCGACGCATCAAAACCAGGAACAGAGCACAACAGTGCTGGTGTGTTGCAATTCAATTGCTTCTCGACGACGTGTCCAAAGTCCAATTCCTTTTCAGCAGATGACATGTAGTCCTCGCCAAGTACGGTGTTCACCACGTTGTGTCCAGCGGCAATTACACGATCGGGGCGGAAGGCCTGAATCAACAACAGCTGATGGAGTGATGAGGAAACCGGTGACAATGCCTTTGATTCGTCCCACAGCTGTGGCACGCATTGCTCGGGAGAGCTCTGCTGCAACCAAGCACCAATCTCTGGCATCGACTTAAGCTTCTCGATTATCTTTTTAAAGATTGGCAGACGGGAGGCCAAGCGGTTGACACTTTCAATCTGTTCCCCTGACAGTCCATCAATAGGGGTGGGGTTCAGCAGAAGACCTTCCCTGCTTCGAAGGAAGAAGTTGAACTCTGAGTCGAGGTTCGCCTCGGATGTTCCCTTAAGATGAATCTTGCACATGAGCAGAGCGAATGTTAGTCGATCGGCATGAAGCATACCACGAGCCACACGCTCGTAGCACACTTGGAACAGATCCTTGGTGACGATAGTCAGACGCACTGTGTGATCAGTTTTTCCATCCAACTTGGGATTATTATACAGCACAGTGCTGAAGATGTCGAGGAACATCTTCAAAGAATACTGATACAAGAAGTGCACCTGATTGAGACTGTCCATGGTGAAGTAAATATTTGAACAGGCCACGGACAGTGGTAGATACTGCTGCGACACTGTTTCAATCTCCGCAATGACCTTATCGGTCTCGTCCACCTTCTGGTTGATGTCGTAAGCCTCCTTCTTCAGCGTCTCCAGCGTGGTAATCACCGAGTCGTCATCCAAAATCTTGCCCTTGGCATCGTTGAGGGCCTGCAACAAGCTCTTTTCCAGCTGTCGCAGCCTTAAACGGAATTCACCCTGCAACTTGAGCAAGTCAGAGCGCTTCTCATCAATATCGGGGCGTTCGGCCTTCAACACCTGGTTGAGGCACTGCGATTGCAGCGAGCTCCTGGTTACAGTAAAGTTGACAAACGTCACCCTCGAACAGATGTCCGGTGGGAATTCTACTGTCGGGTCACGTGTCGAAAGGAATATAACGAATGATGGTGACAAATCGATATCCTGGTCTCCCAACGTGATCAACACGCGACCACCAGTCCTGCGCAGTTCTCGGTTAAGAACGGGATTCAATATCGGATCGTAGTTCTCGACATCCTGCACGAGAAGTGGATTTCCGAAACGCAGCGCAGATTCAAGGTTCTTACGGAACGAGTCATCCAGGAAGGAGGTCTTTGTGATCTTCTTGCCGGCGTACTCGTTCAACAAGAACGTGGTCGCCTGACCCGACGGATCGATGATCAATGGATAACGGTTGAAGCGCTTCAGCATAATAGCGTTCTCCGTACACAGATCATCACTTGGCAAAGCGTTAGCCTGCCAACGCAGACGTTCATCTGGATTGGACAGATACTCTGTGCGAGCGATATCCGGACGGTATTGGATGTTCGCCGATTGCAAGTGCTGACACCATGTGGTGAATAAGTTGAGACGATAGTGCTGATCAAAGTAGCCACCTAGCATAAGTTAAACGTATTAGAACGGCGTATCGAAAAGGCTGGACACGACTTACCATAAGCAATGAAGGCAGCGGATAGGAGTACATCTCCAATGATTGTAGACATCTGCGACTTGAAGGTCTCGCTGGTGCACTCCCAACGTTCACGTTCGATGTTCAAACTCTTTAGCAGAGCAATGGATCGGTCGACCTTACCTTGGACATTCTCCAAATCGGTCTTGATTGCCTGAGCTTGTGAGATGAGTTGAGCGTATTCTTCCTTATAGGCGGCAATCGATTGTTCCAATTGGGTAACAAGATCCTTGGTCTCCTTGGCGTGCTTCATGTTAAGAGCAGCTTGATCTTCGAGCGATTGTAGTTCGTCGCGTAGGGGTTCCACACGTTTTAACATGTCAGCGTATTCAATCTAAAAGGAAGGGCGTGTATTAGTGCTGGAATTCGGGGTTTGGTGCACGCTGGGGATCATGCAGATTTCAATAGATTAGGCAAGTTTTATGAGAAACCTAGGTTGGGGATACTCATAAGTATCTTGGCAAGCTGACTCATGAAATGAAAAGCCACTTGATCATATGAAGCTCTGGACATGATTTATATTTCATCACAAAATCATCTTCAGCGATGAGGCGCGTTTTTGTTTAAACGGATTCGTCAATAAGCAAAATATGCGTTACTGGAAAGGTGAGAACACTTATGTGCTTCATGAAACAGCACTTCATTCGCAAAAAGTCACATTGGGCCGTTTTTTCCGTCCATGAAAATGACCGTCATGTTACGATAAATGGTATTCTCTTCAGAGACATGTTGGAACATACTTTCGTTGAGCAAATGCATGATCAGTAATATGTGGTTCCAACAAGACGGTGCCACAAGCCTCAAAGCGGGTGCAACAATTGAGTTATTGAAGTCTCATTTCGGTGAACGACGAAAAACAGCAACACTATCAACGGTTTGGCCTGTCCCCGGGCGAACCTAGATGAGCTACTTCGACATATTCGGACAACAGATCATTTAGGAATCTCAAGGGTAAGTCAGGCCCCTTTCACAGAGATGGTGGCTGATAAAGGCCAACCGCAGCGCTCAATCCCGTAGTGGATACTGATGACCCCGTGTCCTAGGTGGGGTATATAATAAATTAGAACTCGCCCTCCAGGTTGGGGGTTGTGCTTTGGGTTAACTACACACCCATGGAAAAAACCATATGTTACGAAGCAACAAATAGCCTCGGAAAGGACTGATATTATTGTTGACGACCCTGCTAAAAGAAATAAGGACAACGACGTTCGTATCCGCACCTGAAATGTGAGAACATTAAACAGGAAAGGTGCAGGCGAACAACAAGCGGAAGCCCTAAGCTGCGACAAAGCAGACATTACTGCCATCCAGGATATACGATGGGATGGGCCGGACTAAAAGAGCATGAAAAACTGTGACATCTACTATGGACCGTGTTATAGTGAGTAGAAACAGCGACTATTCGGATGCGGATTTGTTATAATTGCTAGGCAAGAAGTCTTATGTTTCCAAGATATTAGCGAACGCATTGTAACAATCCGTATCAAGGCCAAATTCGCCAACATAAGGCTTATATTCGCTCACGCTCCGATTGAAGAAAAAGATGATATAACTAAGGATTGCTTTGAGCTATGAGCGACTACCGAAGTACGATGTTAAAATCGTGCTGGGAGATTTTAACGAAAATGTAGAAACATTTTCAACACGTCTGGCAACGGATTAAGGCTAATTGACTTCGCTACGGAACGAAATGCCATTATAGCCAGCACACGGTTTCCTCACCTCGATATCCATAAGGGGACATGTCGGTCTCCAGATCAACGAACAGTCAACCAAATTGATCACATTGCGATAGGCAAGAGGCACGCAAGCAGTATTCTGGATGTCCGAACATTCGTAGGGGCTAACATCGACTCGGCTACCTCGACTACCTTGTTGTGTCCAAGGTAAGAAGGTATACACCACGCCACAACAAACCAGAAATACTGTGAAAAAAATTTAATGTCAAAAGACTGCAATCGCAAGAGAACGCCAAGACATTCGAGCAACGCGTACCCCTTAACCTCGATTCACACCATACCACCAGCATCGAATGTCGAAGAACAATGGCAACGATGCCAAAAAGCCATTAGATCAGCCGCAACTTATGTGCGAGAAACATAGCACCCACTAGCAAGAACCACCTGGTTTGATGAGGAATGCCGACAGATTTTCGCAGCCATGTACGAGGTCTACAAGGCTAAGCTGCAGGTGAAGACGAGAGCTGCCATTGATCTCTTTAGGCAAAGAAGAAGGGAACAACACCGGCTTTTCAGATAGAAGAAAAAAACGCGATCGAGGATATAGAGAGGTGCAACTCCAGGAACGATGTTCGCAAGTTTTGCCAAAGTGTAAAACGTCATAGCCAAGAATACAAGGCTCAAAGAGAATCCTGTCGAGATGAACAAGGAAATATGGTAGTTGAGACACAGTTGATGCTGAGGATATGGAAGAACCACTTCTGCAGACTGTTAAACGGTGATGACGAACAACATTCCGCTGTCAGGCGAACGAACCATCTAATATTGGCAACGACAGCGAAAACTGTCAGCCACCCAACCTAAGTGAAGTGAGGATAGCTATATCTAAACTCAAGCTTAATAAGGCCGCCGAAAATGACTTCCTTCCCGCTGAGCTTTATAAAGCTGGCGGAGATTGGTAAGCAACATCCACCAACTCATAAGCCAAATCTGGTCGGTTGAAAGCATACCTGTAGAATGGAACCTCAGCATCGTTTGCCCGATCCACAAAAAAGGAGGCCCTCTGAACTGCAACAACTACAGAGGCATAATTCTCCTCAACATCGCCTACAAGATCCTATCTGCCGTAATATGTGAACGCCTGAAACCGTTAACCAACAACCTGATCGGCCCTTATCAGTTTGGTTGTAGGCCAGGAAAATCCATAACCGATCAAATTTTAACACTTCGGCAGGTCTTGGAAAAAACCCAAGAAGTCCAAATCGATACCCACCACCTATTTATCAGTTTCAAAGCCGTATACGACAGTATTTATAGAGACGAATTAAACAGAGCCATGTCTAGTTTTGGTATACCGCCCAAACTCGTCCGTTTGTGTAGGATGACGATGTAGAATTCTCGCTGCTCCATCAGGGTCGGAAACGACCTCACCGACACATTCGATACCAAAAAAGGATTTAGGCAAGGCGATGCGCTGTCATGTGACTTCTTTAATTTTATTCTTGAGAAGATTGTGCAAAACTCCCGAGCCAACACCAGAGGCACAATTTTCCAAACATCAGTGCAACTACTAGCATACGCCGACCATATTGACATCATTGGTAGAACTCAACGTGATGTCATAGCCAGGAATAGAAGGAGGCGGAAAATGGGTTTAGCAGCAAATGAGGGTAAGACTGTCAGCACGAAAGGACACACAACATCGACGAATTGGACAGAACGTCACCACTGACAGATATAACTTTGAGGTAGTACGGAACTTTGCCTACCTCGGCTCCGCTATTAACTCTGACAAGAACATCTCGTCAGAAACTTAACGAAGATTTACTCTTGCCAACCGCTGTTTCTTCGGGCTAAGAAGGCAAATTAAGCCCTCACCTCGAACTACTAGTCCTGCTCTACGGCGCTGAAGCATGGACCGAAGCATAAAGAAATCATTGGTCGATTCGAGACCAAAATTCTTCGAAAAATCTTCGGTCCCATTTGCGTTGACGAGCTATAAAGAGAAAGATTCAACCAAGAACTATACGAATTGTACAGCGACATACTCCTATTCAAAAAAAAAAAAACTCCGTATTGGTTATTTAAGATGGCTAGGACATGTAGAGCGAATGGACACCAATACTCCGGGTCGCAGAGGAAGACCTCGCCTTAAGTGGCGCTCAGAAGTAGAAACCGACCTCAATTAGCTAAGAACCAGACAAATTGTAGAGACACGTTGGTTGAGGCCCAGGTTCATTCCGGATTGTAGCGCCACTTGAGTTTTTTTTTTTTTTTTTTGAGTAAGTAAGTAATAAAGCGCAGTGACAATCTTTGCAAAAGTGTGGTTTGAATTTGGAAAATAATCGTTTCTCACCTGCTGATAAAGGAAAAACCAAAAATATTGTTTATCACAGAGCCTTGTAATAAAACCATTTGATAGAAAATAAGAAATATTTTCTAATGTAACAAACAAATAATGGAAACGTCTAACAAAGCGGACGGGGTAACGCTAGTACAAGGTGGCGCAAAAGTTGTCACCCGTCGCAAAAGTTGTCACCCGATGTTTTTTGGTTGCAAATATTTAAATTCTTTAGCAAAAAAAGTAGAAAAAATTATTCCATGATTCATGACTTATGCGCCACCTATTATAATTGTTTCGATTTTTTTGCAAAACACTTTAAAAAATGGCGGCCAAAAAACATCGGGTGACAACTTTTGCGCCACCTTGTATATGACTAAATCTTATTTAAACTTACCTGAGCGATAGCCCATTTAACCATAGGACCGCAAGCCATACTGGCACGATTCACCTTCTCAAAGTTATAGTCCGGATTGCTCAAATATTTCGTCTTCATCTTCTCACGCACCTCATCGCTTCATATAAAAAAAAATATGATTAATAAAAAGTCCAAAAAAAAAACTCACAAAAAAAATTCTAAAAAAAAATTCAAAACATTTTATGTAAAAAAAAATTCGAAAACGTGATGAAAACAAGCAAAAGCATTGATTAACGTTTAACTTGACTAATAACCGTTTTTTTTTTAAAATTTCGTTTATATATATAATTTTTTTTATAAAACACAAAGTAAAGCAATAAATTTATTAAAACAAAAATTTAATAAGATATTTACATTTCCTTCACCAAAAATATAAAAAAAATAAAAAATTGTTTAAGAAAACAAAAAGTAACAACGGAAAATAAATTCAAATTAGCAAATCAAGTTAACAAATAAATAATAATAATAAACAATTAGAAAGAAAAACAAATTAAATAAATTATAACAAATTAAGTGGTAAGTGTATTATTAATATTGTTAACATGCTTACGTTATGAGTTCAGTACCGAAGTTAGATACAATTGAATTTATAAAGTTTTCTCTCATTATAACGGCACGAATTGACTTCCAATCGGTCGCATTCTCTCCAAGGAGCAAACATATCGACTCTAATGCCAATTTCACCACAGCTGGTGGATTGGCCATTGTTCGCACCTCGACGAGTTGTTGCTTTTTGATCGATTTAACAGCTGAAGAAGAATTGTTTTTGTTTTTTGTGATTTTGTGGTTTAATAAATTTTCTTTTTTTTTTTGTTTGATTTTTAATTAATTCTATTTGCTATGCAAGAAGTTTGGGGGAATTTTATTTTATTTGTTTATTTGTTTCTTTGTAACGTAAATTTAAATAGAAAACAAAACTTAACGAAAATAAATAAAAAATTTAACGAACACAACCATTGAAAGGGGAGAGATTAAACCGAAGCCGAAGACCCGAAGAGGGGATCCAAATGTTTTTTTTTGGAACGAGGACTTCTTGATTAGCCATTTGATGGTGAGTAGGGAAGTTTGTTTCAAGGGAATGCCTTGGAAATAATATGGAAAGATGTAGAAGGCGGGCCATCTTTCTGAATCATTTGTTATTTTGAAAAGGACAGCTCGTATGCGACTAAAGAATTGACAGAAACCTAGTATATTCCCGAAAAGGATCGATTTACGCTTCAACAACGTTGGAAAATATTGGAAAATTAACTTTCAAAGTGATTCATATGCGAATTTTTTAAAAATCTACGAAGTCATAGAGAAGCTAGTGCATCCTAACTGTGTGACTGTTGCAGTCAATGGAGCGTGCTACAGAGTCATGGGTACGCATCCTACGCAAGCCGACCAACAATTGATTCATTGCACACTAAGTTTAATAATCGTGTAATCATTCTTTTTGATTAATGTTGCCTTGCCAGCACGGAGCTGCGATTTGACGTAAGTATACTTTTATTTGTGGGGTGTCATTAATGGTAGATGCAATGCGAAAGATCTTTAGACGATTCAGGTGTTTAAGAACAATGTTGAGCAAGTTGTTCGTGGAATTGAAACCGAAACTATTGGAAAATCGGTTTGACACGGGGCAGTCATTCCATATTTATTTAAACAGATGGACATCCTTAAATAAAGTTGTTTAAGGTATTAAAGTGAATCATCCCCACATCGTTCTTCTGCTATTATGTAAGGACGTACAGCTGATTGACACAGCAGCGAAAAGCGCAGCAAGCCTCAAAGAAGCGGGCGACCTATGTATTGAAATTAGTAGAATATGAGAATGGGGCATCCGACTACACCATCTCATATCACGATTTCGACATTAAATACTCCATCAGAATACCAAGTAGAGACTGGTGGTCAAACAATGTGGTATACAACAACGAATTAGCAATATACACCGATGGATCTAAAATAGAAATAGCAGTGGGCTTTGGGGTCTACTCCGACAGAATCGGGTTAAACACATGCATTCGTTTGTCGATCTCTTGTAGTGTTTTCCAAGCAGAGATCCTAGTCATACTCGAAGCTGCCGAATCGGCTAGAGTATTGGACATATCACATGAGGATATCTTCATTTATGTATGTAGATAGTCAAGCGGCCATAAAAGCTCTGGCATCCAACATAATAAAATCACGAGTAGTTGGACGCTGCCGCTCAGAGCTAAAGGCTCTATGTAACCAGAACAAAGTCCAAATTATCTGGGTGCCAGGACATAATAATATTCCAGGAAATGAGAAAGCAGACGAGCTAGCCAGACTAGGATTGTCTACCTGCATCTCCTTATGTGACAATAGGGTTAGACCCCACTTGCTTTCAAAAAAGAGAAAATAACCAGATTCACGCAAAGTGAAATAAAATCTAGGTGGCAAAACATTAACACTTGCAAACATACTAAATAACTTTGGCCGAAATTAAGCGGTAGAAAATCTAACAGGCTTATAGCTCCGAACAGAGCTTCTATTTCTATAGCGGTGAGAGTTATAACAGGTCACAATCTGCTGGGTAAACACTCCCATAGGATAAACTTAACTGGCTCTCCCTAACTATGCAGGAAGTTCGAAGACCCAGACGTCGAGGAGGACACCGTCCACCTAATGTGTCACTGCACCGCGATAAGTAACAGCCGTAATAAACTCCTCGGTAGTTTTTACTACGAGGACTTATCGGAGCTAGCTAACGGGTGATTTTTTAGCTGGTTTGGTTTTGGCAACACTGGTTTTGACAGCTGACGTGTGTTTAGTACCTTGTGTCACTGTCAAACAGCTTCAGTTTGGTTTGCAATTTAACCATGGATCGTCTTACAAATGAACAACGCTTGCAAATTATTGAATTTTACTATCAAAATTCGTGCTCGGTTCGAAATGTTCATCGCGCGCTGCTTCCATTTTATGATCGGCATTCTCGACCTTCTGAGCAGTCTATTCGGAAGATTGTGACCAAATTTCGCACCAAATTTACTTTGTTGGACATTAAACCACCAACACGTTTACGTACTGTGCGTAGTGAAGAAAATATTGCGGCCGTATCAGCTAGTGTGACAGAAGACCGCGAAATGTCGATTCGGCGCCGTTCCCAGCAGTTAGGCCTTTGTTACAGCACTACGTGGAAAATTTTGCGGAAGGATTTGGGTGTAAAGCCTTTTAAGATACAGCTGGTGCAAGAACTAAAGCCAGCCGACCTACCACAACGCCGAATTTTTGGTGAATGGGCTCTTGGAAAGCTGGCCGAGGATCCGCTTTTTTATCGAAAAATTGTGTTCAGCGATGAGGCTCATTTTTGGTTGAATGGGTACGTAAATAAGCAAAATTGCCGCATTTGGAGTGAAGATCAGCCAGAAGCATTGCAACAGCTACCAATGCATCCCGAAAAAGCCACTGTTTGGTGCGGTTTATGGGCCGGCGGCATTATTGGGCCATATTTCTTCAAAGATGATGCGAATCGCAGCGTTACTGTCAATGGTGAACGCTACCGAGCGATGATAACAAACTTTTTTTTGCCCGAAATGGAAGTTCTTGACTTGCATGATATGTGGTTTCAACAAGACGGTACCACATGCCACACAGCACGCGAAACAATGGCGCAATTGCGAGGCGAGTTTGGTGAACAGTTAATTTCACGTTTCGGGCCGGTCAATTGGCCGCCTAGATCGTGCGATTTGACACCATTAGATTATTTTTTGTGGGGGTATGTCAAGGCTAATGTCTATAGGGACAAGCCCGCTTCGATTGACGCACTGGAAGCCAACATTCATGCATTCATTCGTGAGATACCGGCCGATATGTGTGAAAGAGTATGCCAAAATTAGACTCAGCGGATGGGCTACCTGAGACGCAGCCGCGGTCAACATTTGCATGAAATTATCTTTAAACATTAAATTGCAAGGTTCAAACTATCGATTCAAATAAATATTTCATTCATTTTTTCGAATTTTTTGTTACAACCACCATAGCACATATCGTCAGCTTCTGCAGCAAGTCTGGATGGAGCAACTACCTCTTAAAAGATAATGGAGCAGCACAAAGCACCTAAGTATCACTCTTTTCATGAACGCAGCATTCTTTACAGGTACATTAAAGGGTATCGCTATGAGCCCACGTAGACCTATGCGGGTTTGACGACTCACCTGGGCGTCAACAACCCATCAAACCTAACCTAGCCTATGTAAGGACGTGGTTAGGTTTGGCATAATGACTGCCAATGTTTAACCACCACAGATTGGTCATTCCCCATAGTGGGATGGAGTAGTCTAGTGGTTAGTGCATATGAAGACTAAGCGTGGTTGCAAATCTTGAAAGTAACAACACCTTGGGTCATATTTTGTAAAACGAATATCGTTGAAATCACTTCGTTATCGTTGAAATACGATTACGTAAAACAAGTGTAGTCTAAGGTTTTACGATACTCGTAAATTTTTATGACTGACCTTTAGCAGTCGACGGGCTCAGTAGTGCGATGAACTGCCGCGCAGAAGGTCTGGATTCGATTCCCAGCCGTAGCAACACATAAATCATTTTTTACTGGCCCTCCTCTCGTGATGATCTGACAAATTATTCGAGTAGTATCAATTGTCAAGAAGAGCTTATCTCAACTCAGCCGTTCGGAGTTGGCATAAAACAGGAGGTCTCACCATCGTTTAGAGTATAAACAAAAAAGTCGGAGACTAAAGTAATATGTGATACCCCAAAGGCCATACAACCAGCATCTAATGTCGGAGAACAATTGCAACGATGCCAACTAGATCAGCCACAACTGATGCGCTTGGTTTTTCACGTCCAATAGTAATAAACTTTTGGTTTAATGAAGAATGACGACAGATGCTCACAGCCAAGAACGAGGCCTAAGAGATTAAGCTGCAGGTGTTGACGAGGGCTGCTCTATAAACAAAGAAGGATGGGAAGAACACTGACTTTCAGAATGAATAAAGAAGAGCAAGAGCATTCCAGCATTGGCAACGACAGTGAAAAATTACCAACCACCCGACCTATCTGATATCTAAACTCAACTCATAACAAGGCTGCTGGAAATGACGGGCACCAACTCATAATCAAAATTTGGTCGGATGAAAGTATGCCTGAAGAATAGAACCTCAGCATCGTTTGGCCGATCCACAATAAACGAGACCCCTGAACTGCGCCAACTCAACATCGCCTAGAAGATCCTAACTGCGGAATATGTGAACTCCTGAAACCGTTTACCAACAACCTGATCGGCGCTTTTCAGTGTGGTTTTAGGCCAGGAAAGTCCGTAACTGACCAAACCTTTATACTTCGACAGATCCTGGAAAAACATTGATTCATCGATTTCTAGGCTGACGCTGTATATGACATGACATATGACATGTATATAACAGCCTTGTCTAGTTTTGGTATACTGCCGAAACTCGTTGACGATGGAGAATTCTCGATGCTCCATCTGGGAGGAAAACGACCTAACCGTTACATTCGCAAAAAAAAAGGATTTACGCATTTCCAAGCTATTGAAGAACATCGGTGCTAGCTACTACCATACGCCGACGGTATTGATATCATTGCATTGGTCGGACTAAACGTGATGTCACAGTTACGTTTTCTAGTATAGAGAAAGAAGCGGCTAAAATGGGTTTAGCAGTAAATAAGGGTAAGACTAAGTATATGCTGTCAACACGAAAGGACACAAAATATCGACGAATCGGACAGAACGTCATCATTGACAGATATAACTTTGAGGTAGTACGGAACATTGTCTACTTCGGCTCTGCTATTACCTCTGACAACAACATCTCGTCAGAAATTAAACGACCAATTACTCTTGCCAACCGCTGTTTCTTCGTCCAATGTCCGCATTGGACATTTAAGATAGCTAGGACATGTGGAGCGAGTGGACAGCAATACTCCCCGGTTCGCGGACGCAGTAGATGAAGACCTCGCCTTAAGTGGCGCCCAGAAGTAGAAACCGACCTCAACCAACTTTGAGTACGCAACTGGATGCAGTTAGCTAAGGACCGGGCTAATTGGAGCTATAATTGGTTGAGGACCAGGTTCATTCCGGACTGAAGCGCCACTTAAGTAAGTAAGTAAATACTATTTTCGAATCCCTGCCAACATAATGCTCAGTCCTATTTCTGCCCCTGCTTGACATCAAACTTACTTATTTACTTACTAGCTATCCTGTCAAAAATTAGATGAAGTATCTTTCAATGAGTAGAAGGTCAATTATCGAACAAAACAAAACTATGGTGTGGCATTTCAGTTTTGACATGCCTGTGGATTCATTTGTCCCCTGATGATAACAAGGTTAACTAACTAATAAATAAATACTTCCAATTGTAAATGTTAAACTCGTTAAAAAATATAAATAAATAACCAAGTACCAACAAAACAACTTAAGGAAAATTAGCCCAGGTTTGCTAAGCCAATTTTTTAATTTCGTTGTACTACCCAAATGTTCATTTTTGATTAATCAAAACGACAACAGCGACGCATACATCGTGGTGTGAACTAGGACAATGCTTTGCTCCATAATTTGGTGGAGCTGTTGTTGATTTTGACGGAATATGTTTATTCTGGATTGAGTTCTACTATTTTCATTTTTTCTATTGAAACGATATGAAACACTTTGTGTTGTTCTTTCCCGCGAAAAAAAATCAATAATCTCAAATAAATTATGCCTCGAACTTAACAAAATGGCAGCGACAAATACGAATATTTATAAAACGCCTTGACGAAGTTCATGAATTAAAATTGATTGGGAATTCCGGGTATCATGAGACAGGAAAAAATTGGTAAAGTCGCTTTGATCACTTGATTAAGGACACAGCTATTCGACTGTATATTTGAATTTTTTTATATCTCGCACGCGCTTAAGGGTATTAGGAATACCCTTATAGTGTTTGAACACAGCGCGTGCATTAAGGAAATCGAGGGGAAGAAAAGAGGAGATAACGATGTGCGTTGGTTTTAAATGTCTGCAAATTGTAATGTGGAGGTAAAGTTTGGTAAAGCATTCCACATTCGTTTTGTGCGGTTTAGGAATGAATTTCTATATTTCATAGTACGTCCGAAGATAGGCTAGATGGTGAATTGATTAGCATTCATGGCATGGCGAGTTTGAAGGGGCGGAATGCAGGTGATTATTTTATTTGTGCATTTCCTGTTGTTGTTCAAGCGAGACTATAGAGTTCGCTACGGTTGAATCTCCACTCACGCTTTTGTATCCTATCCAGTTTTTTTTTTTTTAAATTCTGACCTGCCTATGCAGTAATATACACATCGACCTAAAAGATCTATTGTGCTTGCCGGTAGATGCTTTTTAGGTTAGTAGCGCTTCTACTTTCCTAATGTAGCTGATAATACTTTCAGCCGAAGATTTCCTCAGTTCTTCGGGACTTAAAAATTCCCTGAAGAAAGATTCCCTTCTCATACCGTAAAGGGTCGGGCATTCACATATGATATGCTCGGCTGTTTCGTCTTCTTCTAGACATAGTCTGCACTCCGGTGAGTCGACTAGACGCATTTTGTTTAGGTGATATCGCAGACCGTGATGACCAGTTAGGTAGCCCACTAAGTTTTTGATATCGTGCCTGCGAAGATTTAGTATCTTGTTGGCATCTGATTTGAAGGGCTGAATAGCTCTTTTGGCCTGTCTTAGGCCTGGGATGTTTCCCCAGTATGAAACACATCTGTTTTGTTCCCAGTTTTTTATGACTAGATTTATGGCTGATTTGGGGATTGTACAGAAAGGTTCAGGTCCATTGAAGGGGGTTTCCGAACCTTTTCTGGCTAGTTCATCAGCTTTTTCGTTACCTTCAACTCCCTTATGTCCGGGGACCCACCATAGCCTGGTTTTGTTCCTGGAACTGAGTGTTTGGAGGGAGTTGAAGCAGTGTAGTACTGATTTGGAGTCAATCATGTGTGAGCTAAGGGCTTTTATAGCTGCTTGACTGTCCGTGAATATATGGATGTTTTTGCGCCTTTAATACCTGAGTTGTGTATTAGGTTTGCGCATTCTTTTATGGCATGGAGCTCAGCTTGGAATACACTAGGGCTTTTTCCCATAGGTATTGAGATGTTTTTATTTGGTCCATGTATGCCAGCTCCTACCCCTGAGTCCATTTTAGAACCATCCGTATACCACTTTTGGCCGTTTAGGCAGTTTGGAGGGTTGTTGCTACACCATGCTTCTCTGGTTGTGATCTCCGTTGAGAATCTTTTGTCGAAGCATAGTGTCTTTGGTAAGCGGTCTGTAACCGCACAGATCATGTCAAGTTCTGGAAGTTCGGATAGAAGTTCAATTAGTTTTAGATGTTCACTAATGTTTAATTCTTCCGCTTGTGTCAAACTTGCTGAGCTGCGAATTGCCACTTTTTTTATGTAAATGTGGAGAGGTGTTAGTCCTATTATGGCTTCCATAGCCGCCGTGGGACAGGTACGCATAGCTCCGGTAATGCCCAGACAGGCAAGCCGTTGTACCTTGTTTAATTTATTTATAGTTGTTTTTTGGGTGACTTTGTTCCACCATACTATTGAAGCGTATGTTATAATGGGCCTGACCATGATCGTGAAGATCCAGTGCGTGGTCTTTGGAGAGATTCCCCAGGTTTTACCATACATGCTTCGGCAAGCCCAGAAAGCTTTAGTTGCTTTTTGAATTTTGTTGTTGATGTGGGAGTTCCAGCTTAGTTTTATTATCGAGGATCACTCCAAGATATTTTACTTCGTTGGAATACTCAATGTGATGGTTGGGTGTTGTAGAACGAGGGTAGACTCTGATTGGCGTTAACTTGGCAATGCCCAGTGTTGCAACTTTGACTACACATCAAATGTGCTTATCTTTACCTCCAAGTGGTAACCATCGGATACTGGTCTCATCCAACCGGATTTGACTTGCTAAACGATAAGTGCGAGTGTTGATAACACGACGAAAAACAGCAACACTATAAACACCCTGGTGAGAATGGCACGGATGAATACCCGGCCTGCTGTCCCAGGCGAACCTAGATGAGCTGCTCTGACATATTCGGACAACAGGTTGTCTAGGAATTTCAAGGGTTAGTCAGGCCCCTTGAACAGAGATGGTGGCGGATGAACCGAAAGGCCAACGGCAGCGCTCAATCCCGTAGTGGATACTGATGGCCCCGTGTCCTAGGGGTATCTAATAAATTGGAACTGGCCCTCCAGGTTGGGGGTTGTGCTTTGGGTTAACTACCCACCCACAGAAAAAAAACATGGTTACGAAGCAACCAATAGCCTCGGAAAGGACTGATTTTATTGTTGACGACCCTGCTAAACGAAAAAAGGACAACGACGTTCGTATCTGCACCTGGAATGTGAGAACATTAAACAGGAGAGGTGCAGGCGAACAACTAGCGGAAGCCCTAAACTGCTACAAAGCAGACATTACTGCCATCCAGGAAATACGATGGGATGGGCCGGGCAAAAAGAGGATGAAAAACTGTGACATATACTACGGACCGTGTTATAGTGAGCAGAAACAGCGACTATTCGGATGCGGATTTGTTATAAGTGCCAGACTTAGGCAAGAAGTCTTATGTTTCCAAGACATTAGCGAACGCATAGTAACAATCCGCATCAAGGCCAAATTCGCCAACATAAGCCTTATATGCGCTCACGCTCCGACGGAAGAAAAAGATGATATAGCTAAGGATTGCTTCTACGAGCTCCTCGACAAAACCTATGAGCGACTACCGAAGTACGATGTTAAAATCGTGCTGGGAGATTTTAACGCAAAGGTAGGAAGAGAAGACATCTTTAGAAGTATTGTCGGAAAACATAGCCTACACGACAACACGTCTGGTAACGGACTTAGGCTAATTGATTTCGCTACGGAACGAAATGCCACTATAGCCAGCACACGGTTTCCTCACCTCGATATCCATAAGGGGACATGGCGGTCTCCAGATCAACGAACGGTCAACCAAATTGATCACATTGCGATAGATAAGAGGCACGCATCCAGTATTTTGGATGTCCGAACATTCCGAGGAGCTAACATCGACTCGGATCACTACCTTGTAGCAGCCAAGGTAAGAATGCGGATATCCACCACGCCACAACAATCCAGAAATACTGTGAAAAAATTTAATGTCGGAAGACTGCAATCGCAAGAGACCGCCAAGACCTTCGCACAACGCGTATCCCTTAACCTCTCGATCAACACCATACCACCAGCATCGAATGTCGAAGAGCAATGGCAACGATGCCAACAGGCCATTAGATCAGCCGCAACTGATGTGCTAGGTTGCTCACGCCCACCAGCAAGAAACCCCTGGTTTGATGAGGAATGCCGACAGATGCTCGCAGCCAAGAACGAGGCCTACAAGGCTAAGCTGCAGGTGAAGACGAGAGCTGCCATTGAGCTCTATAGGCAAAGAAGAAGGGAAGAACATCGGCTTTTCAGCAAGAAGAAAAAAGAGCAAGAAAAGCGCGCGATCGAGGATATAGAGAGGTGCCACTCCAGGAACGATGTTCGCAAGTTTTACCAAAGTGTAAAACGTCAAAGCCAAGGATACAAGGCTCGAACAGAATCCTGTCGAGATGAACAAGGAAATATTGTAGTTGAGACACAGTCGATGCTGAGGATATGGTAGAACCACTTCTGCAGACTGTTAAACGGCGATGAAGAACAACATTCCGCTGTCAGGCAGAACGAACCATTCAATATTGGCAACGACAGCGAAAACTGCCAACCACCCGACCTGAGTGAAGTGAGGATAGCAATATCTAAACTCAAGCTTAACAAGGCTGCCGGAAATGACGGCCTTCCCGCTGAGCTCTATAAGGCCGGCGGAGATGACTTGGTTAGTAACATCCACCAACTCATAAGCCAAATCTGGTCGGATGAAAATATGCCTGAAGAATGGAACCTCAGCATCGTTTGCCCGATCCACAAAAAAAAGGAGACCCTCTGAACTGCGCCAACTACAGAGGCATAAGTCTCCTCAACATCGCCTACAAGATCCTATCTGCCGTAATATTTGAACGCCTGAAACCGTTTACCAACAACCTGATTGGCCCTTATCAGTGTGGTTTTAGGCCAGGAAAGTCCACAACCGATCAAATTTTCACACTTCGGCAGATCCTGGAAAAAACTCAAGAAGTCCAAATCGATACCCACCACCTATTCATCGATTTCAAAGCCGCATATGACAGCATTTATAGAGACGAACTGTACAGAGCCATGTCTAGTTTTGGTATACCGCCCAAACTCGTCCGTTTGTGTAGGATGACGATAGAGAATTCTCGCTGCTCCATCAGGGTCGGAAACGACCTCACCGACACATTCGATACCAAAAAAGGATTTAGGCAAGGCGATGCGCTGTCATGTGACTTCTTTAATCTGACTCTTGAGAGAATTGTGCAAAACTCCAAAGCCAACACCAGGGGCACAATTTTCCAAAAGTCGGTGCAACTACTAGCATACGCTGACGATATTGACATCATTGGTAGGACTCAACGTGATGTCATAGCCACGTTTGCTAGTATAGAGAAGGAAGCGGCGAAAATGGGTTTAGCAGTAAATGAGGGTAAGACTAAGTATATGCTGTCATCACGAAAGGACTCACAACATCGACGACTTGGACAGAACGTCACCATTGACAGATATAACTTTGAGGTAGTACAGGACTTTGTCTACCTCGGCTCCGCTATTAGCTCTGACAACAACATCTCGTCAGAAATTAAACGAAGAATTACTCTTGCCAACCGCTGTTTCTTCGGGCTAAGAAGGCAATTTAGTAATAAAGCCCTCACTCGAACTACTAAGGAAACCCTATATAAGACCCTGATCATCCCAGTCCTGCTCTACGGCGCTGAAGCATGGACCGTATCAAAAGCGGATGAAGAAATCCTTGGTAGATTCGAGAGGAAAATTCTTCGAAAAATGTTCGGTCCCGTTTGCGTTGACGGGCTATGGAGACGAAGATTCAACCAAGAACTATACGAGCTGTACAGCGACATGCCCCTGGTCAAAAAACTCCGCATTGGACGTTTAAGATGGCTAGGACATGTAGAACGAATGGACACCAATACTCCGGCTCGCAGAGTCTTCGATTCCCAGCCAGACGTCGGAGCAGTAGAGGAAGACCTCGCCTTAAGTGGCGCGCACAAGTGGAAACCGACCTCAACCAACTTGGAGTGCGCAACTGGAGGCAGTTAGCTAAGGACCGGGCTAATTGGAGAGGCATGTTGGTTGAGGCCCAGGTTCATTCCGGACTGTACCGCCACTTAAGTATGTCACATTTAATCGATAGATTTTCTCGATACGTTCTCCAATTTGTGAGTTTGTTGTCGTATTTTATCGGCGCAACACTTGCATCCTAATTGGAAACTTATGTGCATGTGATCCGATAAAGATGCCTCACCAGAAACGTGCCAATTTTCGACGGTGTTTTGTACAAACGGAGAAGAGACGATAAGGTCTAAAACTTCTTCTCTTAAAACATTTCTAAACGTGGGTTTATTTCCCTTATTTAGTATAACTAAATTGTTACACCAACTGGATTAAATCCTATCCAGTTGGTGCGATAATGTTTTTTGTTGCACCTGTCCAGATGTGGGCGTTAAACTGAAGTTAAGGGCATATATACGCTTTATATATTGAGGGCAGATGAGAAGGGGTGAAATATTTCTTACATCGATTGAGGAAACCTGGACATTTCGCTAGCGATTTCAAATACATGGTCGTTCTAACAAAGGTCGTTACTAAGACACATACCGAGCATGTTTATCTTTGGTTTCGACAATGCATATGCCATTCGTAGATGTGGTTTCGCTTAGATGACAGAAGACACCATTACGCTTTGGAAGCATTAAGTTCCACTCTATTCGATTTACCCTATTTAATTTTGCCGGTCGAGGTCGGATATATTTTGTTGTTTTAGATCCACTTATGAATGTGAAGGGTTCGGGAACGTATATGAAAAGCTGAGGGTACTGTCATCAGCAAAGGAATGGATTGGATTAGAAGTTACAGACAAGGTGAGAAAGAGTGTCGGAGACAAAACGGAGCATTGGGGAACAACCTGCATTTATTTGGTGAGTAGCAGACTTGAAATTATCCAAAACAACTTGAATTGAACATTTCGAGAGGTAGTTTCTAACCCATTAAAGAGTTTCATCTATTCCAAGCACGTATTTTCGACAAAAGGCCTTGATGCTGAACCCTGTCAAATGCTTTTGAAATATTAAGTGCAACGATCTTGTTTTCGCCACCAAGGTGGATAGATTGGTTCCACTTTTCGGTGAGATATGACACCTTCACCAGTGGACCTGTTGCTACGAAAACCTTATTGTCGGTCATTGTTTTCGTGATTCAAGATATTTCATAAGCTGACGGTTTATCAGCGTTTCCATGACCTTAGCATGAAGGAAGGTAAATGCAATTGATCAGTGGTTGGAGAGAGAAGAAGATTCTTAGGAACAAATGCTGTTTTCCATCTACTCGGTAGGAGTCCTGATGAGTAGGATAGATAGAAAAGCTAACGAAGTGGTTTTTGCAGCGTGGCAGAACACTTCTTCAGAATTATGGGGGAGATACCATCTGGCCCAGACTTAGATCAAATAATTCTCTTGCGACTGTACGAGGACGGAAGTAGATTGATCCAATATAATGTTTAACGTTCTCAAGTACAGGAGGAGACTGTGGACAATCTGGTAACGTGGAACTGGCTGCAAAATTAGGAACAGCAGATTGGCTTGGTCTAGAGAGGTGACAGCAGGAGTGTAATCATAAAAGAGTGTTGGGATGGAAGATGCGGTCGAATTCTTAATGATTTTTATACAAACGACCAAACGATTTTACTACCTTTGGGACATAATAGAATTCCTCGCCTCACATTTTGGTCGTGGGAGAATTTGACACGCTTAATGTGGGCATTACAGACGTTTCTGGTTCGTTTAAACATTCTTCAGTAGGATTGGCCTTATATGACCCTTATAATTCAAAGCTTTTTACTTTAGTGTGTACAGGGCTTTATTTTATACAATTACTCATAAATTTGAACTCAATTAGCCAATCGTTTAATCCGATGGATTATGTATGAAAATTTTATATGTAGCTGAGTGATGTTGTGAAAAATGTTCCGCTTCTTGGGAATTTCAAACAAAGAGTGGAAATTAAAAAAATCATAATACAACTACTACTTTTCGAATGTGCCATGAGAGTCGATGACGTAGATTCGCAGAACGAGTCGGAGTTGAGAAATTACAAAATATAGGTCGTAGACGTACTACTTAGCAAGAATGGCGTCGAGATCGGTAGAATTCTATGTATACCACGATCAAAATCCTAGTATTAAGCCAAATATCGTCATTAGCGGCATTAGCGTGGTATTTCCTGACACATAGGTAGTACTTCCGTATACGATAGTATTAATACCATCAGTGTGTCAAAGGTATTAGCGGGTCAAAAGACAAACCAATGTTTGCATTTGAAAAGCATGTAGAGTACTCTATCAGAGCGTCATCAGTGCGGCAGTGTAGAAATTTGAGAAAGTCGTGCAAGAATTCCCTCAGATGGTAGTTGTGCTCATCGCGAAGACGATCTGTCCAGATCTCGATAGTCGATATCAAATTTTTGATTCATCTGATTCATGATTCATAAAGACTGATTGGTTTTTTAATTGAACCTATTATTTCTGTTGTCTTGAATAGATTCGATATTCTCTTGTTTTAGATCTTTCGTCTGGGACAATGTAAATAGGGATCATTCCGCTTACGACGAAAGAAGCTTCATTCGAAAACCACTTTAATGTAATTAGGGCACAAGACAAATGCCGTTTTCCATCTCGGGAGCAGTTCTGATGAGTAGAAAAACTTACGCAGTGATTTTGGCAGTGTGGAAGAACACGTCTTCAGAATTATGGGGGAGATACTATCTTTACCAGACGATTTAAATCATGCTAGGAGATTTTAACGCACAGGTAGTACATCTTAAGCAATATTGTCGAAAATAAGAATAGTCTACGCGACACCGAGTCTGTCAACGGACTTCTGCTCACCTAGATATCCATAAGTGAACATGGCGGTTTCTAGATCAACGAACGGTCAATCAAATTGATCAAATTGATCAAATTGCAATTGACAAAGCACGCATTCAGTATTCTGGATGTTCAAACATTCCGAGGGGCTAACATCGACTCGGACTATTAAATTGTTGCAGCCAGAGTACGAATATGGATATTTACCACGCCACGACAAATGCGAAATACTGTAAAAAAAAAAATGTAATATCAAATGGCTGCAAACGCAAGAGACTACCAAGGCTTTAGCAGAACGTGTATCCCTTAACCTCTCAATTAACACCAAACCACCAGCATCTAATGTCGAAGAACAATGGCAACGATGCCAACAAGCCATTACATTAGTCGCAACAGATGTGCTAGTTGTATCGCGCAAGAAACCCTTGGTTCGATGAAGAGTCCCGACAGATGTTTGCAGCCAAGAACCAGGCCTACAAGGCTATGCTGCAGGTGATCTCTGTAGACAAATAAGGAGGGGAAAACACCGGCTTTTCAGAAAGAAGAAACAAGAGTAAGAAACAGGGAGATGCTTCAAAAGCAATGATGCTCGTAATCGTCAAAGCCAGTGAAACAAGGCGTGAACAGAGTCCTGTCGAGATAAAAAAGGAAAGATCGTAACGGGTGATTTTTTAAGAGGTTTAGAACTTTTTTTTAAAAAAAACACAAAAAATTAATGAAATATTTATTTGAATCGATAGTTTGAACCTTGCAATTTAATGTTTAAAGATAATTTCATGCAAATGTTGACCGCGGCTGCGTCTCAGGTAGCCCATCCGCTGAGTCCAATTTTGGCATACTCTTTCACACATATCGGCCGGTATCTCACGAATGAATGCATGGATGTTGGCTTCCAGTGCGTCAATCGAAGCGGGCTTGTCCCTATAGACATTAGCCTTGACATACCCCCACAAAAAATAATCTAATGGTGTCAAATCGCACGATCTAGGCGGCCAATTGACCGGCCCGAAACGTGAAATTAACTGTTCACCAAACTCGCCTCGCAATTGCACCATTGTTTCGCGTGCTGTGTGGCATGTGGCACCGTCTTGTTGAAACCACATATCATGCAAGTCAAGAACTTCCATTTCGGGCAAAAAAAAGTTTGTTATCATCGCTCGGTAGCGTTCACCATTGACAGTAACGCTGCGATTCGCATCATCTTTGAAGAAATATGGCCCAATAATGCCGCCGGCCCATAAACCGCACCAAACAGTGGCTTTTTCGGGATGCATTGGTAGCTGTTGCAATGCTTCTGGCTGATCTTCACTCCAAATGCGGCAATTTTGTTTATTTACGTACCCATTCAACCAAAAATGAGCCTCATCGCTGAACACAATTTTTCGATAAAAAAGCGGATCCTCGGCCAGCTTTCCAAGAGCCCATTCACCAAAAATTCGGCGTTGTGGTAGGTCGGCTGGCTTTAGTTCTTGCACCAGCTGTATCTTAAAAGGCTTTACGCCCAAATCCTTCCGCAAAATTTTCCACGTAGTGCTGTAACAAAGGCCTAACTGCTGGGAACGGCGCCGAATCGACATTTCGCGGTCGTCTGTCACACTAGCTGATACGGCCGCAATATTTTCTTCACTACGCACAGTACGTAAACGTGTTGGTGGTTTAATGTCCAACAAAGTAAATTTGGTGCGAAATTTGGTCACAATCTTCCGAATAGACTGCTCAGAAGGTCGAGAATGCCGATCATAAAATGGAAGCAGCGCGCGATGAACATTTCGAACCGAGCACGAATTTTGATAGTAAAATTCAATAATTTGCAAGCGTTGTTCATTTGTAAGACGATCCATGGTTAAATTGCAAACCAAACTGAAGCTGTTTGACAGTGACACAAGGTACTAAACACACGTCAGCTGTCAAAACCAGTGTTGCCAAAACCAAACCAGCTAAAAAATCACCCGTTAGTTGAAACACAGTCGATACTGCGGATATGGAAGAACTACTTCTCAGACTGTTAAACGTAGAGTCTCCCGCGATCAAACAGAACGAACCATTCAATATTGTCTACGACAGCGAAAACTACCAACCACCCGAATTAAGTGCAGTAATATCTTAACATCAGCTAACAAAGCTGCGGAAAATTACGACCTTCCCGCCGCGCTTTAAAAAGCCGGTAGAGATGATTTTGTGAGTAACATTCAACAACTCATATCCAAAAAATTGGTCCGGATGGAAGTATGCCTGAAGAATTGAACCTTAACATAGGTAGCGCGAAACACAAAAACGGTGACCGTCTGAACTGCGCCAACTACAGAGGCATAAGTCTCCTCAACATCGCCTACATGATCCTATTTGTCGTAATATGTAAAGGCCTGAAACAGCCAACGACTTGATCAGTATGGTTTTAGCCCAGGAAAGTCCATAAGTGATCAAATCTTTACACTAAACATCCTAGAAAAAAGCCCAAGAAGTCCACATCGATACCCACCATCTATTCGTCGATTACAAAGCCGCATACGACAATTTTTATAAAGACGAACTACACCGAGCAATGTCTTGTTTTGGTATACCGCCCAAACTCGATGACGATGGAGATTTCTCGCTCGGTGCATAGCCAAGACGATGCACTGTAATCTGACTTCTTGAATTTCATTCTTGAGAGGATTGTGCAAAACTGCCAAGCCAACACCAAAGGGGCAATCTTCCCTAAATCGGTGCAACTACTAGCATACGCCGACGATATTGACATCATAGGTCGGACTCAACGCGATGTCACAGCCACGTTTGCTAGTATAGCGAAAGAAGCGGCAAAAATAGTTTTTGCTGTAAATGAGGAGACTGAAATGAGGAGTCTTACATGCTGTCAACACTTAACTCTGAAAACAACTTCTCGTCAGAAATTTAACGAAGAATTACTCTTGCCAACCGCTGTTTCTTAGTGCCAAGAAGGCAATTCAGTAGTAAAGAACTCACTCGAACTACTAAGGAGATCCTATACAAGACCCTAATCATCCCAGTCCTGCTATACGGCGCCGAAGCATGGACCATACTAAAAGCGGATTAGTAAATCCTTGGTCGTATTTAGAGAACAATTCTTTGCGTCGACGGGCTATGGAAACAAAGATTCAATCAAGAACCTTACGAGTTGTCTGCGACACAGAGCGGTAAAAAAAACTCCGCACTGGACGTTTAGAAAATGAAGAGCGAATAGATACCAATAAAACGGCTCGGAGAGTCTTCGATTTCCAGCCAGACGTCGGACGCAGTAGACGAATACCTCGCCTTAAGTGGCGCGCACAAGTAGAAGCCGATCTTAACCAACTTGAAGTGCGCAACTGGAGACGGTTAGCTATGGACCGGGTTAATTAAAGAGACATGTTGGTTGAGGGCAAGGTTCACCTTATATTGCTGTGCTTCTGCAGTATATAAATGGATCTTCAATGAACATAGAAACATCTTAGAGAAACGGCTGCTTGCCTCCTCTAACATGAAACGTAAAATACCCCTAATACATTCAATTCCACATACTTAACCCCCCCAACCGCAACATACATAAAAAAACAACACAAACAACATAAAATTAAATATTTAAAATAAATATGGAAATATCTTTATACAAAGGCAGATGAAATGGTGTGGCTAACCAAGAAGCAAACCAAAGAATAAGCGCCAATAGAGAGCCCTGTCCTATGCGATAACCAAAAATAAAAAAAACAAGGAAAACCTATGAACAGTATAATGATGAACCATGTGTGCTTGAGGGGATACAATATGACGGTGAGTAGGAGCAGAACACCAGGTGATGATTCAGTCAACAGCAACAAAAAGAGGGAGAGAGAGAAGAAAGTAGAGAGTGTTACCAAATTGACAAAGGCTTCGTTGGCTTCACTTGGTTTGTAATGTGTGTTAGTTACTTACAACAGTTATACAAGGATAATCTTATAAATCTGCACCGCAATGCGATTACAAAACAAAAGACATCTCATAAAGGTGTTACTCATTGTACAAGTAGTAGGTCAGTATTTCATAAAAATTAAAAACTTAAGGACGCCAAATAACAAAATTAAGGATTAGGATATTAGGAGGCGATTTTTAGGGCGGTATTTGCAAATAAGCTGCGCTGTTTGTATTTGTGTGTGTGTGTGTGAATGAATAAAATGGTTTTGGTGATTGATTATAAATATCGATTACAATTAATTAAACAAATGCAAGTACAAAAAATTTTGTTTTTTTTTTTAAATGGTAGAACAATTAACGGGATAGAGGAGGCGGAATTTTTGTTTTTTTTTTATGTGTAAATGTGAGATGAATGAATTTTTTTTTTTTTGTTTTTGTTTTGAGTTTGAGATTTTTCCGTACGTGATATTGGACGTTTCCAAATTAACAATCGACGAGATGAAGCCATCTTTAACCATGATTCCTCGAATCGACTTCCAATCGGTTGCATTTTCATTAAGGAGCTCGCATACCGACTCTAAGGCTAATTTCACCACAGCTGGTGGATTAGCCATCGAACGGACCTCGGCCAATTGTTTCTTTTTGATCGAACTGACGGCTAATTGGGATTGGAATCACACAAGGTAAGTAGTAGTAGTAGTGGATAAATATGTGTGTGTAAAAAGAAATAAAAATGAGGTGCGCTAGCGCATGTTTTTTTTTTTTTTGAAAAGGTAATTGGTTTGAGTTAGTGATGATGTGTGGGACAACGAAACATTTACCTTGTTGTGCGTCAATGACAGCTGGTTCTACTTGAGCCAAATCGGCCATGACGAATTTGCGCTTCTCTTCGATTTTGATGGTCTGTTCGGCGAGTTGGATTTGGATTTCCTGCGATTGGATCTTTTTCTTTTCGGCCTCCTGTTGGTCCTTGAACATTTGCTTGAGTTTGGAATTGGCAGCCTCGTTCTTGGCTTGGAGTTCCTGTGATTTGACGGCTAGAGACTTTTGCATTTCCTCAACCTGTTCGACAGTTTCGGCGATCTTGTTCAGACCGACGTTCAGATGGAGTTGTTGTTCTTCTAGTTCGCTGCGCTTTTCCGAATATAACTTGACAAAGTGGTGAATGAAGTCGAGATAGTGACGTGGAGTGATGGCCATTGTGCGACCGCCACGCTTAGCCAAGCGAGCATTGGCTTGATGAAGAGTCTGGTGAACGTAGACGCAGCTGTTGATGACAGCGTCGCGATGACTTGGAGTCGCTGGGACCAGTGGACACACGGATGGGAAGAAGTCTGGCGACGACCAGGTGGGCTTCTCCAAATCCACGCGAATTGTAAACTCCTTGCCGACTTGGAAGAGTGCGGAATCTGACCAATCACCAAACCAATTGAGCACGCAACGATTGAACAGAGCTGGGGATGTTGCAGCGCGGTCCTTTAATCCATCGGTTGATGGATTCATCGTGAAGACCACATGCAAATTACGCATGACTTGTTGGGTGAACCTAAAGAAAATGCGTGACATAACACTTTATTTAATGGATCCCCCTCGCACGTACCATTTGTATAGTTCGTCACTGGAATCTAGCATTAGACCCTCGCGTTGAGCTCCCTCCTTGCATTGAGTCATCAAAGTGGTGTACTCGTCACCCTCAAACAGCCCAGGAACCTACCAAAACAGACCAAATGAACACATGCCTCCTCGACATTTTGAAAACCATACCTCTCCGTTAGCCAATAGGGTATTCATCCTCTCCAAGAATCCAGAGTCCAACACGTTTGATTCATCCAAGATGAAGGCAATCTTCTCGTCCTTACAACCGGATCTTCGCAGCACGCAACGCAGGTCTTCGTCAAAGTCCTCGCTGGTGTATTTGTTGTGGACTTTGATTTGGAAAATGGACAGGCCATTCATCCAAGCCACGAAACGTGACAGAGTGGTTTTGCCAGCCCCAGATACACCAATGAGAAGCAAATGACCCTGCGGCTGCCGGAAGATTCGGTCAATACGCAGCACATGCTCGAGAACTTCATCGAACAGCACCAATGGCACGTCCAACTCTTCCTCGTAGAATACCTTCAACCGAGCGCGTACATAGTCACGCAACTCTTCGCGATTAACCGGCATATAGTCCTTGGACAGCCAGTTGCTGTAGAGAATCGGGCGAACCAAAGCCTTTTCAGAATCAACACCGGGGAAGTGTTTCAGAGCAACAATGTCAATGTTTTCGTTGGTCCAACGGCGTTCATTATCCTCGACCAAACGATCTTGGAACAATCGAAGGGCTTCGTGTGCCCAGAGACGCACCAATCCTTCAACTGGTAGTGAATCCAGCGGACGAATAGCCTCGCAAATACCACGCACCCAGCGGGTCATCTCACGCGGAGAGTACACATAATGCGGTTGCATATCCTGAGTGAAACGATCTTGCGACGCCAAGTAGAACTCCACCATTGCGTTGGTCAGGGGTTCGGCATAGCCACGTAACGATGGCATCAGACGCAACATTGCACGAGCGAATGTGCCGTAAATTTGCTTGAGTGAGGTCTCGCCAGGGTAGTCCACGTATACGATGGGTACATGCCGCAAGAACCGATGACTAAGGGGCTTACGACCTGGATCTGTCGGGGGGTTACAGGCGCCGACAAACTGAATGCGCTCCAGTGAAACCCAAGCTTGGTCGCTGGCGCGATAGAATCCCTTGTGCTCGACCAGCTGTCGAAGGAAGGAGATTACACGCTGAGTGCCGTACATGTCCATGTCTGGCAAATTGATTTCATCGCAAAACAGTACAAGCCACTTGCCAATCTGCACTGGCGATAGAACAACTCCGTTGGGTGTCTTCCTGTACTCGCAGTAATGATCAAATGTCTTGAGGAGCAACTCTGGTGTGGTGGCTGAGGAGAAATTCAAGCCGACCACCTCCATATCAGGAAGGGCACGCAGAGCCGAGAAGAGCGTCATAGTCTTACCCGAACCAGGGGGACCACAGAGAACTAAAAGAAAATCCATTCAGAGCTGGGAATCACATTTTCATCACATCAACTCACCCAAAGGTTTGTGTTCCGCAAGCCAAGTGTACAGCAGCGACTCATGACGAACTGTGTCCAATGTCGGTACTACGATATCTGGAGAAGCGACCTTGTGGGTCTCCACTTCAATGACTGGCACCTTGTTCGACCATGGCACCCATTCGCCCGACATATTAACCTCGTAATCAATGATTGGAGCTCCGGCAGCTCCAGGCAGCGGAATTGTTGTGACACTTCGCACAAAGTCTCCCAAATCGGTGCGGACTTTTAGCTTAGCATCGCCAGCAAATGACCACAAAACAGAGTAGACAAGCGCCTTGGGCACATACTGCTCCAACTGATCGGGACTAAGTGGGAAATCTGGATGTTGCGAGTTAAAGTTGAGAATGTTCCTACAAAGACAATCGGTGATGGGTATGGGTGGAAAAAAATCTATAAGAACCACTCACCTTGCTGCCTGATTAAGCATGGAGAACAACGAGCTAAGAGCTCGCAATCGGGTAAAGTCCATAATGTGCTCCTGGTCCATGGCGTACTCCAACGAGCGCACCACAATACCATCGGCCGAGAAGTACGGCTGCAAGAGCATAGCAATTTCTCTCTGGGTTTGCAACGACGGTGACACCTCATCCTCCTTGTCCTTGTTCTTTATCATGCCAAAGTCCTCATCGCTGTCCTCTAATGCAAGATTCCTCAAACGTAGCAAATAGTTTTCAAACACCATTTCCGTGGACAAGACATCCTCAGAGAACCACACCATACCGCAACGGGAGACCGTAGCTAACGTAGCGTACTTCAAGTCCTGTACCTCGAACATAACTCTCACGTTCGGTGGAAGAGACAAACGCTCACCGTTGGGCAGTGTCAGCAACTTGTTGTCATCCAACACAGAGTTCAAGTTTTCCACCCACTCTGGATCGACGTCACCGTCAAAGATGATCCATTGACGCTTGTTGATCTCACCCCTGACATTGTCGATGATCTTCCTTAGAATGTGTGTAAACAGACCATCGGTCCATTCTCTGGTATTCTGGTCCATGACACCGTACAACGCCTCCTTGGAGATGGCCTTCGGATCGATGACATGTGCCACCCCTTCGACCCCTTCAAAGCGCTCCAGAGCTTTAAGAAGAACCTTCCAAGCGGTTGATTTACCCGAACCCGATGGACCAACCATCATTAGACCATGATTCAGATTTGAGATTTGATACAATTGCAGGACCTTGAAAAGAGAACACGCATTATCAAGAGAAGTACCTCAAACGGATGCAAAAAAGGGTCCCAATTGCATCTGCGGCTGCGGAACCCTTCCTTGTGGATGAAGGACACAGAAAAATAAAGAAACACACAAAACTACAACATAAAAAACCTCCTGATCTTACTTTTTCAACCCAAGTTTCACCGAATCCCTTTTGGAATTATGATTTTCAGTTACGAATTCGAATGCAATAAAACGTTAATTAAGGTTAGGACTGGTTCACTATAATGTGGTTAACTATATATGCATGGTGGGTGGGGGTGGCGCCATACGACAGCCGCACTTACCTTCTCCATCCAGGCGGCACCTTGTTCGTCACCCTCGCCGCAGACGAGATACTCCTCGTTGCAAACTTTCCGTATTTCTTCCTTCAAACCGGCCATCTCGGCACGTGTGTAGCCCACATTGGGGAAGACATCGCTCAGCAGAGAGAACAGCAGTGGAATATCCTCGGCCACCAACTTGGGCACCATTGTCTCGCATACCGACTGAATGAGAATCTCCTGTTCGGGAAGATTCTCCGCCACTGAAGCTTCATCGATGTTCTGCTCGCCACGTGCGCGCATAGTTTCCTTGATCTTTTGGATGCGGTCACGTTTAACATTACCTGCTGAGATCAGCACAGACTTCAATGCACGCAATCCAAAGTCATAATGGCTCTGGTTGGACAATTGTTCATCACACAGCTTGAAAAACGGCACAATCTTGCAGGCCAACTTCTCTGCCTGTCGGAAGCCTTGACTGAACAGCATCACTTCGGCAATCAGTTGGCGATCTGGCGTGGTCATAGCCAACGAACGGAAGAGTTTCTTCAAATTGTCTGGCAGGTTGGAACGACCAGCGTAGCCAGGATTCATGGTGATGAAGATAGCCATGTCTGGTGAGACACGCACCTGCTTGCCCACCAGCTCGACGGTGATGCTCTCCTTATTGGTGTCCATTTCATATTTGAGTGCCTCCTGAATGGTCTGAATTTGTTGAGAGCAAGCGGACAGCATGCGCTCCTCCAAACGATTGAACTCGTCGAAGCAACCCCAGGCACCGACTTGACACAGACCAACAAAGATCCGACCCATGGCCTGGAAATCGAACGTCTCATCGCAATTGAAGACCAATACGAACCGTCCAAGTTGATTGCCAAGTGCTTTGACCGATTCGGTTTTTCCTGTACCTGCCGGACCGAATGGTGAACCTCCCAAACGGGATTCCAAAGCCTGGGTCATTGTCAAGTAGCAACGATCGGTAAGTGGTGTTTGTACGAGGCGATCTTGCACACCAAGATACTCGAAGCCATAGTAGAATCGAGCGTTCGCCATGTGGATCGTAAGTTGTTGGAGCACCTGAAGGTAAAAAAAAAAACAAAAAATAAAACCTCCTGTCAACACAATGAACCCAACTCACCTCAGTTTGACGAGGATCAAAGTAGAATCGCATCTCGCAAAGCCATTGGAATGACTTGGGATTGTTGACGCCATTAGCAATAAGTCGGCGTGTCACTGTCCTCTTGTGGACAAACTCATTGATCTACAAAGGAAGCGAACAAAATAAAATCCAAACTACCAATGTGTAACCACCGCTCTTACCAAATGTTCCAATTTCCTCCGCCTCAATGGTGGCTGTTCCTGCAGCACAGAGTCGGCCAAAACATTCAAAGTCGCCTCGACCGTAGTCAAGACACGATTCAGCGGCTTTGAGTTGCTGTTTTCAGACGCCTGCTGTAGAGCTGCCTCCACATCTTCGGACCACAAAATCTGAGCAGCCAACACCACAATCTGTGCCTGATAACCATCACACCATTCCATGTACTTTTGCGAATCGATCTGTCCATCGCGGAATTGTTTAATGTCCTGCACGGCCTGAGCCAAATACGAGGCCAAGGTGAATCGCATTTGCTTCTCGACCAAACTCAACCACTCATTGATCTTGGGATGTTCTACTGTCGACACGGGATTGATGAATTTAACCTCTTCTCCCTCACGGGAAGCAATACCCAAAATAACAGTATTGTCCTCATTCAACAAGATTGCAGCGACACCTGCAAACATTTTCTTGAAATGCTTCTGCAAGCGGGCAATGTTCTTGCTGTTGCCGATAATCTCGAGAAGATCTTCATCACCAACGAAGTAGAAGCGTGGGAAGGAGGTACGCTCCCGTTCCAAGTACTCGCCGAGGGCCTTTTGAATCTTGCCCAACAAATCAGCCAACCGTTCGAGAGACCTCTGAACCGCCGGAATATTCAGGACATCCATTACCTTCGGAGATTTTGTGACCTTCTTCATCAATCCGAGGAATTCCGAGCTTATGCTGTGGAAACGTGATGTCTCCACCGGTAGTAGTGTTTTAATATCGGCACTTCCTGAGAAGATGCCTTCCAAGTAGACCCAGCGACGTTGAACATCGATCCAAACGTCAAACAACGCATTGATGCGATTTAACTTCTCCTCCCAGGTGAGAGCCTCCTCCTCGAATACCTTGTAGTACGGTGACAGCTTCATTGCTGCGACAGAATTAATGTGCTCCTTGACTTTGTTGAAGAGATCATCCCAGCCACGAATGATGCGGCATTTGTTCTGATAGTTGATCAAATCCAACTCATAATTTTGCCAGGATTCACGAACCTGTTTCAAGAACTCCTCTAGAGCCATTTCACCCTGAGCAACAAGAATGATGTCTTTTACGATGTTCTCGTTCTTCAGCAAGTTCACATCCCAAACTTGACCGAGCGTCAGGTCGGAGAGGACCCAGTTGACGCGCAATTGTTTGGTCAACTGCTTCCAGTGGCGTTCTTTGAGAGCGTCCGACTTCAGCTCAACAATCAACATGTTCACCTTGATGTTGCTCTGGATGAGCTTTTTGACGTACTCGTAACTTTCATACATACGCAGACGGGCTGGCAGCTCCTTCAACTGGCTCATCATTGCCTCGAGTTGTTGACGCAACTTCCTTGGCTGCACAGACAACCACGGTTTTTCTCTTGTTTCGTCTATTTGAGTCCAAACCTTGGACAACTCGCTCCACACACCACGTAAATCTTGCAGCTCCTCGAGTGCCACATTCATGCGCTCGCTGCTGTTGTTTGGAATTGCCGATTCTTGTAGCTCGAGGGCTTCCTTGGCCTTGGCCACATTGTCGCGTTCTTCCTTAAGTCGTGAGTACTTGCTCTCGAACATCTGCAACTGTTGTAAAGCGTCGTCGGGACGAGTTTTACCGCCAGTTGGCTTGTTCTTCTCCCAATCGTTAAGGAAGTCGACTGTTCTAGTCTCGACAGCCTTGTCTTCGGCGACAATCTTCGCCTGCAAGCTGGCCACTTGTGTCTGAATGGCAGTGTCCTTGCGCTTGATGATCTCATTAAACGCAGACCACTCACCCTCGATGTTGTCTACGTGTAACCAATTGTTGGGGAACTGGAAACGTTGGCGTTCCAGAATACGCTGGGCTTCACGGAACACCTCGACTTGTTTGTCCCACACGAGCATGTCCTTCTTAAGCGTTTGCACGTATGTGATGAAGCAAACGGCGTCTGATGTACTTGCCGCTTCTACAAAAATAAAAATCGTAACATATCACAGTAGGGGATAGAGACCTTACCTATGCTTTGCATCTCGAGATCGGTTCGTGACTTCGACACCTTGCTGTGGAAGGTGGACATCTCTGTTCCGAGGAGAGTTCCGAATTTACCAAGCGCCTCCTTATGCCACGAGTCGTATTTTAATGTAACCTTTGCCTGTACCTTTGCGTAATCAATGATGATTGGCCCATAAGCACGTCGAGTGTCGGATGTATCGAAGGTTGTTCGGGATTTCCTTAAAATGGACACAGAATGTGAAGATAGTCTACTTCTTCCATTGACTGCATACTCACTTTATGTCATTCAAACACTTGATCCACAGATTTACATCCTCTCCCAGGCGACCGTATAAAGTGTCAGCTTGCAAATCCCACAAGCTCTGGTAGCGCAGCCATTCATCGACGTAATACCTTACCTCACTGATCTTGTCCTCAATTGATCCGTAAGAGTTCTCCAAGATCTTACCCTCCGGCAACTTGGTCAACAAATTGCGATAAGTCTGAGAAACAGGCTTATCCAACCCAACCTGGTAGCGCGAACTCTGCAAGCGCACCTGAGATGTGACGATGGCTTGCCAGGCAAACAATTGCTGCATGATTTGGAAGCGAGCCTCCTCAATCGATGGATACAAGTACATTTGCTGATTGGTTATGCGAATCTCATGGATGGCGTTTTGGATCTGAAATCACAGTTGGTAGAGTTGGGACGAACAAATAGTCTCAATCTTACCTGTGGTTCGCCACCGAGTTTATGAGTCGGCTGTACGGGAGCATCAGTGTCCATAGACAAGTCGACTTCCTTTTTGTTGCCACTCAACGCATCTGTCCATGCACTGATACCCGCCTGTAGACGATGGGCTAACTTCTTCTCAACCTCTTCATCCAGCCGGGTAACCCAAACATTTAGATTCGAGTACTGACGCAACGAAAGATCATCGACCGCATGCTGGATTTTGGCCAAAATATCAGCAAACGTTGCCGCACTATATGGACAAGTCTCAAGCGAACGAACATCCACATCGAGTTGTTCTTCGACGACAAGCAAATCTTCCACCTTAATCGATGATTAATTAAACATAGTTGACCATCATTCGAGAGAATTCTCTACCCACCTTCTCTTGAAACTGTGTAACACACTCCGACAAACGTTGGACATATGGGTCCAGCTTGTAGCTCTCCCAAACTAGAGCAATACCTTCTGATATAAGGGCAAGCACATCTTTTCGCAGCCCAGCTACAAGTGGGACGATACTCGCACGATCCTCAATCTAGACGGGAGACAAGACGGATTAGAAACCTCCAAACTCAACAAACAATCGGACAAACATCGACTACCGTTGGTCGTCATGAAAGGAAACGAGAAGTAACATTTTTTTTTGCTATAAAAGGGAAATGAGAATGCATGCGGTTTCTTTTTTTTCTACTAGCGGTTTGGCTACTTAAGAAAATCAAGTTGTAAAGCGGGAAGGGGGGGTTTATAAGATTAAAAATTTTAGGAGATTATTTTTTTATTTGTTTTTCTACCTTGAATACAGAATTTAGTGCTAAACTCCTATTATTTAGCTGCATGGAAAAAATATTTTTGTTGGTTTTGTTTTAGGTGGCTTTTTAAACGGTTTCTTGCTTTATCAATAAAATAAAAAAAATCCGTGTGTTGGTGGGGTGAGAAGTGTTCTAAAGGTTGGTGTAATGATTATTGCTTTGCTAAATGGTGGGTTTCATTATACGGAAGCGATAAGCACCTAATGTCCCTTGATCTGGGACCGAGACGGTTTAAAAAAAAATTGATAGTGACTGATTAAAAGGTTTCAGCAGCCCTACAATGACAATTCACCTGGTTTTGAGATTCAATCTTTGCTCCTTACTACTTTTGCAACTATGTATACTTAGTCTGATTAAAGCTTTGAGAATAGTAGCTACAACGAAGGTTTTGTAATCTTCAAGCAAAACCTAAACGAGAACGGTAAACATTTTGTTAACATTAGATCACTGAATTTGAGTGACGACATGCTTTCGTTAGCCCTACAAAGGTCCTCAAATAATATCAGCCGAGTAGATCTCTATCCAGCAGCCTCCTATTTTGTAAATCATTATACTGAGCAAAATCCAAGTGTGAGATAATTAAGCCTTGAGCCACTTCAGCCACTCTCCAGGCCGGAGTGTTGGTTTCAATTCGATCTACATGTCCTAGCCATCTTAAAAGTCCAATGCAGATTTTTTTGACCACGTTTATGTCGCTCGTATAGTTTTTGATTAAATCTTCGGCTCCATAAACCGTCAACGCAAACGGGACCGAAGAACTTTTTGCCCATAACGACCAAGCATTTCTTCATCCGTTTTTGATACGGTCTATGCTTCAGCGCCGTAGAGCAAGAATGGGGTGCTCAGGGTCTTGTTTAGGACCTCCTTAGTAGTTCGAGTGAGGGCTTTGCTGCAAAATTGCATTCTTAGCCCGAAGGCTAGGAAAATTCTTCGTTTAATTTCTGACAATATGATGGCGTGGATGTTGTAGAACGAGGATAGACTCTGTTTGGCTTTAACTTGCCAATGCCTAGTGGTTGTAACTCCGACTACACATCAATGGTGCTGGGAAACTGGTCTGATCCAACGAAGCAACCAATAGCCGCGGGAAGGGCTGACTTTACTGTTGACGACCCCGCTAAACGAGGAATGGACAACGACGTTCATATCTGCACCTGGAATGTGAGAACATTAAACAGGAGAGGTGCAGGCGAATAACTAGCGGAAGCCCTAAACTGCTACAAAGCAGACATTACTGCCATCCAGGAAATACGATGGGATGGGCCGGGCAAAAAGAGGATGAAAAACTGTGACATCTACAACGGAAAGTGTTATAGTGAGCAGAAACAGCGACTATTCGGATGCGGATTTGTTATAAGTGACAGAATATTCCGAGGGGGTAACATCGCCTCGGACCACTAAATTGTTGCAGCCAAGGTAAGAATGCGCACCACGCCACAACAAATCAGAAATGCTCTGAAAGATGAATGTCGAAAGATTGCGATCTCAAGAGACCAACAAGACCTTCGCAGAACGCCTATCCCTTAACCTCTCGATAAACACCATAAGTGGTGGATTCTCTGTCGAAGAACAATAGCGACGATGTCAACAAGCCATTAAATCAGCCTAAAATGATGTATTAGGCTCCTCGCGACCACCAGCAAGACAATCCTGGTTTGACGAATAATGCCTACAGATGGTTGGAGCCAAAAACGAGGCCTACAATGCAAAGCTGCAAGTGAAGACGAGAGCTGCCATTAGGCTTTATAGACAAAGAAAAAGGGAAGAACACCGAACGAAGAAGAAAAAACAGCAAGAAAGCGCGCCATCGAGGATATAAAGCGCACGATGTTCGTAAAAAAAAAAAAAAAAATTTAATGTCGGAAGACTGCAATCGCAAGAGACCGCCAAGACCTTCGCACAACGCGTATCCCTTAACCTCTCGATTAACACCATACCACCAGCATCGAATGTCGAAGAGCAATGGCAACGATGCCAACAGGCCATTAGATCAGCCGCAACTGATGTGCTAGGTTTCTCGCGCCCACCAGCAAGAAACCCCTGGTTTGATGAGGAATACCGACAGATGCTCGCAGCCAAGAACGAGGCCTACCAGGCTAAGCTGCAGGTGAAGACGAGAGCTGCCATTGAGCTCTATAGGCAAAGAAGAAATGAAGAACATCGGCTTTTCAGCAAGAAGAAAAAAGAGCAAGAAAAGCGCGCGATCGAGGATATAGAGAGGTGCCACTCCAGGAACGATGTTCGCAAGTTTTACCAAAGTGTAAAACGTCAAAGCCAAGGATACAAGGCTCGAACAGAATCCTGTCGAGATGAACAAGGAAACATTGTAGTTGAGACACAGTCGATGCTGAGGATATGGAAGAACCACTTCTGCAGACTGTTAAACGGCGATGACGAACTACATTCCGCTGTCAGGCAGAACGAACCATTCAATATTGGCAACGACAGCGAAAACTGCCAACCACCCGACCCGAGTGAAGTGAGGATAGCAATATCTAAACTCATGCTGAAGCCACTGGAAATGACGGCCTTCCCGCTGAGCTCTATAAGGCCGGCGGAGATGACTTGGTAAGTAACATCCACCAACTCATAAGCCAAATCTGGTCGGATGAAAATATGCCTGAAGAATGGAACCTCAGCATCGTTTGCCCGATCCTCAAAAAAGGAGACCCTCTGAACTGCGCCAACTACAGAGGCATAAGTCTCCTCAACATCGCCTACAAGATCCTTTCTGCCGTAATATGTGAACGCCTGAAACCGTTTACCAACAACCTGATTGGCCCTTATCAGTGTGGTTTTAGGCCAGGAAAGTCCACAACCGATCAAATTTTCACACTTCGGCAGATCCTGGAAAAAACTCAAGAAGTCCAAATCGATACCCACCACCTATTCATCGATTTCAAAGCCGCATATGACAGCATTTATAGAGACGAACTGTACAGAGCCATGTCTAGTTTTGGTATACCGCCCAAACTCGTCCGTTTGTGTAGGATGACGATGGAGAATTCTCGCTGCTCCATCAGGGTCGGAAACGACCTCACCGACACATTCGATACCAAAAAAGGATTTAGGCAAGGCGATGCGCTGTCATGTGACTTCTTTAATCTGATTCTTGAGAGAATTCTGCAAAACTCCAAAGCCAACACCAGAGGCACAATTTTCCAAAAGTCGGTGCAACTACTAGCATACGCTGACGATATTGACATCATTGGTAGGAAGCGGCGAAAATGGGTTTAGCAGTAAATGAGGGTAAGACTAAGTATATGCTGTCAACACGAAAGGACACACAACATCGACGAATTGGACAGAACGTCACCATTGACAGATATAACTTTGGGGTAGTACGGGACTTTGTCTACCTCGGCTCCGCTATTAACTCTGACAACAACATCTCGTCAGAAATTAAACGAAGAATTACTCTTGCCAACCGCTGTTTCTTCGGGCTAAGAAGGCAATTTAGTAGTAAAGCCCTCACTCGAACTACTAAGGAGATCCTATATAAGACCCTGATCATCCCAGTCCTGCTCTACGGCGCTGAAGCATGGACCGTATCAAAAGCGGATGAAGAAATCCTTGGTAGATTCGAGAGGAAAATTCTTCGAAAAATCTTCGGTCCCGTTTGCGTTGACGGGTTATGGAGACGAAGATTCAACCAAGAACTATACGAGCTGTACAGCGACATGCCCCTGGTCAAAAAACTCCGCATTGGACGTTTAAGATGGCTAGGACATGTAGAACGAATGGACACCAATACTCCGGCTCGCAGAGTCTTCGATTCCCAGCCAGACGTCGGACGCAGTAGAGGAAGACCTCGCCTTAAGTGGCGCGCACAAGTGGAAACCGACCTCAACCAACTTGGAGTGCGCAACTGTAGGCAGTTAGCTAAGGACCGGGCTAATTGGAGAGGCATGTTGGTTGAGGCCCAGGTTCATTCCGGACTGTAGCGCCACTTAAGTAAGTAAGATGTTCGTAAAGGGTAAAACGTGAAAGCCAATGATACAATGCCCGAACAGAATCCTGTCGAGATGAACCAGGAAATATTCTAGTTGATGCTGAGGGATATGAAAGAACCACTTCGGCAGACTGTTAAACGGTAATAACGAACAATATCCCGCTTTCAGGCAGAACGAGCCATTCAATATTGGCGACGACAGCGAAAACTACCATCCACCCGACCTAAGTAAAGTGAGGATAGCAATATCTAAACTCAAGCTTAACAAAGCTGCCGGAATCGACGGCCTTCCCGTCGAGCTTTATAAAGCTGGCGGAGATGTCTTGGTAAGTAACATCCACCATCTCATAAGACAAATTTGGTCGGGTGAAAGTATGCCTGAAGAGTGGAACCTCAACATCGTTTGCCCGAAGGTGAGCGTCTGAACTGCGCCAACTACATCGCCTACAAGATGCTATCTGCCGTAATAGAAAAGGAATGGGTTGAGCAGTAAATGAGGGTAAGACTAAGTGTATGCTGTCAACACGAATGGACACACATCATAGACAAATTGGACAGAACGTCATCATTGACAGATATAACTTTGAGCAAAGACGTATAGAACTGCAAGAGTACGCATCACAGCTAAAAATGTTGAAGTCGTTTCAGACGCGGGCGGTAGGTGCGAAGGGGAATTTCCGTCGTTCGTATGCATCGGTTATGCTGTTGTTTGGTGCCGGGGTAGCAATGTGAACACGGGGGTATCAACATCAACACCTCACATTGTAAATTTTCGTTGTAAGAGCTGCGCACTCTTGTAGTTGTATACTCTTTGCTTTCAGGTAGTTTGGGACTCTCTCCGCTATTAACTCTGACACAAATTAAACGAAGAATTACTGTTGCCAACCGCTGTTTCTTCGGGCTAAGAATGCAATTCAGTAGTAAAGCCCTCACTCGAACTACTAAGGCGATCCTTTACAAGACCCTGATCATCCCATTCCTGCTCTACAGCGCTGAAGCATGGACCGAATCCAAAGGGGATGAAGAAATCCTTGGTCTTCGAAAAATCGTCGGTTCCATGTGCGTTGACGGGCTATGAAGACGAAGATTCAAGCATGAATTATACGAGCTGTACAGCGACATGCCGTTAGTGAAAAACTCCGCAGTGTACCTTTAAGATGGCTAAGATATGTAGAATGGCTCATCGATTCCCAGCCAGACGTCGAAAGCAGTAGAGGAAGAGCTCGCCTTAAGTGGCGCACACAAGTAGAAAATGACGTCAACCAATTTGGAGTGCGCTAAAGACCTGGTAATTGAAGAAGCATGTTGGTTAAGGCCCAGACTCATTCATTCCGGACTGTAGCGCGACTTAAGTAAGGTGAAGAGAAGTGGTAATGATATCATGATTATATCAAACGGATGTTTTGAATGTATGATGGTTCTGCAACTTTAGGGATAGAGACGCGACTAGGACTAGGAAAGTAAGTGCAGAAATATGTCTATGATTTCCATGCCGGCGGTTGTATGGTTTTAATAGCTAACTGGATATGAATATGGATGTCTCAATGGAGCTATGGCAACCTCTTAACAGGTTAAGTAGGTATGAATATTAGAAGTGTCGTCTTAACGATTTTCAGGTAACACTGAGTAGGATCAATCGCATTTATTCACACCATAGATTCTTGACGATCAAACAAAAGCGCTCCACGAACTAAGAGATCACTGCCACTTTACTACATCATTCTGGACACCATTCTGTTACGTAGTTTTATAATTTCTTAGCTTTCCAATTGTTGCAGCTGTCGTCTCGAGCATGTAGACCTTTTGTTACTACTTGCCTTTTCATTTCACCATAGCACCAGGTTATCTTTTGTTTAACAAACGACTTAGAATAATTCTACTTATTCCACGATAAAGAAAAGCACTCACTCATCAGCCAAATAGACATTCTAAAAATGATTGTAATAGGTAATTCCCAAAAGCTAATCCTTTCGAGACACAATGCGCAAGAGTAAGTCATGCCAAAAGGGACATGGATTCGACAAAACATTTAGCAATTCATAATCATTACACCGAGGTAAACAAAAAAAAAACTCAAAATGGAAAATTGTTTATGTGTAACGTTTGAGAAAAAAAGAAAAGAAAAGAAATCCAAGCACTTGGGTGCAGGTAATGACAAATGGCCAATCCAGATGACTCAACAAAAAAAAATAGAAACTATTGAGTGTTACATGATGTGGTCGATTATAAGTGTAAAACAGTAGTAAAACTGTATTCGAAAGAAATCTTTAAAAAAAGAACTACAGGACACTTGACAACACACTGACGAAGAGGGACTTACCTTCTCCAATGTGCGCTCATAAGTGCGGACACTTTCAATCAACGAGATAGCGTACGGGTAGATTTGATTGGCTTGATGGGCCTTATTGACAATCGTCAAAGGAACTCTGAAAGGACATAGCGTTAAGTATTCAAGTCATTAGAGTTGTGAAACAATTTTATACCTGAATCCTAGATTTTTGATGTTCCGCACTTCCTTGGAAAGAGTGATGATCTCGGGAAGGAAATTCACTCGTAACTTTAAGACATTTCCACGACCGGTTCGTGATCTAGCCGATTCAATGGTAAATATGCGTCCGTTAATGCCAAAGTTACGCTCTTGCACCTTCCTTGCCCAGTCTTGGAATACCTCGGAGATGGAGAGCTTGGCGCGGAAACTATCACCGTCGGCCTTCAACTTTTGCCCATCGATGTGAGATTCCCAGCCTTTTCCGAGGACATCCTCGACACGCTTTAGATACATGGTAAGCTGATTGTCAATTTGTCGAGCCCAGATGATTGAACCGGCTACGGGTGGCAAATCACGCACCACAGAAAGTCGGCACGATTTGCTTTGAGGATATTGAACCTGGAATAGGAGAATTGGCATTACACTCGATAGAACTTGTGAGTAATCTTTGTGCGCACCTTGAACTTCTCATGCAAAGCCTCGATGTCATCCTTCACACGTTGGATCAGCTGAGTTTGATACTCCCTGATAGCGCCACGAATGTGTGGTCGCACAAACAAGGCGTTAAAACGAGAAAAGATCCTAAACATTTCGTTGGCATTCTTTGCTGTTCCCAACTGGTCGCGGAGATGAGCAGTGATTCGAGTCTCCACACGATCTGTAATTGGAAATCATATTAAACATGCCCTTGCGGAGAAGTTGATCGTTCTTACCAATCCTTTCTTCATACCGCTTGACGGCAGCCTCCCAGGCTTCTGATCCCTCCTTGGTAATGTCCAAGCAGTCCACCTCCTTAACGTTCTCATACGCTAGGTTCACTTCTTCAATTGCATTAGCATCTGCTGCCTCCAGGCTGTACGGTTGCTTAACCTCCGGCTGTGCATCACCAGCAGCAGCATTCTGTTGCTGTTTGGTGGGACGCAACACACGCAGAATTACTGTTCTCAGTTGTTCATGTTGACGACGGAATTTCCTCATGTGTTCCATGCGAGCCTGTAGCTTTTTATGAGCTGGCGATACACGCCACACCATCTTCAAGTGTTCGTCGCGCTTCTTCTTGACAATGTCGCGCAACAATCCTTGCAACTTGTCGTACTCGTCATCCCAGCAGCTGAAGATCTCGAAACACTGATTCATGACGCGCTCAAACTCGTCGAAAGGAATATGCATCAGTCGACGGGTGCCGAGTACTTTCAGCAATTGCTGGCTGAGATCACGTGAAATTGCTTCAATCAGCTTCAAGCACCGCTGGATGGGGTACTTAGTATTGCGAACCTTCCGCAGATGAGAGAAAATCTGCTGCACGGCTGGGCGAATCTTCTCCAACTCGGTGGCAGACAGCAAATCATTGATGGGGAAGTCCTTCATAAGGGGATTGTAATCAGCAACCATGGCCAAAGCCTGCTTTAGACCAGTATCTGTGTCGAATGAAACGGTAGCATGGAACCGCTTGCCATGCTTTAGAATGTCCAGAGTTAGGGCGACCTCGGGCGATTCGCGCTTTTCCTGAATGCGGTAAAGAGCCCGCTCCAAGTTTAGCCAAAAGGAGATCTCCTGTAGGGCTGTACCAGATGATGGATCCCTGTCAAGCTTGGTGACTTTCTTAATCTCCTTGATCCAACGGTTGACACCGTTCTGCAGTTGATTGAGGAACGTTGAATCGTCGACTTTGTCCCCAAAGTCAGCGACCTTCGCTTTGCGATTCTCTTCGGCACATTTACGAATGACAGAGCCCACAGAACCATGTGCTGCAAGCGTAATCTCCGGAATATCGATGTTTTGCTGAAGATGCAACAGTCCCATCTCCAACTCAGCGAGTTTTTTCTCCACCGATGGTGCCATTTTATCACCATCTCGATCAGCGCGACCAGACTCCTTCACGTAGCTCTTGAAGAATGGAGCCAGTGACTTGCTTATGAAGGCGTGCAACGTTTCATAGGGGGATCCCTCTGAGAAGTTGATCAATCGAAGCTGTGAGTGGATAGATTTATCCGCCTCAATGACTGTTCCGCGTTTAATGCAAGCCAACGAAGCCATGCGGCTGTTGCTGAAGTGCACTTCGTTACTGATAAAGTACGTTACGGACTCCTTCTCTTCCTCTCCCTCAACAGGTTGTTCGTTTTCATCTTCTAGTAGAAAGGGAAAACAAATATTACATCATCGATAACCATGACCACGACCCAAGAGTCAAAACAAAAACACCATACAGCTGGCGTTTTGTTTACCCCGGCTTTTTGGGAGCACCTACCCCCAACAGCTGACAAAAATAACAACAAGACAAAACGCGACATTTCCAGCAGTTTTTTTTTTTTTTTTTGCGAATGCAACCCGATAAGAGAATGTCAAAATTTAACCGGTTGTCAAAACGGTGCGTCATTGCATGACATCACCAAACCCCAAAAGGTAGGCGAGCAAAAGAAAAGATGAAACGGCAACGGAATTCCAATTAGAAAAAATGGAAGCTAATGTGGAGCTAATGTAAGACTCATGTTACTGAATATTATAAATGAAAATCTCTTGGAATGAAAAACTAGATCTAGAACAAATCCACTCGCACATGCAACAAAATTGCATTTTGCAAGTAGACCCCAAAGTGGCCAGGAAAAATCGATGGCGTCTGCCATCAAAGTCGGCCATCTTGGGCGTGTTGCAGTGAAAAAATTCTCTCGACTGAAATTTAGCACTTTTACCTTTTAAACAGTTCCTTTGGATGTACAAAGCCTGCACTTGAGGATCACTTAAGAACTTTTTGATGCAATCCTGGTTGTTTGTGTCCTCCAAAGCTAAATTTAAAGCTGGTGGAACAACATCTTCCTCGGGCAGCAGGATGGTCACCGCCTTGCGGATGTAATTGGCAAAAGCTCCATAATCCACTATGGTTACACTCACGGTGTCCACGGGAGCCTCTGTATTTTCCAGAGAATCTCCCATTCTGGGTTTTAATGGGTTAAACCGCACACAGAATCACTAGTTATGAATATTGATCAAATTCAATTTATTGATTTATTTTTGCACAAATTGAAAATATATGTATTTTTGCGAATTCTTATTAGACACGTCTGCACTCGGCTAGTGGAAAAATTAGAATGAAAAAATTTCGCATATGCAAAGGTATTTTTGACAAATAGAGATGTGCTTGTGGATATGAGTTTAGTAGATGATCTAGTACAATATTGTTTTTGGGACATGGGTTCAATATTATCGCTTTTTACGACCAAACTGCAGCTATATTATATACTTTTGATAGAGTTGTTCATGAAACTCCCTTACATGTACGTTGTCTCTTTTTGGAGGAAAACAATATAACAATGACATATTTTATATGGCTCGAGATATGGTTCATGAGACTTCTCCCACGTGCGTTGTCTCTTTCATTAAAACGTCGAAATCACTTCGAGGAAAGTTTCTTTTCATACAAATTTTGTCAGTTTGTCATTTGACAGTTTGACACTGACGTTGTCCTGAACAACTTAAACAATTTGTAAGTGAAGCTTTAAATAATAGTGTTCCTTTGATTCGTAGTAGGGATGGGTTAATACTAATATTTTGTGATATTACCTACTAATATATTCGTTTACTAATATTATAATATCGAAACCGATACAAAAATATCACTAATATTTTCTGGATTTCGTACCTACCCCATTTATTAAATGTTGGTGTTTCCCATATTTACAAAAAAAGTTGCCGGTTAGTATATATGTACATACATATGTGTCGTTTCTTAAAATAAAATAAAACACATTTAAGTTGGTTTAGGTTTTAATTTTTTTTATTGACGTTAAGAAACATTAATTTCATAACTTTTTCAGGTTTAAGACGAGCTCTTCTCTCCGATATTAATTCGCCGGACTTGGAAAATATTCGTTCACAAGGGACAGAAGTAGCGATGATGCAGCAGTGTTCTTGATAAACTTTGCTCAAGTTTGGATATGAATAGCGTTGATTCCACCACCATTCATTGGGTCTAGTTTGCCTGGGTTCATTTTTCTCGTTTAGGTATCTTTGCAACTCAGCAATAGCTACTGCCCTCGATGCTTGTACAGGCTGAGTATCCGCAATAACTGTGTCGATAACATTCCATATCGAATAACTCGATTTTGCCGAAGTTTCAACCGTTGTTGAAGTGTTTGGTGTTGCTTCCCTTGCTTCTGCTCTTAAAGTATGCTCGTTATTGGTCGCTTCGATGGTCTGGATAGTCAATTCTATTACTTTTTTTCTAGCAGTTTCAGCTGCTAACTTGTCTTGGAAAAAAAGTAATTTAAATCTCGGATCGAGGATGGTGCATACTCCAAATGTTCCGGAGTACTCTAAATTCTGAAATCGCTTGGTTACACCGTCTTTTATCCCTTTGATAACTTCTACCGCGCTGGAGTGTAGTGTGATGTCATTACAAATATCGCTCGTATAAAATTCTGTCCGAATTTTTTTAAAAATGACGAGGCTGCCTGTGAGATAACGTTCTCCACTTATTTGCTCAGTGACCTGTTTTAAGGGTTTTAAAACATTGCATAGTTGGTCACATAGGGTCCACTCCTCTGAACTTATACATTTTAAAGAACTAGTACTACTTTCGAGTAAAGCCAACGTAGTTGTAAGTGGTTCCTTCAGTAGTAATGCTCTTTCAAGCATATCGAACGTCGAATTCCATCTTGTCGTCACATCAATGATGGGTTTTTTTGGTTGGGCTACATTTGTTTGGATTTGGTATTTTATTAGTTTTTCTGTGGCTGTCGTGCTTCTTTTAAAATGGCTGTTTATAGCTCTTAATTTTGTCAGAAATAAATTTATCTCAGGTATCGCTAATGCACTTTTGGCTATTAAATTTATCGTGTGCGCGAAACAACCAAAATTCTTCAGCGCCAGTTCTTTGATTGAATTTTGAACATTAGAAGCATTATCTGCTACAATCAATCGCACTTTTTCATTTAAATTCCACTGACTTATCACCCTCTGTAAATCTTGTCTAATGTTAGATGCTGTGTGCGGCCCTTCCAAAATCCGACACTGTAAAAGGATGGATTGGATGTCAAAATGATTGTCTATGTAATGAGCTGTTACTGCGAGATATCCTTCTTGTACTCGGGACGTCCAGCAATCCAGAGTCAGACATGTTGCTTTTACCTCAGTAAAACGCTCTTTCACCTCGTTTTCGCATTTTAGATACTCAGTATTCAGCATTACACTCGAGATGTGTTTTCGACTCGGCAGCTGGTATGAGGGATTTAATGCAGCAACAAATTGTCTGAAACTGGGATCTTCAACCGTTGAAAAAGGCAGGAAACTTTTTATAAACAATCCCATTAGCGCATTATCCACTTCTTTCCGTTGGGCTAAAGTCATATTTTTGGTATTCGCAAACCGAACCAATTTTGACTGGAAAAGGCTTTTGGACGAAGACGGTTGTTGGCTAACGAACTCTGTACTCTGATCTTGGGCAGTTGAAGAAGAACAGGATGCACCCTCATTAACAACAGTTGTTGATGGAGTTGTTTCTCCATCAGATGCAGAAAATGATACAGTTTCGGGATCGATTCTGTTTCTTTGCCGTGCTTCATTTGGCTGGATATTTATCAAATGCTTGTTCTTTACATGTTTTGTCAAATTAGACACGGTACCCTTAAAACTTAACTTCGCATGACATATTGTACATTTTGCCGTTTTATTTTCTTCGGAATGTACGCTGAAATACTTCCAAATTTCACTAATTCGTGATCGCTTCATTTTTAATAATATTTCGTGGATCTGTGAACAAAAAAACTATCATGAACTAAGAACTCCATTATTATATTTGTATCGCTCAACGGATACAATATTGGCATAATGGAAAAATTGTTAACCATTGCTATAGCAAAGCTTAAGAAAGAGATTCATCATTTCGTGTAAGAAAAATCAGTATCCAATTACATATGCACATATGAATGTAGATACACAAATATTTATATTTTTTCCAGAATGCACTTCCTTAAACTCTCCTTTTTTCGTTCATACCTGTTTTCAAATAACTTGTAACCCAATATTCTTAATTATCCTTTTTTCACAACATTCCTTTTTTCACAACAATTTATTTCTGAACTCTGATACTCTTACTATGGCAGATAGACACAAAGTGAGGATTTTGAAGAAAAAGAAACAAAGGGTTGCTGCGAATTTTAACGGTTTATTGCATGTATGTGTATAAAATTCAGTTCTTCAAAAATCTGCGTACATGTTCAAATCAGTCATTTTCCTATTTGCTTTTCCCATACCAAGCCAATCTGCACCGGCAGCCAAAATCCAAAACTCCCATAAAAATTCAAAAATATCTAGCTACCTGGTTTCAGACTGATTTCTCTGTTCCCTTTCCCTTTCCGCGGAAAAACTAGCGTCTCATCAATCATCATCATCATAAACAGCATTATCTCAATTCCAATTCCAAATCAACCGAAAAGTGAGGTTTGCATTTCTGTATGTATCCATACTTGAATATCGAGGCATCGTACGATCCGTGGTATTCGTATCAGTGGTATTCGTGCCTAATATTTATGTATCCATAATATCGTGAATATCGAGGTATTCTACGATCCGCAGTATTAGTATCAGTGGTATTCGTGCATAATATTTTGGTATCAAAATATATGGCGATGGCGAATACTTTTAATGAATATCAAAGTATTATAATATCTATAATATTCGTATTAGTGGTGTTGAATATTGGCAAATATTACTAATATGATGAATACTAATATATCAGTCCCATCCCTAATTCGTAGAAAGTTAAATTCAAGTCCAAAGTGGTACAATAGCCGACTAAAGAAATTAAAAAACGCAAAAAATACTGCGCATAAGCATTTCAAGCAATCAAATTCTATTGCTGACTATACACATTTTTGTCGTCTGAGAAAAGAGTTTATTTTCCTATCAAAATTCTTGCATTGTAACTATGTACAGTCAAAAAAATACAAATTTTCGACGCAACAGGCTCGTTAGTACCCAGGGCCTAGCTTTCTCACAATCATTCATGTGTGCGTGTGTACTTCTTGCACGATGGCGGGACCTCCTGTTTTATGCCGACTCCGAACGGCTAAGTTGAGATAAGCTATTCTTGACAATTGATACTACTCGGACGATTTGTCAGATCATCACGAGAGGAGGGCCAGTGAAAAATCATTTAGGTGTTGCTACGGCTGGGATTCGAACCCAGACCTTCTGCGCGGCAGTTCATCGCACTAACCATCGCGCCACTGAGTCCTCATAAGGTCAATTGAGTCTAAATTGAAATCGAATCCAAATCAATTTTGGTATTACATTAATACAAAGCGGAGAAGTGTTGGATTTCCGTCAACAATGCATCTTGAAAATAAATCTTCTTCTGACCCGGAAGAAATTGCAAATATGATTGCTGACTACTTTGAAACTATTTATAACTCAGCGAATTTACTATCGTTGAATGAAGATTTTTTCGAATCTCTTCCTTCTTTATTTAATTCATGTTATTTTAAAGTTACGATTGATAATGTACTTAAGTTACTAAAAGAACTTGAACCTATAAAAAAGCCTGATATATTGGGATTTGTTCCGATTGTTTTAAAGCACTGTGCTGATGAACTCTCTACCCCGTTGACTGAATTATTTAATCAGTCTTTATCGTCAGGTATTTTCCTTGATGAGTGGAAAATTTCAATTATAAATCTGTGAGCGCGACATCTTCATGTGTGCGACACCTGCATTTAAAAATAAGAATCATAACATCTTTTAACTTATGGCATCACTTCTATTAATTTTTGTTGACAGATTGGCGAATAAAGAAAGATATAATCGTAAAGTCATTGACGAGAAACGTGTTCGTTTTTTATTACTAAAACTTGATTTTATTTTACAGCGCAGATATTCCATAAATAATATCTTCTCGTGCAGATATTTCAATTCAATCTCGGTTACAAAATCCCATTTTTAAATCTGGGAAAAAAGACAATATTGCGAACTATAGGCCAATATCAAAATTATCCACTATACCCAAGATGTTGGATTGTCGAGTAGACCTCTTTCTCAATTTATTAAAAGGGCACGTAAGTGATTTTCAACATGGATTTTGGAAAGGTAGGTCAACGGTATCAAATTTGGTTGACTTTACAAATTTTTCAATAAATGCTTTGGAGAAAAATAGGCAAATTCATGTAGTTTATACCGATTTTACTAAGGCACTTAGCAGAGTAAACCTTAAAATTCTTCTGAAAAAACTTGAAAACTATGGAATTTCTAACCCTCTATTGGGTTGGTTTAAATCTTATTTGTTTGGTCGGAAGCAAATGGTAATTGTGGATGATGTATGCTCTAAGGAAATATTTGTTACCTCAGGAGTTCCTGAAGGGAGTCATTTGGGCCCCCCTATTTTCCCACTTCATGTAAATGATATACCTGAAATGTTGAAATTTTGCAAATGTCTCATATTTGCAGATGATATCAAGTTCTTTGCAGTCATTTCAAATTCCGCTGATTGTTTGCTCATGCAAAACGATCTTAATTCGTTTGTTAACTGGTGTAAACTGAATGATTTAAAGCTTAATCTCCAAAAATGCACCAGTATGTCTTATAATCGTTCTTTGTATAACATTGTTCCATCGTACTCCTTAGACATTGTTAATTTAAAAATTGTCCATGAAGTTCAAGACTTTTGATGAAAAACTCGTTTTCATATTAATTCGATAATTTCAAAAGCTAATTCTCTGTTGGGATTCTTGAAAAGAAATTCTTCTGAATTATGCGGCTTTGAAATCGATGAATAGGTGGTGGGTATCGATTTGGACTGCAGCTTAGCCTTGTAGGCCTCGTTCTTGGCTGAGAGCATCTGTCGTCATTCCTCATCAAACCAGGGGTTTCTTGCTGGTGGGCGCGAGAAACCTAGCACATCAGTTGCGGCTGATCTAATGGCCTGTTGGCATCGTTGCCATTGCTCTTCGACATTCGATGCTGGTGGTATGGTGTTAATCGAGAGGTTAAGGGATACGCGTTGTGCGAAGATCTTGGCGGTCTCTTGCGATTGCAGTCTTCCGACATTAAATTTTTTCACAGTATTTCTGGATTGTTGTGGAGTGTTGGATATCCGCATCCTTACCTTGGCTACAACAAGGTAGTGGTCCGAGTCGATGTTAGCCCCTCGGAATGTTCGGACATCTAAAATACTGAATGCGTGCCTCTTGTCTATCGCAATGTGATCAATTTGGTTGACCGTTCGTTGATCTGGAGACCGCCATGTCCCCTTATGGATATCGAGGTGAGGAAACCGTGTGCTGGCTATAGTGGCATTTCGTTCCGTAGCGAAATCAATTAGCCTAAGTCCGTTGCCAGACGTGTTGTCGTGTAGGCTATGTTTTCCGACAATACTTCTAAAGATGTCTTCTCTTCCTTAACATCGTACTTCGGTAGTCGCTCATAGGTTTTGTCAAGGAGCTCGTAGAAGCAATCCGTAGCTATATCATCTTTTTCTTCCGTCGGAGCGTGAGCGCATATAAGGCTTATGTTGGCGAATATGGCCTTGATGCGGATTGTTACTATGCGTTCGCTTATGTCTTGGAAACATAAGACTTCTTGCCTAAGTCTGGCACTTATAACAAATCCGCATCCGAATAGTCGCTGTTTTTGCTCACTATAACACGGTCCGTAGTAGATGTCACAGTTTTTCATCCTCTTTTTGCCCGGCCCATCCCATCGTATTTCCTGGATGGCAGTAATGTCTGCTTTGTAGCAGTTTAGGGCTTCCGCTAGTTGTTCGCCTGCACCTCTCCTGTTTAATGTTCTCACATTCCAGGTGCAGATACGAACGTCGTTGTCCTTTTTTCGTTTAGCAGGGTCGTCAACAATAAAATCAGTCCTTTCCGAGGCTATTGGTTGCTTCGTAACAATATTTTTTTCTGTGGGTGGGTAGTTAACCCAAAGCACAACCCCCAACCTGGAGGGCCAGTTCCAATTTATTAGATACCCCTAGGACACGGTGCCATCAGTATCCACTACGGGATTGAGCGCTGCCGTTGGCCTTCCGGTTCATCCGCCACCATCTCTGTTCAAGTGGCCTGACTAACCCTTGAAATTCCTAGACAACCTGTTGTCCGAATATGTCAGAGCAGCTCATCTGTGTTCCCCTGGGACAGCAGGCCGGGTATTCATCCGTGTCATTCTCACCAGGGTGTTTATAGTGTTGCTGTTTTTCGTCGTGTTATCAACACTCGCACTTATCGTTTAGCAAGTCAAATCCGGTTGGATGAGACCAGTACCCGATGGTTACCACTTGGAGGTAAAAATAAGCACATTTGATGTGTAGTCAGAGTTACAACACTGGGCATTGCCAAGTTAACGCCAATCAGAGTCTACCCTCGTTCTACAACACCCAACCATCTTTTCTAAAATATGCTGGAACTAAAATTTGATAGACTCATCCGCTTTTTCTTGCCCTTTTTGTTAAAAGAGTACAGCTGGTTATTTTGTATCATGAAGGAAATTTATGATTTTTCTGAGCTGCCCAGTAAGGAAATTTTAATTTGACAGCAAAAGTTCCGCTCTATTGAGAAGTTTATTCCACTGAATTAAAATATATCATCTGTCTCAGCAGAGGAAAATCTCTAAACAAGTGTCTACCGATTATAATATAGTGGATAACTTTTTATTACCGTCATCAATGGCGAACTGATCTATTTTGCACTTACTTGTTAATTTGACACCAATTAGCAATCTGAGGTTCACTAATACTAAACATTTAACAATTGGAATCTTGCATAAATTGTAAGCACTTCAGAGTAAGGCACTTATGATAAAGCTTTCCTCACAATAATCGAGAGTTAAGCTTAAATAAGAATCGGTCCAATCATTTGCAACTCGTTACTTGACTGATGTTAGTTTGGTTTTGTGTCGTATTTTTAAGTTTTTTGTAAAACGATAAGAATTTTGGAAAAAGTATCTGAAGAAGACATTTAGAATTGAGCCCTACCCACATTTATTAATCATTGAAAATGGTTTGCATCGATTCCAAAGTGATCGGTTTTGTCAGCTTGTTAGTTGTGCAAATAGTGTTTTTAATTTTATTTTGGATATTCGTGCGGTACGAGATTGAGGGCCCGTCTTCAGAAAATCATGAGACCAATAATACATCGAATCTGCAAGAAGATCAAATAACTGAAGGAAAAACGAAGAAATATCCTTGTAAGTGTTATTCCGTTTCTTTAATTTGTTGCCAATGGAACACGATTTCAGATTGATTTTTGTTTGTCTTTGTATTGTTGTAATTTCGTGTCAGTATAGCTGTCGAGTTTAGTTTACAATATTGTACCTGCTTGCTAATCACTTTGACACACAGTATCGTTGGTTATCTATAAAAATTCAACTAGTTTGCTCATTTTATTTTACTTGCTTATAACTTAAGTGGCGCTACAGTCCGCAATGAACCTGGGCCTCAACCAACATGCCTCTCCAATAAGCCTAGTCCTTAGCTAAATGCCTCCAGTTGCGCATTTCAAGTTGGCTTAGGTCGGTTTCTACTTTTGCGCTCCACTTAAGAGAGCGGACGAGTTTGGGCGATATACCAAAGCAAGACATCGCTCTGTATAGTACGCCTCTATTAATGCTTTTGGAAGGGACTTTGAAATCGCAGAATAGGTGGTGGGTATCTGTGAGGGATTCTTGGGTTTTTTTTTCAGGATCTGCCGAAGTGTGAAGATTGGATCAGTTGTGGACTTTCCTGGCCTAAATTCACGCAGATAAGGGCCGATGAGGTTGTTGGTAAACCGTTTCAGGCGTTCATAATTACGGCATATAGGATCTTGTAGGCTATGTTGAGGAGACCTATGCCTCTGTAGTTGGCGTAGTTCTGAGGGTTTCCTTTTTGGTTGATCGGGCAAAACGATGCTCAAGTTCCATTTCTTCGACCAAATTTTGCTTATGAATTGGTAAATGTTACTTACCAAATCATCTCCGCCGACTTTATAAAGCTCAGCGGGAAGGCCGTCATTGCTGGCAGCCTTGTTAAGGATAAGATATTGCTAACCTCACTTCATTTAGGTTGGGCGGTTGGTAGTTTTCTCTGTCGTTGCCAATATGAATGGTTCGTTTTGCCTGGCAGCGGGATATGGTTTGTCACCGCCATTTAACAGTCTGCAGAAGTGGTTCTTCTGGATTCTGTTCCTGGTGTTGAAGTTTTGTTCACTGTTCTCCCTGCACGAGCAAAAGTACGGGGACAGACCTAATATAAAACGAGCGATCTATTTAGTATTGGCGATGATATCGAAAACTAACAGCTACTTGACGGAAGCTGTATGAATGGAATGAACATTAAATGAAAGCAAGACCAAGAATATGCTGTCAATATTAAGGGACACACAACATCAACCAAACAAACAGAACTTCACTTTGAGGTAAGTGAAATTAAACGCAATGCTTTATTTTAATGAATTAAATTTATTGAAGTTAATTTTAGGCAGAATAATGAAAAATGTTGTGAACTAATAAAAAGGTAAAACGCAGAATGAATAGAAGTGTAGACATAAAGTCGTAAACACATGTTCGCTAGCAGATGGCAAGCCAGTTTCAAAACGTTAAGCGTTATACACATTTCAACACCCCCACTTGATATGGTGCTGCTCTGCTGTTGCCGCTTGTTTTAGTTGACTTGAAGACCCATTGCTGATCTGCACCACTCGTGCTTTTGACGATTGACCGGCTTTGTTAATGAATCTGCAATCATTTTTTCTGATGTAACCTTAAAGAACTCCACCCATCTTTTCTTTGCTGCGTCTCGGAGAAAATGGTGTGATGCATGGCTTCCTTTTCTGCATCATTAATTGGTGACATGATTTGGCTTAACTTCTTCCAACATTCCAATGGCGTAGAGATGGGTTTTCTTTACTAAGGCAGTGATAAACGCATGTATCGAATTTTGCTTGGACAAATCCAAGATCGCGTAACTCCTTGTCCAACTTCTCGTTCCACAAATAGCCAGACTGTTTGAGGCAATGTAATGCTTTGCGTAATTTGCAAACCATTCTGGGCTTTGATTCTTCTTCTTGATCGAATAACTTGGGTTGCATTATAAAGATATCCTTATCTATCTCAGGCTGCAGGAATGCGGCAACCGCATCCATCTGATCGATGTTCCAGTCTTTAAGTGTAGCCACCGCAATCAAGTAACGAAGTGTTGTACCGCGGACTACTGGTGCAAAAGTTTCATCGAAGTCCATACCACAGACCTGCATGCATCCTCGAACAACAAGACGTGCCTTGTAGCGCACTGTTTCGCCAACTCCATTCTTCTTTTTACGAAGAACCCATTTACACGAAATTGCTTTTCGGCCTTTTGGCAGTTCCACTAACTCCCATGTATTTTTCTTGATGAGTGCGTCATATTCTTCACGCATAGCTTTCTTCCACATTTCCGCATCACTTCGAGAAAGTGCATCCTTTACATCTTTGGGATCACCATCAGACATAACGTAGTCGTTAAATCGCGTTGGCAACACACATCTGCGTTGACTACGTCCAAGAGGTGATTTTTCTCTAACTATATCCAAAACATCATCTTCTTGATAGGGGCTCGGATCAAAAGATTCGTTTTGAACAGCTTCCACATCACCATCATTCGTTGAAACCAATATGTCATCTCCAGCTGCTTGCGTATCACCATGTTCTTCGAGTTGATCCATTACATCCTCCAATTGTCAGCTTCGTTGATCTGATTTTCGCTATTTGTTTCTGCACTAACTTTACGGCTGTCACAAGATGATATAATTTTGCTCTCATCGAAGATAACGTCACGTGATTTGATGATTTCATTTGTTTTAATGTCGATAATCCTATAGCCCTTTGAGTCTGTGCAATAGCCAACAAAGAGATGTTCTTTGGATTTGGCATACCATTTCTTACTCTCAGATGATTTAAGTTTGGCTTTATACCAGTCCAGGCTTCTTCTGGTGTCTTTCCATTAACAGCAACTGTTGGACTCCGGTTTTTTTAAATAGCAAGCTGTGTTAATTGCTTCTGCCCAATATTTTCTTGGCAAATTCGCGCCAAATAACATCGATCTCGCTTTCTCTACCAGAGTTCTATTGACTCGCTCAGCAACGCCATTCTGCTCCGGGTTGTATTGGATTGTGGTTTTATGTTGGATACCATGAGCGCTCAAAAATTTGTTAAAATTATTGTTGACAAATTCTTTGCCATTGTCACTTCGTACCGCTCGAATTTTGCATGCAGTCTCCTTCTCAATATGTACTTTAAACTCCTTAAATTTTTCTAATGTCTCATCCTTGTTTGTTAAGCAGTAAACAAAAGTCTTACGTGTGAGGTCATCGGTGAAAGTGAGTACGTAGCGTTTGCCACCAATCGACTGCTCCTGCATGGGTCCGCATAAGTCGGTATGGATTAGCTCCAATTTGCTGGTAGCACGACGTGCTTTTCCTTTTGGGAACGGATTTCGATGATGCTTCCCTTTCACACATCCAACACAAATATCATTGCACTCCTGGTCCTTGAAAACGATGCCTTTTGCCATACCATCTCGTAATCTCTTCATGCCACCCACACTCAAGTGGCCAAGTCGACGATGCCAAGTTGCAAAATCAGTGCTGATTGAAGAATAACAATTCCACACAATTGGCTCTTCAACTCGTTTGAGTTTATACAAATCATCACCCGATGACGTTGCCAAAGCAATGACTACTCCAGAACCTCGAACAGAAATTTCGCATCTTTTGTCATCAATAATTGTTGTCGTTATGCCCTTCTTACCTAGCTGCTTGCAAGAAATAAGATTAAATTTTTAACCTTCGGCATATCTGACATCACGGATCGGCGTTTCAACAGATTGTCCATTTATATCCAGCAACACCATAGTGTCTCCAGTTGCCGTGATATAGAAATGATCACCGGACGCAGTTACCACTTTTCCTTTAGCATGCATTGGTTTAACGTTCGTTAACCAGTCCTTTCGTCCTGTTAGGTGGACCGTCGCTCCGGAATCCAGATACCAACCGTCGATGTTGAAGTTTCCAACTCCGATTGCAGTGGTAGTACTAACCTGTCCTTAACAAATTTCTTTATAGCACGGCAATCTGCAGATCGATGGCCAACTTTATCGCAATTAAAGCATTTTCCACGAAACTTATTAGCCTTTTTGGGTTGACGCGTTCCTACAGACAGAGCTGTCTCCTTGCCAACAGTTTCAAAGCGTGTTGATTCGGCTAACAGACGTTCCTTGACCAAATCTGTTGTCAAATCAGCTCCACAGTTCTCCAGTGCCATTATTAATGACTTGTAGCATTCTGGTAAGCTAACGAAAATCAGAGCAGCAAGAACACCATCATCAATTTCGTTATCGATTGCTTTTAGTTGTTGAGCAAACATAACTTTTTTATTTAAGTATTCCGACATACTCTTACAATCGCAAAAGCGGATCATTACTAGTTGTTCGATTAATGCAGCCACTCTGGAAAATTCTTTTGGCTCGAAAACTTTTTGAAGGCGATTCCAAACGTCTTTACCAGATTTGAGTTCACGTATGTCTGTAAAAATATGCGTTTTCACACCAGACACGATCGCCGCCAGTGTTCGGGATTCCTGTTTTGAGTCGCTTTTGGTGCCTTCTGCGTACTCCCATATTTCATACCATATTTCCAGTCTATAATTTGAGCTACCGTCTAGCTTTTCAAAAGAGGATGAAACCGATGTGTTCTACATATTTCGTTCAAAGACCACTCTGCCGTCTGCGATTAAAATGGGTGTGCATATATCTATATGCGCTTTTTGTTCGTTTTCACTAATTTTGTCCTGTTTAATATTTTTGTTACTCATTTAACAATGAAAACATTAATTGCGACCGACTGGGCCCATAACCTGAAATTAAACGCAAGGTTTTATTTTAATGAATTGAATTTATTGAAGTTAATTTTAGGCAGAATAATGAAAAATGATGTGAACTAATAAAAAGGTAAAACGCAGATTCATTCTGCGTTTTACCTTTTTATTAGAAGTGTAGACATAAAGTCGTAAACACATGTTCGTTAGCAGATGGCAAGCCAGTATCAAAACGTTAAGCGTTATACACATTTCAACAGTAAGAAAGGACTTTGTATACCTCGGTTGTGATATTAACTTGGATAACGACATCTCGTCAGAATCCAAATAAGCATTGCTCTTGTAATCCGCTATTCCGACGAGCTTAGAAGGCAAAATAGTAATTGCCCTTATTTGAACTACTGAAAAGACCATGGTCATCTAAGACCTTCTTTACGGCACAGAATCCATATAAAAAGCGGATGGGCAAAACCTTCATTTCGTGCAAGAACACACATATTTCGAAAATTGCATGTCATGACTCATGATTACTTCAGTGAGCATATTCATAATAGTTTACCAAAGTCGTGACTTACTTGTCCATAACTCTTTCTATGGTAGTTAAACATTTCCACAGTGGTGTTTTGTTAAACTCCTGTTAACATTCTGTTCTATTACAATTATAATTCCTATGATGACAGTCATTGATTTTGATGGTGGGAGGGGTTACTTGCAGAAATCAATAGGGTGATAGAATGATATATCTTATTGTCTTTCATTTTTATTGTTCGTTAAATATATTCGAAAAACCATTCATGCACGAGAGAATTCAATTATTGTGTTTTTATTAGCTTATTTCTGGCGTTTGTCAGTGTTAAACAACAGTTATGCCTGAAACACATGTGCAGAATTCTCCTTGCAGAAAAGATAGAACACACAGTTTTAAATGGGAGCGAACACATGTAAAATCTGCAAGCGTTGCAGTACTGCAAGTTGTATCTATTTCTAAATCCACTGCAAAAATTCAATGGCACCACAACACAAAAGAAAAAAACGTAATATTAAGATATTTGGCATCATTGAATTATGACGTTAAATCCGCATAAAAAAAAAACAAATAAATGCCATACCAAAACAAATGTATATACATTGAAATGTTTTCCAATTTGAATGGCTTGATGAAGGAAGCAATTACTGAACGAATACCTATTCAATCTTATTATGACCTAAGAGCATAAAGTAAATCCAGTAAAGTATCAAAGATGAGATTGCTTTTTAACTTTCTCTTACAAAGAGAAAGATATTGTTTTCGTGAAAATTTTCGACCTCGAGATTTTGATTGATTCTAACATTACGATGATAGCGGAGCCTAAAAAAGTGGTTTTTGGAATTCCGTCCGTCGGTCCGTCTGTCCGTAATGGTCTCCCCAGCCTAAACGGCTAGGCCGATTTTCTTCAAACTTCGTATCCAAGCTTATTTTAGTCATAATTCTAGGCCATTTTTATTGTTTGCTTTTAGCCATGTTAATAACAGTACCTGCCATATAAAAAATACACATAACCTCAATTTTCTCGAAAACGGCTTTAACGATTTTGATTAAACTTTATATATACTATAACCATAGTAGTTCCAACAAAACTACATACCCAGTTTTTTCGAGAAAATCCATATAACGGATTTTGTCATATAGGCCATATAAAGAAAATTGTTAATTTCTCGCAAACTAGTATGCCAAATTGAATGAAATTTAATATATATACCACAATTACAGAGTGAAGCAATTCCACATAATTAGTTTTAGCCCAACTATCACTAAACGGAATTTTTAGTTTTGGCCACTAACGGAAAATCATTATTATTCACATTGACACCGATTCCTTCAAATTTCGGAGTAAACATTCGTATAAATACATTTCGACATTATTTATATCATTTAAGCATCAATAATCATAATGCTTATGATATAATCTAACGCCCAACTTGCTGTGAAAGAGAAAGTTGCGTACGACCCAGTCGTGCACCCACCACTCGTTTCAATGTGTATTTGGAATGAATGCTTCAACCAACTGAAATACAAGTTCCTACCATATGCATATTTTTTTATTTATTTCATATTATGAAGCACTATGAGGCAATTATATAATATATCACCAAACACAGGAGCCACTGCACTGCATGTATGTCAAACAAAAACATATGAGAGGCTACAATCCGCTATGCGGATCGTTGAATACCCTATCCCATCCCATCCTTTAAATTAATATCCTCAAAATATAGGCCTTATGGCGATGAAAAACAGAAAATGACATTGTCACAATATATTGCTCAGACAGTTTTCAAAATCTTTTGTGGTTCGACAAAAAACAACGTATTTCTATTGCTAATGCCTTGGGATGGGGTATACAAATGGTTTTTGTAAGAAAACGCCCCCAAAATGTGGGCGTAGGTAAAAATGATCTATGGACAAAATGTTTATATTACCATTGCGGAAGTATTTGCATCAAAATTTTTTTCGAAAGTTTTAAAATTTGGACAAAAAACGTTTTTTACTAAAAACGCCCCCAAAAAGTGGTGTGGGCGTGGCAAAAAACTTTGTATGGACGAAATATAGATATTACTATTGTCTAAATATGTTGCAAACACACTTTTTTGAAATTCCTTACGGTTTGGCTTAAAACTACGTTTTTTCTAAAAGGGGGCGTGGCAGTGGGCGGATTTTAAAAATGTTTACACTTGTTCTGGTGACTCGGCCAAGGATCCTATATACCAAATTTCATTATCCTAGCTCAAAATTTAAGGCCCAAAAATCGGTGACGAACAGACAGACGGACGGACGGACACACGGACGGACGGACGGACGGACAGACAGACATGGCTAATTCGACTCAGCTAGCGATTCTGAGTCGATCCATATACTTTGAGGTATATGTAGCTAAATTATTTCTCTATGTTACAAACTAAGTATCAAAACTAATATACCCCTATGGGATAGGGTATAATTAATGTAACCCTACCAAGAAAACCTGTAAAAAAATGCTGTTGACAAAAATTAGTAAACTGTCGGTTACTATATAAAAGTGACAAGTCGTTTCTTTTGACATACTTTTTACTTTTAAATTCATTTTTTATTATCTTAAAATACTAACTTAAAACTAGACAAAAATGCTTAAATCTAACTTATAATTAACAATTTTTTTCTTAAATTAACCTATCGGCCCTAAGCGGGCGCTCTAAGCTAATATTTACTAGTTTTTTTTTAATTTTGCCTTTCGGCTTAAATTTATCTCTTTTTATTTCTGAAATATATTTTAATTTTCAAAGAAAATTCAAAAAAATTTGATATTCGACATTTTTTGTTTAGTATAAAAAACTTAATCTAGGTTAAAACTAACTTAAGACTACTTAATACTACTTAATACTACTTAAGACTACTTACATCTAACTTAATTAAAATCGGGGTTGCGAGCACTCGTTGCAAATGCCCCGAGGGGTCGCCATCCCAATCGAGTTTTGGCCCACAGGCAGCATGCAACCAGCCATATTGTACCCCAATATGGTGTGCATGCCCCGCCCCAGACCTTGTTTCAAATTTTTATTTTTCCTTAATGTTAAGGATTGGACTAAAAGTCCTCAAAGACAGGAGGAAGTGCAGAACCACTTCCCTCATGTAGCCACCAAAATTCCGTACTTTGCCTTTCAGCATCGGTCCTATCGCGATCCGATACCGAAGTGCTAAAGCGGAGGAACTCCGGAGCATTGTCGACATACCCGTCGCGGATTAGCCGCTTGTCACGCGCGTCACGGTAGCGGTGGTATAAAACCGGGATACCGTTCCTGTCCTGTACCAACCCTAACGAATCGATATAAATAAATGCCTCTGGCGGAATAAAGCCAGACACGAGCGTACTCTCCATGTATGTTTCATTGGGGTAATAAGCCCCGAAGATCAGGCTGTTGTCGCTAGCCATCGCCCTTGCAGCGTGCCTTCGAGTCACCTTAATATGGAAATTGTCGATTCTGTTCAGCTGGGCCCCATTGTAAGGAACCTCGTTGCGATAATATTTTATGTACTCAGAGTCCGTCGTTCGTTACAATCCTAAGCAGGATCGGAGACAACGCCTCTCAAACAGCCGTATCCTTTCCATGTAGCTTGGTTTCTTTTGACATATTTTATGTCATTTGACCTTTAAAAAATAAACGAAACGAATCAAGTGACAGTATTTAAATTAAATTAAAAGCGTTCCTGTACTTTTTATCACTACCACTTCCTGACATTTGAGAATTCACTAATATTGACTGCAAAAAGTACGTGAACCAAGCTAATATTATTACAGTACCTTCAATTCCAACATCTGTTTAACATTATTAAATTTGTTTCAATTACAGCATTCCAAGATGTCCATGTTATGATATTCGTTGGTATCGCTTTCTTAATAACCTTCCTCCGCAAGTATGGTTACAGTGCAACTGGGTTCACACTTTTACTTGGGGCTGTTATTGTCCAGTGGGCTATTCTGGTTGAAGGGTTTTTCCGAATGAAGTCTGGCTACATAAGGTAAAGTCAACATCATACGTCCTTTAAAAAGTTGTTTCTTAATGTCCATATGCATATAGCGTCTCACTTGTGAACATAATCGAAGCGGACTTTGTAGCTGCCACCCCATTGATTAGCATGGGTGTAATCCTTGGACGAATCTCACCACTTCAGTTGCTCTTCTTAGTACTATTGGAAATTCCAATATTTGCTGCAAACTTGTTTATTCAGACATATATATTGAGTGTAAGAAAAGTTTATTATCCTTTGGGACATTCTAATGGCCTTCTGTCCTTTTATTTAATGCCAGGTCGCTGATGTTGGTGGATCCTTTACAGTGCATGCTTTCGGTGCGTATTTTGGATTGGGTGTTAGCATGATGATGCGACAGAGTAAAGGCCAAAACGATCTCGGTAGCTGCGAAGGATCCACTTATCGATCTGATATTTTCTCCATGATCGGTACTCTATTCCTGTGGGCTTACTGGCCGAGTTTCAATTCCGTTCTAGCCGTGGGGGAAGCCGCCCAGGAACGCTCTATAATTAACACTTATCTATCATTGGCAGCTGCAACAGGTAAGACCTTCAATAAAAGGGATATTCTAAAAATACGCCAATTGACTATTTGAATGGATATTTAAAAATTAAAAATTGCTCATTACAGTTACAACATTCGCAATATCAGCCCTTGTGACCAAGGACAACAAGTTTAGCATGTCCCATGTACAGAATTCAACACTAGCTGGAGGAGTAGCTGTTGGTGCAGTTTGCAATTTGCTCATAGGTTCACATGGGGCTGTCCTGCTTGGTATGATTTGTGGAGCTGTATCAGTTCTTGGTTATCAATTTCTGACAGTTAGTACTATGAATATAGGTCTGTTTCCGTACGAACATTTTTTTAAAAAGTATTGTACAGAAACTGACCTTATATTGTGCATTGAAATATACATAAATGTACATTTATCCTTGTAGCCTGCTATAACAACGAAATTCCGTATACACGATACCTGTGGAGTGCATAATTTACACGGTTTGCCAGCAGTTGTATCGGCAGTAGCGTCAGCCATATATGCTTGCTTGGTAACGCAGGATGCTTACAAAGAATCGATGGTGGATATATACCCAGCTATGGCAGATGTTGCTGAAATGAGTGGAAATTCAACTCAAATACTTGGGGCAAGTATATACTATCATTCTTATTCATAAACGACTTTTATGGATTGTTAAAAGTTGTGTTTAATGTAACACCTAATAACGCAAAAACCTTATGCATAAAACTTTTATAGACTACCGCCTTTATTCATTAGAATTTACTTAAGTAACGGTTCAGGATCGCAAAAATTCGTATTCATAAAATATTTCCACATCCATAAGAGTTTATGTCAAATAAAGTACACACAAGTGTTAAATCTATTACAATTAGTTGTTCCTCAGCTCGGCAGAGTTACCAATAGATCATTTTTATGGTTATGAAACTCATGGTGACCACTTTGTTTTCCACAGTTTTTTGACATCTTGTGTTGACGTTTGCTCTGTAGATAAAAAACAATGAGCTTACTTACTTACTTAAGTGGCGCTACAGTCCGGAATGAACTTGGGCCTCAACCAAAATGCCTCTCCAATTAGCCCGGTCCAACTGCCTCCAGTTGCGCACTCCAAGTTGGTTGAGGTCGGTTTCCATTTGTGCGCGCCACTTAAGGCGAGGTCTTCCTCTACTGCGTCCGACGTCTGGCTGGGAATCGAAGACTCTGCGAGCCGGAGTTTTGGTGTCCATTCGTTCTACATGTCCTAGCCATCTTAAACGTCCAATGCGAAGTTTTTTGACCAGGGGCATGTCGCTGTACAGCTCGTATAGTTCTTGGTTGAATCTTCGTCTCCATAGCCCGTCAACGCAAACGGGACCGAAGATTTTTCGAATAATTTTCCTCTCGAATCTACCAAGGATTTCTTCATCCGCTTTTGATACGGTCCATGCTTCAGCGCCGTAGAGCAGGACTGGGATGATCAGGGTCTTATATAGGATCTCCTTAGTAGTTCGAGTGAGGGCTTTACTACTAAATTGCCTTCTTAGCCCGAAGAAACAGCGGTTGGCAAGAGTAATTCTTCGTTTAATTTCTGACGAGATGTTGTTGTCAGAGTTAATAGCGGAGCCGAGGTAGACAAAGTCCCGTACAACCTCAAAGTTATATCTGTCAATGGTGACGTTCTGTCCAATTCGTCGATGTTGTGAGTCCTTTCGTGATGACAGCACATACTTAGTCTTACCCTCATTTACTGCTAAACCCATTTTCGCCGCTTCCTTCTCTATACTAGCAAACGTGGCTATGACATCACGTTGAGTCCTACCAATGATGTCAATATCGTCAGCGTATGCTAGTATTTTCCTCTCGCACCGACTTTTGGAAAATTGTGCCTCTGGTGTTGGCTTTGGAGTTTTGCACAATTCTCTCAAGAATCAGATTAAAGAAGTCACATGACAGCGCATCGCCTTGCCTAAATCCTTTTTTGGTATCGAATGTGTCGGTGAGGTCGTTTCCGACCCTGATGGAGCAGCGAGAATTCTCTATCGTCATCCTACACAAACGGACGAGTTTGGGCGGTATACCAAAACTAGACATGGCTCTGTACAGTTCGTCTCTATAAATGCTGTCATATGCGGCTTTGAAATCGATGAATAGGTGGTGGGTATCGATTTGGACTTCTTGAGTTTTTTCCAGGATCTGCCGAAGTGTGAAAATTTGATCGGTTGTGGACTTTCCTGGCCTAAAACCACACTGATAAGGGCCAATCAGGTTGTTGGTAAACGGTTTCAGGCGTTCACATATTACGGCAGATAGGATCTTGTAGGCGATGTTGAGGAGACTTATGCCTCTGTAGTTGGCGCAGTTCAGAGGGTCTCCTTTTTTGTGGATCGGGCAAACGATGCTGAGGTTCCATTCTTCGGGCATATTTTCATCCGACCAGATTTGGCTTATGAGTTGGTGGATGTTACTTACCAAGTCATCTCCGCCGGCCTTATAAAGCTCATTGGGAAGGCCGTCATTTCCGGCAGCCTTATTAAGCTTGAGTTTAGATATTGCTATCCTCACATCACTCAGGTCAAGTGGTTGCAGTTTTCGCTGTCGTTGCCAATATTGAATGGTTCGTTCTGCCTGACAGCGGAATGTTGTTCGTCATCGCCGTTTAACAGTCTGCAGAAGTGGTTCTTCCATATCCTCAGCATCGACTGTGTCTCAACTACGATATTTCCTTGTTCATCTCGACAGGATTCTATTCGAGCTTTGTATCCTTGGCTTTGACGTTTTACACTTTGGTAAAACTTGCGAACATCGTTCCTGGAGTGGCACCTCTCTATGTCCTCGATCACGCGCTTTTCTTGCTCATTTTTCTTCTTTCTGAAAAGTCGGTGTTATTCCCTTCTTCTCTGCCTATAGAGCTCAATGGCAGCTCTCGTCTTCACCTGCAGCTAAGCCTTTTAGGCCTCGCTCTTGGCTGCGAGCATCTGTCGGCATTCCTCATCAAACCAGGGGTTTCTTGCTGGTGGGCGCGAGAAACCTAGCACATCAGTTGCGGCTGATATAATGGCCTGTTGGCATCGTTGCCATTGCTCTTCGACATTCGATGCTGGTGGTATGGTGTTAATCGAGAGGTTAAGGGATACGCGTTGTGCGAAGGTCTTGGCGGTCTCTTGCGATTGCAGTCTTCCGACTTTAAATTTTTTCACAGTATTTCTGGTTTGTTGTGGCGTGGTGGATATCCGCATTCTTACCTTGGCTGCTACAAGGTGGTGATCCGAGTCGATGTTAGCTCCTCGGAATGTTCGGACATCCAAAATACTGGATGCGTGCCTCTTATCTATCGCAATGTGATCAATATGGTTGACCGTTCGTTGATCTGGAGACCGCCATGTCCCCTTATGGATATCGAGGTGAGGAAACCGTGTGCTGGCTATAGTGGCGTTTCGTTCCGTAGCGAAATCAATTAGCCTAAGTCCGTTACCAGACGTGTTGTCGTGTAGGCTTTGTTTTCCGACAATACTTCTAAAGATGTCTTCTCTTCCTACCTTTGCGTTAAAATCTCCTAGCACGATTTTAACATCGTACTTCGGTAGTCGCTCATAGGTTTTGTCGAGGAGCTCGTAGAAGCAATCCTTAGCTATATCATCTTTTTCTTCCGTCGGAGCGTGAGCGCATATAAGGCTTATGTTGGCGAATTTGGCCTTGATGCGGATTGTTACTATGCGTTCGCTAATGTCTTGGAAACATAAGACTTCTTGCCTAAGTCTGGCACTTATAACAAATCCGCATCCGAATAGTCACTGTTTCTGTTCACTATAACACGGTCCGTAGTAGATGTCACAGTTTTTCATCCTCTTTTTACCCGGCCCATACCATCGTATTTCCTGGATGGCAGTAATGTGTGCTTTGTAGCAGTTTAGGGCTTCCGCTAGTTGTTCGCCTGCACCTCTCCTGTTTAATGTTCTCACATTCCAGGTGCAGATACGAACGTCGTTGTCCTTTTTTCGTTTAGCAGGGTCGTCAACAATAAAATCAGTCCTTTCCGAGGCTATTGGTTGCTTCGTAACCATGTTTTTTTTCTATGGGTGGGTAGTTAACCCAAAGCACAACCCCAACATGGTTGTTGGTAACTCTAAGGCTCAGCCGTTTCTGACAAAACAGATATAAAACACTTGCAACACTTTTATACAGAAAATATTCAACCATCAGGCGTGTTGGGTTATGCAGCCGTTATTCAACGTTGTATAAGTTTTAGGAATATGTTTTTTGCGTTTAGAAGCATTTTTAAGGATTGCATTATTTTATACACTCTTTCTAATGAGTTTATAAATAAGGCTGTACCCATATAAGGTTGATTTAAGTCACAAACGGCTGAATTTCAGGTTAACCAATAACAAATATTAAAAATCACAAAAAGGCTTCATTTCTTTTCGCTGATAAATTTATTTGGATGCGAATTCTCCTAAATGTACATCCATTTCACACCTGTGTTTTGTTAAACTCCAGTTAACATTCTCTTCTACTACAATTATACCACCCATTGTGACAGTCCGATGTACATACACGAAGAGAATGTATGCTATTCTTTGATGGGTGGGAGGTTTTACTTGCAGAAGTCGATATTTAGATTGAGTGAATATTATTATTTTATCAGTTTCTCCCATTTCTCAATGCCTTACATTTTTGGTGATGAACGAACATTGTACTAAAAAAACTCATTCACACACAAATAACTTTAACGCATATTTCTGGCATTTCTCAGTGTTGAAGACAACAATCTGTCATGTTTAAATCGTCTATAAAAAACATAACCTCAGGTTTCTAGTAACGACATAGCAAGAGCTTGTGAAAATGTTACGAATATGCGCCATTTTCTCTTGGTAACTACTAAGCTGTGGAATTGATAATAATTGTAAAAGTTATTCTTTTTTGGTAATTTATCCGAGTTGGTAGACCCTGAATATGGATGGGGAAATGTTTTATGAATAAGGACATGTGAGACCCGTTAAGAGGTCTTTTACTGTATAATAATCAAGGCTGTCTATAGACAACTAATAAATCTTAAATTAAACTAAAATTTATTAAGATTTTCCAATGTCGTGACTTTTTGAAGCTACATTCGTGTCATTTTGTGCGGAATAGCACATCATTCAAATGGTTGCCTCAGCTTCGCTGGCCGTTCTTCTAGCGATCGGTACAATTTTTGATAACTCGGTCCAATATGTATGCCATTTCTCCGCGGATAACATCTCGAATGAATGACATAGTCGCCAAATATGTATCGAACGAAGCGCCGTCTTGTCGGAACCACAGTTCGGATGTATCGATGTTGTCGACCTTTGGCTACAGAAAGTCGGTTAACATTATTCCTATCACCCCATACCTAATATATAGACAGCACAGCAGAGGGAACTTTATCTGTCAAGCAACAGCTTCCTTACGTCGCAGCGTGTAATAATGATGATTTCCTTTCATAATGCCTGAACTCTGAAACACACGTGCAGAATTCTCCTTGCAGGAAAGATAGAACACACTGGGAGCTAACACATGTAAAATCTGCAAGCGTTGCAGTTCAGCAAGTTGTCTCTATTTCTAAATCCACTGCAAAAGTAATGCCACAAAAAAAAATACGTAATTTTAAGATATTTGGCATGACTGAATTATGACGTTAATTCCGCATAAAAAAAGAACAAATAAACGCCAAAACAAAACAAAAGAAGTATCGAGAGACTTTTTCTCAACTCAGCCAAATCTTTTATTTCGGTGCGAAATTATTCACGAATGTCATATGTCTCTCAACATATGTATACTTCAATGTAGAAACAAAATACTTTGTCAAGGATTTGTACTTTACTGTTCTGACAGCTCGTTCTATAATAGCGTTTTCGATTGGGATTTTTAGATTTACTCCCAGATTTCAGATTTTACCCGTCCCAATCGAACATTAAAGAGGTTACTCTGGTTTTGTATGTGTGGAAGTGTGCCATTTGACAGCTTATTGTTTATCTTTAGGCCGCAATTATAGCTATTAGCTATCAATGAACCATCATATGAAATTTTCTTTTACTCATTGCGGCTTTTTTATAAATTCAACCATTGGCGAGTTGGTGTCAAAACAAAGCTTATGAATTTTAGAACATGATTTTCCAAAAATATTTTAGTTTCTAATTATAGTTTTCGCAGAAATAACAAAAAAAACAAATCAAACTGCGAAATGCAAACTTCAAACTGACATAAGTCAGATGTTAAATGTTTTTGTGTTGGTGCATGTTTGTGTAAATCTGACTTGGAATCCAGATTCTTCAAAAGTACTCTAGAGTAAAAAAAGAGTGCTTTTTGTATCCCAATCGAAAACGAAAAAAGAGATCTAGAGTAAAAAAAAGTGCTCTAGAGTATAAAAAGAGTGCTTTTTGTATCCCAATCGAAAACGCTATAAGTCGTGCTGTTCTGTTCAAGTTTATCTTCATTTAACAAAGCGGTCTGTTAATAAGAAATATATTAAACGAAGTTTCAGTAAAACATAATACATCATAGACTAAACCAAGTCTGTTCCAATAAGCTTCGATTTACGACCTCTTACATTTCGGTAATATGTATATCATTCCTTATTTCTGACGTTTGGCAGAGTAAAAGAAAACTTAAACATAAATTCTGTCATGTTTAATGTTAAACTCGAGTTCTTTTTAGATCAGTTTAAGTTAAGTAACGACATACATTTTCGACCAAATCAATTTAGAAGCAGTATTATACGTTACTGAATTCTACCTTTATAATCTTTTAATCAACTCTCTTTAGGGTTATGGAAGGTCTGCAATGGAGCAGGGAAGTTATCAGTTGCTAGGAATTGTTGTTACCGTTTTGCTGTCCCTCTGTGGAGGATTATTTGGAGGTAAGATTATAATCTTAGTTTTGATATAAATCACAATCTATGTTATTTAATTGTAGGATTCCTTCTCAAGATATTTGGATTTGGAAAACTGTATCAGGAGCAGCATCACCTTGATGAAATTTATTGGGAAGTGGCTCGTCAAGATAGAGATGAACATTATTAAAAATTGGTGGCGACATTTAATAGAAATTGCTTTATATTTGTACAAAAAATATGAAATAATAATGTTTTCCAAAATATAACCAAGTTTTCTATTTGAGATAAAAATGAGTGGTGGGTGCACGACTGGGTCGTACGGAACGTTCTCTTTCACTGTAAGGTTGAAGTAATATCAAATAATAAGCATGCAAAAATTAGTCGATTTTCATAGTAAAATAGAAATTATGCTTCACATCAAAGGCTTTAATCTCTCACGCTTTAATAAACAAGAATTTACCCTCTCAATTGATGCCATGAACCGATAAAATATCCTGGATATAGAGCGTAATTGAAAAAAAAAACTTAGCGCAAAGTGTCAAGAAAGCATGTACATATAGCTATTTCTATATCATTAGAAACAAAATTCGTCGATAGGAGGGATTTTGGAAGGCACTGAGGAATATTTCGCCCTATACTTACTTCTAGGATAATAGTATGGTGGTCTTTTGTGAGGTTCTGAAGGTTATATTATTGACAAACTTTAGAGGATACAAATATTTCCGAATATGGGCATTACTGCGGCCATCAGATCATGGCCTACTGATGCTCTCATAGTACCTACATATACATTGAGCTCCAAAAGGTCCGTCGTGTCGGTGCAGCTTTTTACTCAGATACACTAAAATTAGAGAAATTGTTTCGTCTCTCTGACTCCATTATTTTAGGAAGCAAATAACGCAATATGACACGAAAGATCCCGGAAAAAATGTAACTAGGTTTGTATAATGTATATGTTACGAAGCAACCAATAGCCTCGGAAAGGACTGACATTATTGTTGACGACCATGCTAAACGAAAAAAAGGACAACGACGTTCGTATCTGCACCTGGAATGTGAGAACATTAAACAGGAGAGGTGCAGGCGAACAACTAGCGGAAGCCCTAAACTGCTACAAAGCAGACATTACTGCCATCCAGGAAATACGATGGGATGGGCCGGGCAGAAAGAGGATGAAAAACTGTGTCATCTACTATGGACCGTGTTATAGTGAGCGGAAACAGCGACTATTTGGATGCGGATTTGTTAAAGGTGCCAGACTTAGGCAAGAAGTCTTATGTTTTCAAGACATTAGCGAACGCATTGAAACAATCCGCATCAAGTCCAAATTCGCCAACATAAGCCTTATATGCGCTCATGCTCCGACGGAGGAAAAATATGATATAACTAAGGATTGCTTCTACGAGCTCCTCGACAAAATCTATGAGCGACTACCAAAGTACGATGTTAAAATCGTGCTGGGCTGGGAGATTTTAACGCAAATGTAGGAAGAGAAGACATCTTTAGCAGTACTGTCGGAAAATATAGCCTACACGACAACACGTCTGGTAACGGACTTAGGCTAATTGACTTCGCTACGGAACGAAATGCCACTATAGCCAGCACACGGTTTCCTCACCTCGATATCCACAAGGGGACATGGCGGTCTCCAGATCAACTAACAGTCAACCAAATTGATCACATTGCGATAGACAAGAGGCACACATCCAGTATTTTGGATGTCCGAACATTCCGAGGGGCTAATATCGACTCGGACCACTGCCTTATTGTAGCCAAGGTAAGGATGCGGATATCCACCACACCACAAAAAAAACAGATATACTGTGAAAGAGCTGCCATTGAGCTCTATAGGCAAAGAAGAAGGGGAGAACATGGGCTTTTCAGAAAGAAGAAAAAAGAGCAAGAAAAGCGCGTGATCGAGGACATAGAGAGGTACCACTCCAGGAACGATGTTCGCAAGTTTTACCAAAGTGTAAATCGTCAAAGCCAAGGATACAAGGCTCGAATAGAATCCTGTCGAGATGAACAAGGAAATATCGTAGTTGAGACACAGTCGATGCTGAGGATATGGAAGAACCACTTCTGCAGACTGTTAAACGGCGATGACGAACAACATTCCGCTGTCAGGCAGAACGAACCATTCAATATTGGCAACAACAGCGAAAACTGCCAACCACCCGACCTAAGTGAAGTGAGGATAGCAATATCTAAACTCATGCTGAAGCCACTGGAAATGACGGCCTTCCCGCTGAGGAGATGACTTGGTAAGTAACATCCACCAACTCTTAAGCCAAATCTGGTCGGATGAAAGCATGCCTGAAGAATGGAACCTCATCATCGTTTGCCCGATCCACAAAAAAGGAGACCCTCTGAACTGTGCCAACTACAGAGGCATAAGTCTACTCAACATCGCTTACAAGATCCTATCTGCCGTAATATGTGAACGCTTGAAACCGTTTACCAACAACCTGATCAGCCCTTATTAGTGTGGTTTTAGGCCAGGGAAGTCCACAATCGATCAAATTTTCACACATCGGCAGATCCTTGAACCCAAGAAGTCCCAATCGATACCCACCACCTATATATTGATTTCAAAGCCGCATACGACAGCATTTATAGAGACGAACTATACAGAGCCATGTCTACTTTTGGTATACCGTCCAAACTCGTCCGTTTGTGTAGGATGACGATGGAGAATTCTCGCTGCACCATCAGGGTCGGAAACGACCTCTCCGACACATTCGATACCAAAAAAGGATTTAGGCAAGGCGATGCGCTGTCATGTGACTTCTTCAATTTGATTCTTGAGAGGATTGTGCAAAACTCCCGAGCCAGCACCAGAGGCACAATTCTCCAAAAATCAGTGCAAGTACATACTAGCATACGCCGACGATATTGACATCATTGGTAGGACTCAACGTGATGTCATAGCCACGTTTGCTAGTATAGAGAAGGAAGCGGAGAAAATGGGTTTAGCAGTAAATGAGGGTAAGACTAAGTATATGTTGTCATCACGAAAGGACTCACAACATCGACGAATTGGACAGAACGTCACCATTGACAGATATAACTTTGAGGTAGTACGGGACTTTGTCTACCTCGGCTCCGCTATTAACTCTGACAACAACATCTCGTCAGAAATTAAACGAAAAATTACTCTTGCCAACCGCTGTTTCTTCGGGCTAAGAAGGCAATTTAGTAGTAAAGCCCTCACTCGAACTACTAAGGAGATCCTATATAAGACCCTGATCATTCCAGTCCTGCTCTACGGCGCTGAAGCATGGACCGTATCAAAAGCGGATGAAGAAATCCTTGGTCGATTCGAGAGAAAAATTCTTCGGAAAATTTTCGGTCCCGTTTGCGTTGACGGGCTATGGAGACGAAGATTCAACCACGAACTATACGAGCTGTACAGCGACATACCCCTAGTCAAGAAAACTCCACATTGGACGTTTAAGATGGCTAGGACATGTAGAACGAATGGACACCAATACTCCGGCTCGCAGAGTCTTCGATTCCCAGCCAGACGTCGGACGCAGTAGAGGAAGACCTCGCCTTAAGTGGCGCGCACAAGTGGAAACCGACGTCAACCAACTTGGAGTGCGCAACTAGAGGCAGTTAGCTAAGGACCGGGCTAATTGGAGAGGCATGTTGGTTGAGGCCCAGGTTCATCCCGGACTGTAGCGCCACTTAAGTAACTTACTTACTAGTTACTCCTTTTTGTTTTTAAGATAGAGATTTTTGTAAAAGTGTTTTTCATTCTGCTGATTACAAAAATAGTTTTTTTTTGTCCAACAAAATATTAGAAGTCTTCGAAAAAAATTTTGATTTGCTTCTGAGTCATTTAGAATCGTTTGTTAATGTGCCAAAATTAATTTTTCTGACTGAGATTTGGATTTATGAGCATGAAAAGGATTTTTTTTAGAATTACCGGTTTTAATTTACATGCAAAGTGTAATAATAATTACGCTTCAGGTGGTCAGCAAGGATCTTTTAAGCTCTGATATGCTTGAGATCTCTGTAAATTTTAATGCTGCAAAACTTGTTTTTATTTGTTTTTACAGATTTCATAATGTAAATGAAGATGTTTTTATGGAGGAGCTAAATTCATTGTTGATTAATAATAATTCTAAGCACTTGTTTATAGTTGGTGACATAAATATAGATATGTTGTCTGATACTGTAATAGTGGAGAACTATAAGACGTTATTGTCAGCCGTTGGCCTAGAATCTTGAATTTATGAACCGACAAGAATAACTTCAACATCTAAAACATGCATTGATCATATTTTGGCTAGAATTGACTTAAAGACTAATTTAACTCTAACTAGTACAATATCTGATTTTAAGATTTCAGATTATTGTATGACGTGCTTATTTTTTAATTTCAAAGAAAATATTCAAGAAAAAATAAGAAAGCAAGTCTTCTATAAGCAAATTACCAAAACTAATTTTGAACTGCCTAATTCTTATTTGGTTTTTGAAAACTGGTCAAGAGTTTATACTGATTCCAATCCCTCAATTGCTTTTGATACTTTTGTTTTATTTTTAAATCGCTATGTTGATCTTAGCTCGAAGGTAATTGGGAGTAAAAAACCTAAATTGAAAAAACTCAAGCCATGGATGTCTAACTACTTAATAAAGAAAATCGATTCTTAAAATCAATTAAGGCTTTTGTGTAAGAAACACCCTAAAAACGATTTATTACGTGAAAAGTCTAAACGTCTAAGTAAAGAGATTAGTCTTGAAATTCCTATTTGTAAAGAAAACTCTAATATGGATAAGTTCCATAAAGCCAAAGGAGATCTAAAACATATGAGAAGGCTACAATCCGTTGTGCGGATCGTTTAATACCCTATCCCATCCCATCCTTAAATTAATTTTCCCAAAAATGTGGTCTTTATGGGCATAAAGTATTGTAAATGACGTTGTCAGAACATAATGTTCAGAAGGTTTATAAAATTCTTTTATGGTTCTACAAAAAACAACGTTTTTCTATTGCATATGCCTTGGGGTAGGGCATACAAATGGTTTTTGTAAGAAAACGCCCCTAAAAAGTGGACGTGGGTTAAAATAGTCTATTGACGAAATGTTCACATTAATACTACCAATGATAGTGCATCAAAACTTTTTTCGAAAATTTTAAATTTTGGCCAAAAAACGTTTTTTTATTAAAAACGCCCTCAAAAAGTGGGCGTGGCAAAAAATATAGATATTATGATTCTCTAAATATGCTGCTCAGACACTTTTTTAAAATTCTTTACGGTTTGGCCAAAAAATACATTTTCCTAAAAAGGGGGCGTGGCAGAGGGCGGATTTCAAAAAGTGTTCTGGTGGCACGGACAAGGATCCTATATACCGAATTTCATTATCCTAGCTCAAAATTTAAGGCCCAAAAATCGGTGACGAACAGACGGACGGACAGACAGACATGGCTTAATCGATTAAGCTAGCGATTCTGAGTCGATCCATATACTTTGAGGTATATGTAGCTAAATTATTTCTCTATGTTACAAACTAAGTATCAAAACTAATATACCCCTATGGGATAGGGTATAAAAAAGAATGGGGCATAGTTGACGAATTATTTAACAAAAACAAAACTTTTGATATTCCTTTAAATCTTAACTTTGGAACAATGAATATTGTTGATCATTCTGAAATGGCAAACATCTTTAATGAGTACTTTATTCAAATAGCTTTAGATACTATTGCCAATGCAGGGATAAATCATTATTCTGTTAATTGTCCAGAAAATTGCTTTAATGAAATTGCTTTGAGTCTTTATCTTCCTTTTAAGTCTACAAAGAAATTCGAGACTTAGATAATTCGTATTCTTCTACGTCAAATGGTTTCTCCAACAACTTGATCAAAAAAATAAGTCTAATGTAGTTGATATCTTAACATTTCTATTTAATAAAAGCTTAATTCACGGCGAATTCCCGCAAAATCTTAAAATAGCTGAAGTTATTCCTATCTTTAAAAAGGTGATAAGTTAGGTTAGGTTTACGGGTTGGTGGAGTAGAGGATTCTCTATTCCGCCACACTTAGGTCCATGTGGACCCATTGTGATACCCTTGATGGGTTTACGTCCTTCCTTATCGTTACTATGGGTTACTCCACTCTATCCAGCCATCCTGATGTTCGTAGGAACCTGTAAAGATAGGGTAATGGAATATCGGATAGCTCTTGGATGTCATGGAAGTAGTAGCTTCCAAGTGTTCTGTTCCTCAGGTGACAGAGACTCGGGCAGTGACAGAGGAAGTGAGGTGTATCCTCGTGTGTTTCCTCATCGCCGCAGCCTCTACAGATATCGTCATACTTGAGATTTAATTTCATTGTATGGGTTCTGAGAAAGTTGTGACCAGTTAGAGCCCCTACCAGTTTAGATAAGGAGCTTCTGTCGTACCGCAAAAGTTTTTTGGTTCGGTTTCCGTTGTATTCTGGCCAGAGCTTCCGAGATATTTCGCAGGTAGTCAATGACTTCCACCTGGTATTGGCTTTCATTCGGGTTTTGTATTCCACTCTTTCTCTGAGGTTACAGAGTGGTGGTTCGACCGTTTGTAGTGCCTGATCATGATCTGTAGGAGATCCATTTCTTGCCAGTTCGTCGGCCATCTCGTTGCCGTCTATGTCCCTGTGACCAGGAACCCAGCAGAGATCAGCATTATGCTGTGAGCAGAGAACCTTGAGCTCTTCGCGACAGCGGCGAACTAGCTTTGATTTAATTTCGATAGCAGATACTGTTTTTATAGCCGCTTGGCTGTCAATGAATATGGTGATATCACTGTGTGGTATTTCCATTATTGACACCAAATGAGCCGCTTCAGCGATTGCTAGCACCTCAGCCTGGAACACACTACTATGATCACGAAGCCTGATTGATTTGTGTATTACTAATTCCTCTGAGAATATGCCAGCACCTGTTCCACAGTCCATCTTTGATCCATATGTGAAGATGAATATCGATTTCCTTTTTGTGGGTTCATTCTTGTCCCATTCGTCTCTGCTCGGAAGCGAGCAGGTGAAGGGTCGATCCAAGTCTAGATAGGGAGATAGATAGTCAGAGTTTACTACGCTCCCTACGTATTTCTTTAGGACCTGCGCATGCCCAGCGAGGCTCGGGATCCAGCTGTTTGTTTGGCTGATCCTCGAGGAGCTTTTGGCAGCTGATTTCTGCAAAAGGTGATAAGAAATCTATTAGCAATTACAGGCCTATATCTTTATTACCAGTTTTTTCAAAATTTTTTGAAAAACTCATAAAAAGTAGAGTAGGAAGCTATCTTGAAAAAAATTCTTTTTGCAGCTCAAAACAATATGGATTTAGAGCTGGTAAATCAACTGAAGATGCACTCTTAGCACACTGTTGTCATATCTACGAAAGTATCGACCAAAAAAGTGCACTGCTGCTCTGTATATAGATATTAAAAAAACCTTCGATACAGTAGATCATATAATATTATTAAGAAAATTAGAAAAGGCTGGCTTTAGAGGTTTTATACTCGATTGGTTTTCTTCTTACCTACCTAAAAAGTATAGAAAACATATGGTTAAGATAGGTAGTAAATTCAGTGAAACCAGAAATATTAATAAATGAGTTCCTCAAGGTTCATTTTTAGGTCCAATTTTGTTCCTTATTTACATAAATAGTGTATTTAGTCTAAACTTGAAGGGAAAAGTTTGTGGGTTTGCTGATGACATAGCTTGTGTATATTCTTGTCCAAGAGTATTAGAACTGATTTCGGATATCAATTATGACTTGGAGTTATTCAGACATTGGTTTGCCATCCATAAGCTTGTCATAAGTGAAAAAAACAAGAGTTATATTTGTTAATTTACACGCTGTAGATCTGAATCCTCCACTTTTAATTCAACATAGCATTGACTGCACAAAATTCGCGTTAAGTAGTGTATCTTGTTGTGTCCCAAATGTTGTCCCAACAAATGATCTAGACGTTACTTGTTCTCCAAAGTGTTTTCGTATCGAAATAGTAACGGAATATAAATATCCTGGCTTAACAATTGATAATAAAAACATATGAGAAGGCTACAATCCACTGTGCGGATCGTTGAATACCCTATCCCATCCTATCTGTAAAACTAAAATCCCCAAAAAGTGGACATGGCTAAAAACACGATGTGGATAAAATAAAGAAAATGGAATGGTGACAACAAATTCTTCAGACTGCTTATAAAAAACTTTTACGGTTCTACAAAAGACAAGGTTTTCTACTGCATATGTTATGGGGTGGTGTATAAAAATGGTTTTTATATAAAAACGCCCCCAAAAAGTGGGCGTGGGTTAAAATGATCTATAGACGAAATGTTCATATTTATATTGCTAATGATTCTGCATCAAAATTTTTTTCGAAAATTTGAAAATTTGACCGAAAAACGTTTTTTATTTAAAACGCCCCCAAAAAGTGGGCGTGGCAAAAAACTTTATACGAACGAAATACAGATATTCAGATTGTCTAAATATGTTTTCCAGAAAGTTTTTCAAAATTCCTTATGGTTTGGCCAAAAAATACGTTTTTCTAAAAAGGGGGCGTGGTAGTGGGCGGATTTCAAAAAATTTTACACTTGTTCTGCTGGGAGCAACAAAGAGCACGTGTACCAAATTTCATCCTTCTAGCTCAAAATTTAAGGCCCAAAAACTGGTGACGTACGGACGGACGGACGGACGGACAGACATGGCTTAATCGACTCAGCTATCGATTCTGAGTCGATCCATATACTTTAAGGTATATGTAGCTAAATTATTTCTCTATGTTACAAACTAAGTATCAAAACTAATATACCCCTATGGGATAGGGTATAATGAACTGAAAAGTTTACACCGTAGCATTAAAAAAATATTTGTTGTCAACCACTTTGTCATGTTTCACTTGAGAAACCTATGTTGTAAAAATTTAATGGAGACAATTTATTACGGATTAGTTCAATCCAAAATACAATATGGCATAATATGTTGGGGTGGCACTTTCAAAAACTGTCTACAACCTTTGTTAGTTACCCAAAAGCATATATTAAGAACTGTTGGCAACCCAGCTACAATCTTATTATGTCCTCATGCTTATATTCATAAGTTTAACACTTACTTTCTATTTCTATCCTACTCTATTATATACTATTTCTTAAGCCATTATATATGTTTATTATATACTTATATATCGCATTAATCTTAATATTGTATAAACCTAAAATAAATCTGGAAGAAAAAAAGATACGATCACAGCTTTTCGTTGTTTGTCAGCTCTGCTTAAACATCTTTATTTCTATAAAGTATTAAAAATATTTTTCTGTAGAAGTGGTTATCTATCAAGCGGCACTACTTCTGCTTACACATTACGTAGTAGCGATAGAAATCTCGCTATAATTCCTGTTCATAATACTCATGCCTTTATAAACTTTTATACTTCAGTAGCACCTAGGCTGTACAACAAATTACCGTTTGAATTACGATGTATACGTTAAACGAGTGGTGGGTGCACGACTGGGTCGTACGCAACTTTCTCTTTCACAGCGAGTTGGGTGTTAGATCAAATAGTACGCATTTTGATTATTAATGCTTAAAATGATATGAATAATGTTGAAATGTGATTATACGAACGTTTACTACGAAATTTGAAGGAATCGGTGTCTATGGGAATAATAATGATTTTTTGTTATTGGCCAAAACTGAAAATTCCGTTTAGTGATAGTTGGGCTAAAACTAATTATGTGGAATTGCTTCAAGCTGTAATAGTAGTATATATATTAAATTTCATTCAATTTGACATAATAGTTTGCGAGAAATTATCAATTTTCCTTATATGGCCTAAATGACAAAATCCGTTATATGGATTTTCTCGAAAAAACTGGGTATGCAGTTTTGTTGGAACTAATATGGTTATAGTATATATAAAGTTTAATCAAAATCGTTAGAGCCGTTTTCGAGAAATTGAGGTTATGTGTAATTTTTATATGGCAGGTACCCTTATTAACATGGCTAAAAGCAAAAAAAAATGGCCTAGAATTATGACAAAAATAAGCTTGGATACGAAGTTTGAAGAAAATCGGTCTAGCCGTTTAGGCTGGGGAGACCATCACGGACAGACGGTCCGACGGACGGAATTCCAAAAACCACTTTTTAGGCTCCGCTATCATCGTAATGTTAGAATCAATCAAAATCTCGAGGTCGAAAATTTTCACGAAAACAATATCTTTCTCTTTGTAAGAGAAAGTTAAAAATATTAAAAATATGGCTATTTAACTTTGATTTTGAAGCAATAGAAAACATAATCAAATTTGTAACATTATTGATTCACTTCCTTTTAAATAAATTTTTAATAAACTTAACAATTATTTGCTCGACTTGTTACCCCACATCACTTGTTGATTAAAAACATTTTTTTAGTATTAGTTAATTTATACATTATTTTTGGCACTTTCGACACTTGCCATTAGACAACAGATTGTGCCTTTTTATAATTTACTGTGCCTAGATAAATTATATTTTTGTAAATAATAATAAATAAATATGTACAATATTAATTATGAGTTATTAAGTTAAAATATTGTTAAAATTTAAACTGTAAAAGAAGAAGAAAATAAAAATAAAATAATTAAAAAAAAAATAAATATATAAAAAAATGTTCAACTTATGGATCCTTCAGAGATTTTCCTCCGTTGCCTCTGCTGACATTTTTAACTCAGTAAAGTAACATTCTCAACCGAGATGAAGTTATTCTGTAAAAAACGATTTCCTTATTTGATAGCTTATGATGAATTTCTTACATGATACATACAAAAAAACTAGCTGTACTCTTTCATCAAAATGGGTGAGGAGACGAATCCAAAAAAAAGTCTCCGCATATTACAGAAAGTTTCCACTTTGCCAAGTGAAGAATCGAGTTTGACTTTCGAAAATATCGGAGGGATCCGTAAAGTAGAACACGAGTATTTCCTTACAACCTATCCGATTATATTATGTCGAAAGCTATGTGGACACATTGTCCAGGGTGTCCAGAGGCATTAATGGTCATTTAAGAGTTGGCTTCGTCTAGTGCAGACCACAATATCGGTACTAGAGATATGAAAATATGAGGGGATTGTTTTAAACTTACGATTTGATTTGATGTCATGACGTTTTTTTTTGTGTGTGGCTAGTGCGTTCACGGGTATGAAATTCGAATGGATTTAACAATCGCTATATAAAAACGTTACAATAAACGACAACAAGAGTATTTTGTATCAATACGGCACACTATAGCTCTACTTGAGTTTCGTTTCGTACGTACACCTTAATAAACTAACTGACTGTTTAAATTACTCTTATATTGAATCTTTAACACTAAACCCAACAAATATTTGAAACATATATCCAACCTCATAGGAGATACGCGTACTATTACTACATTTTTCATAGAGAGTCCTAATAGAGTCCTAAAATGAAACACTAGGATCATTTAAAGAACCCATTTATTCAATTAATCATCGTTAGCCACTCGAATTCATCAGCAATGCCTGGGTAGTTGATCTATCCACTGCGTTCAATCAAGTGGCCTTTAAAGACTACGTGAAATTAAAAAAAAATAACTTGTTCTGATTTCTAATGCTCAAATTCTTCACATAAATCAGAAATGTTAACAATTTAATAAAAACCCTGCATTCTATATTCAACCATTTAACTTTAAAACGCCATCTCTAGAAAAAAGATTTCTTCCGATTGTACTAGATCTTTGCACATCTCCAACTGCTGGAAAGAGGGGAAACAGACATTTCTCTGTACAGTTCAAACTGAAACCACTCACAGCTGATAGATTAGATAAATGACAGCAACAGCTGTCAATTGTGACGTTTGTTAATTGTTACAAAATTCCAACAAACGTGACGGTGTTTGATTTTTTTTAAAGAAAATTTAATGCAAATCTTTAATTAAAATATCTAAAATGCAGATTCTCCTCAAGTACAAACATATCAGCAAAATTCGATTGAACTTTCCCAGTATCTGCCGCTTGGTATCGCAAAGTTGTACCGGCTTTGATGTAAGTATGAAAGTTCAGCCTCTCGTCCAACGTCGATGTAATCATATTCCCCCATCCAGACTGTGAATCTAACAAACACCGTCAAACGTGACATAGAATCCCATTGGCATAGTCGAATCAATCAAGGAGAATTTAACAAAAATGCCGTTTCAAATAAATTCTATGTCCTGTCTATGTTTCCCTACCCATCGGGAAATCTTCACATGGGACATGTCCGGGTGTACACTATAAGCGATACTGTGGCTCGATTTCACCGCATGAATGGTAAGAATGTTTTTCATCCGATTGGATGGGATGCTTTTGGGTTGCCAGCGGAAAACGCTGCCATTCAGCGGGGTATCCAGCCGGCCGTGTGGACAAATCAGAATATAGCACAGATGAAGGAGCAATTACAGCGGCTGGGCTGTTCATTTGACTGGGATCATGAATTGTCTACATGTAGTGCGGATTACTACAAATGGACGCAAAAGTTATTCCTAATGTTGCATCAGGAAGGGCTAGCTTATCAAAATGAGGTGAGTAGAGCATGTGGTTATGACAGGAGATACTGATTTATCTATATTATAGGCGCTGGTAAATTGGGATCCCGTGGATAAAACAGTTCTTGCTGATGAACAGGTCGATGCGAATGGTTGCTCATGGAGATCTGGGGCGAAAGTGGAAAAGAAGCTCCTCAGGCAGTGGTTCATTCGGACTACTAAGTTCGCCAAGGAGCTGCTCGATGGGCTGAGCGATCCAACTCTTCAAGATTGGAGGGATATAATCAATCTACAACGTCATTGGATTGGAGAATGCGATGGTTACGTATTTCAATTGGGAAACCTTCGTATTTGGACACAGTATCCGGAGTATTTGATGGATCCCGAGGCGTTTCTGGTCCTCAAGACAACACATCATCTGAAAAAGTCCTCTAGTCCACCGGAGTCTGTGGAGAATCCTTTCACTGGCGCACCCATGAAAATAGTTTACCGCGACGATATTGCATTCCCCGACAAATGCGACGTGTACCTTGCATCTCCGAAATTTGTTGACCTGGGTCTACGCCCCGATGATGAAAGGGATTCCACGTCAAAGGCTAGTCGTCAGTCTGTTTTAGAGAAGGCTCGTGCTCTACACATAGGTGGCTATAAAGCTAGTTCCAAGCTGCAAGATTGGTTGATTTCCCGCCAGCGATACTGGGGCACTCCTATTCCCATTATTTACTGCGACAAGTGCGGAGTGGTGCCAGTTCCGGATAAAGACCTCCCAGTACAGCTACCCGAGGAAAAAACCGAAGAATCCTTACGCACTGACTGTCCTAAGTGTGGCAATCAGAATGCTCATAGAGAATCCGATACCATGGACACTTTTGTGGATAGTTCGTGGTATTACCTTCGCTACCTCGACTCGAAGAACGCCGAGCAGATTTTCGACAAGGAGTTGATCGGCAAGTGCATGCCTGTTGACCTTTACATTGGCGGCAAGGAACACGCTGTCCTGCATTTGTACTATGCCAGGTTCATGAACCACTTCCTGCATTCGCAGGGGTTGGTGTCGTGCTCAGAGCCGTTCAGTAGACTTCTCGTCCAGGGTATGGTCATGGGTCGTTCATTCCGGGTGAAGAGCACGGGGAAGTATCTCACAGAAGGAGAGGTTGACATTTGAGTTCATTCTTAGCCGAGATGCATCAAAGTGGTTTTCTTTCAGGTGGACATTGTGGATGCAAAGAAGAATATGGCGGTAACTAAGGACACCAAAGAACCGGTCGTAATGATGTGGGAGAAGATGTCGAAATCGAAACACAATGGTGTCGATCCATCGGACATGATTGGAGAGTACGGCACAGACACGACCAGGCTTATTATTCTGGCCGATGTGGCGCCGACGTCCCACAGGAATTGGTCGACGACGAGTAAGTAGAATCATCCACGTGACAAATATCATCACTAACCATAAACTTCACCCCTCTAGCTTTCCCAGGCGTCCTCAACTGGCAAAAGCGCATTTGGCTCACCCTTGACCAATTCCATGAGCTTCGGCAAAACGAAACCTCCGCTGAATTCAACCCCTTAGACGAAACGTTCCTAAGTGAGGATACAAAACTATACGACGCTCGAAACTACTACGTGGCTGGTGCCACATTCAACTACCGCCATACACACCAACTCAGTGTTGCCGTATCCAAAATGCAGGGGCTCACAAATTCCATACGAGTACGTGTCCATTGCCTTTCCACGACTTATTGAAGCCCTAACATTTCTCTTTCCCAGCGAGCCCCTAAAGACGTAATCAAGCATGGAAAACATTTCGAACGTGCCTTGGCCACACAAATAATAATGCTCGCTCCAATGGCGCCTCACTTTGCCTCCGAACTGTGGTCAAAGTTTACCTCGACACCAAATCGTCTGAATACCATCGCGGACGACCGCAACTGGGACTGGGAAAAGGACGTTCTACAGCAGCGATGGCCTGACGTGGACAATGAATATCAACTAGACTTGACGATAAAGGTAACCTTTGAACTTTGATAACTCCTCAAGTTTCTTGTTTTGAATGATACAACATTGCAGGTGAATGGTTTCGAGAACGCCGTAATAAAGATCATACGCAGCAGCATTGACAAAATTACGCACAGCGATGCAATGGACATTGCCTTCAACACAGAGTCAGTTACCTCGTACCTGACGGACAAGAAGATCCGTACAACCAACTTTGTGCTGTATCCAGGCATCGAAGCGGTATTGAATATTTACGTCGACAAAGTGAAACAAACAAAGGACGATGGTCCGGTGGACAAGGAAAATATTGTTAGCTAGTAAGAGAGAGTGGATGTGAACTTGTCACGGACACGGTTAGGTGTAGTCTTAGCTTTAAGTTGAATGTTTGAAAGAAAGTGGTTGTTGAGAAATGTTAACCGAGGGCTTTATCTTATTTGATGTTTTTATACTGAATCTTCACTTCACTTCTCAGCTTAGTTTGTCGAATTGTATCCCTGCATCCTCACACTGAAATCGTCATTGCGGGCGATTTCAATGTACACAATTCTACGTGGCTTCAACATTCTGGACAGACAACACCCGAAGGGAGGTATGTTGAGATCTTTGCTGAGGTAAACAACCTAACCCAGCTTGTAAATGAGCCGACACGCATACCGGATATTAACAGTCAAGCCGCCAACACCCTGGACTTGTTTTTTACCTCTCACCCTGATAAATACACCATCAATGTATTATCGCCTCTAGTAGTCTTTATCCCAAAAGCCGGCAAGCCCAGTCACACGACCGCGAAGGACTTTAGACCAATAAGTCTTACATCCTTCATACTAAAAACCTATGAAAAACTAATGGATACATACATTCGTGACAAACTCGACCCCCAATACATATCCTCGGCACAGCATGCCTACACGAAAGGTAAGGGAGTCGAAACTGCCCTACATGATATCGTTAGTACAATAGAAAAACCTCTTCACGAGAAGGAATATACACTCGCTACATTTCTCGACATTGAAGGAGCCTTCAATAATGTGAACACAAACGCAGTCGAAAGAAACCTCGCGAAGAACAACGTGGACCAACCTCTAATACATATTATTGGAAGTATGCTCAACCACAGAAATATAAATGCGAATCTGGGAGACACCCATCTCAAAGTAATAGCATCATGACGCACACCACAAGGAGGCGTTATATCACCTCTGTTGTGGAACATAGACACATAGTCATCAATGAGATACTCATAAAGCTATAGCGAAATGGGGTAAAAGTCATAGCCTACGCAGACGATGTAGCGATACAAGTTAAAGGGAAATTCCTACCCACTATTAGTGAACTACTCGAGCGGACATTGAAAACTCTCAACGAGTGGACAAAACAATGTGGGCTTGGCATCAACCCCCAGAAAACGGAACTCGTTCTCTTTACGAATAAGAGGAAGATACCAATATTCGACCTACCGGCTATCGATGGGCATGGGACTACCCTAAAACTAGCCGATAGTGCAAAGTATCTGGGTGTCATTCTTGATAGAAAACTCAACTGGAACCTAAATGTGCGCGAGCGCATTAAAAAGGCCACAGTCGCTTTCTATACGTGTAACCGAATATTCGGAAAAAACTGTGGTCCGAACCCCAAGATCATCCTATGGATGTACACGGCCATTGTGAGACCTATATTAACATATGGGGGGCTTGTCTGGTGGCAATCCACAAATAAAGTCACCCATCTGAAAAATTTGACAAAGGTACAAAGGATAGCATGTGTGGGCGCTACTGGCGCAATGAGAACCACACCAACAGCGGGACTAGAAACCATCCTTAACCTGCTACCGTTAGACCTTTACATGCAAGAATCTGCAGCCAAAAGTGCTCTAAGAATCAGCCAGCTCAACTGCTGGAAATCGAACTCAGGAGGACATGCCCAAATTCTACACATATATCTGGGCTCAGCTGTATCCTCTGACCACATGCTGCCTCACCATGTCTTTCAAAGACCATTCTCCTGCATCCTCCCAAGCAGAGAGGAGTGGGAGAGGAACGAATTGGGCCCCGAAACCATATCCATCTACACTGATGGTTCAAAAATGGATGTAGGCGTTGGAGCTGGAGTGTTTTCAGAAACACTTAAGCTAAACAGCACCTTTCGTCTCCCTGAGCACAGCAGTGTCTTCCAAGCCGAAATATTGGCAGTAGTAGCAGAGGCAGCCAAAGCGACCTCAATGCTGGCGATACCACCAGATGATATCACCATCTTTATTGACAGTCAGGATGCAATAAAAGCTATCTCTGTTGTCGAAATAAAATCTCGGCTTGTGAAACGTGAAGAGCTAAAGGTTCTTGGCGTCCAACATAATGTTAAGCTCTGCTGGGTCCCCGGACACATAGGCATAAAGGGCAATGAAATTGCTGACGAACTGGCAAGAAAAGGATCTGCCTTCAGGATTGGCCAAGCAGACCAGTCTGTCAAACCACCACTATGTGACCTCAAATCTCGGGTGGGCCAGAAAACACTGATCATTGCAAAAACAGGTGGAACTCCTTTCCCACCTGTGAAACTTCCAAAAGGATGTGGCCTGAGTATGACAAAGCTAGAACCCATAAACTACTTCGAAGAAACAGGAAATCTGTCTCTATTATAGTTGGGATTCTTACTGGACACAACTTACAAAAAAGCCACAAACTGAAAATGCATCATCATATAGATGATGACCTCTGTAGAGGCTGCGGTGATGAAGAAATACACGAGGATACCCTCCACTTTCTGTGCCACTGCCCAGGCCTCAGCCAATTAAGAATGAGAACCTTAGGAAAATACTTTTTCCATGACCTCACGGATCTATCCGAAATCCCTCTCCCTTATCTTTTCAGGTTTGCAACAACATCTGGATGGCTAGAAAGAGGCTAAAAACAATGGACAGTAACGGGACAATGAATGAACCAACCACACAAGTGGACCCCCAACGGGTATCACAATGGGTCTATATTGACCTGAGTGCGATGAGGGAAGACACACACCGTCTGCCTCATCAACCCACCTAACCTAACCTAACCTAACCTATTATCGCCTTTAGGTTCGTCAGACCCCTGTATCATCTCAACAAATTTCTCGTACTCCAACCACACAGTTAAAGAGCAAATTCCGAAAAAACTGTATGGCAATACGAGAAAGCCAATTGGGAAGCATTAAGCAGTTTTTTTTAGGAATTTTAACTGGTCACTATGTTTCCTCGATAGTGACGTGGATGCTGCTGCTGATATGATATCAAACATCATTCTCCTTGGTATGAGATCTTTTATTCCCAACAGAATTAAGAGTATCAGACCAAAGGCAAAAGGGTGGAATGACTTGAGCTGCAAAGAAGCTATCAGGTTGAGAGAGACAAACTTTCGGTTCTACAAGACCAACCCAACAGAGGAAAACCGATCAAAGTTCAAACAAACCAGAAATGACTGTAATGCCCATTTAAAGCGTGTCAAATTCCTCTATGACCAAAAGTTGAGGCAAAAAATTCTACAATGTCCCAGAGGTAGTAAAAACTTTTGGTCATTTGTTAAAAATATAAAAAATTCAGCCTCATCATCAGTTCCGACGATCATTCACAATGACATTCCAGCTGTCCAATCTGCTTGCTGCGCATTTCGCAGCCAATTCTACATTGCCAGATTGTGTTCAGTCTCCTCCTGTACTTGAGAACGTAAATCATTCCATGGGACAAATTCACTTTCATACTCGTACAGTTGCAAGAGTTTTATCTGATCTTGACATTCACAAATCCGCTGGTCCAGATGGTATATCCCCCATTATTCTAAAGAGGTGTTCTTCTACGCTAGCAAAACCACTGCGTAAGCTTTTCTATCTATCCTACTCATCAGGACTCTTTCCGAGTAGATGGAAAACAGCATTTGTCCAGCCTGTACCAAAAAAAGGCGAATCTTCTTCTCTCTCCAACTACCGACCAATTGCACTTACGTCCCTTCTTTCCAAGGTCATGGAAACGCTGATAAATCGTCAGCTTATAAAATATCTCGAAACACGAAAACTTCTCAATGACCGGCAGTATGGTTTTCGCAGCAACAGGTCTACTGGTGATTTGATGACTTATCTCACCGAAAAGTGGAACCAATGTTACGCTTGATATTTCAAAGGCATTTGACAGGGTCTGGCACCAAGCTCTTTTGTCGAAAATGCGTGCATTTGGAATCGACGAAAAACTTCTTCTATGGATTAGACATTATCTTTCGAAACGTTCAATTCAAGTTGTTTTCGATGGTTTCAAGTCTGCAACTCACCAAATAAATGCTGGTGTCCCTTAAGGCTCAGTTTTGTCTCCGACTCTCTTTCTCATTTTTAATGGGTGATTTTTTAGCTGGTTTGGTTTTGGCAACACTGGTTTTGACAGCTGACGTGTGTTTAGTACCTTGTGTCACTGTCAAACAGCTTCAGTTTGGTTTGCAATTTAACCATGGATCGTCTTACAAATGAACAACGCTTGCAAATTTTTGAATTTTACTATCAAAATTCGTGCTCGGTTCGAAATGTTCATCGCGCGCTGCTTCCATTTTATGATCGGCATTCTCGACCTTCTGAGCAGTCTATTCGGAAGATTGTGACCAAATTTCGCACCAAATTTACTTTGTTGGTCATTAAATCACCAACACGTTTACGTACTGTGCGTAGTGAAGAAAATATTGCGGCCGTATCAGCTAGTGTGACAGAAGACCGCGAAATGTCGATTCGGCGCCGTTCCCAGCAGTTAGGCCTTTGTTACAGCACTACGTGGAAAATTTTGCGGAAGGATTTGGGCGTAAAGCCTTTTAAGATACAGCTGGTGCAAGAACTAAAGCCAGCCGACCTACCACAACGCCGAATTTTTGGTGAATGGGCTCTTGGAAAGCTGGCTGAGGATCCGCTTTTTTATCGAAAAATTGTGTTCAGCGATGAGGCTCATTTTTGGTTGAATGGGTACGTAAATAAGCAAAATTGCCGCATTTGGAGTGAAGATCAGCCAGAAGCATTGCAACAGCTACCAATGCATCCCGAAAAAGCCACTGTTTGGTGCGGTTTATGGGCCGGCGGCATTATTGGGCCATATTTCTTCAAAGATGATGCGAATCGCAGCGTTACTGTCAATGGTGAACGCTACCGAGCGATGATAACAAACTTTTTTTTGCCCGAAATGGAAGTTCTTGACTTGCATGATATGTGGTTTCAACAAGACGGTGCCACATGTCACACAGCACGCGAAACAATGGCGCAATTGCGAGGCGAGTTTGGTGAACAGTTAATTTCACGTTTCGGGCCGGTCAATTGGCCGCCTAGATCGTGCGATTTGACACCATTAGATTATTTTTTGTGGGGGTATGTCAAGGCTAATGTCTATAGGGACAAGCCCGCTTCGATTGACGCACTGGAAGCCAACATCCATGCATTCATTCGTGAGATACCGGCCGATATGTGTGAAAGAGTATGCCAAAATTGGACTCAGCGGATGGGCTACCTGAGACGCAGCCGCGGTCAACATTTGCATGAAATTATCTTTAAACATTAAATTGCAAGGTTCAAACTATCGATTCAAATAAATATTTCATTCATTTTTTCGAATTTTTTGTGTTTTTTTTTTTAAAAAAGTTCTAAACCTCTTAAAAAATCACCCGTTATAAATGATCTCCTGTCTGCAACTTCTAATCCAATTCATTCCTTCGCTGATGACAGTACTCTCAGCTTCTCATACTCGTTTTCAGGTTCACGTCCCTCATCTTCGAACGTGGACTGCAAACGACAAAATATGTTAAGCTCATTGAATTCCGACCTTGACAGCATCATCAAATGGGGTAAATCCAACAGAGTAGAATTCAATGCTTCCAAAACACAATGCTGTCTTCTGTCGTTGAAGCGAAACCAAAATCTAGAGCCATTATCCATGAATGGCACTTACATCGAAGAAACCGAAAAACTTTCCATGCTTGGTATGTGTGTTAGTAACGACTTACGTTGGAACGACCACATATTTCAAATCGCTAAAAACGCAGCGAAATGTCTAGGTTTCCTTAATCGATGTAAGAAATATTTCACCCCTTCTGATCTGGCCGCAATATATAAAACGTTTATACGCCCTAAACTTGAGTTCAACGCCCACGTCTGGTCGGGTGCACCTAAAACAACATTGCACCTCCTAGATAGGATTCAAACGCGTGCGAAAAAACTTATAGGAGACATTAGAATAGCGAACTCTTTAGTTTCGCTAGAAAATCGTCGAAATATCACCTGCCTTACACTGTTTTAACGCTATCTTGCTTTAAGTTAATTTCCCAAACAAGTTCGTCGACTGATTGATGAGGTGAGGACTGATTTTTATTGTTGACGACCATGCTAAACGAAAAAAGGACAACGACGATCATACCTGCACCTGGAATGTAAGAACGTTAAACAGAAAAGATGCGAACAACTAGCTGAAGCCCTAATCTGCTACAAAGCAGACATTACTGCAATCGAGGATATACGATGGGATGTGACGAAAAATAAGAGAATGAAACACTTTGACATCTACTACGGATCGTGTTGTAGTCAGCAGAAACTGCCACTATTCGACTGCGGATTTGTAATAAGTGCCAGACTTAGGCAAGAAGTCTTATGCTTTCAAAACATTAGCGAACTCATTGTAACAATTCGCATCAGTGCCAAATTTGCCAACATAAACCTTATATGCGCTCACTCACAGACGCACGCAGAAAAAAAGATGATATAGCGAAAGACTGCTTCTACGAGCTCCTTAACAAAACTTATGAGCGACGAAGTACGATCGTGCTAGAAGATTTTAACGCAAAGGAGACATATCGGAAAACACATCCTACACGACAGCATGTCTGGCAACGGACTTAGAGCCATTGACTTCGATGCGGAACAAAATGCCCAAAATAAATAAGGCGATATGGCGGTTTGTAGATCAACGAACTATTTCTCAATCAAATTGATGACATTGCGATAGACGAGAGGCATGCATCCATTATTTTGGATGTCCAACATCGACTCGGACCACTAACTTGTTGCAGCCAAGGTAAGAAGGCGGACCACGTCATAACAAATCAGAAAGACGATTAATCGAGATTAATCCCTTAAGCTCTCAATTAACATCACCAGCATCTAATGTCGAAGAACAATGACAACGAAGCCAACAAGCCAACTGATGTGCTAGGTTTTTCGCGCCCACCAGCAAGAAACCCTTGGTTTGATGAGGAATACCGACAGATGCTCGCAGCCAAAAACGAGGACTACAAGTCTAACCTGCAGGTGAAGACGAGAACTGCCATTGAGCTTTATAGGCACAGAAGGAGGGAAGAACACCCGATTTTCAGAAACAAGAAAAAAGAGCAAGAAAAGGGCGCAATCGAGGATATAGAGAGATGTAACTCCAGGAACGATGTTCGCAAGTTTTACCGAAGTGTAAAACGTCAAAACCAGGGATACAAGGCTCGAACAGAATCCTGTCCAGAATAAGGAAATATCGTAGTTGAGGATATGGAAGAGGATATGTTGAGTCCTACCAATGATGTCAATATCGTCGGCGTATGCTAGTAGTTGCACCGATTTTTGGAAAATTGTGCCTCTGGTGTTGGCTCGCGAGTTTTGCACAGTTCTCCCAAGAATTAAATTGAAGAAGTCACATGACAGCGCCTAAATCCTTTTTTGGTATCGAATGTGTTGGTGAGGTCGTTTCTGACCCTGATGAAGCAGCGAGAATTCTCCAACGTCATCCTACACAAACGGACAAGTTTGGGCGGTATAGGAAAACTAGACATGACTCTGTATAGTTCGTCTCTATATAGGTGGTGGGTATCGATGCGGACTTCTTGGGATTTTCTAGGATCTGCGAAGTGTGAAAGTTTAATCGGTTGTGGACTTTCCTGGCCTAAAACCACACTTATAAGGGCCGATCAGGTTGTTGGTAAACGGTTTCAGGCGTTCACATATTACGGCAGATAGGATCTTGTAGGAGATGTTGAGGAGACTTATGCCTCTGTAGTTGGCGCAGTTCAGAGGGTCTCCTTTTTTGTGGATCGGGCAAACGATGCTGAGGTTCCATTCTTCAGGCATACTTTCATCCGACCAGATTTGGCTTGTGAGTTGGTGGATGTTACTTACCAAGTCATCTCCGCCAGCTTTTTAAAGCTCAGCGGGAAGGCCGTCATTTCCGGCGGCCTTATTAAGCTTGAGTTTAGATATTGCTATCCTCACTTCACTTAGGTCGGGTAGTTGGCAGTTTTCGCTGTCGTTGCCAATATTGAATGTTTCATTCTGCCTGACAGCGGAATGTTGTTCGTCATCGCCGTTTAACAGTCTGCAGAAGTGGTTCTTCCATATCCTCAGCATCGACTGTGTCTCAACTACGATATTTCCTTGTTCATCTAGACAGGATTCTGTTCGAGCCTTGTATCCTTGGCGTTTTACACTTTGTTAAAACTTGCGAACATCGTTACTGGAGTGGCACCTTTCTATATCCTCGATCGCGAGCTTTTCTTGCTCTTTTTTCTTTTTTTCTGAAAAGCCGGTGTTCTTCCCTTCTTGTCTGCCTATAGAGCTCAATGGCAGCTCTCGTCTTCACCTGCAGCTTAGCCTTGTAGACCTCGGCTTGTCTACCTCGGCTCTGCTATTAACTCTGACAACAACATCTCGTCAGAAATTTAACGAAGAATTACTCTTGCTAAACGCTCTTTCTTTGGGCTAAAAAGTCAGTGCCCCCACTCGAACTACTAAGGTGATATATAAGATACTGATCATCCCAGTCCTGCTAACCGGCGCTGAAGCATGGAACGTATCAAAAGTGGATGAAGAAATCGTTGGTCGATTTGAGAGAAAAAATCTTCGGTACCGTTTGCGTTGACGGGCAAGAATTATACGAACTGTATAGCGACATACCCCTAGTCAAAAATCTCTTTTTTGATGGCTGGGATATGTAGAGCGAATGGACACCAAAACACCGCTCGCCGAGCTTTCGATTCTCAGCCGGATATCGGCAGCATAGAGGAATACCTCGCCTTAAGTGGGGCACACAAGTGTTACCAAGGGATGAGGCTACGAACCATACATCGACCAATTCAAACGAGTTATTTAAAATTGTCTTTGGCGACTGTGATATTTACTGTTTTCTTGCTCTTCAATTGGCCTCCTGGATTGTGCGATCTGACGCCACCCAACTATTTAAGGTGAGGATATGTCCAGTCTTGGTTTATGCCGACAAGTGCAACACCATTAGACAACTTGGTCTTACGACAACGTTGGGCGTGTCATCGGGACATCCAGAATTGTGCAAAAAAGTGGTCTACAGTTCATATGGAGTAATTCGTCCAGGTCAGCCAAGATCTTGAATGCACATGGCTACCATTTTGTTTTTTTGTAAAAAGATTTTTATGATTCAAATGCTTTTTCAAGAGTGATAAGTTGATAACTGATAACTTTTCCTGCAATAGGTACTATATAGACAATAGGTAAGTTCCTATCATACCCTGAAATTCAAAAACCAGGAACATTATTGATCCTGCTATTTGAAAAGGAAACAACAACTTTAAAGCAAAATTAACCCATATCCAGTGAAACACAACGACTGGATACGTTTCAACTAACTCGCACGTGTACTAGACACAGTACTGTTCAGGATATCTACAAAATGTATCGACTTTTTGTGTGTCTCTCTCTCTCGGAGCTATGGAATGTATCCACAACCATTCACACAGCACGTACCAAACTACCAACATCGAACTCGAGCAATGCCTATAGCAACCACTCATAACCTCAATCAACAAACCAATAAAAAGGAAGGAAAAATGTAAAAAAAGAAAATTTGTGTTAAGAGAGTCCTCGTTGTCATTCGTAAAGAAAGTTTAAAAATAAAGGTCCTCCTAAGATTTAAAAAAAAATAATTACCAGTGTCCAACCTCCAAGTGCAACAAATCATGGCTAACGTGTGCAAAGTGTTATGAAACCAGCCTAAATGTTCGAAACACGTCAATGTCTATTTCCAAGCTTCGTGGCAAATCGGCCCTTGGACGTACCTGCGAAAATACCACAACTAGCCACAGTACAGCAGCAGCTGTTAACAACAACAACAACGGCAGCTGCAACAACAATAAACTAACCAAATCCTCGTACATACCTCAGACGTCACTGCTGAAAATCGAACCGTTTGTTCCTAGTTTTAACACAAGACTTCGTCGACCAATTCATCGATCCTATAGCACTCTAAGTTCCAGTTACTTTAAGAAGCTCACCAATCATCCGATTCATCGACTAAATGGACCAAACCATGATGCAACACACCAACCGCCAGTGGCAACATTAAAAGGACGACGCAAAGACTGTGCTGCAGTTCAGCGACAACGTTCCAAATCATCCGGATCCTCATCATCCAATCAAGCTATTGCGGCGTGTGTTACCCAACAGCCGAATGGTGTTTGTAGAATTGTACGCGGCCCGAAGGAGCAGGAGAAGCTACCGGACCGCATCAACTATGACCGCCGTGGATTGGGTGCCATTCCTATATTCGACAATGAACCAAATCTTAGGTTACTCTCGCTACAGCATAATCTAATCAATGTCTTTCATATTCCACAGCATGAAGGTGGTGAGGAGCAAAAACCACATCTGCCAGATGAAGAAGCGAAGCAGGAGACGGACGCAAACACCACCATCACAACAAATACCTCAAAAGCCAAATTATTAAATAATCCCCGAAACGGTCCAATGGCCAGCATACACCACAAGAGGTCTTCGTCGCCACTGGTCAGTAGCAATGTGGCAACTTACACGTTCCTAAATAGATTTAGTCCATTGCAACAACAACATAACGAGAACATTGCTACCAGTCGACTGCTTGTCAAGAACTCTATAATTTTGAACTCATCCTCCTCATCGACAATAACAACCACGACGACGATGAAAAAGTCGAAAAGCTTCATCTCGAACTACTCCAAACACCTGTCCAGCTTGAGGCGAAATATCCACACAAAGAGTTCCATTGTGAAGGCAGCAGATGGTGCTGTTCAACAATCCCTAGATGCCGTCGAAAGCTCGGTAGATGTGCTGAACGTTAAGAACAACCAATTGCTCACTTCGTATGGGGAAATCTTCCAAAATCTGGTTTTCCTCGACCTCTACGACAACCAGATAGAAAAGATCTCCAACCTGGATGGACTGTCGAATCTGACGGTGCTGCTTTTGGGGAAGAATCGAATCAACGACATGACGGGGTTGTCGTCACTAAAAGCCACACTGAGAGTTCTCGATTTACATGGAAACCGCATAACCGCCATTGGTAACAAGATAAACTGCCTGCAGGAGCTCAAGTCCCTCAACCTGGCTGGCAATCAAATCCGACAGATCAACCAGAATGACTTTGCAGGTCTGATGAACCTGCGTGAGCTAAACCTGAAGCGAAATAAGATTAAACGCGTGAATGGATTTAATCATCTGACAAGTCTGGAACGTTTGTGGTTGTGTCACAACGACTTGCACAAGGTCGAGGATATGTCGTCCATCGCCAAGGCGGTGAACTTACTGGAGGTCACCATTGAGAACAACCCAGTGTCTTTAGCGGGCGATTGTGTCTCATTTCTGGTCAGCTACCTACCAAAGCTGCAAATGCTCAGCCAAATGCCCATCACCGAGCAGGTACGCCGTGCTGCCATGGCATGGCGTCGCAACAAGGAGCTGTCAGACAGCAACTATTCAAATCTGTCATCGGATGTTTTCAGTAGCATACGCCGAGAAGAGGTCATCTCGAATGCACGCACCAACTGGGAGTTACTTCGGTCACAACAAACCCTGCAAAGCCGTTTGGCAGCTGCCAACACCATCATGGAGATGGTTGTGCAACCAACAACAGATATAAATCCAGTGGAGTCCCAGCAGGAGGTTGTCAAATTGCCACCCATTCAGGGACAGAATCCAACATCCAATCTCTTCGGATCGACTCCTCCATCAGAGAGAACTTCTGCATCCAGTTTGGGACCAAATGTCGATTCGTCCTCCAGTTACTTTAGCTCCGACAATGAGGAACGCGATGTATCCGCGACACGTCTCAACGGGAAACGAAGTGAAAAACTGCCAGCAGATGGATGTTTGGAAAAAAATCTGCCAACAAACAATGAACCTAATGAGGACACGAAGCCTGCAATAGAAGAACCACAGAAAGAGATCACAATAGATGCGGGGACGTCGTCGTCTTCTATACCACCCACCACCTCCACCGCCACCACAACAATCATTCAAAATCCCTCTGTCACCATTGTGACACAATCGACTGCAACCACGAATCCAGAGAAATCATTAGGAACAGGAGGAACATCAGCAGCAGTATCCTCCAAGTCACAGCAACGCAATCCAACGATGAGCTTAGCGATTAATGGCAACAATAATCCTACCGGCGGCGGCGGCAGCGGCAGCACATCGAATCCAAATGTCACAACAAAACGTTACATGCATGGCAGCCTAATGAGATCCCAAACAACGAAGCCCGGTGTCGGTGCCTGTCGAACATCGGCAGCGCAACTAAGCCACCACAATTCGACCGCAAATAATGGAGTTGCAACGGGTAATGGCCCCGGTAATAGTACAGTGGGCGCTTGTGTGAGTGGTGGTTCCTCCTCTACTAACAACGGCACAGTTGGTGGCGTGACTTCGTCGTCGTCACAGTCCTGCAACAATGGAGTAACCCAACCAGCAAATAAAACATATACCGCCACAACAACTGGCGGAGGCGGCTCAACAACCACCACCGCCGCACCTCCTACATCATCTGCTAGTAAGCAGGCTGCGGAGCGGGAACGCGAACAGGGCGGAGATTACTTGATAGAGATCTGCGGCCGATATCTAAACGTTTACGGAACAGGAGCGCTCCGTTTCATCGATAAGCAGTGGAGCGCACAAAAGGCCGGCGATGTGCATACGCTCAACTTTAGCTACATCAACTTCAACAGCATCACAGCGGTACTGGCGCGGGTGAAAGTCCGATTCCCACACGCAGAACACTTTGTATTCCGCGAGACGAACATCTCGTGCCTGGGCCAATTGAATGCCATGGCCGAACTGCAGGGCATCACCTCGTTGACCATTGATCCGGAGGGGAATCCTATTTGTGGAAAGGATTGGCGGTTGTACGCTATCTATCGATTGTCCCACTGGGGCCTAAAAACGCTCAACGGCCAGGAGGTGAGCGAGGCTGAGGTTGGCACTGCTCAGCAGGTGTACGTTGGTCTGTCCGATCTGGTGCTGTGGTCAATGCCGGATGGGATGTTGCAACCATTATTGGCACGGCTGCGACTCGATGAGAATTGTTCGTCGAGCAAACTGAGCCCCAAAGAGTGGCTGCTGAAGGCCGACAATGCACTGAAAGTGGTCGTCGGCAAGGAGGCACTTCAATGGAAAAAGGCGCCGAATGGGGACTTTGAGAATACGAATACGCGGGAGCGTGGACGAATGCACTTTTCGCTGATGATTGAGAATACGTGTAATGCGGTCGAGAAACTCCATCTGTTGGAGGAGCTGTGGCCGAGTTTGCTGTTGGACATTGTCCGGAATACACTGTTGGACTATTCGCAGTTGGATGTGTATCTGAAGAATTTGATGTCGGAAATTATGAAGTAGGGGTTTGTTAGTTTGTTAGTTTCTGTTTTTTTTTTTTTTGTTTTTTTGGAAGGGAAAGTGTGGAATTAAATGCAATATACAAAGAAAGTGTTTAGTTATTGTGTGTTTGGGGGCGTGGGAGTCCTTGAGGAAGGTTTGTTTGAGGCTGGTATACATATTTAGGGCATGTGCTGAAGAGTTCAGGAATGGGTGTCTTGATGCATACAATTTCGTAAGGGTAAGAACCGACATTGAATATATTTTAAGCGTGTAGGTTCAGGAACATTAAAGGTAAGCAACCATAAAGAATTTTTGAGATAGCGTTTGCATTCAACAAGCTTTTCAAATCAAGGGCACGCCTAGAAGGAACAAGTAAGTGGGTAGGTCAAAACAATTGCCTGGCCCCCCAGGTTGGGGGTTGTGCCGTCGGGGTAACTTCGCGACCATGGAAAAAACTAATAGTTATGAGAGAGACACAACCAGCCTCATATGGCAACAAGACCCGGAACGTCAATGGACTATGACATGAGAGTAGTACCTGGAATGTACGAATACTCTACACCCCGGGTGTAGAGTGAATTGAATCTGTCCTCACGCGGTACAAGGCAGATATAACCGCAATCTAGGAGATACGATGGATATGATCAGGTAGGTATAAAGGTTGCGACATTTATTACAGCTGCAACAAAAGGATGCCGATAAGTGATCGCCTTTCTGTGATCGACATCAAAGCTACATTACAAAACATAAGTTACGCCTCTACCGAAGAGGCTGAAGATTCCATCACGGAGAAGTTTTATAACCTCCTGGATGGAGCCTACGGAGCCTGTCCGGAGATTTTGCAGCAGCTCGTAATACGGTGATAAGTAGAACTAGGTTCCCCAGGCTAAGGCTCTGCACGCATCCAACATCCTCAACGTACACACATTCTGAGGGGCAAACGTCGACTCTGACCATTTTCTTGTCGCGGCTAAATTCAGAGTTCGACTGTCCAACGAGAGGAAGCTGCGAACTGCCCCGAAGAATAAATTCGATGTTATGGTCGCTTTAGCACACCTGGAGGCTGGAGTAGCCACAGCCTACAGCGAGCGCTTTAGTATGAAATGCTTCTCTGTGCCTCACCTACCACAGACGCCAACAATCAGTGGTGATGAATGTGTGTACAAGAAAAAGGGGACAGAAGATGCATATAAGAAAGCCCTGCAGCGCTAAACAAGGGCAGCGAGAGAAGACTATAGAGCCAGGAGAAGGGAGAAAAAGAAGACCCAGCGCAGTAAGAAGAGGGCTTACTCAGCTTCCCAGCTCAAGGAGTTCGAAGAGTCGCGGGATCGTAACAACATCCCGAGATTTTATTAATAAACCAAGCAACTGGCTGCTGGCTACAAAACCGGAACGCAGGTTCTTCGAGACAGCGAAGGAAACCTAGTCGCCGAATCGCAGGGAATAGTAGATGTGTTTAAGAAGCTGCTTAATGGGCATCATGTAGAGAGAGTGATAGGGCAAGAAGCGAACCCACTTCTAGTCAATGAAGAACTAGTTCCACCACCTAGTATAGAAGAAGTTGGCCTAGCTATAAAAAAGCTTAAGAACAACAAGGCCGCAGGTTGTTATGGCTTACCAGCGGAGCTTTTTAAATACGGTGGTGATGTTTTGGTAGGGAGCATGCACCGAATCATCAACCAAAAATGGGTGGAGGAAAACATGCCCGATGACTGGACTATCAGCTCCGTATGCCCCATCTACAAAAAAGGCGGTCCTATGTCTTGCAAGAACTATCGAGGCATATCCCTCGTGTGGCTTCCGGCCCGGCAGATCGACTATAGACCAAATTTTCACACTGAGGCAAATCCTGGAAAAGACCAACGAATTTCAAGCCGAAACTCACCACCTATTCATCGACTTCAAAGCCGCGTATGATAGCATACATCGTCAGGAGCTCTATATGGCGATGGCCGAATTCGGAATCCCGGCAAAACTAATTCAGCTGTGTCGCATGACGCTGGAAAACACGCGCAGTTTGGAACTAGCTCCTCCGAATAATTCCAAACATGCACCGGATTTCGGCAAGAAGACGCGCTATCATGTGACTTCTTCAATCTCGTACTGGAGCAGATAGTGCGAAGGGCACGTGTCAACACGGAAGGCACTATTTTCAACAGGTCCGTCCAGCTGCTGGGCTATGCGGACGATATTGACATCATCGGTCACTCACAACGTGCCGATTCCTCACGGCGATTGAGGAACAGGCGAAATCCGTTGGCCTTGAAGTAAATGAGGACAAGACTAAGTACAAACCGCCTAGGCAAAACGTCACTATTGATAGCAGCAATTTCGAAATAGTGAAGGAGTTCACCTATTCCTCGGAGTAAACATATACTTCACGAATGACACCCTAGTGGAGATCCGGCGAAGAATTACCCTAGGAAACCGTTGCTACTTCGGTTTGGCGAAACAACTGGGTTCAAAACTCCTAAATCGAAGCACGAAATGTGTGCTCAACAAAACCCTTATCCTGCCAGTTCTGCTTTATGGTGCCGAGTGCTGGGCTATAAGCAAGAAGGGAGAGCTGATACTGGGCTCCTTCGAAAGAAAAACACTTCGGCGGATTTTTGGTCCTGTGCGAATGGAGGAGAAGTTACAACCGCGAACTCTTTGAGGTGTACCAAGATGAGGATGTAGTCCAAAAAGCCGAAACACGTCGACTACATTGGCTCGACCACATCGAGCGTATGGACAATAATGCTCCAGCTAAGAAGATCTTCGAATCCCAGCCCCCAGGTTGGAGAAGCAAGGAAGACCTAACCTCCATTTCAAAGACCAAGCCATCGCGGATGCCAGAGCGCTTGGTCTAGACAACTGGAAGCAGCGAGCCAGGGATCGTAAAGGATAGAAGGCTGCAGTGTCTCAGGCAGAGACTCTTCACGGGTCGGGAGCTCGATAAGTAGATACTCTTCTTCAATGGATTAGATACTATACCTCTCAAAACGTTCAATTCAAGTTGTTTTGGATGGTTTCAAGTCTGCTACTGACCAAATAATACTCCTATTCCCCAAGGCTCCGTTTTGTTGTCTCTATCAACTAAGCGAAACCAAAAATTTACATACAGAGACAAAAGTTTCGTCAACATCGCCTACAAGATCTCACCACCGAACGCTTGAAACCGTTTACCAATAACCAGATCGGCCGTTTTTAGTGCGGTTTTAGGCGAGAATTGATAAAATCTTCAGAGTTCGGCAAATCCAGGGGAAAATCTAAAAATTCCAAATCGGTATCCCACCACCTTTCCATCAATTTAAAGCCGCATACGATAGACTGCAATTATATAGATGAACTATACAGAGCCATGTCTAGTTTTGGTAAATCTCCCAAATTCGGCCGTCTGTGCAGGATGACGATGAAGAAAGACCGCACCGACACATTCGATATTTAGACCAAGCGATGCACTGTCATGTGATTTCTTTGAGAGGATTTTGCAAAACTCCCGAGCCAACACCAGAGGCACAATCTTCCATAAATCAGTGCTACTACAAGCCTTCGCCGACAATTTTGACATCATTGGCCGGACTCAACGTAATGTCATAGCCAAGTTTGCTAGGATAAGGGATGAAGTGGCAAAAATAGATTTAGCTGTGAATGAGGGTAAGACTAAGTATAGCCTTGCACGTTGCAACACGAAAGGACACAAAATCGAAGAATTGTACGTCACTATTGACAGATATAATTTTGATTAAGTATTCGACTTTGCCGCTGTTTCTTCAGGCTAAGAAGGCAATCCAGTAGTAAAGCCCTCACTCGAACTATTAAGGAGATTCTATACAAGACCCTAGTCATTCCAGTCCTGCTCTACAGCGCTGTGGCATGGACAGTGTCAAAGGTGGATAAAGAAATATTTGGTCAATTCGACCAAATATTTCTTTATCCACCTTTGAGTTTGCGTTGACGGGCTATGGAGACGAAGATTCAACCAAGAACTATACCAGCTATACAGCGACTTACGCCTAGTCAAAAAATAAACTGCTCATTGGACGTTTAAGACAGCTAGGGCATATAGAACGGAGCCAATTCTCTGGCTCCAATTCTCCGGTTTGCAAAGTCTTCGATTCCCAGCCGGACATCGGACGCAGTAGAGGAAGACCTCGCCTTAAGTGGCGCGCACAAGTAGAAACCGGCCTAAACCAACTTGGAGTGCACACCTGGAGGTAGTTTGCTAAGGACCGGGTTGTTTGGAGAGGCATGTTAGTTGAGGCCCAGGTTCTTTCCAGACTGTAGCACCACTTAAGAAGAAAGAAGAAACTAAGCCATATCCTTTAAAGATGATTCCTGGAACAAAAGATCCCCTCAACACTGACCATTATTGACGCACACAAAAACACGCTCCAAATCCTGTTAAGCTATTTACACAGCTAACCTTAGTGTGAGGCATACCTACTACCTTTCAACTGAACATCTCTTAGGAAAACCCAAATGCCTCCCTCCCGATAGTGCTGTCGATTCCTTTTTCCAATGATTTCTATAGCGGCCTTGATTGGGGATATCCAACACAATTTGTACCAATCGTGTTAAGGACTTTTCATCCATTCGACGGACATATAAACCAACGCACTAACAACCGCCTCCATCTACTAGATTGGTTGTATTCATAACTAAACAAATTGTCGGCTTTCAGATTTATCCATTCTATCCTGTTTCGTGCGTTGGGCCGGATATATTTGCATGCGGTGCCGATGAATAAGATAACCAGACCATGTAGCCTTAGATCGTAAATACCTTTGGATTTTACAACATCTGAATGGGTAGCGTATGCATTGTGCATTCTCATTTATCGCCATGCTGTGGTTAGCTACGAGCTGTATCCTCTCTCATCCGCATGCAAGGCTCTATTGCCTAACTCGTGTATATAGGTTTGCAACAAGTGGATCTGATGGTAACAACTGGCGGCCTTGCCCGCCCAGTATACACACACGGACCAAGCTCCATTGAATGCACAAGTATTTGCAAAAATATTTCTACAGCCGCAGTTGCATGTTCACTTTATTGGAGGTTTATTTCCTGGATGTGGTTTCAAGGCGGCCGGCCTTGAGGGGTGGTAGCTCACCCCTCAAGTATGTGCTTTTTGTGTTTGCTTGTTGTGCACATGGAAGGGGATCTTCTATTGGTTTTGCTTATAATTTGAGAGATTTAATTAAATTCCATGCGTATGCTTTTTAATTAGGGGATGTGATGTGTACCGAGGTGCACATCAAACAATCCAAGAGTAGGACGGCCCAACGCCACAACAGCTGGGGGCAACTTCCTGTCGACAATAAAGAGAAGAGTCAAAGTTATTGTGCCCTCTGGAATGTAGGCTCTTTGTGGTTTGTTTGCGTGTGTATATTGTGTACACAGCTCATTCAAATAATTGAGGAAAAAACAAATCGAAAAGTCTGCAAGTCTATTTAAAAGGGAATTGAACAGTCCTTTGATGAAGTGTTGCATTTTAAAGTTGCCTTGCGTGTTCTCGGTAGAAGATTGCAATTGAAAATATTCCCTTATCGATGGGTATTTGCTGGCGGGAGTCAAGGTGTTGACAATTATCTTTGAAGGGGGCAGGTTTTATCATTCCATTTGAAGACCTCTGTTGACAGAGTCTAAGGTAGCTTTATAGTTTGGGGTTCCATTTGGGTAGGGGTTCACCACTGCAGCAGTGAATAATTCTCGAGGGTGAAATTAATTATCAAAATGCTGGTGGTCTTCGAACAAAAAACCAATGAATTGTTTATTTCGAGTTCTATGTATGAATATGATGTGATTATTATAACAGAAACATGGTTAAATTCAAGTTATTCTTCCTCTGAGATTTTTGCTTCTAATTATAGTGTTTATCGCTTAGACAGATTTTATACTGAATATTTAAAAAGAGGCGGAGGAGTTTTAATTGCTGTAAAAATTGTTTATCCAAGTAAACGCGTTAAATTACCTGGAGAAAACATAGAACAGATGTGTATAAACGTTAGTTTTTTTGAAAAAGATTTTTTGTTTATAGTAAGCTATATACCTCCAAATAGCTCAATAGATATATATGAAAACCATATTTATAATATAGAATATATTAACGTCGATTATTGAGTCCGGCGGATGCACTGCGGAGGGAATCTGTACTAATTTTGAGTTGTTTGGCATTATGGAAAACGTCGGTAAGCAAGTGAATAGATGTCGGTAAAATAATTCCATTATTGAAAACGCATCCGATCCGCACTCCATATAAACGTTGACATTTCGAATCCGTTGTAAAATCGTCGCGGATTACATATTGAAAATTGTTATTTCCAATTTGTTTACTTTTCACAAGTATAATGAGTAATAAAAAGTATGTTAAAATCTTAAATAAAATAAAACAAATAAAAAAACTTATTTCGATTTATTTCAAGAAAGCAAACAACGAATCGCATGCAGTTTACGTCGATGGTGGATTTGATGAAAACAGAGCCAGACATTGCCAAGGGCTTTTCGAAGAAAGCACCCGACATTGTCATTTTGTTTTGGGACAAATTAAAAAACCAAATGAATTCCTTGGGGCCATTTAAAGAAGTTTCGGAATGGAAAAAGGTTAGTTCAACTTCAAATCAAGTTTAATTAAATGTTGCTAACCAAAATATCTTCTCAGGTTTGGTCGGACCACAAATCCGCCTTGAGAAAGAAGCTAGCACACAACAACCAGGAGAAAACTGCAACAGGGGGTGGACCAAATAAAGAAATCTTCTTCACGCCTATGGAAGAAGAAGTAATTCAGCTTGTTTGCTTAAAGGATTGTGTGGAAGGGGTGCCTACTGCAAGCAGTTTTGGTGTGCCAGTGAAGAGAAAACTCAACAGCACTAGCAGTGAAAATTCAAATGATTTATTCAACGAAATAGTTGAATCTGAAACCGAGAATGATCTCAATATAAGCAATAATTTGACACCAAAAAGAATACCAAAACCAATTCAACTTTTGGAGAGGCAAATAAACATGCAAGAAAAGCTTTATGAGGAGATTTCGAAAATACTTTCGTCTCACAACGAACGTGTTGGAGAAATTCATAATGAAAGGGTATTTCAAGCATTGGATCAGATAGGCGAACACCAGAAGAAAACACACCGGGCTCTAGACCGCCTGATCGATCACCAAAAGAAGGAAAATTCCATTCAGCAGGAGCTTGTTGAAGAAACGAAAAGACACAATCAACGCATGGAACAGTACGCATATGAGAAGAATCAACTCAAGCAAAAGATTCTTCAAATTGAGTTAAGCAAAATTGGAGAAAGACTCGATGATTAAATCGTCATCCTTTCATGTTTGCAAGTTGCCAAGAAGGCTTTTTTTATTTAAAAAGGTTATGAGGTCTGATATGTTTTATTGTTTTTTTATGAATAAATATGTTTTAAGTGAAATTTCGCAATATTTCATTCCGTATTCGCTGGGCTTCCTCTATGTATACGTGAGGTTGTGAAAATTCATCTTCATTATTTCCAACTTCATCAACTGCTTCATTTTCTTGTATGTTTTCATCGTGTACATTATAGTGCAATCGAATATTGTGCAGGGCAGCACTCACGTTAATAATCTGCACGGCTTTCTTGGGAGCATAGTGAAGTTGTCGAGCCCCAAGGCAGCATCGGCACCAATTTTTCCAAACCCCAATAGTTCTCTCAACGATGTTTCGCCCTGCACTATGGTATTTGTTATACCTACTTTGAGGTGTGTTGGAATCTGGACTTCTAAACGGCGTCAGTAGCCATGGGGACAGAGGGTATCCTGCATCACCTGTTTGCAAAAGAATTTTTGTGTAATAGTTGAACGTGTATAGTATGTACATTAGCTTCCGCTTACCTAATATTCTTGTACTTCTGTCTCCGCTATCATAAATACATTTAAAATAAGAGTACGCATCACTGTTTTTCCAGATGAACGAGTCGTGGCAAGAACCAGGATACTTTGCGTCGATACACCTTATCCGCTGCAAATGATCACATATCTTGAAAGAAATTTGTTAATTACAATACATGGCAAGATAAATAACTACTAACTATCATAACATTAAGACTGTAGAATCCTTTGCGATTGTAAAACAAATGTGCATTTTCTCCAGCAGGCTTGGCAATTTTGATATGAGTGCCATCCACGCAGAAGGTTATGCCCGGGATTCTAGATTTTTCATAGAAAACCAGTTTTGCATCTCTTTTCTGCTCCTCCGACATACTCAGACTTATCCATTTTGGACATAAGTGCTTTTCCAAAATACCAAGCACTTCTGTAAAGACAACACTGACTGTTGGCTGTGCCATTCCAATGTTGAAGTCCTGTCCAGTTCCGGTTTGGTAACAACCCTCAGCCAAAAATCTTAAAAATGACGCCAGTTTGAATTTTGGAGTGAGGGATGAAGACCGTGCTACTGGTGGCATTTGACTTTCTAAGACATCCAATACATATTGAAAAGCTTCTTTATTCAGCCTGAATTGTTTCAGAAACCTAAAAAAAATATATAAGTCATTCAACTATCACAAGCATAGTTTAACTCACTGAGTCTCCGACAGAAGAAAAATGTCTTTTGCCATATTTCTTACTCTCCTTCGTTCTTCCCTGGAATCAGTTTTATCTTCAAACGGTAGAATAAAAAATCCGATGCTATCCATTTCACTAAATTATATTTGTGTATGTTAGAAATAATCAAATAAACAATCACAATTAATTCTATTTGACAATTATCAGCTGAGTTGGATAATGTAGACTGCGGATGGATAATACAGTTCATCCGTCGGATTCTATAATGGATTCAGACTCATAAAGTGAAACATAGCTGATCGGATGGATTCCCTCCGCAGTGCATCCGCCGGATTCAATAATCGACGTGATTGTTTGCAATCTATTGGAAAATCAGTACCCATTTATTGTTGGGGATTTTAATCTAGGAAACGTAACATGGTATTATTCAAATAATGATAAATGTCTTATTCCTTATAATATGAAAAAAAATTATGAGTATAGTTTTATTGATTCAATGTTTTCTATGGATATTTTTCAAGTAAATCATGTTCACAATTCTTTAAACAGATTGTTAGACCTAATTTTTATAAATAATACTAATTTTGAAATTATTCAAGTTCAATTTCCATTGCTAAGAAACTCAGTTCATCATGTTGCAATATGCTCAATTTTAAAATTCGAAAACCATGTCAAAAACTCTTTACTTTTATCAAATGATGATTTTTTTGATTTTAACAAAGGAGATTTCATTGCACTCAATATTTACATTGCCTCAATTGACTGGGAGCATGTACTTGCCGATTTATCTTTACAAGGTGGGTACAACAAATTCGTGGACATTTTATCTGCCGGGTTAAACCTATACATTCCAAAAAGAAAGTCTTGGAAATCATTTAAAACTCCTTGGTCTAATAAACGTTTGGTTAATTTAAAAAATGTAAAAAATGAAGCCTTTAAAAAATTCAGAAAATCAAATTCCGAAGCTGACAAAAATATTTTCTGTCAGTTTCGAAAGGAATATGATTTTCTGAACAAATATGTACTGAATATTCAAACCCGCATTTCATGTAATCCAAAAGCTTTTTGGACTTTTTTGAATAGTAAAAAACGATCTGCTACTCTTCAGGAATATATGGAATTCAATAGTAAAACATCAAATGACATACATAGTTCGTGTGAACTTTTCTCTAAATTTTTCAAATCAGTTTATGTTGACCATTCCGTATTAAATATCGGTCAAACAGAAAGCCATTCCACCAGTAATGCTAATATTTCAACTCTCAATCATTTTGAAACCGATATCCTTAATGGTATTTCTAAATTAAAATCCATCTTGAATCCTGGCCCTGATAGAAATCCATCTTTTATTCTATAGCAATGCCAGTTATCGTTAGCTTTTCCGCTTCTGATTATTTTTAATAAATCTATTTCAACTGGAGTTTTTCTAAATCAATGGAAATTTTCATATGTAAGTCCTATTTACAAATCAGGTGCAAAAAAATTGGTAATAAATTATCGTGCAATTTCTAAGATCTCAGCAATCCCTAAACTATTTGAGCTTATAGTTAAAGATCATCTATTTTTTAGTATAAAAGAACACATTTGTGATGAACAACATGGATTTATGTCAGGTAAATCTAATGCAACAAATCTAATGCTTTACTGTAGATATGTCACCGATTCTTTTGAATCTGGCTACCAGGTTGACACTATCTACACAGATTTTGTCAAAGCTTTCGATTCAATTTGTCATAAAATACTTATAGCTAAACTTAAAGCTTTTGGTATTCATGGTTTGCTCCTGAAATGGATATCCAGCTACCTTAATGATAGAACACAATGTGTGAAATTAGGAAATTTCCTCTCTAGTACCATCAAAGTTTCATCGGGAGTTCCTCAAGGAAGTCACCTCGGACCACTTCTTTTTAACATTTTCGTTAATGATATCCCATTTCTTCTTAAGAATGCTTTATGTTTGATGTATGACATAAAAATATATCTATGCATAAAAAATAGAATTGATCATCAAAATCTTCAAAATGATTTAAATGTTTTATCCGATTGGTGTAAAAAAAATGTTCTTCCTTTAAATATTAAAAAATGTAATGTTCTTACGGCACATCGTACTTTAGTTCCAATGATACACAACTACCAAATTTTCAATCAGATTCTTGATCGCAAATCTGAGATTCGTGATCTTGGAGTCAATTTTGATCCAAAGTTGTCATTTTCGTTACATGTAGACTATATAATAGCAAGGGCAAATTCAATGCTTGGTTTCGTTAAGCGAAACTGCAATGAATTCTCTAACCCCTATTCTTTAAAATCGGTTAATAACGGGTGATTTTTTAGCTGGTTTGGTTTTGGCAACACTGGTTTTGACAGCTGACGTGTGTTTAGTACCTTGTGTCACTGTCAAACAGCTTCAGTTTGGTTTGCAATTTAACCGTGGATCGTCTTACAAATGAACAACGCTTGCAAATTATTGAATTTTACTATCGTGCTCGGTTCGAAATGTTCATCGCGCGCTGCTTCCATTTTATGATCGGCATTCTCGACCTTCTGAGCAGTCTATTCGGAAGATTGTGACCAAATTTCGCACCAAATTTACTTTGTTGGACATTAAACCACCAACACGTTTACGTACTGTGCGTAGTGAAGAAAATATTGCGGCCGTATCAGCTAGTGTGACAGAAGACCGCGAAATGTCGATTCGGCGCCGTTCCCAGCAGTTAGGCCTTTGTTACAGCACTACGTGGAAAATTTTGCGGAAGGATTTGGGCGTAAAGCCTTTTAAGATACAGCTGGTGCAAGAACTTAAGCCAGCCGACCTTCCACAACGCCGAATTTTTGGTGAATGGGCTCTTGGAAAGCTGGCCGAGGATCCGCTTTTTTATCGAAAAATTGTGTTCAGCGATGAGGCTCATTTTTGGTTGAATGGGTACGTAAATAAGCAAAATTGCCGCATTTGGAGTGAAGATCAGCCAGAAGCATTGCAACAGCTACCAATGCATCCCGAAAAAGCCACTGTTTGGTGCGGTTTATGGGCCGGCGGCATTATTGGGCCATATTTCTTCAAAGATGATGCGAATCGCAGCGTTACTGTCAATGGTGAACGCTACCGAGCGATGATAACAAACTTTTTTTTGCCCGAAATGGAAGTTCTTGACTTGCATGATATGTGGTTTCAACAAGACGGTGCCACATGCCACACAGCACGCGAAACAATGGCGCAATTGCGAGGCGAGTTTGGTGAACAGTTAATTTCACGTTTCGGGCCGGTCAATTGGCCGCCTAGATCGTGCGATTTGACACCATTAGATTATTTTTTGTGGGGGTATGTCAAGGCTAATGTTTTTAGGGACAAGCCCGCTTCGATTGACGCACTGGAAGCCAACATCCATGCATTCATTCGTGAGATACCGGCCGATATGTGTGAAAGAGTATGCCAAAATTGGACTCAGCGGATGGGCTACCTGAGACGCAGCCGCGGTCAACATTTGCATGAAATTATCTTTAAACATTAAATTGCAAGGTTCAAACCATTGATTCAAATAAATATTTCATTCATTTTTTTTCGAATTTTTTGTGTTTTTTTTTTTTAAAAAAGTTCTAAACCTCTTAAAAAATCACCCGTTATGTCTTTAGTTCGTCCAATTCTTGAGTATTGTTCAATTGTATGGTGTCCTTCTTCCTCTATTGGGATAACACGTATTGAAAGAGTTCAAAAGGCTTTTACAAGATTTGTAGTCAGGCAGCTGGGGTGGAGAATTGATTCTCCTTCATATGCATCTAGGTGTGCCTTGATTGGTCTTGATTCATTAGAAAAAAGACGTTCTGTTCAGTGTATATTGTTTGTTCATGATGTATTTTCATATCGTATTAAGTGTCCACAAATTCTTACCTACTTTGAAATATATATTCCGGAGAGAAGATTGCGTCTTCGTCATTTTTTTAACAATCCCAAACATAGATACAATTATGGTTGCAATGAATCTTTTTCTAGGTGTATACAACATTTTAATTCTAAATGTAATGAACTTGATCTCTCAATAAACAGATTGGAATTTAAAATAAAATTACGAAACATTGTACATTAGCTTTAAGTAATCTTTTATATTGTGTTATCTAATAACTTTTATGAATTGTTAGTAATCTGTAAGATTTTATATCCGTAGATGAATAAATAAATAAATAAATAAAAAAAAAAAAACTCAAAAATGAGATTGTCCCGTTGTGACTTAAAGACTGGAGCGCTTGATTCTTGTTAGGTGTATAACCCAAACACGCCCCTATTTGGTTGGAGTTGTCTTTGTAGCCTCCAAAAGCATGCTTTTTAGTAAATCTGATGAAAAGTCATATGGGGGTTCCAATTTTGTTTTTTTTTTATAATTTGCGCGGACTCAAGGGGTGATGAATATCCTTTATATGTTTTAGCACATTGCGGGCGTTAAGGAAATTCGGGATAAGAAGAAAGGAGATACCGATGCACATTGGTTTTAAATACCTGTAGGTTCATATAGAAATGAAAAACAGAGTTTGGTAGAGCATTCCACATTCGTGTTGTTCGTTTAAGGACGAATCTCTATATTTCAGCGTTCGTCCGAAGATAGGCTTGAGGGTAAACTGATTTGCATTCATAGCGTAACTAGTATTGCGGCTGAATTGTTGAATGGAAGGAATTCAACTGGTTATTTCATTTGTGCATTGGTTGTTAAAATAGCTATAAAACAAGGTAAGGCAGGAGATATTTCGAGTTCCAAACGCAGAAAATAAGTAAAATCGAAAATGAGACCCACAATGACAAAATAAATAAATAAGACCCCAAGATCCTTGGAATTGTTACACCATTCACCAGGGTTTATCTAAAAACTCTTACTTACTTACTTACTTAAGTGGCGCTACAGTCCGGGATGAACCTGGGCCTCAACCAACATGCCTCTCCAATTAGCCAGGTCCTTAGCTAACTACCTCCAGTTGCGCACTCCAAGTTGGTTGAGGTCGGTTTCCACTTGTGCGCGCCACTTAAGGCGAGGTCTTCCTCTACTGCGTCCGACGTCTGGCTGGGAATCGAAGACTCTGCGAGCCGGAGTATTGGTGTCCATTCGTTCTACATGTCCTAGCCATCTTAAACGTCCAATGCGGAGTTTTTTGACCAGGGGTATGTCGCTGTATAGCTCGTATAGTTTTTGGTTGAATCGTCGTCTCCATAGCCCGTCAACGCAAACGGGACTAAAGATTTTTCGAAGAATTTTTCTCAGGAATCGACCAAGGATATCTTCATTCGCTTTTGATACGGTCCATGCTTCAGCGCCGTAGAGCAGGACTGGGATGATCAGGGTCTTATATACGATCTCCTTAGTAGTTCGAGTGAGGGCTTTACTACTAAATTGCCTTCTTAGCCCGAAGAAACAGAGGTTGGCAAGAGTAATTCTTCGTTTGATATCTGACGAGATGTTGTTGTCAGAGTTGATAGTGGAGCCGAGGTAGACAAAGTCCCGTACTACCTCAAAGTTATATCTGTCAATGGTAAAATTTCTGTCCATCGAACAATTCGTTCTGTCCTAATCGTCGATGTTGTGTGTCCTTTCGTGTTGACAGCATATACTTAGTTTTACCCTAATTTACTGCTAAACCCATTTTTGCCGCTTCCTTCTCTATACTAGCAAACGTGGCTATGACATCACGTGGAGTCCTACCAATGATGTCAATATCGTCGGCGTATGCTAGTAGTTGCCTCTGGTGTTGGCTCGGGAGTTTTGCACAATCCTCTCAAGAATCAGATTAAAGAAGTCACATGACAGCGCATCGCCTTGCCTAAATCCTTTTTTGGTATCGAATGTGTCGGTGAGGTCGTTTCCGTCCCTGATGGAGCAGCGAGAATTCTCCATCGTCATCCTACAGAAACGGACGAGTTTGGGCGGTATAGCGGATCTAGACATGGCTCTGTATAGTTCGTCTCTATAAATACGGTCGTATGCGGTTTTGAAATCGATGAATAGGTGGTGGATATCGATTTGGACTTCTTGGTTTTTTTCCAGTACCTGCCGAAGTGTGAACATTTGATCGGTTGTGAATTTTCCTACAACCTCACTATAAGAGCCGATCAGGTTGTTGGTTTACGGTTTCAGGCGTTCACATATTACGGCAGATAGGATCTTGTAGGCGATATTGAGGAGACTTATGCCTCTGTAGTTGGCGCAGTTCAGAGGGTCTCATTTTTTGTGGTTCGGGCAAACGATGCTGAGGTTCCATTTTTCAGGCATGCTTTCATCCGATATGGCTTATGTGGCTTAGGTGGATGTTACTTACCAAGTCATCTCCGCCAGCTTTATAAAGCTCAGCGGGAAGGCCGTCATTTCCGGCGGCCTTATTAAGCTTGAGTTTAGATATTGCTATCCTCACTTCACTTAGGTCGGGTGGTTGGCAGTTTTCGTTGCTGCTGCCAATATTAGATGGTTCGTTCTGCCTGACAGAGGGAGGTTGTTCGTCATCGCCGTTTAACAGTCTGCAGAAGTTGTTCTTCCATATCCTCAGCATTGAATGTGTCTCAACTACGATATTTCTTTGTTTATCTCGACAGGATTCTGTTCGAGCCTTGTATCCTTGGCTTTGACGTTTTACACTTTTGTGAAACTTGCGAACGTCATTCCTGGAGTTGCACATCTCTATATCCTTGATAGCGAGCTTTCTTGCTCTCTTTTCTTCTTTCTGAAAAGCCGATGTTCTTCCCTTCTTCTTTGCCAATAGAGCTCAATGGCAGCTCTCGTCTTAACCTGCAGCTTAGCCTTGTAGGTCTCGTTCTTGGCTGCGAGTATCTGTCGACATTCCTCATCAATCATCATCATCTCTTCCTGCCTTTGCGTTAAAATCTCCCAGCCCAGCACGATTTTAACATCGAGCGTTGGTAATCGCTCATACGTTTTGTCAAGGAGCTCGTAGAAGGAATCCTTAGTTATATCATCTTTTTACTCCGTCAGAGCATGAGCGCATATAAGGCTTATGTTGGCGAATTAGGCCTTGATGCGGATTGTTACAATGCGTTCGCTAATGTCTTGGAAACAGAAGACTTCTTGCCTAAGTCTGGCACTTATAACAAATCCGCATCCAAATAGTCGCTGTTTCTGCTCACTATAACACGGTCCATAGTAGATGTCACACTTTTTCACGCTCTTTTAGCCCGGCCCATCCCATCCAATCGTATTTCCTGAATGGCATTATTGGACGGTTAATATGCCAATTTTTTACATCTCCAACTTCGGAAGGTTGGTTGTCCTTAGCTTGCAAGGGCTTTACTACTAAATTACCATCTTAGCCCGAAGAAACAACTGTTCTATTCGGTTGAGGTTGATTTTTAAAAAAATTTCATTGTCAGATTTTATAGTGAAGACGAGGTAGACAATGTTCATTACTACGTCAAAGTTGTAGCTACGTCATGATAGCCGCAGGCGTGCGATAATTCCTTGTTTATAAAGTTCAATGGCAGCATTTTTAGCTGACATCGTTTTCGTCTGGAGCAGCATTGGATTTTAGACTACAACCATCCGTCAGAATACATCTTCAAAATCGGGGTTTCTATTTGGTGGCCGGAAGAAATTCGGAATATTGGTCATCGACATTAGGTGTAGGCAGTAAAGAATTAAAAGATACTAAGGGATACATGTTTTGCAAAGGTCTGAGCGGTATCTTGGGACTTAAAGCAGTAGTTCAGCATGATTTCAACATCTTAGTCACGCATAAGTTTTGTCATTTTTTCCAGAAGCTCCTAGAAATAATCCTTCCCAAAGTCATCCTTTTCTTTCGTCTGAGCGTTAGCGCAAGTAAGGCTTACGTTGGGGTATTTGCAGTATGGATTGTCAGAATGCGCTCGCTGATGTCTTCGAAGCAAATGACTTCTTGTCTAAGTCTGTTTGTATCTAAATATATGCTGATTCTGCTCATTATAACACGAGCCATCGTAACCGTTTTTCATTCTATTTCCTTGATGGCAGTAATGCCTATTTTATAGCAGCTGAGAACTTCGACTAGCTATACATCTGCATTTTTCTGTTAATCGTTCCTGTTTCAGATATGAACGTGCGTCGATATCATTTGTTCATTAGCTATGGTTGCCAACAATAGAAACAGGCCTTTCCGTGGCTCTTGGTTGCTTCCGTGAGTGAGTAGTCACCCCAAAGCACAACCCCCAACCTGGGATACTATTACTAGCCCGATGTTTTGACATATGGACAAAAGGCCGGATATTTCGTCCCAGTTACATGATATGGGTTTTCTCCTTTTCGTAGGCATGAGTTAATTTGTTGGCATTCTGATTGCTGCTGGTGAGTGACATAATTGCCAGTCTGTTGAAGTTTCTCGAGTTCCTTAAGAGCCTCCAGATCTAATTTATCGACGAATTTTTTTAAGCAGCAGTGACAGGGGCAGCCTTGAGGCTGTCATTCTGGCCGGGCGAATTACCTCAACTATTCTGAAGGTTTGACTTCTTGTATTCAGCTTGAGAGGCAGTGATATTGGTTTGGTCAGGCTTGGTCGACGACTACAATCTCAAAGCCATCCGATTCACTATTTCCGTCGCCACGTGAAGATTTATTTTTAACTGAGTGTTGGTATGTGAATAGATGTCGGAGGCGGCGGTATCAGATGAGCTTTATTTTTAAGATCGTATTCATTATATCCGTTGAAGATTTACAGTTATCGAGGTTATAAATATTGTTTTCCATACTTAGATTGTTGCTGGTCAGACCGGCCGGCGGAATGCTGCGGCTACGTTGTGGTCGACGCCGATGACGAGGTTGACATGATGGTGTGGATGGGGTGATCAGTTCGTTTGAAGGCAACACCAGATCCATCACATTTTTGGAGATATTTACACTCCTGGTGTATCTGTTGGTTTTTATATTCTGATTGGGATTGGCGTTATTTTTATTGATCATACTGCTGCTAGTTGATTTCTCGCCCTTCGTACTTGACTGGCTTTTAGCACTACAAAGGTAGAGGGAACTGTTGGTGGACAATCGATATACTTTTCCATTGATGGATGCAAGTGATAACTTTGCTACTTAATTTGGTTTCAATACACTGCACGATTTCGTCGCTCGGTTGGACTTAGGGGCAGTTTGCCTCTGGAATTCGTAGCTGCATCGATGATAAGTTAGGTAAGATTTGATGGCCTGTTGACGTCCAAGTGAGTCGTCAAACTTGCATAGGCCTACGTGGGCCCATAGCGATACCCTTTATTGTGAAGAGAGTGATACTTATCGATGATAGGTTAGGTAAGATTTGATGGGCTGTTGACGTCCAAGTGAGTCGTCAAACTTGCATAGGCCTACGTGGGCCCATAGCGATACCCTTTATTGTGAAGAGAGTGATACTTAGGTGATTTGTGCTGCTCCATTAGCTTAAAAGAGATAGTTGCTCCAACCCGACTTGCAGCAGAAGCTTACGATCCGTGCTGTAGGTGTTGTAGTTAGCTCCGCCAAGTCCTCGTAGTAAAAACTACCTAGGAGCTTGTTACGGCTGTTGCTGATCGCGAGGCAGTAACACAATAGGTGGACGATCTCCTCCTCGAAGTCTGGGTCTCCTCACTTCCTGCAAAGTTGGTGCGAGTCAGTTAGGTTAATCCTGTCGGAATGTTTACCCATCAGATTGTGGCCTATTATGACTCTCACCGCTATGGCAGTAGAAGCTCTGTTCAGAGCTATAAGCTTGTTGGGTTTGCTTCCGCTTAGTTCCGGCCAAAGGTCTTTAGTATGTCTGCAGGTGTTAATGTTTTGCCACCTAGACTTTATTTCACTTTGCGTGAATTTGGTTATTTTCTCTTTTTTGAAAGCAAGTGGGGGTCTAACCATATTGTCACATAAGGAGATGCAGGTAGACGAACTTAGTCTGGCTAGGTCGTCTGCTTTTTCGTTTCCTAGGATGTTATTATGTCCTGGCACCCAGATTATTTGGACTTTGTTCTGGTTACAAAGAGCATTTAGCTCTGATCGGCAGCGTCCAACTACTCCTCATTTTATTATGTTGGATGCCAGGGCTTTTATGTGCGCTTTTCTATCTACGTAAATGGAGATATCCTCTTGTGATATGTCCAATACTCTAACCGCTTCGGCAGCTTCGAGTATGGCTAGGATCTCTGCTTGGAAAACACTGCACGAGTTTGCCAATCGAATGGATGTGTTTAACCCGATTCTGTCGGAGTAGACCCCAGAGCTCACTCCTATTTCCATTTTAGATCCATCAGTGTAGATAGATATTTCGTTGTTAGATACCACTATATAGGTTGCCCCCTTCTTTGAGGCGTGCTGCGCTTTTCGCTGCTGTGTTAATCAGCTTTAGGTCGATTGGGGGGAGATTTAGAATTGTTTCCAAGCCTGCTGTGGGGCTGGTGCGCATAGCTCCTGTTATGAATACACATGCTGTTCGTTGAACCTTTGTCAGTATAGTCAAATGCTTCGTCTTTTTTATGGAATCCCACCAGACTAAGCAATCATAGGTGAGAATTGGTCTAACGACAGCTGTGTATAACCAATTCGTGACCTTCGGGGAGGGACCCCATTTCTTACCACAGATTCTACTGCAGCTGTATATAGTGCAATATTAGCGTTCTATACCCTTTCGTTGATATTCAGGTATTTGGCACTACCTGACAGTGGGAGGGTGGACCACTAGACCCCCACAGAGTCGGTGTCCCGAACTTTGTAATTGATCTCTTGTTAGTGTTCAGTTTTCTTCGGATTTATACACAGGCCGTAAGGTTCTGACCAGCTATTGATTATCCTAAGGCTTGTTTGTTTGCATGATTGCGTTTAGAGTCGATGGGAATATTCCACATGCCATGAGAAACACATCGTCTGCGTAAGCCACTGTTTTTATTGCGGATGTTTCTAATCTCCTCAATGCTTCGTTGACTACCAGTAGCCAGAGAAGTGGAGAAAGAACACCCCCCTGTGGAGTACCTCTCGTCGTTATTATCATTTTGGTACAAAAGCATGGTTATGTCACTAATGACCAGATCTATTCCTGCTTTTCCAAGTGCCTTCTCGATTGCTTCCGTTTTTACGTTGTTGAAGGCTCCTTCTATGACTAGGAAGGCTGCTGTTTGAACTACCACATGCAGGGTAGTCGATGATAGTGCGTCAGGGAATTCCTCGAATTGGCGTTTCACTTTTCAGTTTTTAAAGCACGGTCTTCTTTTTCTCGATTTTACGTTTCAGTTCCTTGTAGGTCAGGTATAGAAGACTTTTCCTCCAGAAAATTACCAACAAAATCTTCAAAGGACTCCTTTCGAGTGCGAAAAACTGTGTACTTTACCCAACGTAACTGATAGTGGTGATAGAGAAGCGTTCTTATTGCAACGTACAATGCAGATAAATCGTTTCCTGAACATTTTCAGAGCTTTATCCAATTTTTGCTCTTAAAACGCCTGAATTGACTGACTGAACTTCCTCCTTTATCTTCTAATTCACCTGCCCCGGCTGTATGATTGATGCCTGATATGTGACCTGCAACTCCCTTCAGAAGTTTGTCAAAGGCCTTCATGGTTTTACTTCTACAAGACCCTGATCATCCCAGTCCTGTTCTACGGCGCTTAAGGATGGACCGTCTTAAAAGCGAATGAACAAATCCTTGGTCGTTTCGAGACACAAAAAATCTTCGGTCCAGTTTGTGTTGACTGGCTAGGGAGACGAAGATTTAACCAAGAACTATACGAGCTATACAGTGACATATACGTCCGCATTGGATCTCTAGGACATGTAGACCGAACGGACACCAATACTTCGGCTTGTAGAGTCTACGTCGGACGTATAAGAGGAACACCTCACCTCAAGTGGCTCGCACAAGAAGAGACCGCACTGAACCAACTTGAAGTGCGCAACTGGAGGCAATTAGCTAACGAAATGGCAAATTGGAGAGGCATGTTGGTTGAGGCCCAGGTTCTTCCAGCGCCAATTTAGTAAGTAAGTTCCTCTTCGAATTGGAATTTCTTTCCAGTCCGGTTGCTGGATTTGGCAGTGTCTTTCATATCCTGTGTGTCCCTGTGTAATAAAACTCATGGAGGAGCTCGGGTAGCTTCGAATCAGTAGTTTTCTTCACCTTCTTGGCACTGAGCCCACCATTTGAATTCGCTAGGCGAATCCGTGCCGGAAGCTTCATTTGCGGAGTTTGGTGTTACTTGCACCTCACGCAGGCATGCAAAAAGGCTAGGCTAGGAGTATGCAAAAGATCCACGTGTGGTACCAAAATGGACCAAAAAGTGGTCTAGGTGTGCTGGCGAATAGCTGGCAATAGTTGGCACTCCAACCTAACCTAACATTCACCTTAGCATTAAATGTTTTTGTCTTGAGCATTTTCTTGATAGTGGTCGTTCTAATTGATCACTCAATACGTTTCTTGTCCTTTCAACATCATCATCCTTTGGTGATGCCTGTACACTGTGACTGCAGACGTTGAAGTTGTTGAACTCTTGCTCTTTAAGGACTTCTCCTTGTCACTGTCCTCCTTGTTGGATCTTGTTTTACGACGTTTTTCCGTGGGATGATCGGATTTTTGCTTACTACTACTAGAGTTAACTTTTGATTTAGTACCCCTTGCTGCAGGTGCGACTGTCGGTCTTGTATCGGTTTCATTGTCTTTGCCCTTTTCTTCCGAGAACCTTGACTTTCTCAGAGGATTGTTCAATGCTCTCTCCCTCGTGTTGTTTGGCATTTTGATGATTTAATCGGTTTGTTCAGAACCTGGCAGGTACTTGAACACCAAAGAAAGCATCCCATGTCAAAATTTGATGAGCTGTGCTGTTGACCTAGCAAGATTATCCATCTAATTTAACTAAGTACCTACGCTGACTGGCACTTCAAAATGTCTTACTAACCTGGGATCCTAAAAAAAGTCATGCACAGGAGATTTATAGGCTCTGGCTCCTAGGTTTAGCCAGCTAAATCCGGATTGATGTGATCAGTATTAAATGTTCAAACGATTTCACATTCTCACAGTCAGTGGGTACCCTCGACACCCAACCATATCATTATAAGCTATGAGGAGTAAAGGGACTCTCCAGGCAATGCCTCCTAGCACAGTCCAAGCATGTAAGGTAAGACAATTCTCTTCCAGTGTTGCCTTTAAACCATTCTTCCTACGATCGATCGTTATGAATAATATCGTCTATCGTACTTTTTGGTTCATGGTCAACCAGTCACCCTCGTGCCATTCAACATAAACGCCTTGGTCTTGACAAACCCAACGTCCAAACTTAAGATAGCAGAAAGAAAGAGAATTGGAATAAAATATTTCATAATCGTCCAACGACATCATGTCAATGTGTACAAACAATGTAAGTCATACTTTCGAAAAAAAAAGAAAATGATAAGACCGCCCTGTTGAACAAGTTCTTGAGTCATGCGGATTGCTTTCTTTATCTAGCTTACAGCGGCTCACCCATTCAATTCGCTATCAGTTACACAAATTTTGATTGACAAACTCCACTTTCTGGTTTAAAATTGGCGTGTTGATCTCCGTCAACTCTGTGAGTGGAACACGATCCCTTACTTGGATAACCGGAGATTTTATAGATGCATCTCCAAACTCTTTCTGCTAGCAGAATGCTTAGATTTTTTGGATTCAGGTACCACATTCTTAGAAGAGGGGGACTTCCTCTGTCAAAACAAGACAGCTTACCATAATGATGGATTCCACACAAACAGCTTATAATGAAGGGAAGCTTTCATTATTATAAGCTGCAAGGCAAGAAAACTCTTGTTTTCACAAAAAATCCCCCCTCTTCTGAGCGGAGGAAAATCTCTAAGGAATTCGTAAGCCTAATATTTGATTGACAAACTTTCCGTTTCCATTGAATCTAACTCATCAACAATGTGTCGCTGTCAAATCATTGTCCATATACCTCCGTTTTGTCAGTTTCAGTCATGTTACATAGGCACCGACTCAGACGACCGCACTGCAAGTGATATCGAAACATATCTTACCGCACCCAACTGCACATTGCCAACCACAAGAGAATCTAAGATCGACCGTTGAAGTATATCTATAGCCAAGTATCTGAAGCTAACTGCTTCAAATGAATTCCTGGGAAAGTGGAATGTACGCAACGTCTGACGCCTTCAGAAATGCAAATGCATGCGTAGGGTAACCCAATAGCCGAATGAAACCGCATTTTGCGATACTGAAACGACTGCGGAATACCATGGATTGAGGTTGCTACCTTATTGGGTAACATACCTACCCTCGCGTGAGTGAAACAAACGTTTATGCTTTTTTTTTTGTAAACAATTAATTTTCTTTTAACAATTTAATTTAAAGTAAAAAATATCAAACTTAGGTTAGAACTACATAACATGAGAATAATGGGCTAGGGTATTTTAGGACGAGTATATGTAGGGTTATGTATTAAATCTCATTTGAGGCTTTGGCATCAGGCTTTGAGATCATCAGATGTTGGTAGCAAACTTAACTTTGATGACGATAGGGAAGTTTGTGCAATATCTGCCTCATCGATGGTGTAGTTTCTTGCCAACGGAAAAGGCCATTCGTAGCAAATAGTCGGTCCATTGTAGTCTCTAAGTGTTGAGATCAGTTTGTCCAATCGATCTACTTCCAACAGATCCGCATTGAATTCTTTCACCTCATCGATTAGTTGATTGACATTGGACTCTAGGACCTGGAAACAAATATAGAGGGGGCTTGTTAAAATTGCAATGGAAAGTAAAAAAATCTTAAAAATCTTAGGACCTGTTGGGGTCAGAGTTTGAAAAAATTTAGCTGTGGCTAGGCTTTAACATTTGAAATTCTAAAAAAGGCATTTAATATTGGCGACGACAGCTAAAGTCACTATCCATCCGACCTAAATAAAGTGAAGGAGACTTTATAGGGAATTCATTAGTAAAATGTTGTATGGCGAAAGTATGTCGGAACCTTTAACTTTGTTTTTCCGATCTATAAAAAGGGAGATCCTAGAGCAAGAAAAGCACACCATGATGTTCGCAAGATTTAACAAAGTATAAAACGTCAAAGCCAGAGATAGAGGGAGCGAATAGAATCCTGTCCTGAGATAAACAAGGAAATATCGTAGTTAAGACACAATCGATGATGAGAATATGGAAGAACCACTTTTGCAGACTGTTAAACCGCTATGACGAACAAAATCCCGCTGTCAGGCAGAACAAACCATTCAATATTGACGACGACAGTTAGAACTATCAACCATCCGACCTAAGTGAAGTGCAGATAGGAATATTTAAATTTAAGCTTAACAATGCGGCCGGAAATGATGACCTAGGACGAGCTTTATAACGCCGACAGAGATGACTTGGTAAGTAAGATCCATACCAACTCATAACCAAAATTTAGTCGGATGAAAGTATGCCTGAAAATATGAGAGCCTCTAAACTGCGCCATCTACATCAGAGACATACGTTTTCTCATGATCCTATCTGCCGTAATATGTGAAAGCTTCAAACCGTTTACCAACAACCTGATTGGCCCTTATCAGTGTGGTTTTAGGCCAGGAAAGTCCACAACCGATCAAATTTTCACACTTCGGCAGATCCTGGAAAAAACCGAAGAAGTCCAAATCGATACCCACCATATATTTATCGATTTCAAAGCCGCATAAGATAGCATTTATAGAGTCGAACTATACAGAGCCATATCTAGTTTTGGTATACCGCCCAAACTCGTCCGTTTGTGTAGGATGACGATGGATAATTCTCGCTGCTCCATCAGGGTCGGAAACGACCTCACCGACACATTCGATACCAAAAAAGGATTTAGGCAAGGCGATGCGCTGTCATGTGACTTCTTTAATTTGATTCTTGAGAGAATTGTGCAAAACTCCCGAGCCAACACCAGAGGCATAATTTTCCAAAAGTCGGTGCAACTACTGGAATACGCTGACGATATTGACATCATTGGTAGGACTCAACGTGATGTCATAGCCGCGTTTGCTAGTATAGAGAAGGAAGCGGCGAAAATGGGTTTAGCAGTAAATGAGGGTAAGACTAAGTATATGCTGTCATCACGAAAGGACTCACAACATCGACGAATTGGACAGAACGTCACCTTTGACAGATATAAATTTGAGGTAGTACGGGACTTTGTCTACCTCGGCTCCGCTATTAGCTCTGACAACAACATCTCGTCAGAAATTAAACGAAGAATTACTCTTGGCAACCGCTGTTTCTTCGGGCTAAGAAGGCAATTTAGTAGTAAAGCCCTCACTCGAACTACTAAGGAGATCGTATATAAGAACCTGATCATCCCAGTCCTGCTCTACGGCGCTGAAGCATGGACCGTATCAAAAGCGGATGAAGAAATCTTTGGTGAGAGGAATATGTTTTGAAAAATCTTCGGTCCCGTTTGCGTTGGTATGAAGACGAAGATTCAAGCAAGAACTATACGAGCTGTACAGCGATTGCTACATGCCCCTAGTCAAAAAAACTCCGCATTGAACATTTAAGGTGGCTAGGGCATGTAGAACCAATCGACACCAATACTCCGGCTCGCAGAGTTGTCGATTCCCAGCCAGACGTCGGTAATTAAGGTTAGAGCGTTTAGCTCTCTGATTAGCCGATGATGAGTTAGTTTCACGCTATCGCTTTGCTTTAAGAGCGACAACTTTATCATTGGCTACATGAAGCAGGGCAGACTGAGTTAAATATTTTTCAGAATACCTTTGGGTTTTGCTTTTTCGAAATAATTTGCTCCAATCTTGGCAAAGATTCTGTAGATGTGAAAGCATCAACGGACAGATATGGGCCAGAGAATGCAGACACTGTGGATACTGAATGATAAAAAGTGTCAAATAGATCTTTGAAGCCTTTTGACAGCTTAACACTATCGGCTTTAAATGCTGAAATTTTGTAAAGCTAGGCTAGAGATGGAAAATTTACGGCATACAGTGCAATACCAGAATGTGCCATCAGTTGCATTTATTTTATCCATAAATACGTTATTAGAACCAACGCACTTTGTATGAAACATATTTCCACATGGGCAGTAACAGGCAAACTGGCATATGCGGAATTTTTTGGTTCTACGTATTTTTCAGCTAAACAATCCATTTTATGAACAATGGGCTCAATGAGAATTGCGATAAATAGTTTTTTTCGATTGCTTTGCTGTGATATAATTTCGATCCTTGGAATGCATTTTTTGTTTTGTTGTCTGGCGCGTAAACAAATAATCCTGATGGTCTTCCGACGCGGGAACAGGTGACATACAATTGAACATGCGAAAAGCATGGATTTTCAAGGTTAAGGGTCCAGTAATATCTTTCACTGAACAACTTCATTAGAACACAAAACATGACAGAATTGACATTTTTCTTAGGTAGCTGGTTATATAGGAATCATTGAAAGTCTGATTCATTTGGCTGGAATCAAAAACATTACTTCAGAACATTTTTTCTTGATCATTGAAAAACAAAGTGATTTTCTGCGAAAACTTTTAAAATGCATAAGTCTTATTTTGACACCAACTCGCCAATGATTGAATTTATAAAAATGTCGCAAGAAATTAAAGAACATTTCCAATGAGGCTTTTGAAAGATAGCTCGACCTAAACAAGCAATAACTGCCCTTGAGATTTGTTAATTGTCATTTCGAATACAAGCCGAACCGGTCAGTCGGAACCATTGGGATTCGTGGTATCAAAACGTCTTCTCCTGTGTAGCTTTAAGTTTTGTTGCTTCGATAACGTTGTTCATCAGGTTTTTCACCGCAAGCCGAGTGCCATTATGGTTGTGTGGTTGGTTTATATTTCGTAACATTATGATTACGGATACGACTTTCAGTTGGAGATTATAACAACTCGGTTGGATAGTTGTCGATAACATCTTGGGAAGTAACGCAATTTGCGAGCATATTCAGTTTGAATCTTCAAAATTCAATTCGTCGACATCAATGATTTTCGCTGCCAATAAAGCACGTTCGCTCAACCAATCATGATTTTTGTAATTTTAGATACCTTTGGGATGAGTTTGGATTTTGATTCGTTAAACTGACAGATCCAGATCCCTACAGATCCAGTTAGATCGAACTGGTAGTGTAATCCCTATATGAGCTGCTTCGACATATTTGAAAACCTGGTCTATAGGGATTTCCAATACTGAGCCAGGGTTTGGAAAAGAGTTGGTGGCGGAGGAGCCCTCAATGGGTCAACGGCAGCGCTCATATCCCAAAATGGGCTACAGAAATCGGTATCTCCGGCCCGCTGTCCTAGGGCCAAAAACAAGGGCCTGGCCCTCCATTAAACTCTTCATATGGCAACAAGACCCGGAACGTCAATGGACTATGATATGAGGGTATGCACCTGGAATGTACGAACACTTTACACCCCGGGTGCTACTCAAAACTTGAATCTGTCCTCACGCGGTACAAGGCAGATATAACCGCAATCCAGGAGATATGATTGATAGGATCAGGTATAATGAAAAGAAAAAATTGCGACATTTATTACAGCTGCAACAAAAGATTGCATGTATTAGGACGCGGATTCGTCGTGGGAAATCGGCTTAGGAAAAAAGTTAATGACTTCAAGCCGATAAGTGATCGCCTTCTGTGATCCGCATCAAAGCTACGTTCCAAACCATAAGCCTAATATGTGCACACTCCGACGAGGCTGAAGATCCCGTCAAGGAGTAGTTTTCTGACCTCCTGGATAGAGCCTACGGATCCTGTCCGGAGTATGATCTAAAATTTGTACTCGGGGGTTTCAATGCTAAAGTCGGAAAGGAGTTGGTAAGCACAGAATCCACGAAACGACAACAGACAATAGCTATCGACTAACAGATTTTGCAGCAGCTCGTAATATGGTGATAAGTGGCACTAGGTTCCGAAGGCTAAGGATCCACACAGCAACCTGGCGCTCTCCAGGCGGTCAAACCGCCAACCAAATCGAGCATGCGAGGCACGCATCCAACATCCTCGACGTGCACACATTCCGAGGGGCGAACGTCGACTCTGACCATTTTCTTGTCGCGGCTAAAATCAGAGCTCGACTGTCCAACGAGAAGAAGCTGCGAACTGCCCAGAAGAAGAAATTCGACGTTGTACGCCTTGGCACACCTGGTGTAGCTAAAGCCTGCAGCGAGCGCCTGAGTATAAAACTCTCCTCTGTGCACTCACCTACCACAGACGACAACAATCAGTGGAGCCAGTATCGCGACATCATTAAGGAGGTAGCCGAAACCACTGTAGGGTACCAGCCACCCCCGAGAAAGAGCCCGTGACAGAAGATGTACACAAGAAAGCGCTGCAGCGCAAAACAAGAGCAGCGAGAGAAGAGTATCGAGCCAGGAGAAGGGAGGAAAGTAAAAGAGCCTTCGCAGTCTCCCAGCTCAAGGAGATCGAAGAGTCGCGCGATCATATAAAAAAGCCAAGCAACTGGCTGCTGGCTACAAAACCGAAACGCAGGCTCTTCGAGACAGCGAAGGAAACCTAGTCACCGAAGCGCAGGGAATAGTAGATGTGCTTAAGCAGCTGCTTAATGGGCATCATGTAGAGAGAGTGATAGGGCAAGAAGAGAACCCACGCCCAGTCAATGAAGAACTAATTCCACCACCTAGTATAGAAGAAGTTGCCCTAACTATAAAAAAAGCTTAAGAACAACAAGGCCGCAGGTTCTGATGGCTTACCAGCGGAGCTTTTCAAACACGGTGGTGATGTTTTGGTAGGGAGCATGCACCGAATCATCAACCAAGTATGGGTGAAAGAAAACATGCCCGATGACTGAACTATCAGCTACATATGCCCCAACTACAAAAAAGGCGATCCTATGTCTTGCAAGAACTATCGAGGCATATCCCTGCGTAATGTCGCATACAAGATCCTATCCAACGTACTGTGTGAATGTCTAAAACCGTTCTGCAACACACTAATCGACACGTACCAGTGTGGCTTCCGTCCCGGCAGATCTATAGACCAAATTTTCGCACTGAGGCAAATCCTGGAAAAGACCAACGAATTTCAAGTCGAAACTCACCATGATTCATCAACTTCAAAGCCGCGTATGATAGCATACATCGTCAGGAGCTCTATATGGCGATGGCCGAATTCGGAAGTAGTTTGGAAGTAGCTCCTCCGAACTATTCCAAACATGCACCGGATTTCGGCAAGGAGACGCGCTATCATGTGACTTCTTCCATCTTGAACTGGAGCAGATAGTGCGCAGGGCAGGTGTTAACTTGGAAGGCGCTGTTTCCGTCCAGCTGCTGTGCTATGCGTACGATATTGACATCATCGGTAACTCACAATGTGAGTTATAAAAGAGTTCACGGCGATTGAAGAACAGACGAAATCCGTTGGCCTTGAAGTAAATGAGGACAAGACTAAGTACATGCTATCAACAAACAAACAAGCATCTGTCCACCGCCTAGGACAAAACTATTGATAGCAACAATTTCGAGGTGTTTATTCAACGTATCGACAGCTGCATACGTTCCCGTGGTGGACATATCAACGACGTCGAATTCCATTCATAAATGTTTTGTAATTCAAATCAATTAAATTTGTTTTGAGATAACTCAAGTAGTTTACATTTTTTTTAAAAAATAATTTCTCAAGTCCCTTTAGATATAAACAACATTCAACTGTGGATAAAGTGTAAACACAAAGTCAACACGGCCAACGATTACCTACAAGGCACGTTCAAAGTATGCTTCCAACATTCGAAATCAAAAGCAAAACATGGGATAAGTCACAATTAATTGTTATTGACAAACAACTAAATTGGATTACAACATTTTGCTGCAATGACGAAAATAAAATCTGGCTTCTGTCGAAATATTCTATCGATCTGTTAAGTCGGCTTTTGTATGATGCATTCGATTTCAGCAACTTGTTGAAGCAATTGCGGGGTGAACTTGCAAATGTGACTCTATGTTTGGAATATAATTTTTTCAGACGATTAGTTGCTTCTGAGTATTTATTCTATTTGCTACTTTTCAAACGCTTTTATGTGCTTAATTTCGAATGAATACATCTATAGCAGCGTTCCCAAAGTGTGCGAAGGATATCCTGGTGCTCCGCGGCAAAATAAAAAAAACGAAATAGCAAAATTCCATTACACTAGTGAGTATTTCATTTAGTGCTTCTGAACTTGTCATTTTAATCACAGCAATCGAATTTGAAATGCTCATTTAAAAGAAATCAATACATACAAACAAACTAAAAAATAATTCGTGTAAAAAGATGTGGGAATCCCCGACAAATGAAAATTATTAAAGAGACGTACCAGAGACGACCATATACGCTGACGCTAACTGAAATTTGTACTGGGACGACGTTTCTCTGGTTTTAAACGCGCCCAATAGACGGTTTTTGTTGGGTCGGTATCTATTTATACATGAATCGTAGTGCGGTGTATTTAAGCTATATTTTGCTTTTAGTGCGTGAATTTTAATTTTTTATTTTTTTTTTTTTACATTGATGTGACTCTGTGGATCTATCGACGTGAAAAGATCAAAAGATCGTGAGAGATCAAAAATAATAGGTACTATGGATCGCTGGCTAAAGTCTGGGTTGGTAAAAAAAAAACCGCTGAAAGCTGCTTAACAGCACCTCCAGTAGTTACTAAAGAGTCAGCAACTGGCAGGTACATAATACAAAACCATATTTGTTTATTTCATGGTGGGGAGGTTTCCTATCGCTAGAACCGCATTTGTATTAGATGCGTTTTGTTGGATTTATAATATTTTTTTATGTTGTTATCCTCAATTCAGATTTGTGAATTTGCTCGTTTACCATTTATTGTTCTATTCTAGTTAAGAGTTGAGTTAAGTGGCGCTACAGTCCGGAATGAGCCTGGGCCTCAACCAACATGCCTCTCCAATTAGCCCGGTCCTTAGCTAACTGCCTCCAGTTGCGCACTCCAAGTTGGTTGAGGTCGGTTTCCACTTGTGCGCGCCACTTAAGGCGAGGTCTTCCTCTACTGCGTCCGACGTCTGGCTGGGAATCGAAGACTCTGCGAGCCGGAGTATTGGTGTCCATTCGTTCTACATGTCCTAGCCATCTTAAACGTCCAATGCGGAGTTTTTTGACCAGGGGCATGTCGCTGTACAGCTCGTATAGTTCTTGGTTGAATCTTCGTCTCCATAGCCCGTCAACGCAAACGGGACCGAAGATTTTTCGAAGAATTTTCCTCTCGAATCTACCAAGGATTTCTTCATCCGCTTTTGATACGGTCCATGCTTCAGCGCCGTAGAGCAGGACTGGGATGATCAGGGTCTTATATAGGATCTCCTTAGTAGTTCGAGTGAGGGCTTTACTACTAAATTGCCTTCTTAGCCCGAAGAAACAGCGGTTGGCAAGAGTAATTCTTCGTTTAATTTCTGACGAGATGTTGTTGTCAGAGTTAATAGCGGAGCCGAGGTAGACAAAGTCCCGTACTACCTCAAAGTTATATCTGTCAATGGTGATGTTCTGTCCAATTCGTCGATGTTGTGTGTCCTTTCGTGTTGACAGCATATACTTAGTCTTACCCTCATTTACTGCTAAACCCATTTTCGCCGCTTCCTTCTCTATACTAGCAAACGTGGCTATGACATCACGTTGAGTCCTACCAATGATGTCAATATCGTCAGCGTATGCTAGTAGTTGCACCGACTTTTGGAAAATTGTGCCTCTGGTGTTGGCTTTGGAGTTTTGCACAATTCTCTCAAGAATCAGATTAAAGAAGTCACATGACAGCGCATCGCCTTGCCTAAATCCTTTTTTGGTATCGAATGTGTCGGTGAGGTCGTTTCCGACCCTGATGGAGCAGCGAGAATTCTCCATCGTCATCCTACACAAACGGACGAGTTTGGGCGGTATACCAAAACTAGACATGGCTCTGTACAGTTCGTCTCTATAAATGCTGTCATATGCGGCTTTGAAATCGATGAATAGGTGGTGGGTATCGATTTGGACTTCTTGAGTTTTTTCCAGGATCTGCCGAAGTGTGAAAATTTGATCGGTTGTGGACTTTCCTGGCCTAAAACCACACTGATAAGGGCCAATCAGGTTGTTGGTAAACGGTTTCAGGCGTTCACATATTACGGCAGATAGGATCTTGTAGGCGATGTTGAGGAGACTTATGCCTCTGTAGTTGGCGCAGTTCAGAGGGTCTCCTTTTTTGTGGATCGGGCAAACGATGCTGAGGTTCCATTCTTCAGGCATATTTTCATCCGACCAGATTTGGCTTATGAGTTGGTGGATGTTACTTACCAAGTCATCTCCGCCGGCCTTATAGAGCTCAGCGGGAAGGCCGTCATTTCCGGCAGCCTTATTAAGCTTGAGTTTAGATATTGCTATCCTCACTTCACTCAGGTCGGGTGGTTGGCAGTTTTCGCTGCCGTTGCCAATATTGAATGGTTCGTTCTGCCTGACAGCGGAATGTTGTTCGTCATCGCCGTTTAACAGTCTGCAGAAGTGGTTCTTCCATATCCTCAGCATCGACTGTGTCTCAACTACAATATTTCCTTGTTCATCTCGACAGGATTCTGTTCGCGCCTTGTATCCTTGGCTTTGACGTTTTACACTTTGGTAAAACTTGCGAACATCGTTCCTGGAGTGGCACCTCTCTATATCCTCGATCGCGCGTTTTTCTTGCTCTTTTTTCTTCTTGCTGAAAAGCCGATGTTCTTCCCTTCTTCTTTGCCTATAGAGCTCAATGGCAGCTCTCGTCTTCACCTGCAGCTTAGCCTTGTAGGCCTCGTTCTTGGCTGCGAGCATCTGTCGGCATTCCTCATCAAACCAGGGGTTTCTTGCTGGTGGGCGCGAGAAACCTAGCACATCAGTTGCGGCTGATCTAATGGCCTGTTGGCATCGTTGCCATTGCTCTTCGACATTCGATGCTGGTGGTATGGTGTTAATCGAGAGGTTAAGGGATACGCGTTGTGCGAAGGTCTTGGCGGTCTCTTGCGATTGCAGTCTTCCGACATTAAATTTTTTCACAGTATTTCTGGATTGTGTGGCGTGGTGGATATCCGCATTCTTACCTTGGCTGCTACAAGGTAGTGATCCGAGTCGATGTTAGCTCCTCGGAATGTTCGGACATCCAAAATACTGGATGCGTGCCTCTTATCTATCGCAATGTGATCAATTTGGTTGACCGTTCGTTGATCTGGGGACCGCCATGTCCCCTTATGGATATCGAGGTGAGGAAACCGTGTGCTGGCTATAGTGGCATTTCGTTCCGTAGCGAAATCAATTAGCCTAAGTCCGTTACCAGACGTGTTGTCGTGTAGGCTATGTTTTCCGACAATACTTCTAAAGATGTCTTCTCTTCCTACCTTTGCGTTAAAATCTCCCAGCACGATTTTAACATCGTACTTCGGTAGTCGCTCATAGGTTTTGTCGAGGAGCTCGTAGAAGCAATCCTTAGCTATATCATCTTTTTCTTCCGTCGGAGCGTGAGCGCATATAAGGCTTATGTTGGCGAATTTGGCCTTGATGCGGATTGTTACTATGCGTTCGCTAATGTCTTGGAAACATAAGACTTCTTGCCTAAGTCTGGCACTTATAACAAATCCGCATCCGAATAGTCGCTGTTTCTGCTCACTATAACACGGTCCGTAGTATATGTCACAGTTTTTCATCCTCTTTTTGCCCGGCCCATCCCATCGTATTTCCTGGATGGCAGTAATGTCTGCTTTGTAGCAGTTTAGGGCTTCCGCTAGTTGTTCGCCTGCACCTCTCCTGTTTAATGTTCTCACATTCCAGGTGCAGATACGAACGTCGTTGTCCTTTTTTCGTTTAGCAGGGTCGTCAACAATAAAATCCGTCCTTTCCGAGGCTATTGGTTGCTTCGTAACCATGCTTTTTTTCTGTGGGTGGGTAGTTAGCCCAAAGCACAACCCCCAACCTGGAGGGCCAGTTCCAATTTATTAGATACCCCTAGGACACGGGGCCATCAGTATCCACTATGGGATTGAGCGCTGCCGTTGGCCTTTCGGTTCATCCGCCACCATCTCTGTTCAAGGGGCCTGACTAACCCTTGAAATTCCTAGACAACCTGTTGTCCGAATATGTCAGAGCAGCTCATCTAGGTTCGCCTGGGACAGCAGGCCGGGTATTCTTCCGTGCCATTCTCACCAGGGTGTTTATAGTGTTGCTGTTTTTCGTCGTGTTATCAACACTCGCACTTATCGTTTAGCAAGTCAAATCCGGTTGGATGAGACCAGTACCCGATGGTTACCACTTGGAGGTAAAGATAAGCACATTTGATGTGTAGTCAGAGTTGCAACACTGGGCATTGCCAAGTTAACGCCAATCAGAGTCTACCCTCGTTCTACAGCACCCAACCATCATGTTCTATTCTAGAGCCAAGGAAAATGACGCAATAGACACAGCGGCGTCAGAACTTTCTGAAGAATTTGAGGCAGACAATGTGGCTAGTACTAGTTCTATGGTGATCAGTACTGCAGAAAAAAAAAAAAAAAACAGTAAAAAGGAAGTACCACGATTCATATTTAAATCTTGGATTTGCTGAGACAAGAGACAGCGAACCCCAATGTGTAATTTGCGGCAAAGTGTTGCCGAATAGTGCGATGTTTCCAGCAAAAATGAAACGTCATTTTGAGGGGATTCATCCAGATTGCAAAAGCAAACCGACTGATTTTTTTAAAAGGCAGTATGGTGAACTTACAAAATCTCAAACAATTATTACTAACCACTCAAAGACAGTGAACGAAAATGCGTTGATGGCGTCCTACTTAGTGAGTTTCCGAGTTGCGCAAACTGGCGAAGCCCATGCAATCGCTGAAAACTTAATCAAGCCATGCGTTAAGGACATTGTTGAGTGTATGTTGGGTGAAAAGGTCAAAAAATTAGTTGACATCGTTCCTTTGTCAAATAACACAATATCACGAAGAATCGGAGACTTAGCAGAGAATGTCAAAACTACTTTACTTTCGCGAATAAAAGTCACAAAATTTTCGCTGCAAATGGATGAATCAACAGATGTTGCAGGTTTGGCTATTTTAATAGTATTTGTGCGCTACCAATACCAACAGTCCTTTCAAGAAGATCTGCTTTTCTGCAAGCCGTTGAAAACTACAACAACTGGTGCTGAAATTTTTAAATTAATAGACAATTTCTTTACTGTCAATGATATCCCATGGGTTAACTGCGTGGATGTGTGTACAGACGGTGCCAAGGCCATGACTGGAAAAACGTCCGGTGCCGTCTCAAGAATAAAACAAAATACCAAGGAATGCAGCAGTAGTTACTGCGTCCTACACCGCCATGCCCTTGCAATGAAAAAAAATGCCACTCTCCTTAAAAGAGGTCTTAGACGAAAGCGTGAAAATAATACAAAAAACAAATTTTTGGCGCAACAGGCTCGTTAGTACCCAGGGCCTAGCTTTCTCACAACCATTCATGTTTGCGTGTGTACTTCTTGCACGATGGCGGGACCTCCTGTTTTATGCCGACTCCGAACGGCTAAGTTGAGATTAGCTATTCTTGACAATTGATACTACTCGGATGATTTGTCAGATCATCACGAGAGGAGGGCCAGTGAAAAATCATTTAGGTGTTGCTACGGCTGGGTATCGAACCCAGACCTCCTGCGCGGCAGTTCATCGCACTAACCATCGCTCCACTGAGCCCTCAATTCAAAGTATTGTGCGATGAAATGGGTAGTCTACATACGTCTTTACTTCTTCACGCAGGAGTAAGGTGGCTTTCACGCGGCAAAACACTGACGCGGCTTTTCGAAATGAGGGCTGAAGTCAGAACCTTCCTTATGAACGACAACTTTGATTTGGGCGACAGATTGTGTAATGAGCGTTGGCTCTTGAAATTATCGTATCTAGCGGATATTTTTAAAAAATTAAATGATTTGAGTGTATCACTTCAAGGAAAGACAATAACTGTTTTCGATGCCAGTGATAAGGTCGAAGCATTTAAAAAGAAAATCAAGTTTTGGGCGAAATCTTTAAAAAAAATCGAAACCTAGACAGCTTCCCAATTGTCAGCGAATGTAAAGAGGAAATAGATTTGGGTATTCCTGACGACATTTTAAAAAAAAAATTCCAAAGCCATTCCAAATACCATTCAAACATTAAAGAAAATGTGTGGGTTGCAGACCAGTACTCCGCCGCGTGGGAAAAGCCAGCATCTCTGACATCATTGCAGTTTGAGTGCTTAATTGATTTGACATCAGATTCTTCTCTAAAGGCAAATTTTGAAACGAAGAAGTCTTTATCAGAATTCTGGTGTATGTTGAAGGACGAATTCAAAATTTTGTCAGACAGAGCCAAAATAATTCTTCTGCCGTTTGCAACAACATACATGTGCGAATCAGGATTCTCCGCCTACGTTGGAACCAAAACAAAATATAGATCCAGTCTCGTTGAAGAGCCAGATATTCGGTTGCAGTTGTCCCAAATTCAACCAGATATACAAGCATTATGCAAAACCAAACAGGCACATTATTCTCACTAGATATTGAATTCCTTATGTTCTTTAATTAACATTGTTCTTGTTTTTTCGTTGATGTTACTTGTTTTACTTGAATTTAATAAAATATAAAAAAAAAATTGAGTATTGCATTTTTTACACATACATAACTGCGAAAATAGCGTTAGTGTAACGAAGTGCTGCGCGAGGAATGTTTGACCTAAAAAGTGCTCCTCGACCAAAAAAGATTGGGAACCGCTGATCTATAGGGATCAGTATAGTAATAACGGGTCCGTCATCTAACTTTTTTTTTTTAACTAGTGCTTATTTCGTGAATGGTAACACTTAGCTCATGTCTGATTTGACAGATAATTAGTTTTATCCTTCCGCTGAACGAAAATGGTTATGTATACGCTTGAACAACGCTGGGAAATATTGCGACATTACTTTGAAAATCATGGTAATGTTGCAGAATGCGTGCGAAAATTGCGTACGGATTTTGGAAGAAGAGAAGCACCGTCAGCTCCGTATGTTCGTTATCTTGTGAAAAATGTGAAAGAAACTGGCATCCTCATCGATAAACCAAAGCGTGAAAAGCCAAAAACAGTGCGTACACCCGAGAATATTGCTGCTGTGGCAGAAAGTGTGCGTAAAGCGCCATCAACATCAATTCACCGTCGTTCTCAACAATTGAACATTTCGGAGACATCATTGAGACGAATTTTGCATAAAGACCTTGGGATGACGCCATATAAAGTCCAATTGGTTCAGGAGTAGAAGCCAACTGACCATCCAATGCGTTTTCGCTTCGCTAAGTGGGCCTGCGACCGATTTTGCCAAAAAAAATCATCTTTTCAGGTGAAGCTCATTTTGATCTTGGCGGGTATGTAAACAAGCAAAATTGTCGCAATTGGGGCACAGAAAACCCGCACGTATACATTGAAAAGCCGATACACTCAAAACGAGTCACTGTTTGGTGCGAATTTTGGTCCAGAGGCATAATTGGGCCATTTTTCTTCGAAAATGAGCAAGGAGTGGCCGTTACAGTAAATGGCGATCGTTATCGGGCCATGTTGAACCAATTTTTGTTCACAAAAATTGAAGAGGAGGATATTGGCAACAGGACGGCGCTATGTGCCACACAGCCGAAGCTACACTCGATGTATTGCGCCCTGTTTTTGAAGATCGCATTATCAGCCGCAGAGCTGATGTCGTTTGGCCACCTCGGAGCTGCGATTTGACACCGTTGGGCTATTATTTGTGGGGTGCCGTAAAAGATAAGTGTTACGCCGACAAGCCAGAGACAATTGACGCTTTAAAGGACAATATTCGTGAAGCCATTGGTGAAATACAGCTGCACACAATCGATAATGTGCTTATTGGACCGATCGTGTAGGCTATTGCATGGCCAGCCGAGGCAGCCATTTGAATGAAATTATTTTCCATTATTAACCGGAAGGATTGTACTTTCAAATAAAAAAAAAATTTGAGAACGTATTCAGTAGTTTTTTTTATAGCATTTTCAAAAAAAAACATATGAGAAGGCTACAATCCGCTGTGCGGATCGTTGAATACCCTATCCCATCCTATCCATAAAACTAAAATCCCCAAAAAAGGGGACATAGTGACAACAAATTCTTCAGACTGCTTACAAACACTTTTACGGTTCTACAAAAGACAAGGTAGCAAAATTATTTCTCTATGTTACAAACTAAGTATCAAAACTAATATACCCCTATGGGATAGGGTATAAAAAGAAGTTATTTGGCGGACCCTTTAGTAAGGGTACCTTCCACGTTATTAAATTGTCTGAACATCACAATGGGGAATCGACTTCACCAAATGTAAACATTCTGCAGGCGGTTTGATTGAATCGAATTGCATAGACCCACTTTCAATCATACCTACTTTACTTTGGGTTTTTTGTTTTTGTCTACAAAGTATCTCACATCAAATTTTATAAAATAAATTTGTTCAGCAATTCATCTCATCAGAAGTCGACAAACCCCATGTAGATACTTGAATTTGTTTTGTGGATTCATGCTCACTTAATGGTATCTACAGGGTTACCTTGAAAATCTAAATGGAACATCAGTTTATCTTATCAAAGCGCACAGCACTCTCTGCCTTATGAGATCTTGAGAAATCAAAAAGAGCAAACAACAAAAAAAAAACATAAACAAGTTCAATTTGACACTAGCCGTCCAAGCTTTAAGTTGAAGTTTCATCACAAACACACACACACGTTATCGAAAATTCCATTGGACTTAGGGAAAGCATAACAATGTCGTTGCAAACTATCTTTTTCGTGGTCAGTTTTAGTTATTTTCTGAAATAATTACCAATATATCGATGTGCAAATTTATGACACATTTCAACACTTCACGGACACGTTCGCGTAGCTTCTCCACCGTCACTATATTCTGTCGGACGAGACTAATCGACATTTGTTGGGATTGCGGTGATTTCTTCACTTTGGTGCTACCTTCCGAAGGCGGACCACGACCACCCGCCGCTAGACTCATTAGATTGAGTTTGGTATCGCTTTTGCTGTTCAATAGGAGCGATGGCTTTCCAGTGAACCCGTGAAGCAGCACTAAATTAAGTTTAGACCTACATGCCCAGCGTACTTAGTCAGGTCTACGGTCTTCATGTAGAGACTTTGTTGTCGTCATCGTCGTTGTGTGGAAGGGGGTTGTTAGTATGAAACGCTGGGCTTTTTTTTCCTGAGATATGGCGGGGGCATTGGAATTGGAACCGATGAACAGACACAGCTGAGAGCATACGGAACCGACAGCAGCATACACACACAATTTTTTGAATGGGGTGGGGTTGAATAAATAATTGCATGCATGAGATATTCCGGTGCACATTTATAAATGGAATATGGGGGAGCGGACGAGCGGTATCGCTTGGATATTAAATTAGTGTAAGCTTTGTGAGTGTTGAAGTAGTTGGCGTTTGCCGATTCTGACTACAGAGCACACACTTGGCGAGAGCTGATTTGGATTTCATTGTACGTCATCGTGGTTGTGGATGAATGGAAATTTCATTGAATGGAGAACAAGAGAAGTATTTCAGAGAATGATTTAATTAACAACGTAATGCAAACGTATATGCCACACGTTGGATTTAATCAGGAAACAAAACAGACGAATAAACTTAGCATATACTTGTGTATGTTTGTATGTGAGTGTGTAAAGGGTGACTCTGAAGTTTAGTGGGAATGCATGGGGTTTAATGTGAATAAGTGTTTACTTGTGTTTGGAGCGAATTTTGGAAAATTGTCTGTCGGAAACGTTTTTAGATGTTTTGCCTAAATGTTGGGCAGATCAGATCATACGGTTTTAAGACCAACAAAATTGTTACGTATACGCCTGGTTTGCGATAGAACTGTTAATTCTCTGCCTTTGCATCAAATTTCTTATAATACGACTCTTAGACCGTACCGAAAACTACGTTTTGTTACGTATACGCCTGGTTTGCGATAGAACTGTTAATTCTCTGCCTTTGCATCAAATTTCTTATAATACGACTCTTAGACCGTACCGAAAACTACGTTTTATTACGTATACGCCTGGTTTGCGATAGAACTGTTAATTCTCTGCCTTTGCATCAAATTTCTTATAATACGACTCTCAGACCGTACCGAAAACTACGTTTTGTTACGTATACGCCTGGTTTGCGATAGGACTGTTAATTCTCTGCCTTTGCATCAAATTTCTTATAATACGACTCTTAGACCGTACCGAAAACTACGTTTTGTTACGTATACTCCTGGTTTGCGATAGGACTGTTAATTCTCTGCCTTTGCATCAAATTTCTTATAATACGACTCTTATAGTGCTTACACACCGAATCATAAACTGAGTTTTCGCAAAAACACCTGAAACCTTCATCGAAAACCGAGTTTTCCCATACATTGTCAGTTCTCAAAACCTAGTAGGTTACGACGTAACCTTCTCATAACCACTTCGCAGACGTCATCACGTTGCAGGTTGTAAGAAAGAACACACCTTTTCATACATTCTACACGTATTCCACACGTCCCACAAAACAGCTGATGAACTCGAATTGGTGAAGCGAATTGGATCAAAACTTCTAACTCGATAATCCAAATACTTTCTCTACTGAATTCCAATCTTACCAATTTTATTTAAAGGCGCCGAAAGCTTACAAGTAAGAAGAAAATCGGAACAAAATCATATGAGAAGGCTGCAATCCGCTGTGCGGATCGTTGAATACGTTATCCTATTCCATCCTTAATATTAAAATGATCTAAGGAAGATTTGTTTATATTATCATAGCCAATGATCCAGCATCGAACGTTTTTTTTTTTTTTTCAAATATTTTAAAAATGTGCCCAGCAACGGTTTTTACTAAAAACGCCCCCAAATAATGGGCGTGGCAAAAACTTTATATGCACGAAATATAGATATAAATGCCGGTGATTAAGGATAGTGATGCGGTTATATGAGGACACAAGAGTTCTCACTGTAGCCTGTCAGTATCAACTCCTACTCTCACCTCCACGCTGGTGACTGGTGGGTGCCTAGTACCTCGACTGGAGATGGGGTATTAAACCCCTGTGGAAGGTCATTGGTGGCAGCAAACGAGAGAGGGGGGAGGAGTGTCCTCTCACTAAAGCACTCACTCTTCTAGCGGCAGCGGAGGAATTCCCTAGATGGAGTCAACGGTGGCGCCTACAGCCCCAGTTTGATCGAACTGGTGGTGAAATCCCTATATGAGCTGCTTCGACATATTTGAACACCAGGTCTATAGGGATTTCCAATACTGAGCCAGGGTATTGGAAACGAGTTGGTGGCGGAGGAGCCCTCAATGGGTCAACGGTAGCGCTCATACCCCAAAATGGGCTACTGACATCGGTATTTTTTCCGGCCCGCTGTCCTAGGGTCAAAACAAGGGCCTGGCCCTCCAGGTTGGGGGTTGTGCTTTGGGTTAACTACCCATCCACGGAAAAAAGAGTAAGTTACGAAGCAACCAATAGCCTCGGAAAGGACTGATATTATTGTTGACGACCATGCTAAACGAAAAAAGGACAACAACGTTCGTATCTGCACCTGGAATGTGAGAATATTAAACAGGAGAGGTGCAGGCGAACAACTAGCGGAAGCCCTAAACTGCTACAAAGCAGACATTACTACCATCCAGGAAATACGATGCGATGTGCCGTGCAAAAAGAGGATGAAAAACTGTGACATCTACTATGGACCATGTTATAGTGAGCAGAAACAGCGAATATTTGGATGCGGATTTGTTATAAGTGCCAGACTTAGGCAAGAAGTCTTATGTTTTCAAGACATAAGCGAACGCATTGTAACAATCCGCATCAAGGCCAAATTTGCCAACATAAGCCTTATATGCGCTCACGCTCCGACGGAAGAAAAAGATGATATAGCTAAGGATTGCTTCTACGAGCTCCTTGACAAAACCTATGAGCGACTACCAAAGTACGATGTTAAAATCGTGCTGGGAGATTTTAACGCAAAGATTGGAAGAGAAGACATCTTTAGAAGTATTGTCGGAAAACATAGCCTACACGACAACACGTCTGGTAACGGACTTAGGCTAATTGACTTCGCTACGGAACGAAATGCCATTATAGCCAGCATACGGTTTCCTCACCTCGATATCCACAAGGGTACATGGCGGTCTCCAGATCAACGAACAGTCAACCAAATTGATCACATTGCGATAGACAAGAGGCACGCATCAGTATTTTGGATGTCCGAACATTCCGAGGGGCTAACATCGACTCGGACCACTACCTTGTTGTAGCCAAGGTAAGGATGCGGATATCCACCACGCCACAAAAAAACAGAAATACTGTGAAAAAAATTAATGTCGGAAGACTGCAATCGCAAGAGACCGCCAAGACCTTCGCACAACGCGTATCCCTTAACCTCTCGACTCACAACATACCACCAGCATCTAATGTCGAAGAACAATGGCAACGATGCCAACAAGCCATTAGATCAGCCGCAACTGATGTGCTAGGTTTCTCGCGCCCACCAGCAAGAAACCCCTGGTTTGATGAGGAATGCCGACAGATGCTCGCAGCCAAGAACGAGGCCTAAAAGGCTAAGCTGCAGGTGAAGACGAGAGCTGCCGTTGTGCTCTATAGGCAAAGAAGAAGGGAAGAACATCGGCTTTTCAGCAAGAAGAAAAAAGAGCAAGAAAAGCGCGCGATCGAGGATATAGAAAGGTGCCACTCCAGGAACGATGTTCCCAAGTTTTACCAAAGTGTAAATCGTCAAAGCCAAGGATACAAGGCTCGAACAGAATCCGGTCGAGATGAACAAGGAAATATTGTAGTTGAGACACAGTCGATGCTGAGGATATGGAAGAACCACTTCTGCAGACTGTTAAACGGCGATGACGAACAACATTCCGCTGTCAGGCAGAACGAACCATTCAATATTGGCAACGACAGCGAAAACTGCCAACCACCCGACCTGAGTGAAGTGAGGATAGCTATATCTAAACTCAAGCTTAATAAGGCCGCCGGAAATGACGGCCTTCCCGCTGAGCTTTATAAAGCTGGCGGAGATGACTTCGTAAGCAACATCCACCCACTCATAAGCCAAATCTGGTCGGTTGAAAGCATGCCTGAAGAATGGAACCTCAGCATCGTTTGCCCGATCCACAAAAAAGGAGACCCTCTGAACTGCGCCAACTACAGAGGCATAAGTCTCCTCAACATCGCCTTCAAGATCCTATCTGCCGTAATATGTGAACGCCTGAAACCGTTTACCAACAAGCTGATTGGCCCTTATCAGTGTGGTTTTAGGCCAGGAAAGTCCACAACCGATCAAATTTTCACACTTCGGCAGATCCTGGAAAAAACTCAAGAAGTCCAAATCGATACCCACCACCTATTCATCGATTTCAAAGCCGCATATGACAGCATTTATAGAGACGAACTGTACAGAGCCATGTCTAGTTTTGGTATACCGCCCAAACTCGTCCGTTTGTGTAGGATGACGATGGATAATTCTCGCTGCTCCATCAGGGTCGGAAACGACCTCACCGACACATTTGATACCAAAAAAGGATTTAGGCAAGGCGATGCACTGTCATGTGACTTTTTCAATTTGATTCTTGAGAGGATTGTGCAAAACTCCCGAGCCAACACCAGAGGCACAATTTTCCAAAATTCGGTGCCACTACTAGCATACGCCGACGATATTGACATCATTGGTAGGACTCAACGTGATGTCATAGCCACGTTGGCTAGTATAGAGAAGGAAGCGGCAAAAATGGGTTTAGCAGTAAATGAGGGTAAGACTAAGTATATGCTGTCAACACGAAAGGACACACAACATCGACAAATTGGACAGAACATCACCATTGACAGATATAACTTTGAGGTAGTACGGGACTTTGTCTACCTCGGCTCCGCTATTAACTCTGACAACAACATCTCGTCAGAAATCAAACGAAGAATTACTCTTGCTCCCTGTTTCTTCGGGCTAAGAAGGCAATTTAGTAGTAAAGCCCTCACTCGAACTACTAAGGAGATCCTATATAAGACTCTTATATTCCAGTCCTGCTCTGCGGCGCTGAAGCATGGACCGTATCAAAAGCGGATTGGTCGATTCGAGAGAAAAATTCTTCGGAAAATCTTCGGTCCCGTTTGCGTTGACGGGCTATGGAGACGAAGATTCAACCACGAACTATACGAGCTGTACAGCGACATACCCCTAGTCAAAAAACTCCGCATTGGACGTTTAAGATGGCTAGGACATGTAGAACGAATGGACACCAATACTCCGGCTCGCAGAGTCTTCTATTCCCAGACAGACATCGGGCGCAGTAGAGGAAGACCTCACCTAAAGTGCCGCGCGCAAGTAGAAACCGACCGCAACCAATTTGGAGTACGCAACTGGAGGCAGTTAGAAAAGGGCCTTGTTAATTGGAGAGGCTTGTTGTTTGAGGCCCAGGTTTATTCCGGACTGTAGCGCTACTTGAGTAAGTATGTAAAAAGGGCCCGCATTCTTCAAGTCTTTATCATTCCATTGCTTGTTGTCAATTCTCTAACTGTCTGCAACATTATTGTCAAAGCACAATTCCATTTGACGCCATATGCAATATTTATGGTACATTCCCATCATAATTGGACATGTTCCGGATTTCAGATTTAGTAAGATAAATTTGATGAAGATTTGATATCATTGGTCAAAATGGTCGATTGACCAATGAGACAGAGCTTCATCTGAGATGTCTGACCAAATCTGAAATCCGAACACGGTTATGACTTATTTTGTTTACTACTACCCATGTAAAAGAAGTCAATGCAGTTCTGTCACTTGACTTGATTTAGTAAAATTCAGCGTCCCATTCAAAACTAAATAAAAGCAAAAAACGTGCCATCGGCATTAAGTCGAATAAGTCCCCCTATTGATTCACCTCCGTCCAACATACAAAAGTTAGAATTTGCAAACATTGTGTGTATTGTAATCTCGGTCAAAAATTCACTAATAAAACACTTTTCTAGCTTCTGACATTTTACTTGCCATGCAAATTTGTTTTTTTTTTCGTTCTGCTGCTCCTTTTGTATAAAAGTCCTCCTGAGGGTAAAAATCCAGAAACCATTTATCATGACAGCATTCCTCGAAAGTTACTCACATTTTGTGTTCCATTCATCAAATGTGTTTTTTTTTTTTATTTTTGGCGAACACTTTTTTTTTGACTTCCGATGGCAGGCCATTGGGTAAGCATTTCACGGATGCGAAGATGAATATGCATCCGCATTGTATGTGTGTGTCTATGTCAAAAACTCTGCCAGCAGCCGTGCGCAATGGTTAGAAACGGAAGAGGAATTTTAAATACCAGAAAGTCATTCTCTTATTGCATATTTTCCAGGACAAATTGAGTGGTGGACGGGAGGGTCCTATTCAAATATTTAGTGCTTAGGGATGGGGTGGTTTGCTGTAGCAACAGGAAGTGCGTTTGAGGCTTGCGTTTTGTATTTTTTTTTTTTGATGATGATATGGAATGGGAAATTATTAGACCTGAGCTTTTGAATATGGCATGTCATATCATTGAAAGTTAATCCACCCTTGAAGTATTCACTGTTGCCTGTTGTTTTGAGGAAGGATACGAGTTTTTAAGGGAAACGTTGATAGGAGTACACGTAGAGATATATTCATGATCGGGATCAAAAACGTCTTTTTTTTTTATTTTCATGAAGTATTCATGATTCCATACATGTAATCCTTATGAATATTGAAAACCAGACACTACTCGCAGTTTAGTGTCATCTTTTATAGTCCGCCCCTGGCAATGTCTATTAGCATTGTTTTTGAAGAGCTTGGTGAAGTGGTTCGTTGCTTAAGAAGAACAAGTGACTGGGTGGTATATAATGGATGGAAATATTTTTTATAAACTTAAAGTCCCTCTGGGATTCATGAATATAAAGCTAAATTCTAGTATAAGTGCTTAAAGGCGTCTGATTTTGGGAAGTTTGTAGTATTCGAAAGTTGTGGGTAGCCATGTTTTTTTTTTACATTGCTGGTGTACGAAATGCAAAGGTAGCTTGTACATGGTTTTCTTACCTCAATATCCATGGTGCTATGACTGTCTTCAGACCAACAAACGGACAATCAAAGTGACCACATATTGCGATAGATCAGAGACACCTATACATAGGGTGCACCATCTTCAATGTCGGAATGTGAATATTGAATAACTTCACTAAAAGACAATCGATTTCCATATGTGAGATAAATTTATTTGCCTTGGTCCTTTAAAATTTATTTGAAATAGTTTTTGAATACGACGTGAATCAAAGGGACAGCTCTATTAACCAAAGCAACAAGTGTTCTTTTTGATATTTTTTTTTATTACTTTTTCCAGCATTTCGGGGGGTATAGCACTAATATTTACCTTGAGGTCGTCAATGGTCTGAGGTTTACTGCCTTATACTTTGTTTTAAAAAAAAATCAGAAAACGAAGTCTATAGAGGTCATCTGTGTCATTTATCGGAAGGTGGTTCCACTGACAAAATGTTGGCACATATCGATTCTCGGCAACACTTTCTCCTACCGCTATATAATCAGTTCATTGGAATACCTTGGGCATTCATGAATGTTATATCGACGATCTCCCACTTTCACTTGTTCTCAACAAAATTCAATACCAAACGACGAATAGTGTTGTCAGATGGTGCTTGTTGGCCACGATAATTTTAACGATATGGACGATGAGTTTAGACAACTGAACGACTATTTTCACTATTTCGGCGCGCTGTAACGGTGCCATTGTCATTGTACTGAATCGTCGTTTCAAAAGTACGTCCACTCAAGTCAGTCGGTTATTAAATGTCAAAGTTATTCAGTATTAACATACCGTCATACTATATGGTGCACCCTGTAGCATTTTGGATGTCTTAAAATTCTGGAGAGCTAACATCGATTCGCAACATTCCTGGTCAACCTTCCTGCTTACTTAAGTGGCGTTCTAGTCCGCAATGAAACTAGACCTCAACCAACATACCTCTCCAATTGGCGTGGCCCTTAGCTAACTAACTCCAGTTGCGCACTTCAAGTTAGTTGAGGTCGGTTTCTACTTGTGCGCTCCACCACATAAGGCAAGGTTTCCCTCCACTACTGAGTCCGATGTCTGGCTGCAAATCGACAACTCTTTCACTTCCTTTAATATGCTTTACAATCCGGAATGAATCCGGCTCTCAACCAACATGCCTTTCCAATTAGCCTGGCCCTAAGCTAACTTCCTTCATTTGCGCACTTCAGGTTGATAGAGGTTTGTTTCTACTTGTGCGCGCTATTTACCGCGAGGTCTTCTTCTACTGCCTTCGACGTCTGGCTAAGAATCAAGGCCTCTGCTTTCTTTTTTGGTTGAATTTTCTTCTCTATAGCCCATCAACGCAGTCTGCAGGAGTGGTTCTTCCATATCCTCAGCATCGACTGTGTCTCATCTCTACAGGATCCTATTCGCACCTTGTATTTCTTGACTTAGAGGTCTTGAGCTTTGCTAAAACATACAGACATCTTTCATGGAGTGGCTCCACTTCTTCTTCGTTAGCGCGCTTTTCTTGCTCTTTTTTCTTTTTTCTGAAAAGCCGGTGTTTTTCGTCAGTATAGATGCTGGTAGTATGGTATTAATAGGGTAGTTAAAGAAAACGCGTTCTATAAATGCACAGGGCTAGCTTTGAAAGCCAAATTACCTTTACACAGACCTCCTCAAATACTTTGCGGCTTTATGGAAAAATTCCAAAAGACAGCTGATGTTTCCTTGCATAGATTTTCAATAATAACTGGAGTACCACAAGGATCAGTGCTCTCAACCACTCTTTTTCTGCTGCGCATTAATGATTTTTTGGCAACAATTCTGATTTTTCGTTTTGCAGATGATAGTAACAATATAGTCTACCTCGAGAGGCACACCTATAACCGCTATTTATGCCAACAAATCTGCTCTGTAAATAAAGATCTACAAAAGATTATAAATTGGGGAAAAGAAAAACTAGTTCAACTCAACTAAAAAAACGTCGATTTATCGTTTACTGAACCAGTGGACTCAAATTTATCCACCACACTGCGAATAGTCCTTTCGGTAGGACGATTATGACGTCCGTAAAATGGGAGAATGGATTGTGAGGGCACAGCCGGAAGACTTTGAGTTATTCCTTGTAGACTTTGTATATCACCTGTTCTCTAGGGAGACCAAACCGAACTCCCTTTCTCTGTACTATTCGTAGCTTCTTCTCGTTGGACAGACAAATTAAATTTTTCATTGTTTCATAGATTGGGGTTATGTATGAAATAGTACACCGGGTAATGGCAGCCACGGCTTTGCTGGCAAGTCCTTACTTTATTGAAATTTTCTATGACCGTTTCGTATAAATGTCTGAATTTCAGTAATACACCGCTCAATTTCCTCATTCAAGGCGTTGGTAGTCGTGGGTTTATTTGCATAGACCTTACTTCCTTACTAAATTGGCGCTACATTCCGGGATGAAGCTGGGCCTCAACCAACATGCTTCTCCAATTAGCCCGGTCCTTAGCTAACTGCCTCTGCCACTTGTGCGCGCCACTTAAGGCGAGGTCTTCCTCTACTGCGTCCGACGTCTGGCTGGGAATCGAAGACTCTGTGAGCCGGAGTATTGGTGTCCACTCTTTCTACATGTCCTAGCCATCTTAAACGTCCAATGCGGAGTTTTTTGACCAGGGGTATGTCGCTGTACAGCTCGTATAGTTCTTGGTTGAATCTTCGTCTCCATAGCCCGTCAACGCAAACGGGACCGAAGATTTTTCGAAGAATTTTCCTCTCGAATCTACCAAGGATTTCTTCATCCGCTTTTGATACGGTCCATGCTTCAGCGCCGTAGAGCAGGACTGGGATGATCAGGGTCTTATATAGGATCTCCTTAGTTGTTCGAGTGAGGGCTTTACTACTAAATTGCCTTCTTAATTGTCTCTAAATTGTCGGTGAGGTCGTTTTCGACCCTGATGGAGCAGCGAGAATTCTCCATCGCCATCCTACACAAACGGACGAGTTTGGGCGGTATACCAAAACTAGACATGCCTCTGTCCGTCTCTATAATTGCTGTCGTATGCGGCTTTGAAATCGATAAATAGGGGTGGGTATCGATTTGGACTTCTTGGGTTTCCTTTTGCAGGATCTGCCGAAGTGTGAATATTAGATCGGTTGTGGACTTTCCTGGCCTAAAATCACACTGATAAGGGCCAATCAGGTTGTTGGTAAACGGTTTCAGGCGTTCACATATTACGGCAGATAGGATCTTGTAGGCGATGTTGAGTAGACTTATGCCTCTGTAGTTGGCGCAGTTCAGAGGGTCTCCCTTTTTTGTGGATCGGGCAAACGGTCGGGTGGTTGGCAGTTTTCGCTGTCGTTGCCAATATTAAATGGCTCGTTCTGCCTTTTCTTGTTCTTTTTTCTTCTTCCTGAAAAGCCGATGTTCTTCCCTTCTTCTTTGCCTATAGATCTCAATGGCAGCTCTACTCTGCACCTGCAGCTTAGCCTTGTAGGCCTCGTTCTTGGCCGCGAGCATCTGTCGGTATTCCTCATCAAGCCAGGGGTTTCTCGCTGGTGGCCGCGAGAAACCTAGCACATCAGTTGCGGCTGATCTAATGGCTTGTTGGCATCGTTGCCATTGTTCTTCGACATTATATGCTGGTGGTATGTTGTGAGCCGATGGGTTAAGGGATACGCGTTGCGTGAAGGTCTTGGCCGTCTCTGGCAATTGCAGTCATTCAACATTTAATTTTCTCACAGTATTTATGTTTTTTTGTGGCGTGGTGGATATCCGCATCCTTACCTTGGCTGCAACAAGTTAGTGGTCCGAGTCGATGTTAGCCCCTCGGAATGTTCGGACATCCGGACAGCCTCTTGTCTATTGCAATGTGATCGAATTGTTTGACTGTTCGTTGATCTGGAGACCGCCATGTCCCCTTGTGGATATCGAGGTGAGGAAACCGTGTGGAGAAGTCAATTAGCCTATAAGTCCGTTACCAGACGTGTTGTCGTGTAGACTATATTTTCTGACAATACTGCTAACATCGTACTTTGGTAGTCGCTCATAGGTTTTGTCAAGGAGCTCGTAAAAGCAATCCTTAGTTATATCATCTTTTCCTCCGTCGGGGCATGAGCGCATATAAGGCTTATGTTGGAGAATTTGGCCTTGATGCGGATTGTTACAATGCATTCGCTAATGTCTTGGAAACATAAGACTTCTTGCCTAAGTCTGGCACTTATAACAAATCCGCATCCGAATAGTCGCTGTTTCTGAGCACATACACGGTCCATAGTAGATGTTACAGTTTTTCATCCTCTTTCTGCCCGGCCCATCCCATCGTATTTCCTGGATGGCAGTAATGTCTACTTTGTAACAGTTTATGGCTTCCGCTAGTTTTCCTGTTTAATGTTCTCACATTCCAGGTGTAGATACGAACGTCGTTGTCTTTTTTTCGTTAACAGGGTCGTCAACAATAAGATTAGTCCTTTCCAAGACTATTAGTTGCTTCGTACCATATAATTTTGTCCATGGGTGGGTAGTCAACCGAAAGCACAACCCCCAACCTGGAGGGCCAGTTCCAATTTATTAGATACCCCAAGGACACGGGGCCATCAGTATCTACTACGGGATTGATCGCTGCCGTTGACCTTACGGTTCATCCGCCACCATCTCTGTTCAAGGGGCCTGACTTACCCTTGAAATTCCTAGACAACCTGTTTTCCGGATATGTCGAAGCAGCTTATCTAGGTTCGCCTGGGACGGCAGACTGGGTATTCATTCCGCGCCATTCTGACCAGGGTGATTATATAGTTGCTGTTTGACGTCTTGTTATCAACACTCGCACTTATCGTTTAGCAAGTCAAATCTGGTTGGATGAGACCAGTACCCGATGGTAACCACTTGGATGTAAAAAAAAACACATTTGATGTGTGGTCAGAGTTGCAACCACTGGGCATTGCCAAGTTAAACCCATTCGGAGTTTACCTTCTTTCTACAACACCCAACCATCCCAATCATCCCAATCAACCGTTGGCAACGCAGTACGATTAAATGGCGCAAAATTCAAATTTTGCTTAAATTATGGGACACCCTTTAGTTGGACATACCACGTACCTCCGGCAACAGAATATCCACCCACAAAGGATATGTCAGCGCATAAAAAACACACACACACACACTCAGGTTTAACACTTCCTTTAATGGGATAATTGAAAAAAATATTTAACACAAAAAATACAAAGAATCTTACAACTAAATACCAAAACTGATTGGCTCGACAACATTAGACGAGTACCTCTGTTGCAACAACGCTGTTTTCAACTGAGTTGAGTATATTTTCAAATCTCTTCGCATCCTTTCCAAGTCTCTTACATCCTGAATTATACTTTTTTTTTGTTTAATTTATATTCGAAGCATGCATGGAAATGTTATTAAAAATTAAAAAGACTTTTATGAAAAACTCTTGAAATATTCTAAAAAGAAATCGTTTAAGGGAAACACTATAAAACAAGGAGTTGAAGGATTATTTTTGAAAATTTGGATTTTACTATTGTTCTTTGTCGTGTGGCACTTCCCAGTAGATTTCATCCAAATGTTGTTGATCCTTGTTTAGTTTTTTCATGCCAAGTAGTTTTAAAACGAGTCCTGCAGCAGAAAAATGTGGAATAAAATAAAAAAAATTACATAACTACGTGCAATCTAACTTACCGGCAAGTATCCCTCCAACAATAGCAACCAAAACCGTCAATGCGATTGCAAACAATTGATATCCACCCTGTACCATGGCAGTTCTTCCATAACCCTTAAATGACATCCCCTTGTTCAAACAAATGTCCTCTGATTAAAAGGGGCACACACTTACCCCAAGTATTTGAGTGGAGTTTCCACTCATTTCACTTGCATCGGCCATTGCTGGAAATATCCCCACCATCGAGTCCTTGTAAGCATCCTTCGTGACCAAGCAAGCGTAGATGGCTGAGGCGATTGCCGATATAAGTGCCGGCATACCGTGTAAATTATGCACTCCACACGTATCGTGTAAACGTAAACTCGATGTGATTGCCGGCTGCAAAAAGGATAACACTAATTACATTCTATACAAGGACAATTTATTTTTACAATCTAGTATTTAACTTGCAAGCTCACTTCTATTCAATAGATCATTAGCTTCCAATTCATTGGCAATAACACATACACTCCTGGTATAGTGTAAGATGTCCTTAAAAAAAAATTACCAGTACTCGAATGACTTTTACGCCCTCGCTGTCGCGCGTTTGAAGTTTTCTCCCATCTTGTTGGCAGAAGCGCGAGCAAAACGTGTAAAATCCCCTCGTTGCCACACTCAGACGACATATCCTTGTACTCCACCCCGTCCACACAACCAGGCAGAGTTCATTTGGGGAGCAATTTAGAGTCTCAAATTAAATAAATGTTTCATGTAATTTCTATCGGTTGTCGGTCCTCGACAGTGGGTGTGTGTACATATCCTTGATGGGTAGGTGTATGTGTACCATATATATTTTATAATTTACGACTACAGAGTGGAGTTGCCATCCCTATGAGCGAATGGCGATAATTCTAAATAATATATAAATCAGGATATTTTAGAATGCAAATTTGTCTCACAGGATGTGTGCCTGGGAGTCTGGTTATAGACTAACATCGTTTGGGTAGAAGACACACAAGGATGTGTCGACATATATATACAAGCTTGTGTGCATTATGTGTTATGAAGAGATCTGTGTGGCTGCTGCTGACGAGGACGACTAGGTAATGGCAGGCAAGGGTACCCATTGCGCGCCGATTACGAGCACTTTACAAGCTCATTCGAGCTCTATCTAGGTCTAGGAGTGAATGTTAGTCATTCGGTGTAGAGCAAGGGACATTAATGCAGGATTTGCATATGTGAGATGCTCAGGGTATAAATTGTCAATATGCTGGCGTGTATTACCGATGTTATGCATATTGATGCTAAAGGGATTTCATTCGCATTTTTCATCAGCATCATGATGATGAAGAGGAGCTGACGATGAAAGGGTATCCATTTCAAATAAAGTCGACTGGTGGAAGAATTATGCAAGTGAGATGTTTTTTTATCCATTCCAAGCTTGTATAGTCTGCTTTTGTTTTCTGTGGAAGGATTTGGATGAATACCCGATTTAATGAATTTAAGAACCTCGTTGGATCCAAAGTTAAGAAATTGTTAGCTTTAAGCCAGCTATGCGAATACCTTCAACTTGTTGTTAGAGATTCACTTTCAGGAAAGCACACTTACTCAGAGCAGGCATAGCTTCTCGCTTAGGGGGCCATTTTATTCATTGGCAGCCACCCGGCCATAAACGCAGTACTGAAATAATATCACGAAGACCTCTTGACCTCGAAGACCAACTTGGCTTGCAGGAAAAATGCCAATCTCTGCTGGGTGCCTAGTGTTACGTTAAAATTTACCGCAACAAGGCTCACTCTCTTGTCCTCTAAAATTCATTCGTTCCAAATCCGGATTTGGAGAAAGTGGTGGGCAGGCATGGTTCCATCAGCCAATGGTCCATGACCATATTTATTCGGAGAATGCACCCAATAACAGGTACAGCAAGTGATGCTACCCTCCGTGCGGTGATGCACCAGGTAGATTGTGGAGATCTAAGACGAAGAAACATAAGCGTGCGACAGGCGGTCCATGGGAACCCTAAGGATGGTGAGAGATACGCGATGGGTAGCGTCAGACAGGACGGTCTGAATGTATCAATGGGTGATGGAGGCAAGTCTCTCGTCGACCCTAACACAATGATGACATTTGACCCCTGGTAACTACACCTCAACGAAGCGTTTGCGCTATCGTATTATGGGCACAAACACAAAAGCTTCGATGGCAAGGAGCAGACGATCACCTTTTCACCTAATAAAGTGAGCAGCAGTTGAAGTCCAAATATACCCCTTCCACATAGCCGTAACTCTGAAACAATTTTTTGCCGCAATAGGCTCATTAGTAGTCCGGGCCTAGCTTTTTCTCACAACCATTCATGTGTGTGTGTGTACTTCTTGCAAGATGGCTGGATCTCCCATTAAATACCGGATCCGAATGGCTATTTTGAGATAAGCTTTTCATGACAATCGATATTAATCGGATAATTTGTCAGATCAGAACGAGAGGATGAAGACGGTCTATTTCTCCCAACGCTGGAGAAACGTAGGAGCAACCGAGGTGTTTAGGTGGACGGCTATATATAAACACTCTCGCCACAACAAAAACGAATAAACTTCGACATCAAAAACCCAGTAAACATCATGTTTGTAACATGAAAGACAGTCCAAAAACAACTGTCAATGTGTCCATATCCAAAGGCAGCTCTTATACTGTCCAGCAGCTGTCAAACCGTCCAACAGCGGTGTAAGGGGACAATGACATGTGTCCCAAACATCAGAGGCATCAACAGCAAAGGCCCGGAGTCAAACGTAAAAATCAATACGTGAAACCAACACGGAGGTCATCTTCTGCCCCTCCAAGCTCACTGCTGCTGAGAAGGAACGTTGGCCTCCCTCCACCCAACATACACTTTTGGATTGTTTGCGATCATTCAACCATAGGTACCCGGGCAAATGTTTGTCCAGGACTTACACCAGGGTTTTCCTAGAACACTGTAACGAATGGTTACGGGAAAACCCATGAATCGTGAAAACCCAATTGGTATTCCCAATTGTTAGGTAGCGATAGTACGATTCGGGAAAATACCTGTCGTCGATGCCGTAAAATCCACAGCAGAGGTATCGTACTGCAAACAGAGAGAGAGATGGAATGAAGACCTGGTTGTCGCCTTTGCTCCAGGAGGAGTTAAAGTGTTACTGCAATAGCAGCTCCCGGATCATTGTAATCAATAAAGAATCCCTCCCCTTAAAGAGAAAATTGGGGTTATAAGCTATGGCGTTGACTCCATCAAACGACTCCATCAGTCTACAAAAAGGATGAGCTGGATGCCGAAGCGGTTCCACCTCATACCACCGGTACGACTATAAGCGCCACCAATCCTGGTGCTGCTGTGTGTTTTCCATCTCTAGAAGATGAATCTGATTCATGGTTTTGGCCTATCTCGCCTACGACTATGTGAGACCCATCCCAAAAGAAAACTTGTGGAAGGCGATCGTCTGGTGCAATCTTGGGAAGTGATCCTAACGCAAACCACACAATCTGGGGCAGCTCTGGCATAAATGAACGAGGTGAGTTACTTTTTGATTATTATGGCAATGAACCAACCTATGCTGGGTGCCTGGGCATAGTGACATTCTAAGGAACTGTAAGGCTGATGAACTCGTTAGACAAGGGACCAAATTACTAGCTTACTAGCGCAGCATGCTTACAGCAAATCAAATCTCAGATGGAGTCTTTGCATGACGCACGTGTCAAATAACCAAACAAATTTGGCCAAATCTGGATTTAAGAAGATCCAAGCGACTGATTTCGCTTGCATACATTAGCGCCACCATAGATGTTACCTATGGACAGCTAGGCTGTCTTCTGCAGGAGCTGCATGGACGAAGAAGCGGAAGTGAGAAGTCTCCTCCGTTTCATTAACAGCTCAGAATGGTTTTCTCACAGGTAACGAGGAGAATGGACAATATCCACGTGGTATCCCCCGACCCGTGAAGAGTCTCTGCTTGAGACATCACTGCTTCTAGTTTTTAGACCAAGCGTTCTGGCATCCGCGATGGCTTGGTCTTTGAAACGGAGTTCGGTCTTCCTTGCCTTCTCGAACCTGGGGGCTAGGATTCGAAGATCCTCTTAGCTGGAGCATTTTTGTCCATTTGCTCGATTTGGCGGAGCCAATGTAGTCGACGTGTTTTGGCTTTTTAGACTACTACATCTTGGTACAGCTCATAGAGTTCACGGTTGTATCTTCTTCTCCATTCGCCCTCCTCGTGCACAGTACCAAAAATCCGCCGAAGTATTTTTCTTTCGAAGGAGCCTAGTATCAGCTCTCCCTTCTTTTGTAGAGCACACATTTCGTCCTTCGAGTTAGGAGTTTTGAGCCCAGTTGTTTCACCAAACCGAAGTAGCAACGGTTTCCTACGGTAATTCTTCGCCGGATCTCCACTAGGGTGTCATTCATGGAGTTTATGTTAACTCCGAGGTAGGTGAACTCCTTAACTACCTCGAAATTGCTGCTATCAAGAGTGACACTTTGTTCTAGGCGGTTTGTTGATAGCATGTACTTAGTCTTGTCCTCATTTACTTCAAGGCCAACGGATTCCGCCTGTTCTTCAATCGCCGTGAACGCTTTTATCACGGCACGTTGGGAGTGACCGATGTTGTCAATATCGTCCGCATAGCCCAAAGCTGGACGGACCTGTTGAAAATACTGCCTTCCGTGTTGACACCTCCCCTTCGCACTATCTGCTCCAGTATGAGATTGAAGAAGTCACATGATAGCGCGTCTCCATGCCGAAATCCGGTGCATATTTGGAATAGTTCGGAGGAGCTACTTCCAAACTGCTGAATCAGTTTTGCCGCCATATAGAGCTCCTGACGATGTATACGCGGCTTTGAAGTCGATGAATAGGTGGTGACTTTCGACTTGAAATTCGTTGGTATTTTCTAGAATTTCCTCAGTGTGAAAATTTGGTCTATAATCTGCCTAATCGGCACGTACCAGTGTGGCTTCCGGCAGAACGGTTTTAGACGTTCACACGGTACGTTGGATAGAATCTTGTATGCGACATTAAGCAGGGATATTCCTCGATAGTTCTTGCAAGGCATATGGAGCTGATAGTCCAGTCATCGGGCATGTTTTCTTCCACCCATACTTGGTTGATGATTCGGTGCATGCTCCATACCAAAACATCGCCACCGTATTTGAAAAGCTTCGCTGGTAAGCTATAAGAGCCTGCGGTCTTGTTGTTCTTTAACTTTTTTTTAGCTAGGCCAACTTCTTCTATCCTAGGTGGTGGAACTAGTTCTTCATTGAATGGACGTGGGTTCTCTTCTTGCCCTATCACTCCCTCTACATGACGTCTATTAAGCATCTGCTTCAACATACATATCTACTATTCCCTGCGCTTCAGTGACAAGGTTCCTTTCGCTGTCTCGAAGAGCCTGCGTTCCGGTTTGGAGCCAGCAGCCAATTGCTTGGCCTTTTTATAAAACCTTCGGTTGTTGTTACAATCGCGCTACTCTTCGAACTCCTTGAGCTGGGAAGCTGCGTAAGCCCTGTTCTTTCTACGCAGGGTCTTCTTTTCCTTTTTTTGTTTGTGATGACTACGACTAAGTATCCTTAACAAGTAGTTTACGCTTCTGTGGTGTTAATCGCGTTCGGTAGGTAGCATTCCAGTGAACGCACCTACTAATACCGTCATTACTTGCGGTTTTCCCTTATGGCGCTAGGTCGAACGGTCTTGTTCTTTGTAGTCGGCGCTCAAGGTTTGTCACGTCCAGTGGACAAATTATTTCATTATTGCAATGGACATAAATACGAGTACGAAGTTTACGAGCAAAGTTTGTTGCTTCGTTACTCACGGTAGCAATTCCTAGGGCTCTGTGAATATCGCTATTCCTTATATACCATGGAGCATTCACTATTGCTCTTAGGTTTTGTTTTGGAATGTTTGCAGTATAGCAATATTGCTATAGTCCGTACCAAATCAGTTGGCCAATCTACTGCGCAGGTCTCTTAAAATTTATTTTACAATATCTTAAATTGCTCTTAAATCCTCTCTCTGCGCATTCGACCGTTGGCAAACTAGTGCAAACCAAACCAGTTGGGCATTCTATTGCGCAGGTCTCTTTAAATTTATTGTAAAATATCTTAAATTTCTCTTGAATCCTCTCTCTGCGCAATCGACCGTTGGCCAACTGATTTGTTACGGACTATAGCTGTATACCGTATGTCCAACAAGGTTTAAGCACTTGCTTATACAGAAGCAGTTTGTTGTATATGCTTAGCATCGAGTATCTTCCGAGCAGCCAATACATTTCTCTGAGTCTGATTGCGAGCTCGTCCTGCTTTTTTTAACGTGTCGCTTCCACTTAAGTTTTGCGTCTAGGGCCATTCCTAGATATTTTGCCTCATTCGCGTATGGTATTTGTCCCGAGTTAATGAAAACAGGTAAGTTGTTTATCGTTTTGCGTACGTAAAGTTGACATGCGTTGACTTGGTCTCGTTCGGGGCAATTCGCCAGGTCTTTGTCCACTCACATACTTTGTTCAGAGCCCGTTGGAGTTTTCCCGTTGATGATTCCACTGACTCATCCATTGCGAGGATAGCTGTATCGTCTGCGAACGTTGCTACGATGGTCCCTTCTTCTTGTGGTATATCTCTTGTGTAGAGCAACAATAGGATTGGCCCGAGAACACTTCCCTGCGGAACACCAGCGTTGATTTCTTTGAATTCTGAGTATTCAGTCTCATGTCTAACACGAAACAGTCTCTTTTCAAGGTAGGATTCCAGTAGTTTGTATAATTTTGTCGGTAGGATTGTCCTTAATTTATACCTTAGACCTTCGTGCCATACCTTTTCGAAAGCTTGTGATACGTCAAGAAAAGCGGCAGAGGAGATCTTTTTCAATTCTAGAGCATTTTCAATTTCATTAGTTATTCGACAAACCCGTTAGCTTTTCTTATTGGTTGCGAGTGTATTTTGGGTTTCCGTATGGACTTCAAAGCTTTCCATAGTGAGTAGTTTGAAGTCTTATCAGCAGTCAAGCCCTCGAGGTATGTAGAAGTCTCGCGATTTCTTAAATCTTGTAGCTCATTCTTGAGTTTGTTACAGAGATAGTTCAGATAAGTTTTATCAGTGGGTGTGCGGGAATGTTGCCATCTCTTGCGCGCTCTCCTTTTTTCTCGTATAAGGTCCTCGATTTCCGGCTGGTATTTGAATTCATTGTTGCTGCGTGTTGCTGTCTTCCGGAAGGGAGTGTTTATCCACGCTGCGCTCTGAATGTCTTCCACGAGATTGTCGATTTCGTCTTCTATTTCGAGCGGTGTGTTTAGTGGCACATTTAAAGCAACATTTTCCTTGCAGTCTTTTCTGAAAAGATCCCAGTTGGTTTTTTTAATAGTAAGCCTAGGAGGTCCTACTTTTCTTGCTAGACTTTTGTCCATTTTCAGAGTGACTGCTGAGTGGTCTGAGCATAGATCATAACATTCTTCGACTTCCGACTAGCCGACTAGGTCAGGGATTTTATTTTTGTCAGTTGGCCAATACGTTGGCTTTTCCGTCGAATAAAAGTCCACTCCGCGCTTCATACAGGCTTTGTACATTAGTCTGCCTTTCGTTGAAGCACATCTTGAACCCCAAAAATGTGTTTAGCGTTAAAGTCCCCACCGATGATAAAATTAGACTCGAATAAGTCAATGAGTCGATCGAGGTCGTCGTCTACCAGTCTATATCCCGGAGGGAAGTAACTAGATCCGATGAGGTAGTCTAAATGGTTTACTTTTACAGAGACTGAAATTATTTGCATAGAATCGAGTTCTATTGTAATGTTTTCAGAGTGCTTCATACATTCATTGATGTAAAGAGAGAATCCTCCTCCCGCATTTTCCGAAGGATGATGCGCGTGATAATCACTGTAACCTTTTATTTTGGGTCCAGCTCCCTTTTTTAAGGTAGGTGAGTGCACAGAGGAGAGTTTCATACTCAGGCGCTCCTTGTATGCTTTGGCTACTCCACGTGTGCTAAGGCGTCCAACGTCGAATTTCTTCTTCTGAGCAGTTCGCAGCTTCTTCTCGTTGGACAGCCGAACTCTGAATTCAGCCGCGACAAGAAAATGGTCAGAGTTGACGTTCGCCCCTCGGAAATTGTGCACGTCGAGGATGTTGGATGCGTGCCTCGCATGCTTGATTTGGTTGGCGGTTCGACCGTCTGGGAGCGCCAGGTTGCTGTGTGGATAGAATGGCCTTGTGAACCTAGTGCTACTTATTACCGTATAACGAGCTGCTGCAAAATCTGTTAGTCGATAGCCTTTGTCTGTTATCGTTTCGTGGATTCTGTGCTTACCAACTACACCGCCAAAGTTGTTTTCCTTTCCTACTTTAGCATTGAAACCTCCGAGTACTTTTACATCATACGCCGGACAGGCTCCGTAGGCTCCATCCAGGAGTCATAATATATGTTGGGATCTTCAGCCTCGTCGGTAGGGGCGTGTGTACATATTAGGCTTATGGTTTGGAACGTAGCTTTGATGCGGATCACAGAAAGGCGATCACTTATCGGCTTGAAGCCAACGACTTTTTTCCTAAGCCGATTTCCCACCACGAATCCGCATCCTAATACATGCAATCTTTTGTTGCAGTTGTAATAAATGTCGCAACTTTTTCTCTTCATTATACCTGATCCTATTTTTTTTTTATAATTGGCGCGCGCTAAAGGGATTATTAATACCCTTATGGTGTTTAAGCACAGCGCGGGCATCAAGGAAATACAGGAGTAGAGAAGAGGAGATACCGATGTGCGTTGGTTTTGAATTTCTGTAAATTGTAATGGAGAGGAAAAACTGAGTTTGGTAAAGCATTCCACATTCGTGTTGTTCGGTTAAGGAATGAATCTCATAGAATTTCATAGAACGTCCGAAGATAGGCTTTAGGCTGAACTGATTAGCATTCGTGGTACGGCGAGTATTACGGTTGAATTGTTGAAGGGGCGGAATGCAGCTGGCTATTTCGTTAGAGCATTTGTTGTTGTAATAGCGGTAAAAGAGTGTAAGCAGGAGACATTCCTACGATGTTCGAGCGAAACTATGGAGTTCGCTATGGTTGGATCTCCTATCAATTTTATCGCACGATTTTTTTTTTTTTTTAATTCTGACATGCCTATGCAGTAATATACACATCGACCTAAAAGATCTATTGTGCTTGCCGTCAGATGCTTTTTAGGCTAGTAGCGCTTCTACTTTCCTAATGTAGCTGATAATACTTTCAGCCGAAGATTTCCCCAGTTCTTCGGGACTTAAAAATTCCCTGAAGAAAGATTCTCTTCTCATACCGTAAAGGGCCGGGCATTCACATATGATATGCTCGGCTGTTTCGTCTTCTTCTAGACATAGTCTGCACTCCGGTGAGTCGACTAGACGAGTTTTTTTTAGGTGATATCGCAGACCGTGATGACCAGTTAGGTAGCCTACTAAGTTTTTGATATCGTGCCTGCGCAGATTTAGTATCTTGTTGGCATCTGATTTGAAGGGCTGAATAGCTCTTTTGGCCTGCCTTAGGCCTGGGATGTTTCCCCAGTATGAAACACATCTGTTTTGTTCCCAGTTTTTTAATACTAGATTTATGGCTGATTTGGGGATTGCACAGAAGGGTTCAGGTCCAATGAAGGGGGTTTCCGAACCTTTTCTGGCTCCCTTATGTCCGGGGACCCACCATAGTTTGGTTTCGTTCCTGGAACTGAGTGTTTGGAGGGAGTTGAAGCAGTGTAGTACTGATTTGGAGCACGATTTTGTATCTAGTAGGTGCAATGATGTTTTGGCTGCACCTGACCATATGTGGGCGTTGAACTCAAGTTTGGGGCGTATGTACGCTTTATATATTGAGGCCAGATCAGAAGGGGTGAAGTATTTCTTACATCGATTGAGGAAACCTAGACATTTTGCTGCATTTTTGGCGATTTCGAATATGTGGTCGTTCCAACGAAGGTCGTTACTAACACACATACCGAGCATGGAAAGTTTTTCGGTTTCGACGATGCAAGTGCCACTCATGGATAGTGGCTGTAAAGTTTGGTTTCGCTTGGATGACAGAAGACAGCATTGCGTTTTGGAAGCATTAAATTCCACTCTATTAGATTTACCCCATTTAATTATGCTGTCAAGGTCGGAATTTAATGAACTTAACATATTTTGTCGTTTTTCTTCCACATCCGAAGATGAGGGGCGTGAATTCGAGAACGAATATGAAAAGCTGAGGGTACTGTCATCAGCGAAGGAATGTATTGGATTAGAAGTTGCAGACAATTGTTCATTAATAAAAATGAGGAAGAGTGTCGGAAACAAAGCTGAGCCTTGTTGAACACCAGCATTTATTTGGTGAGTAGCAGACTTGAAACCGTCCAAAACTACTTGAATTGAACGTTTCGAGAGGTAGTTTCTAATCCATTGAAGAAGATTATCATCGATACCAAAAGCACGCATTTTCGACAAGAGGGCTTGATGCCAAACCCTGTCAAATGCCTTTGAAATATCAAGTGCAACGATCTTGTTTTCGCCACCAAGGTGGATTGATTGGTTCCACTTTTCGGTGAGATATGACATCAAATCACCAGTGGACCTGTTGCTACGAAAACCATATTGTCGGTCATTGAGGAGTTTTCGTGATTCAAGATATTTCATAAGCTGACGGTTTATCAGCGTTTCCATGACCTTGGAAAGAAGGAACGTAAGTGCAATTGGTCGGTAGTTGGAGAGAGAAGAAGATTCGCCTTTTTTGGGGACGGGCTGTACAAATGCAGTTTTCCATCGACTCGGAAAGAGTCCTGATGAATAGGAAAGATGGAAAAGCTTACGCAGTGGTTTTGCCAGCATTGAAGAACACCTCTTCAGAATTAAGGGGGAGATACCATCTGGACCAGACGATTTGTGTATGTCAAGATCGATTAATACTCTTGCGACTGTACGAGTACGAAAGTGGATTGGTCCCATAAAATGTTCTACGTTCTCTAGTACAGGGGGAGACTGGGCACAATCTGGCAGCGTTGAATTGGCTGCAAAATGAGCAGCGAGCAGATTGGCTTTGTCTAGAGAGGTGACAGCTGGAATGTCATTGTAAATGAGCATTGGGATGGAAGATGAGGTCGAATTCTTAATGTTTTTTTACAAACGACCAAAAGTTTTTACTACCTTTGGGACATAGTAGAATTTTTTGCCTCAACTTTTGGTCGTGGAAGAATTTGACACGCTTAATGTGGGCATTGCAGTGATTTTTGGCTCGTTTGAATTTTAAACGGTTTTCTTCAGTCGGGTTGGCTTTATATGACCGAAAACATAACTCTTTCACCCTAACAACCTCTTTACAGCTCGAGTCATACCACCCGTTTACCTTCGGTTTGATACTCTTTATCCGGTAAGGGATACAGGATTTCATACCCAGGAGAATGGTGTTAGTTATCGCATCAGCCGTAGCATCCACGTCATTATCGAGGAAGCATAATGACCAGTTAAAGTTCTTAAAGAAACCGTTTAGAGCTTCCCAGTTGGCTTTCTCGTAATGCCATACAGTTCTGTTAGGAATTTGTTCTTTAACTATGTGGTTGGAGTACGAGAAATTAGCTGATACGATACAGTGGTCTGACGTGCCTAGAGGCGATAATACATTTATGGTGTATTTGTCGGGGTGAGATGTTAAAAACAAGTCCAGGGTGTTGGCGGCTTGACTATCAATATCCGGAATGCGCGTTGGCTCATTTACAAGCTGAGTTAAGTTGTTTATGTCAGCAAAGATCTCGACATACCTTCCACGAAGAATTGTGTACATTGAAATCGGCCGTAATGACGATTTCAGTGCGAGGGTGTAGGGATACAATTCTTGAGATGGAGTCAGATAGCGCATCAAACTCGTTAAAGGTAGATTTGCTATCCTGGTATGGGCTTCTATAAATGAAACAGTAGTGAATTAATTGCCTACGGACATGGAATTTCAGCCATATAAAATTAAATTCCGGATTGGAACATTGGCCTATCCATCGTATCTCCTGGATTGCGGTTATATCTGCATTGTACCACGTGAGGAAAGATTAAAGTTTTTGAGTAGCACCCGGGGTGTAGAGTGTTCGTACATTCCAGATACATACTCTCATATCAAAGTCCATTGACGTTCCGGGTCTTGTTGCATATGAGGAGTTTCATTATCCGAGGCTGGTTGTGTGTCTCTCACAACTATTAGTTTATCCATGGTTGGGAAATTACCCCGACGACACAATCGCCAAACTGGAGGCCCAGGCCCTTGTTTTGACCCTAGGACAGCGGGCCGGAAATACGGATGTCCGTAACCCATTTTGAGATATGAGTGCTGCCGTTGACCCATTGAGGGCTCCTCCGGCACCAACTCTTTTCCATCACCTTGGCTCAGTATTGGAAAACCTTATAGTCGCGCGGTGTTAAAATATGTCGAAGCAGCTCATATAGGAATTACAATTATCAGTTCGATCTAACTGGGGCTGTAGGCGCCACCGTTGATTCCATCTAGGGAATTAATCTGTAAAGAGTGGGTATTTTAGTGAGAGGATACTCCTCCCCTCTCTCGTTCGCTGCCACCAACGACCTTCCACAGGGGTTTAATACTACATCTCCAGTCGAGGTACAAGGCACCCACCAGTCACCAGCGCGGAGGTGAGATTAGGTGAGAGGCTAGAGTGAGAGCGCTTGTTCTCATATAATCGCATCCCTACCCTAAAGCACCGGCCCATGTGGTATCACAATAGACAAAAAAATTGGTCTTAGTGTGCAGGCGAATTCGCTGGCATCCACTAAAGGGTGATCCATTTCGAGGTTCCCTACTTTTTTAATGAAAAAAACACAGAAAATTCAAATTTAATGGAGAATGTTTATTATCATTTGAAAGAACATTCTTTGGCATTTATTTTTTGAAGATTATGTCTATCAAATGTTGGCCGTTGCTACGTCGCAGATGGTCTATCCGTTGAGTCCAATTTTCGATCACTCGTTCGAGCATTTCGACTGGTAACTGGCGAATGACACGCGTGATGTTTTCCTCCAAGGCCTGAATCGAAACGGGTTTGTCGGCATAAGCTTTTGACTTTACATATCCCCACAGGAAAAAGTCTAACGGTGTGATATCACACGATCTTGGTGGCCAATCGACCGGCCCAAAACGTGAAATTATGTGTTCACCGAAATGTTCTCTCAATAAGTCCATTGATTGATGCAATGTGTGGGAAGTGGCGCCGTCTTGCTGAAACCAAATGTCACCGAGATCACGAGCTTCAATTTCAGGCATCAAATAGTCGGTTATCATGGCACGATAGCGGTCGCCATTGACGGTTACGTTCGCACCGGCATAATTTACACACTCTCAGCTACGGCCGCTATATTTTCTTCACAGCATGCTGGACGTGGTCTATTCGGTCGAATATTATCCAATAATGAATGCTGGGTCTCAAAATGGGTGATGGTGTTGCGAATAGTACGCTCATTAGGCCGATTTTGTTGACCATAAGTTGAGCGAAGTGCACGAAACACATTCCTCACAGAACGTGAATTTTCATAATAAAGTTGAACAACTTGTAAACGTTGTTCACGCGTAAGTCTTTCCATTATGAAATGCCAAACAAAAATAAACAAAAATAACATGACAGCAAGACACGACTCACACGTGATCTGTCAAAAAAGGCTATTGAAAAAAGTATCTCTACTTGGAACACCCGTTATAACCTAACCTAACCGAACCTAACCATATTGAATAAAATCCACATGGCAACTTGACACGACTCATGCAACATTTCAAAAACCCATTTTGAAAAAAATACCTCCCGTTAGTTTGCTTATTTTTCTCCTTCAATGTAAACACAAATGATACGCGTATTTGTAGGCTTGAAAAAAACTGGACAGGACCCACACCCCAATGCACAAGAATACCCTTCCCCGAAGGCGAAGCCAAATCAATTCAAAATTATTAAAAAAAAAAAAACATTCCATATGCCGAAATTTATCTGGTTCCGGTTAGTTCTACAAAATGAATATGTACAAGAGTTAGGTATTTGAAAAATGCACTCAATACAGACTCAATAAACTAACAAAATGGAGAAGACAGTCCAAATTTGTTGAACGGAATTGCCATTTTGGTTATGCAACATGGAGTATCTGCACCCTAATCGCCGGACCTACCCAACCCCACACAACTTGCATCGCCCTCATAATTCAAATGTTTAAATAATAACTGTAAATTGTAATTCCCTGTTGATCGACCGGAGGGAAAGGATACGAATTTAATATTATTTATATCTAATTTATGTGTTCTCATTCGGGTGTGTGTGTAAGCCGATGGAGCAGAAGTATTTCAAAACTATTTTGGCTGCGGGCAAAATGAACAGAAATTTTGTAATTAGACCGGAAAAAGGCAAATATAGGATGCTTCCAATATGGAATTCTATTAAAATGGTATTTGCTGGGCATTCAGTTCCACAAATTGTAAATACACAACCCCCTGTGCTGGCGGGGATGAATCTGTGTAACTAGATGCATCTTTGTACTTTTTGCTGGCAGGGAGAGTAATATATGAATGCATGGGTAGGAGTAGGGGATTTCACTAGCCATATATAGATGCTCTTTTAATTAAACCCATCAAGTCCATTTTATGCGATTGAGTGTTTAATCATACAGCCGATTCGGGTTTACCAGGTAAGCAACAAGTTGACATGTGCGGATTTGAAGTGTTGCCTGTGTTAGTCTGCAAAAGGACATGGACAAACAAATTACATCCGTTTTGCAGAATACCAAATTGGATTTGATAGAATTCACACAATCACATGCCGTGGGATCATATTTTCGAAGTAGAATTGCATTTGGCGGGCCACATTGGAGTGTGCCTAGCGCTAGAAATATGTTTTGATAGTCCATTTCGAAATGTGTGTCAGCTATACGTCTTGGGGCAACAGGAGACAGCCCCTAGTTTTTTCTCACAACCATTCATGTAGACTTCTATATTTGTACATAGAGAAATCACAAAGGAAACTTACTTACTTAAGTGGTGCTATAAAGTCCCGAATGAACATGGACCACAACAAATTTGCCTCTACAATTAGCCCGGTCCTTAGGTAACTGTCTCCGGTTGAGCACTTCAAGTTGATTGAGGTTGGTTTGTACCTGTGCACGCCACTTAAGGTGAGGTCTAACTTTACTGCGTCCGACAACGTCTGGCTGGAAATCGAAGACTCTGCGAGACGGAGTATTGCGTCCATCCGTTCTACATGTCCTAGTAATCTATAACGTACAATGCGGAGTTTTTTTTTTGATTAGCGGTATGTCGCTGATCAGATTGTATAGTTGTTGGTTGAATCTTATTCTCCATAGTCCATCAACGCAAATGGGACTGAAGATTTTTTGAAGAAGCTTTCTCTCAAAACGACCATGGATTTCTTCAAAGACTTTTGATACGTTCCATGCTTTAGCGAAGTAGAGCAGAACTGGGATAATCAGGGTCTTATATAGGAACTCCTTAGTAGTTCGAGTGAGGGCTTTACTACTAAATCGCCTTCTTAGCTCGAAGAAACAGCAGTTGGCGAGAGTAATTTTTCTATTAATTTCTGACGAGATGTTGTTGTCAGAGCCGAGACGGACAAAGTCCCGTACTACCTCAAAGTTATATATGTCAATGGTGTCGTTCTGTCCAATTCGTCGATGTTGTATGCCTTTTCGTGTTGACAGCATATACTTGGTCTTACACTCATTTACTGCTAAACCGATTTTTGCCGCTTCCTTCTCTATAGTAGCAAACGTGGATATGAATTCACCTTGAGTCCGACCAGTGATGTCAATATCGTAGGCCTATGCTGGCAGTTGCACCGATTTATGAAAGATGTGCTTCTGGCGTTGGCTCAGGAGTTTTGCACAGTCTTGTCAGGAATGGCATGTCTTGCCTAAGCCTTTTTTTGTATCGAATGAGTCGGTGATGGAGCAGCAAGAATTATCCATCGTCATCCTGCACAGACGCACGAGTTTGAGCGGTATACCAAAACTGGCTTTATATAGTTCGTCTCTATAAATACTGTCGTATGCGGCTTTGAATTCGATGAATAGGTGGTTGGTATCGATTTGGACTTCATGCTCCGACGGAGGAAAAGATTGGATTGCTTCTACGAGCTCTTTGACAAAACCTGTGAGCGACTACCAAAGTACGATGTGCTTGTAAATACGCAAAAGTAGGAAGAGAAGACATCTTTAGCAGTATTTTCAGAAAATATAGCCTACACGACAGCAAAATATAGCCTGGTAACGGACTTGGGTTAATTGAATTCTCCACGGAACGAAATGCCACTATAGCCAGCACACGGTTTCCTCACCTCGATATCCATAAGGGGCGGTATCCAGATCAATGAACAGTCAAACACATTGATCACATTGCGATAGACAAGAGGCACGCATCCAGCATTTTGGATGTCTGAACTTTCCGAGGAGCTAGCATCGACTCGGATCACTACCTTGTAGCAGCCAAGGTAAGAATGCGGATATCCACCACGCCACAACAATCCAGAAATACTGTGAAAAAATTTAATTTCGAAAGACGGCAATCGCCAGAGACCGCCAAGACCTTCGCGCAACGCGTATCTCTTAACCTCTCGACTCACAACACACCACCAGCATCTAATGTCGAAGAACAATGGCAATGATGCCAACAAGCCATTAGATCAGCCGTAACTGATGTGCTAGGTCTCTCGCGACCACCAGCAAGAAGCCCCTGGTTTGATGAGGAATGCCGACAGATGCTCGCAGCAAAGAACGAGGCCTACAAGGCTAAGCTGCAGGTGAAGACGAGAGCTGCCATTGAGCTCTATAGGCAAAGAAGAAGGGAAGAACATCGGGTTTTCAGCAAGAAGAAAAAAGAGCAAGAAAAGCGCGCGATCGAGGATATAGAGAGGTGCCACTCCAGGAACGATGTCCGCAAGTTTTACCAAAGTGTAAAAGGTCAAAGCCAAGGATACAAGGCTCGAACAGAATCCTATCGAGATAAACAAGGAAATATCGCAGTTGAGACACAGTCGATGCTGAGGGTATGGAAAAACCACTTCTGCAGACTTTAGGCAGAACGAACCATTAAATATTGGCAACGGCAGCGAAAACTGCCAATCACCCGTCCTAAGTGAAGTGATATTTATCGATTTAAAAGCCGCATACGATAGCATTTATAGAGTCGAACTCTGTCTAGTTTTGGTTTACCGCCCAAACTCGTTTGTGAAGGATAACGATGGAGAATTCTCGCTGCTCCATCAGGGTCGAAAACGACCTTACCGACAATTTAGAGACAATTAAGAAGGCAATTATGTAGTAAGGCCCTCACTCGAACTACTAAGGAGATCCTATGTAAGCTTCTGATCATCCCAGTCCTGCTCTACGGCGCTAAAGCATGGACCGAAAAGCATGGAGAGAAAAATTCTTCGAAAAATCTTCGTTCCCATTTGCGTTGACGGGCTATTGAGACGAAGATTCAACCACTAACTATACGAGCTGTACAGCGACATATCCCTGGTCAAAAAACTCCGCATTGGACGTTTAAGATGGCTAGGACATGTATAACGAATGGACACCAATACTCCTGCTCACAGAGTCTTCGATTCCCAGCCAGACGTCGGACGCAGTAAAGGGAGACCTCGCCTTAAGTGGCGAGCACATGTAGAAACCGATCTCAACCAACTTGGAGTGCGCAACTGGAGGCAGTTAGCTAAGGACCAGGCTAATTGGAGAGGTTGAGGCCCAGGTTCATCCACTTAAGTAAGTAAGTATCCTCACTTCACTAAGGTTGGATGGTTGGTAGTTTTCGCTAATGCCGGCAATATTAAATGGTTCGTTCTGTCTGACAGCAGAATGTTGTTCGTCATCGCAGTTTAACAGTCTGCAGAAGTGGTTCATCCATATTCTCAGCATCGACTGTGCCTCAACTACGATATTTTCTTGTTCATCTCGACAGGATTCTGTTCGAGATTTGTACCCCTAGCTTTGACGTTTTACACTTCGGTAAAACATGCGACCATTATTTCTGGAGTGGCACCTCCCTATATCCTTAATAGCACGCTTTTCTTACACTTTTTTCTTCTTTCTAAAAAGCCGGTGTTTTTTATTGTCTATAGAGCTCAATGGCAGCTCAATTTATTGTTACAATGCATTCGATAATGTGTTGAAAACATAAAACTTACTAGCTCATCGAATTTCCTGGATGGCAGTATTGTCTTTGTAGCAGCTTAGGGCTTCCGATAGTGGTTCGGCTGAACCTCTCCTGTTTAATGTTCTCACATTACAGGTGCAGATACGAACGTATCGTATACGTATACTGTGGAAGTAAAAAGGTCGCACGTGTATTTGGTATCCAAACGGCGCACCTTAGAGCTAGTTGTGTTTCGAACATCCAAATTAACTAACTGACTCACTATCTGAATTTTCCGATCTGTATTTCTCTATCGGAATGTGAAAGTCCTTATAGGTACCTACTCTCTTATATTTCAAAATTTCATTAGTGGATTTCTTCCTGGAGCCAGTCAGATTGAGTTAGCTCTTCTTCCAGGATTTTTCTAAGACTACCTAATCCGGTAGTGTTTTTTTGTTTCGCTGCTAAAAAATCAGCATGGTGAACTTTTTCGTCCCTGGGTTTCTTTTTAAATGTTTACTGACACATAGTCTGTAACCGTCGTCCATTTTACTCGACCATTTTGCCAAACGTGTTCTGGTTTGTTTTCTTGATGCTTCTTGATGTTGGACAAATATGTTATCTGTCCGCTGTCAACTACCTTTAATTACCCCATAAAAGCTAATACGTCATCGCTTGCTTTGTAAATAGCAAATGTAGCTATCGCATATTAGAAAAAGCTATTCCCATAGCCTTTTCAACTTTTTATCATAAAAAAAAATTAGTGACTCCCTTTAAGTAGGTTCTGGTGGACATGTTAGTTTTCTGCAACAAGTGTAGCCTACCCCTCCTCCACCCTTATAAATATATATTTCCTTGTCAGTCCACTTAAAACAACAGAAAATCACACAAACAAACATATTTACCAATACAAAAAAAAATTTAATATTCAACTCACCGTCAAGAATCGATATCCGAGGACTGATACAGCTCCTGCTATGATTCCAATTAATATAGCACCATGCGGCCCAATAAGCAAATTGCAAACCGAACCAACAGCAACACCTCCGGCTAATGTCGAATTCTGTACATGCACCATGTCCAATTTGTTCTCATGGCTGACAAGTGCGGACAGGACGAACGTGGTGACTGCAACAATATACAATGAGAAAGAGGATCGTATTTTGTATTCAACAACAAGAAAGGACGAAACAAAAAGTAAAGAGAAATAATGTAAAAAAAGGAACCCCATCGCTCCCTGAGTCACAGCACCATGGCGTGAAGCTAAAGCCCAACGAACACAAACAATTCTGTCACACACATTGTGGCGGTAAGGAGGTCGACTGAATGAAGTGTCCTTATTGTGCAAAAACAATGAATTTCCATATGAAAAGCGGCACAAAAGCCGAGCAACAAAAAAGGCGCAGAAAATAAACACTTTCCCCCCAATGAAGCCTCCCCCCTCCAACCATCTGTTAGCGTTTTACAATGTTTACAACATGCCACCTAAAATGCAGCACACGCTCTATACCGCGAGCCGTATATCTATACGCGACGCGGGCAGATCGTATCCGTATGAGTAGGCGTGTAAGGCACGGCGAGAGGAGCCTTTAGATGTGTGTGCACAGTTGTTGTTCTTGTTAATGTTGTCATGTTCAATGGCATTCACAAAGGATAATGAGGTGCTATAGTGCGACAACCTCATTCGCATTGTGCAATCTGCATCTGCATGTGCATGTTCAGTGAGTTTGTGTGGCGTTAAGTACGCAAAATATCCTGTGCGGGTGTAATAGCTAAGGATACTATACCGCCAACCAGTCATATATATAGCGACGCAGTGTCAACGTTTAACGGTGTAATGCAAGGCAAATAACAACAGCTTACAAAATGTTTTACAAACAATGACTACTCGACTATACAGAATCAGGAGCAGCAGGAGCACCACCGCCAACAACAACAACAACAACAATGCCAATTGTTTAGTAAATGTGCTCATAATTAAAAGTGTCATTGTTACTGTAGTTGGCGCACGGTATGTGCCGACTTGGAGAGCAAGGATATCATAATCATGCTGCTGTGAGGACATTGGGAGGCGCGTCTTTGTTTGCGACTGAGAATTTATTTTTGTACGGCTTTAGCTTTAGAGACTTTAAGTCAGTAAGAGTGACTTGAACCAACGTATTATTTCAACTATTTAGGGGTTTTCTGATAGATTTCAGGCTGCTAACCACTGGCTTTTTAGGGCTCTTAGGAGCACTTTTAACAATGTGAAAGCAGAAGCAATTGCCAATGCACTCTCGGATTTAAATGTTGATGACTAGCTAGGAGTGACTACACATCAAATGTGCTTATTTTTACCTCCAAGTGATAACCATCGGGTACTGGTCTCATCCAACCGGATTTGACTTGCAAAACGATAAGTGCGAGTGTTGATAACACGACGAAAAACAGCAACACTATAAACACCCTGGTGAGAATGGCACGGATGAATACCCGGCCTGCTGTCCCAGGCGAACCTAGATGAGCTGCTCTGACATATTCGGACAACAGGTTGTCTAGGAATTTCAAGGGTTAGTCGGGCCCCTTGAACAGAGATGGTGGCGGATGAACCGAAAGGCCAACGGCAGCGCTCAATCCCGTAGTGGATACTGATGGCCCCGTCTCCTAGGGGTATCTAATAAATTGGAACTGGCCCTCCAGGTTGGGGGTTGTGCTTTGGGTTAACTACCCACCCACAAAAAAAACATGGTTACGAAGCAACCAATAGCCTCGGAAAGGACTGATTTTATTGTTGACGACACTGCTAAACGAAAAAAGGACAACGACGTTCGTATCTGCACCTGTAATGTGAGAACATTAAACAGGAGAGGTGCAGGCGAACAACTAGCGGAAGCTCTAAACTGCTACAAAGCAGACATTACTGCCGGGCAAAAAGGGGATGAAAAACTGTGACATCTACTACGGACCGTGTAATAGTGAGCAGAAACAGCGACTATTCGGATGCGGATTTGTTATAAGTGCCAGACTTAGGCAAGAAGTCTTATGTTTCCAAGACATTAGTGAACGCATAGTAACAATCCGCATCAAGGCCTAATTCGCCAACATAAACCTTATATGCGCTCACGCTCCGACGCGACGGAAGAAAAAGATGATATAGCTAAGGATTGCTTCTACGAGCTCCTTGACAAAACCTATGAGCGACTACCGAAGTACGATGTTAAAATCGTGCTGGGAGATTTTAACGCAAAGGTAGGAAGAGAAGACATCTTTAGAAGTATTGTCGGAAAACATAGCCTACACGACAACACATCTGGTAACGGACTTAGGCTAATTGACTTCGCTACGGAACGAAATGCCACTATAGCCAGCACACGGTTTCCTCACCACGATATCCACAAGGGGACATGGCGGTCTCCAGATCAACGAACAGTCAACCAAATTCATCACATTGCGATAGACAAGAGGCACGCATCCAGTATTTTGGATGTCCGAACACTCCGAGGGGCCAACATCGACTCGGACCACTACCTTGTTGTAGCCAAGGTAAGGATGCGGATATCCACCACGCCACAACAATCCAGAAATACTGTGAAAAAATTTAATGTCGGAAGACTGCAATAGCAAAAGACCGCCAAGACCTTCGCACAACGCGTATCCCTTAACCTCTCGATTAACTCCATACCACCAGCATCGAATGTCGAAGAGCAATAGCAACGATGCCAACAGGCCATTAGATCAGCCGCAACTGATGTGCTAGGTTTCTCGCGGCCACCAGCAAGAAACCCCTGGTTTGATGAGGAATGCCGACAGATGCTCGCAGCCAAGAACGAGGCCTATAAGGCTAAGCTGCAGGTGAAGACGAGAGCTGCCATTGAGCTCTATAGGCAAAGAAGAAGGGAAGAACATCGGCTTTTCAGAAAGACGAAAAAAGAGCAAGAAAAGCGCGCGATCGAGGATATAGAGAGGTGCCACTCCAGGAACGATGTTTGCAAGTTATACCAAAGTGTAAAACGTCAAAGCCAAGGATACAAGGCTCGAACAGAATCCTGTCGAGATGAACAAGGAAATATTGTAGTTGAGACACAGTCGATGCTGAGGATATGGTAGAACCACTTCTGCAGACTGTTTAACGGCGATGACGAACAACATTCCGCTGTCAGGCAGAACGAACCATTCAATATTGGCAACGACAGCGAAAACTGCCAACCACCCGACCTGAGTGAAGTGAGGATAGCAATATCTAAACTCAAGCTTAATAAGGCCGCCGGATATGACGGCCTTCCCGCTGAGCTCTATAAGGCCGGCGGAGATGACTTGGTAAGTAACATCCACTCAGCATCGTTTGCCCGATCCACAAAAAACGGAGACCCTCTGAACTGCAACAACTACAGCGGCATAAGTCTACTCAACATCGCCTACAAGATCCTATCTGCCGTAATATGTGAACGCCTGAAACCGTTTACCAACAACCTGATTGGCCCTTATCAGTGTGGTTTTAGGCCAGGAAAGTCCACAACCGATCAAATTTTCACACTTCGGCAGATCCTGGAAAAAACTCAAGAAGTCCAAATCGATACCCACCACCTATTCATCGATTTCAAAGCCGCATATGACAGCATTTATAGAGACGAACTGTACAGAGCCATGTCTAGTTTTGGTATACCGCCCAAACTCGTCCGTTTGTGTAAGATGACGATAGAGAATGCTCGCTGCTCTATCAGGGTCGGAAACGACCTCACCGACACATTCGATACCAAAAAAGGATTTAGGCAAGGCGATGCGCTGTCATGTGATTTCCTTAATCTGATTCTTGAGAGGATTGTTCAAAACTCCAAAGCCAACACCAGAGGCACAATTTTCCAAAAGTCGGTGCAACTACTAGCATACGCTGACGATATTGACATCATTGGTAGGACTCAACGTGATGTCATAGCCACGTTTGCTAGTATAGAGAAGGAAGCGGCGAAAATGGGTTTAGCAGTAAATGAGGGTAAGACTAAGTATATGCTGTCATCACGAAAAGACTCACAACATCGACGAATCGGACAGAACGTCACCATTGACAGATATAACTTTGAGGTAGTACGGGACTTTGTCTACCTCGGCTCCGTTATTAACTCTGAAAACAACATCTCGTCAGAAATTAAACGAAGAATTACTCTTGCCAACCACTGTTTCTTCGGGCTAAGAAGGCAATTTAGTAGTAAAGCCCTCACTCGAACAACTAAGGAGATCCTATATAAGACCCTGATCATCCCAGTCCTGCTCTACGGCGCTGAAGCATGGACCGTATCAAAAGCGGATGAAGAAATCCTTGGTAGATTCGAGAGGAAAATTCTTCGAAAAATCTTCGGTCCCGTTTGCGTTGACGGGCTATGGAGACGAAGATTCAACCAAGAACTATACGAGCTGTACAGCGACATGCCCCTAGTCAAAAAACTCCGCATTGGACGTTTAAGATGGCTAGGACATGTAGAACGAATGGACACCAATACTCCGGTGTCTTCGATTCCCAGCCAGACGTCGGACGCAGTAGAGGAAGACCTCGCCTTAAGTGGCGCGCACAAGTGGAAACCGACCTCAACCAACTTGGAGTGCGCAACTGGAGGCAGTTAGCTAAGGACCGGGCTAATTGGAGAGGCATGTTGGTTGAGGCCCAGGTTCATTCCGGACTGTAGCGCCACTTAAGTAAGTAAGTAAGTGGACCGGTCCAATTAAAAAGCAACCTCTACAATGGGAACACCTCCTAATCGGACCACTTTTCTTCGGTCCCAAAAGTGGTCCAATTTGTCAGGTTTGACTGTATTTAGGAAATAGAGAGGTGCCACTCCAGGTATTATTTTTCACATTTTATCAAAGCGTAAAACGTCAAAGCCAGACGTGAACAGAAACCTGTCGTAATAAACAAGGAAATTTCGTAGTTGATATAAAGTAGATGCTGAGGTTATGCCCGAACCACTTTTGCAGACTGTTAAACGGCGATCATGTTTCTGTCAGCCAGAACAAACCATTCAATATCGGCGACGACAGCGAAAATTACCAAGCACCCGACCTAATTGAAGTGAGGATAGCAATAGCTAAACCGAGCTTTATAAAGCCGGTGGAGATGATTTGGCAAGTTACATTCACACAAATCATAAGCCAAACTCGGATGAAAGTATGCTTGAAGAATGAAACCTCAGCATCGTTTGCCCGATCCACTAAAAATAGACACCCTCTGTACTGTGCCAAATACAGAGGCATAAGTCTCCTCAATATCGCATACACGATCTTATCTGCACAGCACATCAAACATCGTTTACCAACAACCTATTCGGTCACTGATATTGAGCGATTTTAGGACAGGAAAGTCAATAAACCTTCACAATTTGGCAGATCCTGTAAAAAAAACCCAAGAATTCCAAATTGATAACCACCACCTATTCATCGATTTCAACCCCGCATACGACATTTATAGAGAAGAACTATACAGAGACATGTCTGGTTTTGGTATGCCGCCCAAACTTCGCCGCCTGTTCATGATGATGATTGAGAGGGCTCGCTACTCCATCCGGGCCGGAAACGACCTCACCGACACATTCCATATCAAAAAAATTATTTAGGCAACGTCTTGAACGGATTGCGCAAAACCCCCGAGCCAACACCAGAAGCACAATCTTCCATAAATCGGTGCAAATACTAGCATACGCCGACAATATTGACATCATTGGTCGGACTCAACGTGGCTATGGCATCCAAGTTTGATAATATGAAGAAGGAAGCGGCAAAAAAGGGTTTAGCAGTAAAATATGGTAAGACTAAATCGAAGAATTGGACAGAACGTCACCATTGACAGATATAACTTTGAGGTAGTACGGGACTTTGTCTAGCTCAGCTCCGCAATTAACTCTGACAGCAGCATCTCAACAGAGATTAAACGAAGATTAACTCCTGCCCACCGTTGTTTCTTCGAACTAAGAAAGCGATTTAGTAAAGCCCTCTCCCGAGCCCTAATCATCGCAGTCCTGCTCTACGGTGCTGAACCATGAATCTAATCAGAAGCGGATCCCATTTGCATTGACGAGCTACGGACACGGAAATTCAAGCCAGAACATACGAGCTGTACAGCGACATGCCCCTAGACAAAAAACTCTGCATTGGACGTTTAAGGTGGCTAGGACATGTAGAGGGAATGGACACCAATACTCCGTCCCGCAATATCTTCGATTCCCAGCCAGACGTCGGACACAGTAGAGGAAGACTTCGCCTTAAGTGGTGCTCACAAGTTTTACAGAGTTCTGCAGTTAAGGCAGTTAACTCAGTACCAGGCTAATTGGAGAGGCATTTGCTTGAGGCCAAGGTTCATTCCGCATTGCAGCGCCACTGAAGCAATTAAGTAAGCTTTTGTTGGTTGTTCACTTCACTCAGCCTTACTGGGTTTGTAGACGTCACAGGTGAATTCATCATGGAATTCTACTGCTGCAGTTTGGGAAAAAAATTAATGGACCCATATGATTCATCTTGAGATCTTGCTCATCAGCTGTGTGCAAATATAAGGCCTATGTTCAAAACTCAAGCGCATTAAAACTTTTACATGGCAAGGATTTTTATGAGCCTTTTCAGTGCTACTACCCGTTCGAAAAAATAAAAAAATAATACGACAACATCCTGGTGCTGAAGGAACCACGAAAAACGATGCACCCTGAGAATTACCAATCAGAAACGTGCAAGTAACTTTTCCTTCATACCACCCCAACCCAGAACCATCTCTATGTCCTTGAGAGGGTGGTAATCAGTGTTTAAATCTACAACTAACCTCAATCTCAAGTACTAAAATCTTAACTCAGCTCTCAAAAGCCACACTTTATGGTGTACCTCGTCGTAAAATGCATGTGATGGTATTACACCTCCAACAAGACAGACAGATAGGAAGGGTCTGGGTGAGTCTCATTCCGGGCACAAAATTTAAAGCAATTAAACAGTTAAACCGACAACTCTGTGTGTTCGTCGTTTACGACCGCTTAATTAATATTCCCAACGCAGCACCTGGTCTATTGCGATTTAATTTCTATTTACGTTTACACTTAGTGAGCGGCAGGAGCAACAAGGATACCTAAATCAACACACAGCGACTAACAAAGAACACAAAAACAAAAAAAAAACAAACAAACAAACAAAACACCAAACAAGCAGAGCACAAGGACCGCACTAAGCGCGAATAAAACCGTTTTGTTGGTTTCAAATGTGCGGTAAGGGTTGTTCGGGGGGTGTTGTATATATCTGACGCCTTTACCTGTTGCAGCTGCTAATGACAGATACGTGTTTAGAATAGCACGCTCCTGGGCATCATCATCGGCCAGGACGGAATTAAAGCTCGGCCAGTACACCCACAGGAAGAGGGTACCAATCATGGCGAAAATATCCGACGTGTAATTGGCTGCCTCGTTTTTGCCAGCGTCATTTTGGTCCTTGGTGGGGCGCAACATCAGGCTGACAGCCAGGCCAAAGTATGCACCAAAGGCATGAACTGTAATGGATCCGCCAACGTCGGTTATCTGCAATAGAGGAGAAAATTACAAAATAAACGATTTTCCATATGTGTGTATATGAGTGTGAAAGGATGTGAATGTGTGTATTGTGAGTGGGTGAGGGAAAAAAATAATCAAAATAACAGCGCAGCACACACACAGGACTAAAGACATGAAGAAGGCCCACCACTCAGGGGGTCTAATTAATTTCATCCCGTTGTTCATCGTTTGTTTTCTTCGTCCTTCTTCTGCTTCCTCTGGAAGGAAATATTTTTGCAAAATATTTCCTTTTTGGCGCACCCCACTCCCCACTTACGTCCACAACATTTTATTTCTTTGATCTTGAATCCTGAAAAGAAAAAATAGGGATAATCTGCCTTACACTAAGGATATCCAACTGGATGAACTCATTCACGGCAAAGAGTGCAACTTCAAACAGCGCCATAAAGAGTAACTGAATGGGCGTGGTGCGACCCAACAGTGCACCCATACTGATCAGCGGTACAGCAGCAGCGATGTCTGCATCAATTATACTCTCCAAGGATAAGCTGCGAAGAAACAAGTGCAAGCGTGAATATAATAAAAAAAAAAAACAAAGTCATAGAAGGACGAAACTAGGACACAACCATACACACATTGGATAGAGACGATGATGGCTGTGTGAGTGTTTGTGATGCTTAAAGTTTCCTTTTATGCTACCAACTCCAGGATGCACAATGCAATTAGTAATTAATTAGCATAGTCCACATCAGGGAGTAGGTAGTCCTTCTAGCTGTTAGTGTGTGTTTTTTCATTCGATTTTGTTGTTGTTTTTGTTTATATTCTCGGTTTACCTTATGTGACCAGACTCCATGTGAAAGAAACCTTTAACCAGAATGGCCCATTGCACTATGAGTGCGGCCAGGAATAGGGTGTAACCAGTTGCACTGTAGCCATACTTTTGCAGGAACGTCATTAGGAAGGCGAATCCAATGAATATCATCACATGAATGTCCTGGAACTCTGTAAAACGAACGTGATTAGGCGGATGTGGATTAATGTTTTGCATATATAGTCACAAAGAAGGAGTAGTGGTGGTGGATGGGTAGGTCCTTGTGCCTACACCAGACGAACGAAATTGAATGAGAGAAGGGTTGCAAGGGGATAATGGTTGGGTTGGATTAGAAACGAGTCTTCTAAAGTAAGTATACATGCATTCACACGATGTGGACAAGTTTATTAAAGCTGTGGGCGTGTTTTGGGATTCCTTAATTAATATGTTTGCTCTCTGGTCGCATTAGGACGAACAAGTGGGAAAAGGTTTTCTCGAAAAGCCATAAGATTATGGTCTTAGGACGAGGAATTGGTGTGGTATGTCGATCCAAATTGAATAGAATTGAACTTTTCAATTGGGGATTGATGGGTTAAAGTCTGTATGCTATGAGAAGACCATGGAAACTTGAATATTAACAACTTATCTGTAGTTCAATCGACGGTTGGAGAAGTTCCATCATTGGGCGCCAATTAATTAACAAGCTTTGTCAAGCTCTGATGAGTGCCAAGGATCCTTTTTTAAAAACTAGCATATGGTGACATTTTATTAAAATCTTCGATTCGGCATTTTGCAAGTTACTCCAAACTGCGAAAAAGAACCGATGTACACCTCAACTTAGGTAACTTACTTACTTACTTAAGTGGCGCTACAGTCCGGAATGAACCTGGGCCTCAACTAACATGCCTCTCCAATTAGCCCGGTCCTTAGCTAACTGCCTCCAGTTGCGCACTCCAAGTTGGTTGAGGTCGGTTTCCACTTGTGCGCGCCACTTAAGGCGAGGTCTTCCTCTACTGCGTCCGACGTCTGGCTGGGAATCGAAGACACCGGAGTATTGGTGTCCATTCGTTCTACATGTCCTAGCCATCTTAAACGTCCAATGCGGAGTTTTTTGACCAGGGGCATGTCGCTGTACAGCTCGTATAGTTCTTGGTTGAATCTTCGTCTCCATAGCCCGTCAACGCAAACGGAACCGAAGGATTTTCGAAGAATTTTTCTCACGAACCTACCAAGGATTTCTTCATCCCCTTTTGATACGGTCCATGCTTCAGCGCCGTAGAACAGGACTGGGATGATCAGGGTCTTATATAGGATCTCCTTAGTAGTTGGAGTGAGGGCTTTACTACTAAATTGCCTTCTTAGCCCGAAGAAACAGCGGTTGGCAAGAGTAATTCTTCGTTTAATTTCTGACGAGATGTTGTTGTCAGAGCTAATAGCGGAGCCGAGGTAGACAAAGTCCCGTACTACCTCAAAGTTATATCTGTCAATAGTGACGTTCTGTCCAATTCGTCGATGTTGTGTGTTCTTTCGTGTTGACAGCATATACTTTGTCTTACCCTCATTTACTGCTAAACCCATTTTCGCCGCTTCCTTGTCTATACTAGCAAACGTGGCTATGACATCACGTTTAGTCCTACCAATGATGTCAATATCGTCAGCGTATGCTAGTAGTTGCACCGACTTTTGGAAAATTGTGCCTCTGGTGTTGGCTTTGGAGTTTTGCACAATCCTCTCAAAAATCAGATTAAAGAAGTCACATGACAGCGCATCGCCTTGCCTAAATCCTTTTTTGGTATCGAATGTGTCGGTGAGGTCGTTTCCGACCCTGATGGAGCAGCGAGAATTCTCAATCTTTGAAATCGATGAATAGGTGGTGGGTATCGATTTGGACTTCTTGAGTTTTTTCCAGGATCTGCCGAAGTGTGAAAATTTGATCGGTTGTGGACTTTCCTGGCCTAAAACCACACTGATAAGGGCCAATCAGGTTGTTGGTTAACGGTTTCAGGCGTTCACATATTACGGCAGATAGGATCTTGTAGGCGCTGTTGAGGAGACTTATGCCTCTGTAGTTGGCGCACTGCAGAGGGTCTCCTTTTTTTTGGATCGGGCAAACGATGCTGAGGTTCCATTCTTCAGGCATATTTTCATCCGACCAGATTTGGCTTATGAGTTGGTGGATGTTACTTACCAAGTCATCTCCGCCGGCCTTATAGAGCTCAGCGGGAAGGTCGTCATTTCCGGCAGCCTTATTAAGCTTGAGTTTAGATATTGCTATCCTCACTTCACTCAGGTCGGGTGGTTGGCAGTTTTCGCTGTCGTTGCCAATATTGAATGGTTCGTTCTGCCTGACAGCGGAATGTTGTTCTTCATCGCCGTTTAACAGTCTGCAGAAGTGGTTCTACCATATCCTCAGCATCGACTGTGTCTCAACTACAATATTTCCTTGTTCATCTCGACAGGATTCTGTTCGAGCCTTGTATCCTTGGCTTTGACGTTTTACACTTTGGAAAATTTTGCGAACATCGTTCCTGGAGTGGCACCTCTCTATATCCTCGATCGCGCGCTTTTCTTGCTCTTTTTTCTTCCTGCTGAAAAGCCGATATTCTTCCCTTCTTCTTTGCCTATAGAGCTCAATGGCAGCTCTCGTCTTCACCTGCAGCTTAGCCTTGTAGTCCTCGTTCTTGGCTGCGAGCATCTGTCGGCATTCCTCATCAAACCAGGGGTTTCTTGCTGGTGGCCGCGAGAAACCTAGCACATCAGTTGCGGCTGATCTAATGGCCTGTTGGCATCGTTGCCATTGCTTTTCGACAGTCGATGCTGGTGGTATGGTGTTAATCGAGAGGTTAAGGGATACGCGTTGCGCGAAGGTCTTGGCGGTCTCTTGCGATTGCAGTCTTCCGACATTAAATTTTTTCACAGTATTTCTGGATTGTTTTGGCGTGGTGAATATCCGCATTCTTACCTTGGCTACTACAAGGTAGTGATCCGAGTCGATGTTAGCTCCTCGGAATGTTCGGACATCCAAAATACTGGATGCGTGCCTCTTATCTATCACAATGTGATCAATTTGGTTGACCGTTCCTTGATCTGGAGACCGCCATGTCCCCTTATGGATATCGAGGTGAGGAAACCGTGTGCTGGCTATAGTGGCATTTCGTTCCGTAGCGAAATTGATTAGCCTAAGTCCGTTTCCAGGCTGTATGTTGTTGTGGTGTAGGCTATGTTTTCCGACAATACTTCTGAAGATGTCTTCTCTTCCTACCTTTGCGTTAAAATCTCCCAGCACGATTTTAACATCGTACTTCGGTAGTCGCTCATAGGTTTTGTCAAGGAGCTCGTTGAAGCAATCCTTAGCTATATCATCTTTTTCTTCCGTCGGAGCGTGAGCGCATATAAGGCTTCTGTTGGCGAATTTGGCCTTGATGCGGATTGTTAGAATGCGTTCGCTAATGTCTTGGAAACATAAGACTTCTTGCCTAAGTCTGGCACTTATAACAAATCCGCATCCGAATAGCCGCTGTTTCTGCTCACTAAAACACGGTCCGTAGTAGATGTCATAGTTTTTCATCCTCTTTTTGCCCGGCCCATCCCATCGTATTTCCTGGATGGCAGTAATGTCTGCTTTGTAGCAGTTTAGGGTTTCCGCTAGTTGTTCGCCTGCACCTCTCCTGTTTAATGTTCTCACATTCCAGGTGCAGATACGAACGTCGTTGTCCTTTTTTCGTTTAGCAGGGTCGTCAACAATAAAATCCGTCCTTTCCGAGGCTATTGGTTGCTTCGTAACCATGCTTTTTTTCTGTGGGTGGGTAGTTAGCCCAAAGCACAACCCCCAACCTGGAGGGCCAGTTCCAATTTATTAGATACCCCTAGGACACGGGGCCATCAGTATCCACTACGGGATTGAGCGCCGCCACCATCTCTGTTCAAGGGGCCTGACTAACCCTTGAAATTCCTAGACAACCTGTTGTTCGAATATGTCAGAGCAGCTCATCTAGGTTCGCCTGGGACAGCAGGCCGGGTATTTACCGTGCCATTCTCACCAGGGTGTTTATAGTGTTGCTGTTTTTCGTCGTGTTATCAACACTCGCACTTATCGTTTAGCAAGTCAAATCCGGTTGGATGAGACCAGTACCCGATGGTTACCACTTGGAGGTAAAAATAAGCACATTTGATGTGTAGTCAGAGTTACAACACTGGGCATTGCCAAGTTAACGCCAATCAGAGTCTACCCTCGTTCTACAATACCCGCGATCCGCGATTGGTTGATCTTTAAACTGGAGGTTCGGCCTTTCTTGTCGACTTGAACCTGAAGGCTGGGATTAGAAAACTCTTTTGGCTGGAACGTTATTGTTCATTCGATTGATGTGGCTGAGCCAATGTAGGCTACGTGTTATTACCTTTTGTACTATATCCACATCTTGATACAAAAAATTCGACGATGAAATTTCCATTCCAAAGTGCCTAAAATTTGCTCCACTTTAATACTTTTTGTCCAGCACTCGGCCTTATAAAGTAGGTGTGATAGGATTAGGGTCTCATTTGGACTTAGAGTTTTGAATCCATTTGTTTCGCTGAACTGAAATAGTATCGATATCCTAGGCTCCAGGGATAGTTTTCGCCACTAAGGCGTCATTTGTGGGGTTGGTGTTGTGACTCCAAGATAGAGTAACTCTTCCACTACATCAAAGTTTTTGCCATAAACAGTGACTTTTTGTCAATGGTTGTTCATCGAGTCAACAGTATACTTTGTCTTGCCCTCGTTACCTACAAGAATGCGTTTCGGCTCTTCCTTTATGACCGTTAATGCTTTTACAACGGCACGGTGGTAGTGTCCAATTATGTCGATGTCATCTGCCTGCTCTAATAGCTTTAAGATAGTGCTTTCCGTATAAGCTCCACACTATCTGTTCCAGCAAGAGATTGAAGAAATCGCATAAAAACGCATCTCCTTGTCCAAAGTTCAGATGTGCTGTTTCCATACTGAACGTTGTATCGCGAATCCCGAATTTCTCAATCGGGTTTTATAGCTCTAGCCGATGGATGCTATCATACGCGGCTTCAAAGTCAATGAAAAGATGCTTTCGATTTGAAATTCGTTGGTCTTTTGTTAAAATTTGGTCTATGGGTGATCTGCCAGGTTGGAAGTCATTCTGGTACGTGCCCGATAAGAATGTTGCAGAACAGCTAAAGACGTGCACACATTACATTGGATAGGATTTTATATGCGACATTTAGCTGAGATATGCCTCGGTAGTTGGTGTAAGACCTGGAATCGCCTTTTTTGGAGATTTAATCCAACCGCCTGTCTGGTTGTTTTTGAATGTTTTGATGGCTGCTCTAACTTCGATGGAGGGGGCATTACCTCTTCGTTGACTGGAGGTTTTTTCGCCCTATTACACTTTCGACATTATGTCCATTAAGCAGCTGCTGGAAATGCAGCTTGAATACTTCTACAATTGCCTAAGCGTCAGTGACTAGGTTTCCATTGTTATTTCGTAGAGTCTGCTTTCCTACTTTGCAGTTGTTTGGCTTTCTTATAGAATTGACGGATGTTATTCTTTTCGCGAGACTGCGTGTTCTCTCTTTTTTCTACTCAGGATTTTCTTCTCTTCCCTTCTCCATGTTCAGTACTCTTCCCTGCGGTGCGTGTTTTCCGTTGCAGCTCCTTGATATATGTGCCTCTGCTTACTGTATATACTTGATGTTGACATTAGCGTATCACGAGGACACAGCGGGGAGTCGCTGACTCAGTTTTTGTTTGCAGACACTGGCAATCTCCTGCTCACTAAGACCTCCAACGTGAAGGCTCATTTTATACCCTATCCCATAGGGGTATATTAGTTTTGATACAGAGTTTGTAACATAGAGAAATAATTTAGCTACATATACCAAAAAGTATATGGATCGGCTCAGAATCGCTAGCTGAGTCGATTTAGCCATGCCTGTCCGTCCGTCCGTACGTCACCAGTTTTTAGGCCTTAAATTTGGAGCTAGAAGGATGAAATTTGGTACACGTGCTCTTTGTTGCTCCCAGCAGAATAAGTGTACAAAATTTTGAAATCCGCCAACTGCCACGCCCCTTTTTTAGAATAACGTATTTTTTGGCCAAACCGTAAAGAATTTTAAAAAAGTGTCTGAGCAGTATATTGAGAGATGGGATGGGATAGGGTATTCAACGACCCGCACAGCAGATTGTAGTCTTCTCGTATGTTTTTTTGTACCATTCGCAGCTTCTTCTCGTTGGACAGTCGGGTCCTGAATTTGGCTGCGTCATGGAAATGATAATACTCGACATTTTCGCCTCTGGAACGTGTGTATATCCAGGATGTTGGATGCGTGCCCCACTTCTATGAGCACATGATCTACTTTGTTGGCGGTTCGACCATCTGGATATTCCCAGGGTGCTTTGTGGATTTAAGGTCTTGGAAACCTTTTGCTGCTGATAACAGTTTTATGAGCTGCCACGAAGTCTGTTATTCGGAAGCCATTACCTGTTATCGTTTGGTGAAGTCTGTGCTTTCCAACTGACCCGCCAAAAATATATTCCTTGACGATTTTTGCATTGAAAGGCTCCGCTCGGAAAGGCTCCGCCCAGGAGGTCGTAAAATTCTTCCATGATAGCGTCTGCAGTCGGTGCCGTGAAATAACGCCGAATTTCCCTGTTTGGTCATATTTCACTTTGTTAAAGTGAAAGCTGAGTCGACTTTATTTCACCATAGCCAGCCCAAACAGGAGTTCGTGCTTTGCATATATTATGCGAGTGTCACATGTTTTTCGTTTGTGTATTCCTTAATAAAAAAAATACAAATTTTTGGAGGAACAGGCTCGTTAGTACCCAGGTCCGAGGTTTCTCATAACCATTCATGGCGGGACCTCCTGTTTTATGTCGAATCCGACCGGATTAGTTGAAAAAACCATTTCTTGACAATTGATCGATACTACTCGGGATGATTTGTCAGATCATCACGAGAGGAGGGCTAGTGAATAATCATTAAGGTGTTGCTACGGCTGGGAATCGACCCCAGACCTTCTGCGTGGCATTTCATTAAACTAACCATCGCGCCGTATTCCTTATCCTGTCCAACGTGTTTCCTTAATCACGGTAATCCAGGCAGATTCATGTTTTTGGTGTATGGCGTGCGAAGGTTCCAGGTGCATACTGCGTAGGTCGTTGTCCATGGATGTTCCGGGTCTGGTTGATATTTGAGAGAATCTTTCATCCGTGGCTGTCCACAAAAAAGGAGACCCTCTGAACTGCTCCAACTACAGAGGTATAAGTCTCCTCAACATAGGCTACAAGATCCCATCTGCCGTGATATGTGCACGCCTTAAACCGTTTACCAACAACCTGATCGGCCCTTGTCAGTGTGGTTTTAGACCAGGAAAGTCCACATCTGATCACTTTGGCAGATCCTGGAAAAAACCCAAGAAGTACAAATCGATACCAACCCCTATATATCGATTTCAAAGCCGCATATGACAAGGTTTATAGAGACGGACAGAGGCATGTCTAGTTTTGGTATACCGCCCAAACTCTTCCGTTTGTTTAGGATGATGATGGAAAATTCTCGCTGCTCCATCAGGGTCGGAAACGACCTCACCGACACATTCGATACCAAAAAAGGATTTAGGCAAGGCGATGCGCTCTCATGTGACTTCTTCAATTTGATTCTTGAGAGGATTGTGCAAAACTCCGGAGCCAACACCAGAGGCACAATTTTCCAAAAGTCGGTGCAACTACTAGCATACGCTGACGATATTGACATCATTGGTAGGACTCAACGTGATGTCATAGCCACGTTTGCCAGTATAGAGAAGGAAGCGGCAAAAATGGGTTTAGCAGTAAATGAGGGTAAGACTAAGTATATGCTGTCATCACGAAAGGACTCACAACATCGACGAATTGGACAGAACGTCACCTTTGACAGATATAAATTTGAGGTAGTACGGGACTTTGTCTACCTCGGCTCCGCTATTAACTCTGACAACAACATCTCGTCAGAAATCAAACGAAGAATTACTCTTACCAAATGCTGTTTCTTCGGGCTAAGAAGGCAATTTAGTAGTAAAGCCCTCACTTGAACTACTAAGGAGATCCTATATAAGACCCTGATTATCCCAGTCCTACTCTACGGCGCTGAAGCATGGACCGTATCAAAAGCGGATGAAGAAATCCTTGGTCGATTCGAGCGAAAAATTCTTCGGAAAATCTTCGGTCCCGTTTGCGTTGACGGGCTATATGGAGACGAAGATTCAACCGCGAACTATACGAGCTGTACAGCGACATACCCCTAGTCAAAAAACTCCGCATTGGACGTTTAAGATGGCTAGGACATGTAGAAAGAATGGACACCAATACTCCGGCTCGCACAAGTAGAAACCGACCTCAACCAACTTGGAGTGCGCAACTGGAGGCAGTTAGCTACGGACCGGGCTAATTGGAGAGGCATGTTGGTTGAGGCCCAGGTTCATCCCGGACTGTAGCGCCACTTAAAGTAAAGTAAAGTGGCCTTTTTCATAACTCCATCTCTCTTCAAGAGGTCTGACTTACCCTGAGATGCCGAGAGGACCTGTTGTCCGAATATGTCGAAACAGCTCATTTAGCTGTCCATCCTAACTGCGACTGTAGACGCCACTGTTTACCCCATCTTGAGAGTTCTTCCCGTGCCGCCTAGAATGGAATGTGTGGATTAGTGTGATTACACGTCTTCCTCCAGCTCTCATCAGCTATCGCCAAAATTTAACATACGGATTGAAACCCTATCTACGGTCAAGGAACTAATCACTCAGTGGTTGCCACGGGAAAGCTGAGAGTCGGAGTTGGCACTGGCGGGCATCAGCTAGGTTAAACCTCAGAGTTTCATATAATCGCATTGGCTACCATTTGACTACCTGCTTCCAAAAGTCTGCAAAATGCAAATTGTGTTGAAGAATTTTAAGCTGGAAAGGGCTTAAATTGTTTTCAACCGCTGATGCACTGTGCCATGATGTTCATAGTACTTCGATCGAAGCCATTGATCGAGGTACTATGAACATCACGGCACAGCGCACTCAATAGTCTCCGAAGAACTGGCAAGGGGCCATTCGACTTCAGAATAAAATTGAAGTTTCCAGCTAGCAAAATTCGCACCTCGCTAGTACTCCTTGGTAACGATGTCGCGACTGTGCGCAAAGTATTACTCATACCGTACAACTGCATTGCAAAGCACCCCAAGTCTTTGGTTCCACTTTTCGTGAATAGTAGAAGAGCGGGGGCGTCCATAGTCAAACGATGTCCTGAACAATGGTGGATGAGAAAAGAAGTTCTTTTCGTACAATGTGCGGGGAGTTAAAATGCGTTTCCGAACAAGATGGCGCGCAGGCGATTGGCAGTGGATCCGCTCCCCTCAAATAGTCTCCGGATTTGTGGTACCAAAATGTTCGAATTTTAGCATGATTTTCGACAGCAGGTAGCACAAGATTTTCTTGAACATAAACACTTACTTTTAAAAAATAAATTTCCTATAACCGTTCACACCGATTAATTACTCAAAAGTTTTTCAATTCAAAATTTAATTTGATTAAGTAAGACGCGTTTTTGAAAACAATAAAATTGAAATGAGTCGTGAGGAGAAAATCTTTTTGTTCCCAATGATTTTGGATACCCTTACTCAAAAGCCATTAAATTGTAAGTATTGCACATGAATTTAAAAAATGTTTTTTTTTTTTTTTTTAATAATTTCTATTGCTTACATACAGGCGAAACTGAAAATAATTTATTAAAGGACATTAGAGTGCACCTCAAGAATGAAGGCATTATTTTGAAAAATTTGAAAAAAGACTTTCAAAAAGCCATCGACATGGGTAAGGGCTTAGGAATATTTACAGTTGAAGGCGATGAGCTACGAATGCCACGTCTAATTAAGATGGAAAAGGTGGCAGCTTCTTCAACAAGTCACAGACGGAGAACCGTAGGATATTGATTTGTTCAGCATTAAGCATTTAAAAATATGTATTTCTTAGGTGAACAGACAGGCTAGAAAGGCTAGACCAAGACGCAGAGCTGCCAATCGTAATCAAGGTTCTACTCGCACTGGAAGTCGTTCACGTACGCGAAGTCGTTCTCGTGCTCAAAGTCGTTCTCTTACTCGTTCTCGCAGCAATGCCAGAAACAAGAGGAAGTAGCACTAAAAAAACAAATTTGTGAATATATGTACCACCAGGCATTTTAATAAAATTTTGTCATACAAATCATTGTTTGACATTTTTACTCTTTACAAGTGCTATTTGTTGCATTTATTGATCCTTGCTGATAATCTTTCTGTAAGCTAACTGCATAAAATTAGGATTCGGATTGCCTGAATTAAGGCGACTTTCAACGCTCTATGAACCAGCGATGATGCTTCCAGTTAGTTAGCTCAAGTGTTCTGGGTTTTGAAATCGCTTGTTGCTTCTAACCGAGGAATTGTAGTCGATGTTACTTGTAACAAAACTTGCAGTTTCAGGTTGTACAAGGTTGGCCAAAAGAGATCACCCCATTGGAAGATGCTCTTATTTTTGCAAATGGCCGCCAATGTCAAATCTAATTTGACATTTGTGGACTAGACAGATGTAGAATACAAGTGAACAAGCCATGGAGCGAATAATCGTGTCTATTTTTTTTGCGAAACAATTCGTCGGTAGTGTTGACGCAGCGCAAATTCCGTCGCCGATTCCCCGGCTGTCCGACACCGACTGCGCAAACACTGCGCAGTTTGGCCACCAACATTGAAGAGTATGGGACCACACGAGACGATGCCAAGAGTGGCCGGCCCCGGAGCGCACGTTGTGCCGAGAATATCGCCGCTGACGCCGTGGATGTCGAGCTGTCGCCGGTAACATCGACCAGACGCCATGCCTCGCAATTAGCCATCAGCCGTTCGTCCTTAGGCGAATTTTTGTCAAAGACTTGCGCATGTTCCCGTATAAAGTCCAGTCTGCGCATCAACTGCTGTCTGTCGACCGCCAAACGTATGCCACCTACGCCCAAGTCATCCTCAATCTCGAGGATGAAGTGGACGATTTTTCGACCAAAATCATAATGAGCGATGAGGCTCATTTCCACCTCGGGGGGTACGTGAACAAGCAACACTATCGCTTCCGGGGCACCGAAAATCCACGAGTAATGGACGAAGAGCCATTATACCCGCCCAAAGTTACTGCATGGTGCGCTTTTCACGCTGGAGGAGTCATTTCGAGAACGTCGCTGATCAAACGACCACAGTGGACGGTGCGCGCTATAGGGCCATGTTAACCGAGTTTTTTCTGCCGCAATTGGACGAATTTGGACTGGAGGACATGTGGTTCCAGCAGGTACACACTGCGCGAGCCACAACTGATATTCTGAAGGGCCAAACAACATCGGATGACTTCTTTTGGCCCACCTTGTAACGGGTGATCCAAGCAGAGATACTTTTTTCAATAGCCTTTTTTGACAGATCACGTGTGAGTCGTGTCATGCTGTCATGTTATTTTTGTTTAGTATTGTTTGGCATTTCACAATGGAAAGACTTACGCGTGAACAACGTTTACAAATTGTTCAACTTTATTATGAAAATTCACGTTCTGTGAGGAATGTGTTTCGTGCAGTTCGCTCAACTTATGGTCAACATAATCGGCCTACTGAACGTACTATTCGCAACACCATCACCCATTTTGAGACCCAGCATTCATTATTGGATAATATTCGACCGAATAGACCACGTCCTGCACGCTGTGAAGAAAATATAGCGGCCGTAGCTGAGAGTGTACACGAAGACCATAGAGAGTCGATTCGGCGCCGTTCGCAGCAACTCGGACTGACGTATGGAACGACTTGGCGCATTTTACGTCAAGATCTTAAATTGAAAGCGTACAAAATACAGCTTGTGCAACAACTGAAGCCGCTCGACCTTCCCAAAAGACATCGCTACGCTCTATGGGCTCTTGAAAAGTTCCAAGAAGATCCGACGTTTTCGAGGCAAATTTTGTTTAGCGATGAGGCCCATTTCTGGCTCAATGGGTTTGTAAACAAACAAAATTGCCGCATTTGGGACGAAGAGCAACCTGAAGAGATTGAAGAACTGCCACTTCATCCAGAAAAAACAACGGTTTGGTGTGGTTTGTGGGCCAGATGGAATCATCGGTCCATATTTCTTTAAAAATTATGCCGGTGCGAACGTAACCGTCAATGGCGACCGTTATCGTGCCATGATAACCGACTATTTGATGCCTGAAATTGAAGCTCGTGATCTCGGCGACATTTGGTTTCAGCAAGACGGCGCCACTTCCCACACATCGCATCAATCAATGGACTTATTGAGAGAACATTTCGGTGAGCACATAATTTCACGTTTTGGGCCGGTCGATTGGCCACCAAGATCGTGTGATATCACACCGTTAGACTTTTTCCTGTGGGGATATGTTAAGTCAAAAGCTTATGCCGACAAACCCGCTTCGATTCAGGCCTTGGAGGAAAACATCACGCGTGTCATTCGCCAGTTACCAGTCGAAATGCTCGAACGAGTGATCGAAAATTGGACTCAACGGATGGACCATCTGCGACGTAGCAACGGCCAACATTTGATAGACATAATCTTCAAAAAATAAATGCCAAAGAATGTTCTTTCAAATGATAATAAACATTCTCCATTAAATTTGAATTTTCTGTGTTTTTTTCATTAAAAAAGTAGGGAACCTCGAAATGGATCACCCTTTACTTGCCAGCAAAGCCGTGGCGGCCATTTGTCTGATGTGCTACTACATACACAAACCCAATCTGTATTTTCTATCAAAATTACATATTCCGTGACTTGTGTTATATCCTTTATAAAGTCTTGGAGACAACAATGAGAGGGGGAAGAAGAAGATACCTATTCCTTATGGGTGATGGCAGCGGAAGAATTCCCTAGATGTAAACAACGGTCGCGTTTATGCACCCTTTATTAACAAAATTCCATCTTTTCTTCGTGTCTTTGGTACCTATACTCATCAAACGTAAAATAGAGTTCTTTGCGATTCTTTCTCTCTCTCACAAAAGCGCTGTCTCTTCCATTCAAATTTGAGTCAATCTTGTAAGACAACAATAACTAAATGGTACAATAAATATTTTTCTTTAGTATTTGAATTTAACTTAATAATTAACTACAAACAAATATTTTGAAAGACAATTTAAACTGTCACATTTTTTTTTATCTCTTATTGATTTGACAGTGATGTTGTCGCGAAGTATTCTATGGCAAATGAAATGTCATGAGTCAAATGGTTTGGGAACACAGAGATATACAATATGGATATGTAATGTATCCAGACACAAATGGATTTTCGGTGAAATCTACCTTTCTCATTTCGGATCTACCATCTACCATTTCATTGAACATGATTTTCATTCCCATGAACTTGTAGCCGTACGCAATTGGGGATTTAATACTCGAAAACTCAAACATTCTGAGTACCAATTGAACTACAAAAATGCTTCTGAAAATGTATTCATGAGCTGTCAAACATTTGTAATATAGGAATGTACTGGGTTTAATTTTTAACTTTCTCTTACAAAGAGAAAGATATTGTTTTCGTGAAAATTTTCGACCTCGAGATTTTGATTGATTCTAACATTACGATGATAGCGGAGCCTAAAAAAGTGGTTTTTGGAATTCCGTCCGTCGGTCCGTCGGTCCGTCTGTCCGTGACGGTCTCCCCAGCCTAAACGGCTTGACCGATTTTCTTCAAACTTCGTATCCAAGCTTGTTTTGGTCATAATTCTAGGCCATTTTTTTTGTTTGCTTTTAGCCATGTTAAAACTGGTACCTGCCATATAAAAATTACACATAACCTCAATTTTCTCGAAAACGGCTCTAACGATTTTGATTAAACTTTATATATACTATAACCATATTAGTTCCAACAAAACTGCATACCCAGTTTTTTCGAGAAAATCCATATAACGGATTTTGTCATTTAGGCCATATAAAAAAAATTGTTAATATCTCGCAAACTATTGTGTCAAATTGAATGAAATTTAATACATATACTACTATTACAGCTCGAAGCAATTCCACATAAATAGTTTTAGCCCAACTATTACTAAACGGAATTTTCAGTTTTGGCCAAAAACGGAAAATAATTATTTTTCACATTGACATCGATTCCTTCAAATTTTGGAGTAAAAATTCGTATAAATACATTTCGACATTATTTATATCATTTTAGCATCAATAATCAAAATGCTTATGATTAGATCTAACGCCCAATTTGCTGTGAAAGAGAAAGTTGCGTACGACCCAGTCGTGCACCCACCACTCGTTTCTTCTCAGAATTGTTGTCAGAATAATATTTCCCCATCCACATAGGTCGAAGAATGATTTCCTAAAAACTTGATCCACTTTCCAAAGTTCTAACTAATTCTACATTCCGGGGTGAACCAACAAAGCTGTCCAATTCGTCAAGTACTTAGCTAACTCCTTTTTTAAGGTTAGATTCTACCTGTCTCTACCATTTGGCTTGGAATCAATGACATTTAGGGCAAGAGAGTTGGTGTCTATACACTTTTAATGCCCTATGTCTTCAACGTTCAATGCGAAGTTTTTTGATAAGGTCTATGTCGCTGTACAACTCATTAAATTCTTGGTCTTGGTCTCCAAAGCCCGTCAACGCAAACAGGACCGAATATTTTTCGAAGAATTTTGCGCTCAAAATGGCCTATGATTTCTTAATCCGCTTTGGTGAAATCAGCCTCATATTTAATGATTCTTCCCATACTTTAAATTTCCAACCTTTGGCTCAGCAAAGCTCACAGATACACTATCCATCTAACAATGACGTCTCTTTAAATGTTGTCGTATGCGGCTTTGAATCGTTTTTGTATCGATTTGGACTTCTTGGGTTTTTTTTCCAGGATCTGCAAAAGTGTGAACATTTGATCAGTTGTGGACTTTGCTGGCCTTGAACCACACTGATATGGACCGAAAGGTTGTTGTGTGTAAACGGTTTCAATCCTCACATAATTCAGTAGATAGGATCTTTTAGGCGTTGTTGATATGACCTAGTCCTTTGATGTTGAAGTTGGCGCTGTTCAGATGAGGTTCCATTCTTCATCGGACCAAATTTAGAAAATTGCCTGGATTGACGTTTAACTCTCAACACAAATGGTTCTTCCGTATTCTCTGTATCGACTGTGCCTCAACAAGGATCTTTCCTTATTCATCTCGACAGAATTCTTTTGACGCCTTGTATCCGCGACTTTGACGTTACGAATTTCTTTCCTATTGTGGCATCACTCTGTATCATTGGTCGGGCTCTTTTCTCCTTTTTCTCTTTTACTCCTTCTTAGCTTATAAAGCTCAATGGCAGCTCTTGTGCTCATCTGCAGCTTTGCAATGTAGGCCTCGTTCTTGGCTGCGAGCATCTGTCGGCACACTTCATCAAACCAGGGGTTTCTTGCTGGTGGGCGCTAGAACATCACTTGCGGCGGCTTGTTGACATCGTCGCCATTGTACTTCAACAGTAGATGCTTGTGGAAAGGTTTTAATCTGGATGTTTCCAGAGGGTATTACATGTTTTCACAATATGACTTCTTTATTGTGGCGTATTAAATATCTATTGCAACACCCATCAATGTCATCCTTATATGTGATCTTATATTGACGAATTTGGCCTTAATGATTCTTTCTGACGTCTGTGGTTTATGACAAATCCCCATCCGAATCACTCCATCACTATAATACGGGCCGAAGTAGATGTCAGAGTTTTCCACCTCTCATCCTATTCCATGTAATTTCCTTGACGGCAGTAATGTCTCTTTCGTGTCAGCGTAAAGCATTTTCTAGTTATACGGCTGCACGTCTTAAGTTTAATGTTCTCGCATTCCAGGTGCAGATACGAACGTAGTTGTCTTTTTTTCGTTTGGCATGGTGTTTATGAAGAGTGTAATCAGTCCCTTTAGGAGCTTTAGCTTGCTTCTGAAGCGTATGTTTTTTTTCGGGATTAGTATAACCCCCAACCTGGAAGGTCCGTTCTAATTTATTAGATAGCCCTAGGACCTTAGTGGATACATACGGCAGCGTTCAATCCCGTATTGGATACTTCTCATGATACAGCTACTAGAGATATGGATTTGCGCCGGTGCCATTAGTGTTAATGTCGTAGATGCACAGAACGATAAAAAAAATAAAAAAGCGAAGACGATATCAGCTTAGTTCAGTATCCATGATGCATCATGCACCTTAGTGCGATGACACGTCACACGTCATGTACTTGGAAAATGCTTCTTCAAAATTTAAGAAAATTAAAATGTCAATGTAAGTGCGAGCGCCATTTTTGTGTGCATCATTAGCTCATTGACCACCTCTACCGTGTACCGTGTACTGTGCATTTATTTTTTTGAAAAGTGCAAAAACATGGTCTGTAGGACATGTCATATCCAGAGGGTTGTGCCATCATACTACCATCGGAACCATCGAGTTATTGATGCAGATGTTCGATGAAAACATTATCTCCAGGAATTGAACTGCGATATATACTCCAAGAATCGCTTGAAAGTCAACATAGAACACAATAAATAAATTGATCCTTATTGAGATTACGCCATCCATCTATCCATACGGAGATATCTCCAAGTGGTGACAATTTCACCCAAATCAGTGGTGCCTTAATTTTTACTTCCAGCTTACAGCTCTGAAAAAGCAACCCCTTCCGATTATGCCCCCCGATTATCAGTCAAGTATGGCAATGTAGCGACGAAATTAGGTCATAGTTGTGCCTCTAATATCAGTTTCTTCAACTATGTCGGTATTGTATCTCACAATCGAAGACATATCTCCATTTGCATCTAATTAATTTTAATTATAAAGTGTATGCATACCCTGGGACATAGCGCAATAACAAACAATTTGCATCTCGTTAATCCCGAGGATTATTAAGTGGCAAACAAGTTGACATTTTGTTATAAATTCACACCATACCGACAGATAGTCATATGACTCCTTCATTGACTCGTTAAGAATACAACCCCACCTACCTAGACAATGTCTTCATGAATAATCTTCAAAAGCACTCGTACTTTTTGGGTTCATTGAAAAATTAATCATTTTCGAGATCGATATCAAGCCTTGAAACGGGGTATACTGCCACAATCCATTGCGGTATAGGTTTTAATTACATTTGACTTCAAACAGTTAGTCATCTGTTCTGCCTTGGGAGATTGAGCCTGATCCTAATTGAAACAATTAATTTCGCAATTGTTCGCGTTTCCGTTTAATTGACCACGGAATTGAAAAGTTTACGTAAATGGAGCGTGTGTTAAAAATGTCACATCCGGGCGGATATCGGAGGGGTTTCATTGTTTCATTGTGCCGAAAAAGTAAATCACGTGTTATTCAGTGTGCTGAAGTTGTGTTGATATTTTATCAAGATTAGTGGGGCACAACTTGGAGGCTGACAACATATAAATAATGTGCTTTTAATTAATTAATCTGTTTTTCGTTGTTGGACATAGATAGATGTTATTATTTATAGATAGATGTAGACTGGTGGTGAAATAGGTCCTTGACATATGAAATGTGTGTTAGAAATTCATTTTATATCCTCTTTTATGCATAAACTGTGGATAGATAAAGAAGAAACACTTTCAAAAGGTTATTCGTAGAACTTTGGCAGTCGACTGTCAAAATATTTTGCCTGCGTTCTGTTTCCAATGTGTTCGGTCAGAGTCGCTATTCAAAATTCATTTTTCATAAATATTTTTGAGATATTGAAATTTTTACACGATCCTAGGGTCACGATAAATTTTCAATTTTCATTAAAATTTTTCAGATTTTTGAAATTTTTACACGACCCTTGGGTCACGATAAGTTTCAATTTTTCATCAAAATTTTTGAGATTTTGAAATTTTTACACGACCCTAGGGTCACGATAAATTATCACTGTTGATGAATTTTTTTTTAAATTTTGAAACTTTTACACGACCCTAGGGTCACGATAAATTTTAATTTTTCATCAAAATTTTTGAGATTTTGAAATTTTTACACGTCCCTAGGGTCACGACAAATTTTCATTTTTCATCAAAATTTTTCAGATTTTGAAATTTTTACACGACCCTAGGGTCACGAGAAATTTTCATTTTTCATCTAAATTTTTCAGATATTGAAATTTTTACCCGACCCTAAGGTCACGATAAATTTTCATTTTTCATCAAAATTATTTAGATTTTGAAATTTTTACACGACCCTAGGGTCACATAAAATTTTCAATTTTCATCAAAATTTTTGAGATTTTGCAATTTTTACACGACCCTAGGGTCACGATAAATTTTCATTTTTCATCAAAATTTTTCAGATTTTGAAATTTTTACACGACCCTAGGGTCACGAGAAATTTTCATTTTTCATCTAAATTTTTCAGATATTGAAATTTTTACCCGACCCTAAGGTCACGATAAATTTTCATTTTTCATCAAAATTTTTGAGATTTTGAAATTTTTACACGACCCTAGGGTCACGATAAATTTTTATTTTTCATCAAAATTTTTTAGATTTTGAAATTTTTACACGACCCTAGGGTCACGATAAATTTTCATTTTTCATCAAAATTTTTCAGATTTTGAAATTTTTACACGACCTTAGGGTCACGATAAATTTTCAATTTTCATTAAAATTTTTTCAGATTTTGAAATTTTTACAAGACCCTAGGGTCATGATAAATTTTAATTTTTCATCAAAATTTTTCAGATTTTGAAATTTTTACCCGACCCTAAGGTCACGATAAATTTTCATTTTTCATCAAATTTTTTTAGATTTAAAAATTTTTCCACGACCCTAGGGTCACAATAAATTTTCATTCTTCATCAAATTTTTTTAGATTTTGAAATTTTTACCCGACCCTAAGGTCACGATTAATTTTCATTTTTCATCAAAATTTTTCAGATTTTGAAATTTTTACCCGACCCTAAGGTCACGATAAATTTTCATTTTTCATCAAAATTTTTCAGATTTAAAAATTTTCCCCGACCCTAGGGTCACAATAAATTTTTATTTTTCATCAAAATTTTTTAGATTTTGAAATTTTTACACGACCCTAGGGTCACGATAAATTTTCATTTTTCATAAAAATTTTTGAGATTTTGAAATTTTTACACGACCCTATGGTCACGATAAATTTTTATTTTTCATCAACATTTTGCAGATTTAAACATTTTTACACGACCCTAGGGTCACGATAAATTTTCATTTTTCATCAAAATTTTTTAGATTTTGAAATTTTTACACCACCCTAATGTCACGATAAATTTTCATTTTTCATAAATTTTTTTGAGATTTTGAAATTTTTTCACGACCCTAGGGTCACGATAAATTTTTATTTTTCATCAAAATTTTTCAAATTTAAAAATTTTTACACGACCCTAGGGTCATGATAAATTTCAATTTTTCATCAAAATTTTTGAGATTTTGAAATTTTTACATGACCCTAGGGTCACGATAAGTTTCAATTGTCCATCAAAATTTTTTAGATTTTGAAATTTTCATTTTTCATCAAAATTTTTGAGATTTTGAAATTTTTACACGACGCTAGGGTCACGATAAATTTTAATTTTTCATCAAAATTTTTCAGATTTAAAAATTTTTTCACGACCCTAGGGTCAGGATAAATTTTCATTTTTCATAAATATTTCTGAGATTTTGAAATTTTTTCACTATAAGTTTTCATTTTTCATCAAAATTTTTCAGAGTTCGAAATTTTTGCATGACCCTAGGGTCACGACAAGTTTCAATTTTTCATCAACATTTTTGAGATTTTGAAATTTTTACATGACCCTAGGGTCACGATAAGTTTCAATTTTTCATCAACATTTTTGAGATTTTGAAATTTTTACTTGACCCTAGGGTCACGATAAGTTTCAATTTTCCATCAAAATTTTTTAGATTTTGAAATTTTTTCACGACCCTAGGGTAACGATAAATTTTCATTTTTCATCAAAATTTTTCATATTTTGAAATTTTTACACGACCCTAGGGTCACGATAAATTTTCATTTTTCATCAAAATTTTTACACGACCCTAGGGTCACGATAAATTTTCATTTCTCATCAAAATTTTTCAGATTTAAAAATTTTTACACGACCCTAGGGTCACGATAAATTTTCATTTTTCATAAAATTTTTCAGATTTGGAAATTTTTACACGACCCTAGGGTCACGACAAAGTTTCATTTTTCATCAAAATTTTTCATGACTCTAGGGTCAAGATAAATTTTCATTTTTCATCAAAATATTTCAGATTTTGAAATTTTTACACGACCCTTTTGTCACGATAAACTCCAATTTTTCATCAAATTTTTGAGATATTGAAATTTTTACACGACCTCAGGGTCACGATAATTTTTCATTTTTCATCGAAATTTTTCAGATTTTGAAATTTTACACAACCCTAGGGTCAAGATAAATTTTCATTTTTCATAAAAAATTTTCAGATTTGGAAATTTTTACACGACCCTAGGGTCAAGATAAATTTTCATTTTTCATCAAAATTTTTCAGATTTTAAAAATCTTACACAACCCTAGGGTTACGATAAATTTTCATTTTTCATCAAACAACGAAATATATTAGTCTGCAGTAACGTGTCTGTGTCGTTTGTGGGCACTATTAAGTTCAGTAACATTGGTATAGCTTTTAATAAAAAAATAATTAAGAGTACAACTGCAAAAATTCATGAAATAAAAAAACGGATTCCTTGATTTTGATTAAAAAATAAAAATTTTATGTAATTTCAATTTCTAAATAAAATAAAGCTCCCCTACTTGGATTAGACAAATCCATATCGTTGAGTGCTATAAACAAAACCAAAAAAAAAAAACAATTACCTGTCGGTATTAATCAACTCGAAAATGGATTATCATTACACTTTTCAATTCTCAAAAACAATTTTCTATTTTTTTTTCTAAAATGAATAAAAAATTGGGATAACATCAGGAGTGTTTTATTTTACGTAAAACATTTGCCATCCGCATACGGATTCCATCCAGCACGCAACATCCCTCAAAACAACCGCCACTCCTTGCGCCGCCCCAAATAGTGTAGAGGAAACTCCGGGCTTTTCAATTTGCAACAACGCGCTAAGCACTGCACTTTGAAACATTTATGCGGCATGCAAACTTGAATATTCTATTTGAATTTGAAAAAATGTGTATAATTGAAATCGTGTTTTATGCAACCCCCACCGCACCCGAACACCGCATCTATCCGATGACGGGAGAAAAATAGGATATCACAGATACTCTCGTATCTGTATACATGCATTATTAGCCCAACCCCTCGGATCATGAATTTAACAAAAATTTCAACCCCGATGGAAATTTGTTCGCTGGCCAAAAAACGCGCGTATTTTCCGTTAGCTCATATGAAATTCATGAATTCAATTAGAATTAAAATGAACTGAATAAAACGCAAAAAGGCATCCTGGTGGGTAGGAAGAAGCTGCAGCGAAGGTATGCAGAAACATGGGGTATTCCACCGTAACAGATGGCCTTAATATGCAGACAATGCAGAGCCGTTATTTATGGATATTATAGCATTTATTTGGTACGGTTGTGAGGAGTAGCTATGCGGTTACTGAAAAATGGTAGCTCTTGTAAAAACATCCAGTTAACATTCAGTTAAGCCAGGCATCTTAAAACATCTTAAAACTGTTTTATTAAGGGATAATGTAGTTTGTAGGTTGCCTTGGCAGGACAGCGGGGATCACCGATGTACAGGGTGCGACAACTCCTTTTAATTTTTTTTTTCAAAACGCTATAAAAACCGATTTAATGAATCAGACTTTTTTGAATTCCAGGATCCAGGTACATATTTAACCCTCTACTGCATGTATTGTGATCCAGTATCCAGTGCAAAAATAATAGGCGTTTCGTGCAAAATGAGACTTCCATCTAGGACTTCGGGATGTGTACTTGCCTCCGACATCTGGTCATGACGGTTAATAGCTAAGATAGTAGGGTGCATAAGTTCTATTGGAGCTGCGCAGGTGTGAGACCATAGAGACCAGTGGACTTAAATGGTTAGCACTTATATTTATATTGTTTTAATTTTAGAGGAGCTACCAAGAAAGCGTATGATGGTTGGGTGCTGTACAACGAGAGTAGACTGGCAATGCCCAGACAACAGGTTATCTAGGAACCTCAAGGGTAAGTCAGGCCTCTTGAACAGAGATGGTGGCGGATGAACCGAAAGCCCAACGGCAGCGCTCAATCCTGTAGTGGATACTGATGGCTCCGTGTCCGGGGTATCTAATAAATTGGAACTGTCCCTCCAGGTTGGGGTTGTGCTTTGGGTTAACTACCCACCCATGGAATAAACTATATGGTACGAAGCAACCAATAGCCTCGGAAAGCACTGCTCTTATTGTTGACGACCCTGCTAAAAGAGAAAAAGACAACGACTTTCGTATCTGCACCTGGAATTTGAGAACATTAAACAGAAGAGGTGCAGGCGTACAACTAGGGGAAGCCGTAAGCTGTTACAGAGCAGACATTACTGCCGTCTAGGAAATAGTATGGGATGGGCCGAGCAAAAGGAGGATGGAAAACTGTGACATCTCGTATGGACCGTGTTATAGTGAGCAGAAGCAGCGACTATTGGGATGCGGATTCGTAATAAGTGCCAGACTTAGGCAAGAAGTCTTATGTTTTCAAGACATTAGCGAACGCATTGTTAAATTCCGTATCAAGGCCAAATTCGCCAACATAGGCCTTATATGCGCTCACGCTCTGAGGGAGGAAAAAGATGATATGACTATGGATTGCTTCTACGAGCTCCCTGACAAAACCTATGAGCGACTACCGAAGTACGATGTTAAAATCGTGCTGGTGGATTTCACCGCAAAGCTAGGTAGAGACGACATCTTGGGCAGTATTGTCGGAAAACATAGCCTACACTACAACACATCTGGTAACGGACTAAGGCTAATTGACTTCGCTACGGAACGAAATACCACTATAGCCAGCACACGGTTTCCTTACCATGATGTCCATAAGGGGACATGGCGGTCTCCAGATCAACGAACAGTCAACCAAATTGATCACATTGCTATAGACAAGAAGCACGCATCCAGTATTTTGGATGTCCGAACATTCCGATGGGCTAACATCGACTCGGACCACTACCTTGTTGCAGCCATGGTAAGGATGCTGATATCCACTACACCAAACCAAACCAGAAATACTGTGAAAAAATGAAATGTTGAATGACTGCAATTGCCAGACACGGCCAAGACCTTCACGCAACGCGTATCCCTTAATCTCTCGACTTACACCATACCACCAGCATCTAGTGTCGAAGAACAATGGCAATGATGCCAACAAGCCATTAGATCAGCCGCAACTGATGTGCTAGATTTATCGCGGCCACAAGGAAGAAACCCCTGGTTAGATTAGCCCTTTCGACCCCAACTTTTTTCCTGTAGCTTGAAAATTTTTTTTTTACGTTTAATCTTATCATAATGATTTAAGAAGTTTTTGGTTAAAATTTTAATTTGCCACGCCCATCGGTTTGGGCGCTACCGGAAGTTGCTTGTGAGCAACGTTGGGCAATGGTGGTAAATAAAACAAATTTTTTTTCTATGAAAACCGTTACAATTTTGTTTATTTATTTTAAAATTTTAGGTATGATAGGACAAAAAACAGTTTTTATTGGTATAACAGCAAAGATGGACCTTACACTTAAGGCATTTGGACATTGGAGTTCCTGTCTTGCACAATCTGCAACGCCCTTTTTCACCAAATACTACCCAACGTTCCAGTTTATCGTAGCGCTGTGAGTCTGGATGATTCGGCTGGAACCTATACTTTTTTGACTGTTGCGAAGACACACTGCTTGATGGGGAGCCAAGGGATGATATTGGGCTATCCCTTTCTATATTCGATGGTCGACATCTTTTTCTTTGGATTGAAGAAGTGGCAGTACATTGTAGAAGTGCATGAGCAACTTGTATTTGAAATTTTATAAGAGGAATATGCTTTTCCTTCGGATTTAGCAAATGTAAATGTTTCCTATACAGCAGCCATGCATTTGTAACGGATGTTCCAAGGCACCAATAAAAGATTCGGTTGTACCACTTTCTTGAGCGGTGGTTGACCTTGTAGAGCTCCATGAGCATATCTGCCAAATCCACTCCCCCCATGCCCTTATTGTAGGAAGCAACAATCGCAGGCCTTTCAATATCAATATAACTTTTTTCTTTTAGACTCCAACGTTTGCATATCCCAACAGGTTGATGGTCTTCACACGAAGATATAAGTTGAACTGGCTTATTGTCAAACCATTTCAAACAGACGAGATTATTGTTGATTTCACATTTCATATCGTAAGACCCCCTTCCACGCTTTTTTTACTCTGCATCTGAAAGTAACTGGCAATTGCTTACACGATTTTTTCTTATAGTACCTGTTGCAAATATGCCCATTTCCTTCAAAGAAATCAGAAGGCTTACTGACGTAAACCAGTTATCAAAATAAAGTTTAAAATTTTTGTCTTTGGGAAGACCTTTTGCCAAATATAAAACTACATCCGAAGATATTCCCAAACCATATGACGGACAGGTGCCTTCACCAACATACAGCGTAAAGTCGTACACTAATCCAGATGTTCCAGCTCGCGTAAACATTTTCAAACCCCATTTGTGGGGCTTAGCTGGGTTGTACTGTTTGTATATTGATCGACCTGTAACCAAGAGTTGTAGTAACAAGTACATTATGAAATTTATGAATTACCTTTGAACGCAATGATGATGATTTGTTCATCAATACTTTGATGTTCTTCCTGGGGTAATTTTCTAAAATTTTCTTTGAGGATGTTTAGTAAAGGGCGTATGTTGTACAGCTTATCATAGTTCCACTCTCCTTTTTGGGGTTGTTTAGCATTTTCGTTGAAGTGTAAGCATTGCTTTATTTTTTCAAACCTACCACGCGGCATTGCATCTGTTATAGCGGTTAGCTTTAATTTTTTTGACCATGCCATTTTGAGTTGTGGCAATTTCAAAACACCCAAATACAACCAAATACCAATATAACGTTTGATATCCTCTCCAGTACATTTAAGCTCTATTCCGAGTTCTTGCAGCCCATACAAATCAGTTTGCTGTGTGATCAAATCAAAAGCTTTGTTATCAAAAAAGGTACAAAAATATTCTACGGGAGTCATCACGCCGTCGACGTTTAAAGTATTGTTTTCTTTCCAAATACTCGCTGGAGCTTCAAATGGTCTTGATCTCCACTTAAGTGTCTTCAAATCAACTTTTTCGAAGCAATTATCAGCAAAACTACAATGTTTCTGCTCACTTTCTTCTGAAATCATATTGGCAAGAAGATCAATCTCTATAGTTTCTCCTCTTTCCACGATATCTTCCAAATTCTTCTCCAGCACTGCAGAAATGTCTTCCATCTCATCACCACTTTCTTCGTCAGTAGAGGCATCCCAATCGAAGTTTAAAATTCTCTCAATGTCTTCCTTTGACAGACCTTTCTCTTGCGGTCTCATATCTAAGCACAAATATATTTATTACCACAACTGCCCAAGGTTGCCCACAAGCAACATGACAATTTTAAAAATCACTCACCTGTTAATTATTCAAAACTAATAAAATTCAACTTTTACACCGTTCAGTTTAATCTTTGCTGAAAACTTTTTCATTTACACAATTTTAGTTTTTTTTTAACTATATTAAAATTAATAACTGACTTCAATACCTCTTCTAAATTTCACAAAAGTATTTTCGACGACGCACGTGCAGTCTATTAAGCATAAATTCGCTAAATGATATTTAAATGTGCTTTTATTTGCAAAAATGTTGGGTAGACACATAATACCTCCGTTATCATTAAGAATCAACCGACAAAAACAAAAGAAACAATTACCGTTAACACTTGCATAACAGAAATTGCTCTCAGGCAACGCTGGGGTCGAAAGGGTTAGGAATGCCGACTGATACTCATACTGCAGGTGAAGACGAGAGCTGCCATTGAGCTCTATAGGCAGAGAGGAAGGGAAGAACACCGGCTTTTCAGCAATAGCAAGAAAAGCGCACGACCGAGAATATAGAAAGGTTCCGCTTCAGGAACGATGTTCGCCAATTTTATCAAAGTGTAAAACGTCAAAGCCAAGGATACAAGGCTCGAACAGAATCCTGTCGAGATGAACAAGGAAATATTGAGACACAGTCGATGCTGAGGATATGGAAGAACCACTTCTGGAGACAGTTAAACGGCGATGACGAGCAACATTCCGCTGTCCGTGTACGGACTTCCCGCTGACCTTTATAAAGCTGGCGGAGATGACTTGGTAAGCAACATCCACCAACTCATAAGCCAAATCTAGTCGGTTGAAAGCATGCCTGAAGAATGGAACCTCAGCATCGTTTGCCAAATCCACAAAAAAGGAGACCCTCTGAACTGCGCCAATTACAGAGGCAACAGGCTCCTCAACATCGCCTACAAGATCCTATCTGCCGTAATATGTGAACGCCTGAAACCGTTTACCAACAACCTGATCGGCCTTTATCAGTGTGGTTTTAGGCCAGGAAAGTCCACAACCGATCAAATTTTCACACTTCGGCAGATCCTGCAAAAATAACCAAAATAGTCTAAATCGATACCCACCGTCTGTTTATCGGTTTCAAAGCTTCATAAGACAGCATTTATAAAGACACAGAGCCATGTCTGGTTTTGGTATACCGCCAAAACTCGTCCGTTTATCTAGGATGACGATGTAAAATTATCGCTGCTACATCTGGAAACTACCTCACCGATACGTTCGATAGCAAAAAAGGATTTAGGCAAGGCGATGAGCTGTCATCTGACTTTTTTTGATTCTTGAGAGGATTGTGCAAAACTCCCGAGCCAACACCAGAAGCACAATCTTCCAGAAATCTGTGCAAATACTAGCATACGCCGACGAAATTGACATCATCGGAAGGACTCAACGTGATATCATAGCAACATTTGCTAGTATAGAGAAGGAAGCGGCAAAAAAAGGACCGGGCTAATTGGATATAGGCATGTTGGTTGAGGTCCAGGTTCATTCCGGACTGTAGCGCCACTTAACACAACACACAACAAGAAAACGTGTACCAAAAGTAGGTTTATGGTTTTGATGATAAAGCGATTGCATAGGTTCTTAATAAACTCCCACTATAAATTATTATATGACTTTTCAAGCCAGCTAACTTGAAAAAATTATGCCTATTGCGTCCGCAACCATGCTTTCGGATCGAGACAAATACTCATGCCCGACATAAGCCACTTAATTGGCACATTAAGTGCAAATTTACAGATCCCGTGGTATCCATTAATTAGCATCTTTTGTTGCCATGTCGAACTTATTGACACCACACTTAGGCATGAACATAAATGCCTTATGACTACTTGGCTCCTCATAACCTAGATTCTTGTTTACCTCAACAAATCTCCATTATTAGTCATGAAAACTTCAGATACCAGCTTCAAAGTGATACAGATAATCGTATAAATACCTGCTAATCGTGTGGGCAAATAGCATTCACAAATAATCGTATTTTGTAATCAAATTTCATCGAATCGTTTAATCACAACTTAGGCGCTAATTAACTTTTATAGCCAAAATGCATGAGAGCGAAAATCATTTAAAGGTAAATATTTGCAGTCTACCACCAGTGTTGTCACTTTAAAATTAAAAAAAAAGTGGTAGATCTTTCCAGTCAAACGTTGCGTTGGTTGCTTTTTACAAATATGGGTACTGGGAAGCCCTTGATGTAGTTGAGGATAGATGGCGTCTGCATAGCAAAAATCATAGAGTCCGAAATTTCTGTGACTTAACATTAAATGGAAGTCACGATTTCTAAGACAATAAAAGGTCCGACTCGACTCGGGCAAACTTCCCCAGGAATGTAGAAGATTAATGTTTGCTCACCAATGATTTTAAGTGAATCACTGGAAGTGTAATTTTTTATGACTTCCGACGGCTAAGTGGTCTTAAAAAAATTGCGTTATCTAAACGATTTTTTTTAAATCGAATAAAACACGCAAATTTGCATCAAATATACAAAATTTTTATTGTAATCCATAAATAGGCCTTTGCCATTTCCGTTTTAAAGACAACTTCATGTAAATGTTGTCCGCGGCTACGTTTCAAATGGTCCATTCTGAGGTCCAATTATGCGTCACTTTTTCGAGCATATCGGTCTGTATTCCGCGAATTACGCGTGTTATGTTATCCTGTAAGGCTTCAATCGTGTTCGGCTTGTCCACATAGACTAACGACTTTACATAACCCCACAAGAAATAATCAAGAGGCGTTAAATCGCATGATCTTGGCGGCCAAATCACAGGGCAATTTCGAGAGATAAGCTGCTCACCAAATTCATCCTTCAACATTTCCATTGTTTCACGAGCTGTGTGGCATGTGGTACCGTGTTAAAAACCACATGTCAACCAAGTTCATCTCAGCCAACTGGGGCAAAACAATGCCGCGTATCATGGCTAGATATCGTTCGCCGTTGACGGTATAGTTTCTTCCACGGTCGTCTTTGAAGAAAAATGGACCGATGATGCCACCAGTCCATTAACAACACCAAACTGTCGTTTTTTCGGGATGCATCGGTAATTCTTGCGATAGTTTTGCTTATTTACGTATCCGTTGAGCCAAAAATGAGCCTCATCGCTGAACACAATTTTTCAATAAAACAGCGGATTTGCACATTTTTCACAGAGCACGAACTTTGATAATAAATTTCAATAATTTGCAATCGTTGCTCGTTTGTAAGTCTTTCCATGATTGAATGGCAGAGTATACTGAAAACTTTTCAATTTGACAGATTACGTTTGGACGCCACTGCTAACCAGTGCTGCCAACCTGAAAAACTTAACTCTTAAAAATATCACCCGTTACTAAGGCATTTAGCAGAGTAAACCTTAAAATTCTTTTGAAAAAACGTTGAAAGCTATAGAATTTCAGAACCTTTATTGGGTTAGTTAAAATCTTATTTTTTTGCTAAAATGAAAACGGCAAATGTAGATGATTTTTGATCTAAGGAAATATTTGTTACTTCAGGAGTTCCTGAAGGAAGTCATTTGGGCCCCCTATTTTACTACTTCATGTAAATGATATAACTGACTGTTGAAATTTTTCAAATGTCTCATATTTGCAGATAATATCAAGTTCTTTGCAGTCATTTTAAATTCCGCTGATTGTTTGCTTATTATGTTTCCAAGACATAAGCGAACGCATTGTAACAAACCGCATCAAGGCCAAATTCTCCAACATAAGCATTATATGCGCCTGCGCTCCAAGGAAAAAGATGAGAAAACCTATGAGCGACGATATTAAAATCGTGCTGGGAGATTTTAACGCAATGGTAGGAAGAGAAAACATTTCGCTACGGAGCGAAATGCCACTATATCCAGCACACGGTTTCCTCACTTTCCTCGATGTCCATAAGGGGACATGGCGGTCTCCAGAACAACCAGTCAACAGTCAACCAAATTGATCATAGTGCGATAGACAAGAGATACGCATCCAGTATTTTGGATGTCCGAACATTCCGAGGGGCTTACATCGACTCGACACCACGCCACAACAAACCAGAAATACTGTGAAAATATTTCATGTCGAATGACTGCAATCGCCAGAGACAGCCAAGACCTTCACGCAACGCGTATCCCTTAACACCGGCTTTTCAGAAAGAAGAGAAAAGAGCAAGAAAAGCGAGCTATCGAGGATATATAGAGGTGCCACTACAGGAACGATGTTCTCAAATTTACCAAAGTGTAAAACGTCAAAGCCAAGGATACAGGAACAGAATCCTGTCGAGATGAACAATGAAATATCGTAGTTGAGACACAGTCGATGCTGAGGATATGGAAGAACCACTTCTGCAGACTGTTAAACGGCGATGACGAACAACATTCCACTGTCAAGCAGAACGAACCATTTAATATTGTGAAGCGACACCGAAAACTGCCAACCATCCGACCGAAATGATGGCCTTCCCACTGAGCTTTATAAAGCTTGCAGAGATGGCTTGGTGATTTGGTGGATGTTACTTCCACCAACTCATCAACCAAATCTGGTCGGATGAAAGTATGCCTATAAAGAATGGAACCTCAGCATCGTTTGCCCGATCCACAAAAAAGGAGACCCTCTGAACTACGCCAACTACAGAGGCATAAGTCTCCTCAACATAGCCTGCAAGATCCTATCTGCCGTAATATTTGAACGCCTGAAACCGTTTACCAACAACCTGATCGGCTCTTATCAGTGTGGTTGTAGGTCAGGAAAATCCACAACCCATCAAATTTTCACACTTCGGCAGATCCTGGAAAAAACCCATGAAGTCCAAATCGATTTCAAAGCCGCATACGACTGCTTTTATTGAGACGATCTATACAGAGCCATGCCGCCCAAACTCGTCCGTTTGTGTAGGATGACGATGGAGAATTCTTGCTGCACCATCAGGTTCGGAAACGACCTCACCGACACATTCGATACCAAAAAAGGATTTAGGCAAGGCGATGCGCTGCCATGTGACTTTTTCAATTTGATTCTTGAGAGGATTGTGCAAAACTCCCCAGCCAACACCAGAGGCACAATTTTCCAAAAGTCGGTGCAACTACTAGCATACGCCGACGATATTGACATCATTGGTAGGACTCAACATGATGTCATAGCCACGTTTGCTAGTATAGAGAAGGAAGCGGCAAAAATGGGTTTAGCAGTAAATGAGGGTAAGACAAAGTATATGCTTTGAACACGAAATGACACACAACATCGACGAATTGGACAGAACGTCACCATTGACAGGCATATCTTTGAGGTAGTACGGGACTTTGTCTACCTCGGCTCCGCTATTAACTCTGACAACAACATTTCGTCAGAAATCAAACAAAGAATTTCTCTTGCCAATCGGTGTCTCTTCGGCTAAGAAGGCAATTTAGTAGTAAAGCCCTCACTCGAACTACTAAGGAACTCCTATATAAGACCCTGATCATACCAGTCCTACTCTACGGCGCTGAAGAATGGACCGTATCAAAAGTGGATGGAGAAATCCTTGGTCGATTCGAGAGAAAAATTCTTCGAAAAATCTTCGGTCCCGTTTGCGTTGACAAGCTATGGAACTATATATGCTATTCAGCGAAGCGACATACCCCTAGTCAAAAATACTCCGCAATGGCCGTTTAAGATGGTTCGCAGAGTCTTCGATTCCCAGCCAGATGTCAGACTTAGTAGAGGATGAACACGCAAATAGTCCTCTCGGAAGAACGATTATGGCGAACGTAAAAAAGGCGAAGAACACGCATTTACATGAAACAATTTTGTCATTTGCAAGTGTTGTTGTTTAACGCAATGACTGTAAATGGTTATTTGGCAAAACAAACTGAATAAATGACAGCCAATTTGACAGATGTAGCTTCAATAATAATGGCCGCTATGAACTGTCAAAGTTCGAAAGACAATTTATATCCAACAACTTACATATCTGAATACTTAATACTTACATAACTGAATAAATGACAGCCAATTTGACAGATGTAGCTTCAATAATAATGGCCGCTATGAACTGTCAAAGTTGGAAAGACCATTTAGATCCAACAACTTACATATCTGAATACTTAATACTTACATAACTGAATAAATGACAGCCAATTTGACAGATGTAGCTTCAATAATAATGGCCGCTATGAACTGTCAAAGTTGGAAAGACCATTTAGATCCAACAACTTACATATCTGAATACTTAATACTTACATAACTGAATAAATAACAGCCAATTTGACAGATGTAGCTTCAATAATAATGGCCGCTAAGTTCGAAAGACCATTTAGATCCAACAACTTACATTTCATGAACTACAGGCTTTAGATTGCAATAATGCAAGAAAGTGTACTACATCTTCCACAATTCTCTTAAAGTGACAACTCTTATATAGCCCTGTATCCTAATAGTTTTGCTGTTTTTTGTCAATGCAGTGCTTAATGATGCTAATTACATTTATAAGTGCCAATTGCGTTGATCCCGCAATCATTAGCAATAAATGTTTTGTTGTTGTGCATGTTCAATTGCTCGATGGTACTCATAAGTATCGCAAAGCTTTTAGGATATATAACGCCTATATAGGTACATGTTTGAAAATTAAATAGGAATCTAAATATTTCTACAAATATGTTAATGTTACATATTGACCTAACCAGCACGTACTAAACAAATTGTTTGCGATAGTTTTTTCCCCCAATCCAGATATTTAAATGAGAACTGTGAAATATCTAAACCCATTAAGCACGAGTCAATATTGCTACAACATTTTGTGAGGTGCATATGTGAGAAACCACATCAGAGTAGGTTAGGTACTTATCGTGTGTAATTTATTTCAAGTCGTATATTATTTGGACTGAACTAGCAACAAACAGCTAAATATGTCGGCATAGGTAGACATGATGATAAAATAAAATTAGAAGATACCAAGTGTTGATTTAAGGAAACGCACATGTAGGTATTGTCAAACTTGTATATAAAATTTTGTTTTTGTGATTCAACATAAATGGTCAGATCCCGTGATTTGAGCTTGCGACGATTAAAGACGGTTAGTGGTGGCAGGTTTATTTCGATTATTTATCAATTATCTGCAAGTGGAATCTCTTCAAAGTTGAGTGATATAAATCACCATAACCACTTGTCAATAAAGGTCTCAGTCTAATTAAAGCATTAGGCATTTTCTATATTTTGGGGAAAAACACTCAACGATAGCAATTCCAAGGCCGAACTTCATTGAAGCAACCATACCAACAACTTGTCACTATCTTTATACCCTATCTCATAGGGGTATATTAGTTTTGATACATAGTTTGTAACATAGAGAAATAATTTAGCTACATATACCTCAAAGTATATGGATCGACTCAGAATCGATAGCTGTGTCGATTAAGCCATGTCTGTCCGTCCGTCCGTCCGTCCGTACGTCACCAGTTTTTGGGCCTTAAATTTTGAGCTAGAAGGATGAAATTTGGTACACATGCTCTTTGCTGCTCCCAGCAGAACAAGTGTAAACATTTTTGAAATCCGCCCACTGCCACGCCCTCTTTTTAGAAAAACGTATTTTTTGGCCAAACCATAAGGAATTGTGAAAAACTTTCTGAACAACATATTTAGACAATCTGAATATCTGCAAATCTTCGAAAAAACTTTTGATGCAGAATCATTAGTAATACAAATATGAACATTTCGTCGATAGACCATTTTAAACCACGCCCACTTTTTGGGGGCGTTTTTATATAAAAACCATTTTTATACGCTACCCCATAACATATGCAGGAGAAAACCTTGTCTTTTGTAGAACCGTAAAAGTTTTTTATAAGCAGTCTGAAGAATTTGTTGTCACCATGTAATTTTCTTTATTTTATCCACATCGTGTTTTTAGCCATTGCCACTTTTTGGGGATTTTTTACAGATAGAATGGGATAGGGTATTCAACGATCCGCACAGTGGATTGTAGCCTTCTCATATGTTTTTATTAGAATTTCTATTTAGATCTAGTTAAACACTCTATGCTTTGGATGAACCGAAAGGCCAACGGCAGCGCTCAATCGGAAACGGTTTTGCAAAATGCATCGGATGCAGGCATAAATTCAATAGTGTCGGAACAGGTAGTAAATACCGCCGAAATTTAATGTTATTGTTTTAACGATGTTCTTCCCTTCTTCTTTGCCTATAGAGCTCAATGGCAGCTCTCGTCTTCACCTGCAGCTTAGCCTTGTAGGCCTCGTTTTTGGCTGCGAGCATCTGTCGGCATTCCTCATCAAACCAGGGGTTTCTTGCTGGTGGGCGCGGGACCTAGCACATCAGTTGCCATTGAGCTCTATAGGCAAAGAAGAAGGGAAGAACATCGGCTTTTCAGCAAGAAGAAAAAAGAGCAAGAAAAGCGCGCGATCGAGGATATAGAGAGGTGCCACTCCAGGAACGATGTTCGCAAGTTTTACCAAAGTGTAAAACGTCAAAGCCAAGGATACAAGGCTCGAACAAGGAAACAAGGAAATATCATAGTTGAGACACAGTCGATGCTGAGGATATGGAAGAACCACTTCTGCAGACTGTTAAACGGCAATGACGAACAACATTCCGCTGTCAGGCAGAACGAACCATTTAATATTGGCAACGACAGCGAAAACTGATAACCACCCGACCTGAGTGAAGTGAGGATAGCAATATCTAAACTCAAGCTTAATAAGGCTGCCGGAAATGACGGCCTTCCCGCTGAGCTATATAAGGCCGGCGGAGATGACTTAATAAGTAACATCCACCAACTCATAAGCCAAATCTGGTCGGATGAAAATATGTCTGAAGAATGGAACCTCAGCATCGTTTGCCCGATCCACAAAAAAGGAGACCCTCTGAACTGCGCCAACTACAGAGGCATAAGTCTCCTCAACATCGCCTACAAGATCCTATCTGCCGTAATATGTGAACGCCTGAAACCGTTTACCAACAACCTGATTGGCCCTTATCAGTGTGGTTTTAGGCCAGGAAAGTCCACAACCGATCAAATTTTCACACTTCGGCATATCCTGAAAAAAACTCAAGAAGTCCAAATCGATACCCACCGCCTATTCATCGATTTCAAAGCCGCATATGACAGCATTTATAGAGACGAACTGTACAGAGCCATGTCTAGTTTTGGTATAACGCCCAAACTCGTCCGTTTGTGTAGGGTGACGATGGAGAATTCTCGCTGCACCATCAGGGTTGGAAACGACCTCACCGACACATTCGATACCAAAAAAGGATTTAGGAAAGGCGATGCGCTGTCATGTGACTTTTTCAATTTGATTCTTGAGAGGATTGTGCAAAACTCCCGAGCCAGCACCAGAGGCACAATTTTTCAAAAATCGGTGCAACTACTAGCATACGCCGACGATATTGACATCATTGGTAGGACTCAACGTGATGTCATAGCCACGTTGGCTAGTATAGAGAAGGAAGCGGATAAAATTGGTTTAGTAGTAAATGAGGGTAAGACAAAGTATATGCTGTCAACACGAAAGGACACACAACAACGACGACAGAACGTCACCATTGACAGATATAACTTTGAGGTCGAACTTTATTCCTGCTAGAAAGCCATAGGCTTGAAATGGGGAATGAAACCTCGTATCACTCATTGGCTCTATATATCGTTTATAAGACCGATACTTCTTTATGGAGTAGTAGTATGGTGGACAGCACTTGAAATAGCTTTAAACAGCAAGAAACTGGCCAAGGTGCAGAGAGCTGCATGTCTGTGCATCGGTGGTTCACTCCGTACAACACCCTCAGCGGCATTAGATATTCTTTTTCAGCTACTACCCCTAGATATTTTCGGCAAACAAATTTCAGCTAACTCAGCCATACGTCTTAAAGCCATCTAACAGTGGTCAAATACTAAATATGGCCATTCAAAAATTCTAAACGAATATACAAATGTTCCTGAAAGCACCGATTACACTCTCACCAGGTTGAACTTCGATAAGTGTTTCCGAATCACAATCCCAGATAGAACGTCATGGGAGAGCAACGAACCTGTGCTAAACGACTCGATCCACTTTTATACCGATGGCTCCAAAACAAATGACGGAGTGGGTGCTGGTGTCTTCTCCGACAGGCTATATCTCAGCCTATCTTTCCGTCTTCCAGATCATTGCAGCGTATTCCAGGCGGAACTCATGGCGATCAAAGAAGCCTTATCCCGGCTGAAAGAGAATGTAATATCTGCCAAGGCTATTAGCATTTTCTCGGACAGCCAAGCGACAATCGAATCCCTGGAATCAGTCTGAACAAATTCACAGACAACCCTAGATTGCCGATCATCTCTGCAGGAGATGTCAAAGCATTTTAACATTCACCTATGCTGGGTGCCTGGGCATAGTCACATTCCAGGAACTCTGAGGCTGATGCCAGAAATGGAACCAAATTACCAGTTTTACCCGACACGGGTGCACTAGGTATTCCTATCGCTACATGCAAAAGCTTATTAGCGCAACATGCCCGGTCCTTAGCTAACTGCCTCCAGTTGCGCACTCCAAGTTGGTTGAGGTCGGTTTCCACTTGTGCGCGCTACTTAAGGCGAGGTCTTCCTCTACTGCGTCCGACGTCTGGCTGGGAATCGAAGACTCTGCGAGCCGGAGTATTGGTGTCCATTCGTTCTACATGTCCTAGCCATCTTAAACGTCCAATGCGGAGTTTTTTGACCAGGGGCATGTCGCTGTACAGCTCGTATAGTTCTTGGTTGAATCTTCGTCACCATAGCCCGTCAACGCAAACGGGACCGAAGATTTTTCGAAGAATTTTCCTCTCGAATCTACCAAGGATTTCTTCATCCGCTTTTGATACGGTCCATGCTTCAGCGCCGTAGAGCAGGACTGGGATGATCAGGGTCTTATATAGGATCTCCTTAGTAGTTCGATTGAGGGCTTTACTACTAAATTGCCTTCTTAGCCCGAAGAAACAGCGGTTGGCAAGAGTAATTCTTCGTTTAATTTCTGACGAGATGTTGTTGTCAGAGTTAATAGCGGAGCCGAGGTAGACAAAGTCCCGTACTACCTCAAAGTTATATCTGTCAATGGTGACGTTCTGTCCAATTCGTCGATGTTGTGTGTCCTTTCGTGTTGACAGCATTTACCTAGTCTTACCCTCATTTACTGCTAAACCCATTTTTGCCGCTTCCTTCTCTATACTAGCAAACGTGGCTATGACATCACGTTGAGTCCTACCAATGATGTCAATATCGTCGGCGTATGCTAGTAGCTGCACCGATTTTTTGAGAACTGTGCCTCTGGTGTTAGCTCGGGAGTTTTGCACAATCCTCTCAAGAATCAAATTGAAAAAGTCACATGATAGCGCATCGCCTTGCCTAAATCCTTTTTTGGTATTGAATGTGTCGGTGAGGTCGTTTCCGACCCTGATGGGGCAGCGAGAATTCTCCATCGTCATCCTACACAAACGGACGAGTTTGGGCGTTATACCAAAACTAGACATGGCTCTGTACAGTTCGTCTCTATAAATACTGTCATATGCGGCTTTGAAATCGATGAATAGTTGGTTGGTATCGATTTGGACTTCTTGAGTTTTTTCCAGGATCTCCCGAAGTGTGAAAATTTGGTCGGTTGTGGACTTTCCTGGCCTAAAACCACACTGATAAGGGCCGATCAGGTTGTTGGTAAACGGTTTCAGGCGTTCACATATTACGGCAGATAGGATCTTGTAGGCTTGGTGATTTGGCAAAAACGGAAGTGAAAAACCTTTTACCCACGTATAGTAAGAAGATTGGACAAAATCCACGTGCTATCACAACGGACCAAAATGTCTAAGTGTGCTGGCGAACGCTGGCAGCCACTCTTACCTAGGTTAGGTTAGGTTGGTGGGTTGATGAGGCAGACGGTGTGCGTCTTCCCTCATCGCACTCAGGTCAATATAGACCCATTGTGATGCCCGTTGGGGGTCCACTTGTGTGGTTGGTTCATTCATTGCCCCGTTACTGTCCATTGTTGTTAGCCTCTTTCCAGCCTTCCAGATGTTGTTGCAAACCTGAAAAGATTAGGGAGAGGGATTTCGGATAGATCCGTGATGTCATGGAAAAAGTATTTTCCTAAGGTTCTCATTCTTTATTGGCTGAGGCCTGGGCAGTGGCACAGAAAGTGGAGGGTATCCTCGTGTATTTCTTCATCACCGTAGCCTCTACAGAGGTCATCATCTATGAGATGCATTTTCAGTTTGTGGCTTTTTAGTAAGTTGTGTCCAGTAAGAATCCCAACTAAAGTCGAGACAGTTTTCCTGTTTCTTCGAAGTAGTTCATGGGTTCTGGCTTTGTGAGTCACTCTAATCTAAAAACCTAACCTAACATAGGAAGAAAATAAATCTTTAGCGTATTGTCGCAAAACACAGTCTACATGGTCTTAAGCTAATTGACTTCGCTGTCGAACAGTCAATCAAATTTATCACATTGCGATAGACAGGAGGCACGCATCCAGTATTTTGGATGTCCGAACATTCCGAGGGGCTAACATCGACTCGGACCACTACCTTGTTGCAGCCAAGGTAAGAATGCGGATATTTACCACGCCACAACAAATCGGAAATACTGTCAAAATAAATTATTATCGAAAGACTGCAATGACAATGCCGACGCTAGGTAATACCGACAGATGCTCGCAGCCAAAAACGAGGCCTACAAGGCTAAGTAGGAGGCAAAGACGAGAGCTGCCATTGGGCTTTTCAGAAAGAAGAAAAGCGCGTGATCGATAATATAGACAGTTGCCACTCCAGAAAAGTTGTTTTCAAGTTTTACCAAAGCTAGGGATACGAGGCTCGAAGAGAATCTTGTCAAGATGAACCAGAAACAATCGTAGTTGAGACATAGTCGATGCTGGGGATACGGAAAAACCACTTCTGCAGATCGTAAACGGCGATGGCTAACAATATTCCATTGTCAGGCAGAACCATTCAATATTGCCGATAACAGCGAAAATTACCAACCACCCGACCTTACTGAAGTGAGGAAAGCAATATCCAAACTTAAGCTTAACAAAGCTGCCGTATATGACGGACTTCCTAGTGAGCTTTATAAATTCGCAGGATATATTATGGTTAGTAAAATTCACCAACTCACAAGTACAATTTTGTCAGATGAAAGTATGCCTGAAGTCGGTTGAAAATATGCAGCTTGGAACCTCTGAACTGCACCAACTATGCATAAGTCTCCTCAACAACGCCTACAAGATCACATTTGCTGTAATATTGATATGAACGCTTGAAACCGCTTACCAACAACCTGATCGGGCCATATCAGTGTCGTTTAAGGCCAGGTAAGTCCGCTTGTCCACATAGACTTTACATTACCCCACAAGAAATAATCAAGAGGCGTTAAATCGCATGATTTTGGCGGCCATTTCGAGAGATAAGCTGCTCATCCTTCAACATTTCCATTGTTTCACGAGCTGTGTGGCATGTGGCACCGTCCTAATGAAACCACATGTCAACCAAGTACAACTCAGTCAACTGGGGCAAAAAAAAAGTCGCGTATCATGGCTCGATATCGTTCGCCGTTGACGATAACGTTTCTTCCACGATCGTCTTTGAAGAAAAATGGACCGACGATGCCACCAGCCCGCATAAACCACACCAAACTCGGGATGCATCGGTAATTCTTGTATGGCATGTGGCTGTTCATCACTCCAGATGCGATAGTTTTGCTTATTTACGTAACCGTTGAGCCAGAAATGAGCCTCATTGCTGAACACAATTTTCCAATAAAACAGCGGATTTTCATGGAGCTGTTCTAAGGTCCATTCACCAAAAAATAAGACGTTGTGGTAGGTCATTCGGCTTCAATTCTTGCACAAGTTAAATTTTATAGGCTTTCAAACCCAAATCGGCACGTAAAAATTTCCATGTGGTTGAGTAACACATGCCCAATTGCTGAGAACGGTGACGAATTGACATTTCACGATCTTCATGAATATAGGAAGCTACGACTGCAATATTCTCTTCGGCACGCACTGTACGCATGCGAGTCGATGGTTTAATGTCCAACAAAGTAAATTTAGTGATAACAGCACGAATTGTTGGATCACCAGGTCGATTATATACGACGATATTATCGAATAATATGGTCGTAACAAGCGGTGCTTATTTTTCACAGAGCACGAATTTTGATTATAAATTTCAATAATTTGCAATCGTTGCTCGTTTGTACTGAACACTTTTCACTTTGACAGATGACGTTTTCACGCCATTATTAACCAGTGCTGCCAACCTGAAAAACTTAACTCTTAAAGAATCACCCGTTATATAGTGCCATGTCTAGTGTTGCTATACCGCCCGAACTCGTTCGTATTTGCAGGATGACGATTGGTAATTCAGGCTGCTCCCTGAGGGCCGGATTGGGCCTCAGAGGTGAAATCTTCAAATGAGAGTAAGACCAAGTACAGCCAGTAAGGACACATAACATCGGCGAATTGGACAGAACATCACAATCGAAAGTAATAACTTTGATGTAGTACTGGACTTTATCTACCTCGGCTCCACTATCAGCTCTGACAACAACACCTCGCCAGAAATTAAACGAAGAATTACTCGTGCCAAGACTGGGTGGTTCTTTAAAAATCATGTTCAGCGTTGAGGCTCATTTCTGGATGAATGGGTACGTCAGCAAACAAAATTGTCGAATTTAGAAACCAATCCACATGAGATTCCAGAGCGTATAGATTTTGGGCTGGCGGCGTAAGCGGTCCATATTTCTTTGAAAACGACGTTGGACAGGCCATCACCTTCAACGGTGAGCGTTGATTACCAACTTCTTTTGGCCTAAATGGGATGATAGACTTTTTCTTCTGTCGAGTTTTCTAAAGTCGCAGATAACAGCGGCCCTCAAAGTCAACATAACCAATGCCATCGGTTAAATTCAGTCTGGTTTATGTGACAGAGTTATGGAAAATTTTACATTTCAGATGAGTTCCACCCAGAGAAGCCACGCTGGACATTTCAACGATTTTATATCGCATACATAATGGCATCGATAGGCCTTTCAACCGAATAAAAAATGTAGATGATATCTCACACATCCTTTGTTTTATTTAAACTTAAAGATAGGAAGTGCATAAACAGTTTATCAGACCTTACATGTGTCATTCTGCTTTTTTGGACGAATATATACATTTTAAGCGAATCAAGGCTACAAAAACGCTTGTTCAACTGCAATGTCTGTAAAACTTCTTATGCTCATACATATCACATTCTACAACAAAACGTTGCCAACTGTAGAATGTGACAAAAAAAATCTCATAGTTACTTCCCTTACCAAACATATAAGTCTTCATAACAAGTTTAATCCTAGCACTTACTACTTCAAAACCAAATTCATTCAAAAGAATGATATGCTATCACCGTTTAATGCTGAGTTTTTGTTAGCCCCCATTAGCAGCTCATAAAGCGGGAGTTACAAGGAACCTCTAACTATCTTTTTGTTTTCCTCTACTCCTACCCTGATACGATCATAAACCTTTCACATAATAAGCTCCTTTTTACAAAAGTCTAAAACCCTCTCTAAGAAGTGGTAATACGCAATTTTTCGCAGCTTCTAGAACACTAATCCGTCCTTTCTTCAGCAGATAAACGTTCTTAACCATTTGACTGAACAGTTCACATGTGCATCCATTTCAAGTGACAAATCTCATCAAAAAAAAACGAGGAAAATCCTTCACCAGCATATGCAGCCGCATCATGCGGTTTCATCACCACATAAATACTCAACCTAACACTCATAGAATGCACAAAGTCTAGCACCATCGAAGCACATACCCTGTGGTGGTTTTGCAGGATATAAAGCCAACCTCCTCCGCACTCCGCATAGTAGTCATAAAAAAAAAAGAAAAATCCCGTCCGGTTGTAAATCCGAGATTCTTCGTCACCGTCGTAATTTAATATTCCCATTGTCAATGGATTTATTCGCTGCAGCGCCATTGCATATGGTCGGAGCTTTATATTTAAACAGATGGCATAAGACACCCACTCCTTGTATACCGCCACATTCAGTATGAGAAAAGTCCTTAAATGTCAAATCCCAAAAGTCTCATATCCAGCACACACAACATGCTTGCCCACCTACTACGTACGATCTGAAGAGCCTTGATGTGTTAATTGAGTTGCAGCCCCGAAATGAAGAAAAAAAAAAAACACACATAAGGACGAATAAAAATAACACGCAAACAGAAGATGATGTATACGTAGACGTACGCAAAGTGCCGTATAAAGTGAAGAAGGTCCTTGTTTAAACTTTGAACGTGTCCCAGAACAATCACGGTTTTGCAAAATGCACTCAGTACCTATATACATCCACAAACAGAGACCACCATCTCTGTACTTCGGTTGCAGTAAAACTCAAGGAGCAAGGAGGAGTCGAAGATACCATGGCTGACTGCGCCATAACCACCACTACCAAGTAGACGCATTTTAAAGCACAAAATTAAACATAAAAGCACTCACGGGGATACTTGGAAACGTGTCCTTCAGCTAATCCATCGTCTTTTGTTGTCCCAGCTGCAGCACCGGTACCATCGTCTCCGGATGGCAGAGCTTCTTCATCGTAGCGCACATAAATCCAATATAAAAGCAACAGCGCTATTTGCACAATGAACAGGCTGATAAAGCCTGACACCTTGGAAACGGGTGTATGCATTTTTTTTTTGTAATTTTGCTGTCCTTGCGTGTGAAATTGTAACACTACGATGAGAGACCCTTGAAATGGAGTGACACTTTTAAGGAGCAATTTTGACACCAAACAATCTTAAACAGAAACACTACTAGTAACACCCGAGAGACGGTTTAGATACTCATCCGTACACGACCGCTTACGGAACCCGATTGAGATTTACTGTCAGCTAAAGGTAATCCGAAAAAAAAAACTTCAACCCCTTCGTGATTACACTGCGGACTAGAACTGACTATCCGTTCGGCGGCGCTGCGATTGTGGCGGATAATTGAAAATTGAATCGCTGGTCAGCGCATTATTAGTGGGGGGTAATTGAGCGCCTTGGAGTGGGGTGCCGGTTCTGATAAGAGTTGTAAATTAAAAAAAAAGTTGCCGAGCAAACAAACTGTTTAGCGTGTCATAAGAAGAATCGGTTATCTCACGAGGTATAGTCGGAATGTGTGACATGGAAATTCACCCTAACCCCTCGTTGAGATATGCCAATCAACCCCGCGTAATGAAAGCGAGATTCATTCGTCACTGGCTGCACTCGATTTGATGTATTTCAGTGTCACGAGTACATGGGTAAAAGTTGGGGATACATGGTATCAATTGAAGTGCCATGTCGCGCGTTGCATGGACATCTGTAAATTGACGAATTTGCGTGCGCAATTCAATTCCAAGTTGACACATAGATTGCCCTTAATTGTTGGCAAAACATTTTACTTGCATTTTCGTGATGTTTCATGACGTGGAAACATAAACGGTGCCTCCAGCACATGGTCCAGATTGTTTTGGAAGATGGTGTGAATATCGTATATATAGGGTGCCCTCAACCGATTTTCTCTGAAAAAAACTGCCGAGGCAAATATGGCCGAATGGCCTTTTTTCGGTTATGAAATAACAAACCAATTGAAAGCCTTTGAATCCATGAATCGGTCAACCCAAATGCTGTTAATCATGGACACTACTGATGTATCTAGATGACTGGACATACCCTAAGCGGAGTAACAATTCTTCGGGAACCGGAGAAGATGTACACCCAGATACTGTTGATCAAGAAAACTTAATGGAGCAAAGAAGTTGGGTGATCGGGGCTGACTATATGTAGAGGGCATTTAATTCCTTGAACCCTAAGAGCAGGCCACCTAGGTACTGTTGAGACTATAGGCACCCGCCAGACGACTAGACTTACGCTAACCGCCAGTCCGTGTGCGGGACTGATAATGGAGAGGGCATTAAAATTCGTTGAACGCGTGAAGCAGGCCATCCAGGTGCTGTAATTAATATAGCAGCCTGCCTGACGACTGGACATACACATAGTGGAGCACTGAAGTAACGTTATCAGCACTGACCAGGAAGAGGAAGTTAAAATCCTTTTATCCTGCCATTCAGGTACTGTGGATCAAGAAAACTGTTGATATAGGCTTTTGCCAGGCGGCTGAACAGACCCTAATCGAAGCAACTAAGTTGCTTTAGCGGGACTTACTACGGATTGGCAGTTAAAATATTGTGTAGGGCATCGAACGGCTGAAAAAAAATTGCATGGATACCTGATAGACGACTGGACGTTTTCAAAGTTGTCATTCCTTTACTCGGCATTATTTGAGGGCACCGTTTTTGTATGCTTTTTGAGAGCTTTGGAGTATGTGGTTTGTTCTTATAAATAATTGACTTCAGAAAAACCACAAAGAAAAAAAGTTTGGTGGACAAATCGGGCTATCATACTGGCCAGAGCAAACCAGAAAAATTGTACCCACATATTAGTCATAATCACACCAACGCCTACGGCGTAAATGGCGCACCATGAGGTGACTTTGAGTGGATGTATGTTATGGATCCTCGTAAATGATCCGTCGATTCTCAGGGATCAGTGATTACAAATACAAATTTTTGGCGCAACAGGGTAGCCAGGGCCTAGCTTTCTCACAACCATTCATGTGTGCGTGTGTACTTCTTGCACGATGGCGGGCCCTACTGTTTTATGCCGAATCCGAACGGCTAAGTTGAGATAAGCTATTATTGACAATTGATACTACTCGAACGGTTTGTCAGATCATCACGAGAGGAGGGCCAGTGAAAAATCATTTTGGGTGTTGCTACGGCTGGGTTTTGAGCCCAGACCTTCGCGCCCTCAGGGCTCAGTGATTGATTAGGTGAGATATTCTGATACGGTGATGTATTTTCTATTTACAGCCTATACAGGGCTGCAAACCTTGACTTTTCATTTATTTTTATGTACACAGATGCACCGAAAGCGACACAGTTTGACGACGATTCCGAATGGAACATTTTAGGGGCTGATTATGACAGTTTTTCAGACTTTTACAATAGGAGATGCATTTCGTCTATAATTCAAATATATTTGGTCGCTGTAAAAAGAAAAGACTTGTTTAATTTCTTTGTCTGTCCTTTTATTTAAAAATCTCAAAAGAGTGTCCTATCCGGTCTCGTGGCGCGGCTCGACTGGGGAAATATTTTCCGTGATGTTGCGACGTTGCCGGGTTGGCGTCGACGTGGACGATTCTCATTGGCTGGTGCGGCGGCTTCTTTCACACAGCCGAGATGTCACTTGACGTGCGCGGTGCTGCCAACGCGTGCTTTTTGTCGAGTCTAAACCTCCCGCCACAGAGGCCCCCCAGAAGACTTACCCGCTCTACAGGTAGCGGGCAGGGAGCTGGACGCGGCGACCTGTACGGGTGCGGGAAGGCTGAGGTGATGTAAGTTGTGGCGGTTGGTGGTATGACGTCGAGGGTGTAGGCGGTGTTGTGTCTTCGTCTTGGTCGATTTCCAGGTATGCTGGCTTTAGGCGGTCCGTTGAAATTTTCGTCCGCTTCCCTCGGATGGTGAGAGTGAAGAATTTGTCGTGGCGTTCGGCTATTTTATAGGGTCCGTCGTATGGCGGAACTATAGATGCTTTGACCGAGTCGTTGCGGACAAATGCGTGACTCGACGTCTGTAGATCTTGGTGGACGAATGGGCGCTGTTGAGTATGCCAAGCTGTCTGCTGCGGTCTAGTTTGGGGCATCATGTGTCGAAGGTCTTTGATGAATTCGCTTTGCGGGCGGCTGTCGAGCGTCGGTGCTAGTAAATCGGCTGGAAGTCTGAGTGCTGTGCCGTAGACTAACTCTGCTGGAGTGGCATTGATATCTTCCTTCAGAGTCGATCGCAGTCCGAGTAATATGAGTGGAAGGCATTTTGTCCACCTCGCGGAATCGCTGCAGTTGATAGCGGCTTTCAGAGTACGGTGGAATCGCTCGACGATTCCATTGGACTGAGGATGGTATGAAGTTGTCATCGTGTGGTTCGTCCCCATGTACTTACATAGTTCGGTGAAGACGGATGAGGTGAATTGTCTTCCTTGATCGGACGTGATTTGCGCTGGAGATCCGAACCGTGAGATCCAGCCATTTATGAGGCTACTTGCGCAGTTAACAGCTGTCATGTCGACCATTGGGTACGCTTCTGGCCACCTGGTGTAACGATCGATGACCGTCAAAAGATAGCGATACCCGTCGGAAGGCGGGAAAGGCCCTAGGATGTCGATGTTGATGTTGGCGAAGCGTTCGTCGGGTGGTGCGTATCGTTGTAGTTCCGTTCTCGAATGACGATGTACTTTCGTTTTTTGACATGGTAAGCATATTTTGGCAAAATTTGCGCAGTCTTGTCGGATTTTAGGCCAAAGGAACCGCTCGGTCATAAGGCGTGCTGAGGCGCGGCGGCCTGGGTGTGAGAGGTCGTGTGTGGCGTCGAAGAATGCTTTACGGAGGTCTTTTGTTATGAACGGTCGAATTCGGTTGTGTGCCACGTCACAGTAGATTGGTTTGTCTAGGTGAGGAAAAGAAAACAATGTTAGTTGCATTGAGTGCGCAGAGTTACCTTCGAGGAGCTGTCGAAGCTCTGCGTCTTCTTTCTGCGATTCTGCTAGTTTCGAATAGAGGTCCTCCTTGGAGTTAACAGCCCCGATGCGTGACAACAGGTCTGCTGCGTGGTTATCCTCGCCCTTAATGAAGCGAATGTCGGTGGTAAATTCGCTGATAAACGATAAGTAATTTGTTTGCCGCGGCGATGACTTCTCTGGTCGTTGCTTGAAGGCGAAGATTAGCGGCTTGTGGTCTGTTAGGATGTGGAATTTACGCCCCTCTAATAAATCTCGAAAGTGGCGGACGGCCAGGTACATTGCGGTAAGCTCTCTGTCATACGTCGAGTAGCGTTGTTGCGTCAGGGAAAATTTCTTTGAGAAATAGCCAAGAGGCTCTGGTACGTTGTTGACTAGTTGATGCAAGGCGGCCCCCGCTGCTAAGTTCGATGCGTCTGTAACCAGACTCAACTCTGCTTCTGGTACGGGGTGCGACAGACACACTGCTTGGGCTAGGAGTTGGCGGCAGTTTTTGAAGGCTTCGTTTGTAGCTTGTGTCCAGTTCAGCACAGATTTGTCGTTTTTATGATTACCCGGAATCATTGCCAACAGGGGAATTTGTGCGGCGGCGGCGTGGGGGATGAATTTTCGATAAAAGTTTATCGTGGCGATGAAACCCTTTAGCTGTTTTGCTGTGTCTGGTCGTTTAATGCTTTGGATGGCGTCCACTCGTGATGGAAGGGGAGCTATACCTTGTGTTGTGATAGGATGGCCGAGGAACTCTAACTGCGGTTGTCCGAAGACCCATTTGGCTACGTTGATTGCCAAGTTGTGGTCGGCGAGCCTCTTTAGCACTTCGCTCAGGTGTTGACGGTGTTCGGCGATGTTCGATGATGCGATGCAGATGTCGTCCATGTAGGGAAAGGCGAATTCCACACCCCGTAGCACTTCATGGATCAGCCGCTGAAGAGTTTGAGCTGCGTTGCGTAACCCAAATGTCATGTGGGTAAACTCGTAAAGTCCGAAGGGCGTGATAATGGCGGTCTTAGGAACGTCGTCCGGGTTAATTGGAACCTGGTGAAAGGCTTTTTGTAAGTCTATTTTTGAAAAAAATGGACTTACCTCGAAGTATGTTGGCGAAGTCGTGCAGGTACGGGAGGGGATAGCGGTCGGGTAACGTAATCGCATTGAGACTTCTGTAGTCGCCGCAAGGTCTCCATGAACCGTCTGCTTTGCGTACCATGTGAAGTGGGCTTGACCAATTGGATTTCGAAGGTCGGCATATTCCTGCGCGCATGAGGAGCTCGAACTCCTTCTTGGCGGCACTCAGCTTGTCTGGCGGCAGGCGGCGTGCACCCCGCAGGTGCGAGGCGCGTGATGTTTGGGAATGCCATTATGATGTCTGCGAATGGTCTATTCCGATCGACGAGCTGCGGGGATGGTTGATTGCTGGTTATGGCGAAAAGCGATTTCGAGAGAGCGTTGGTGCGCGAATCGATGAGGCGAGATCTTTTAACGTCGACCATGAGGTCGTGATGCTGCAGGAAATCAGCTCCGATGATTGGAGAGGTTTCGTCGGCCACGATGAACGTCCAAACAAATGAACGGCGAAGACCAAGGCTGAGCTCATGAGTAACTTCTCCGTAGACTTTGATGGGCGAACCGTTTACGGCGAACAGCTGCATGGTGGTAGGGCGAGGCTTTTTGGTCGATGAAGATGGCGGAATGCAGGAGACTTCAGCACCTGTGTCGATTAAAAAGAAAAGATTAGTGTTGTTTTCACGTAGGCATAGTCTGTTGATGGAGGATGAGATCGGTTGGCGTTCCTCCATATTATCCGAGAGTGCACAACGGAGTCATGCTTGGGACTGTGAAGGTGAAGTAGCTGGTTGCTTACGGAAGCGGCATGGAGGGCGACAATTAGTTGCCCTGTTGCCGAAATTGCGGTGGAACCAGCAGTCGTCAAATTGTTCTATGGATTGCTCCCGTCTGCGCTGGCTGGAGACGCGGGGCTGAGCAGGTCGTGATGGTGTGCGAGCACGTGGTCGTGAAGTTCGTTGTTGGCGTTGCTGTGTTAGCGACTTGGAAAATTCCATTACCAGGTGAGCGACTTCGGGTGATGGCGAGGTAGCTTGGTGTTCGGCGGGCGTTTGGGCTGAGGTACCGTGTGCGACTGCGTTCAGTTGTCGGAGTTCCACGTTTTCCATAACGGTGTCGGCGATTTGTGTTTTGTCCGCTGCGGAGCCTTTTACCATGACGGTAACCGCGTGGACGGATTGTGGTAGACGCGCTGCCCATAGATCGAGTAACACGGGCTCGCTTAGTGAGCCCTTGGCTGCCTGTACCATCTCATAATAGAGCTGGCTCGGTTTTTTGTCCCCGAGGGGCATATCGTGGAGCACGCGGCGAAGTCGTTTTTGCTGACTGTCGGCGAAATAGTTGGTGAGCTGTGTACGGATATAATCGTACTTTTTTTGTTCCGGCGCTGCCTCGATTATCGGGCGGAGTTCCGTTATCCGTGCAATCGGCAATTGCGAGCAAACCGTGTCGAATTTGCGACTGTCCTGTGCTATTCCCGATGCCCGGAAGAAATAATTGAGCAGGAAGAACCAGTTGTCGATATCGGATTCCACGAACGGTGGCATCTGGAGGCGAGCGTAGTAGTTTGCGGCTACATCCGCGTTCTCCTTCGCGACTGCTTGTGCGACATTTTCGTTGTCACTTGGGTTTCCTTGGTCGTCGGAGGACATCACGTCGGGGTCACCACTTTAGTCGCTGTAAAAAGAAAAGACTTGTTTAATTTCTTTGTCTGTCCTTTTATTTAAAAATCTCAAAAGAGTGTCCTATCCGGTCTCGTGGCGCGGCTCGACTGGGGAAATATTTTCCGTGATGTTGCGACGTTGCCGGGTTGGCGTCGACGTGGACGATTCTCATTGGCTGGTGCGGCGGCTTCTTTCACACAGCCGAGATGTCACTTGACGTGCGCGGTGCTGCCAACGCGTGCTTTTTGTCGAGTCTAAACCTCCCGCCACATATACTTCAAACCAGCGCTAAATAGTACAACCCTGGATCACCTTTACGAAAAATTTACGATATCGTATTATGGCCGCAAAAGGAAAAGCTCGATGACTTAGAGTAGATGTTCCCTTTTATTACCGGACAAGGGGCTTAAGATGAGAGACACAACCTCCGACAAAGACACAAACATGAAACATTTAGTTCTACATCCAAAGGAAGACGGACTATTTCCCCAATCGATGCAGTAACGAAGATGCTCAATCGGACGGCCAGATGTAAACACTCTTGCCACAATTCAAACATGGACACCAAACACCAATGACATCAGCAAAGTATGTCTGCAATATGAAAGACATAAGGCGTTGTTATAGAAACAATTAAGACAGGGTACAGCTTAAAGTCAAAGAGTCGAAGGACACCAATCTGTCGAACTGGCCAACAGAGGTCCACGGGACAACAGCATATATAAAATTGTTTTGTTGTTGGTTTTAAATATAGAAGACACAAACAAAACACGTAAGGCCCCGAGATCAATCTAAATAATAATAACGTTTAGGATGACCCTCAAATGACAAATCCCCAAACCAGGTTCTAAGCGCGGAACCTCTAACCAAGTTCGTGGAAAATTGAGTTTAATATTTCTACTGCCTCATCAAAGCCTTCTCTCAACATACAGATGTTAACGACTTCCTCGATATGCATTAGGAGGGCGGTACTATTTTTCCCTATTTTTACAACGAACTTATCCCAATTGGTCTTCTTGGGGTTTTGGTGCTAAATTGGGAGTTTTGTATCGTCCTTTATTTCGACTTGGCCTCCTTATTTCGGAGGCAATCTCTTTAACTTACGAACACTCTTTTCCTTCGATACCTAACTCACATCTTTTGTGGTCAGATTTTTCATAGTAGGGGGCTTTTGTCCATGACCCTTTTTGGAGTTTGAAATGATCATCATCATCACCTGGTGGCCATGTACCCATAATGTCGGTGACAGATCCTTCTAGCTTTGCTTTAGATTCGATTCCTACAGCTTTCGTTTAGCTTCGATTCGCAGCGAGCGAGTGGATCAACAGCCATAATTTTACCTTCGACTTTCGCAGGATCTGAAGAGACCATTCTTAGTTCTAGTGTAATGGCGCCCTTCGGAAAAGGAGGTTCTATCAGTTCCTTCATGCTCGTAGCATTCGATCCGTGCATTGTGCAGATACGAGGGAGCGGCTCATTCTCTGATAATGCCAGACTTTGTAAAAACAGAATAGAGACGTTATTTTCCACGACCCTTTATTCGGCGTCTGAAAGGATCGTACCAACTCCTGGTGGTCATGTGGTCATAATGTCGGTGACCGATCCTTCTAGCTTTCCTTTAGCTTCGATTCCTGCATCTCCTCTCAGCGAGCAACGAGTGGATCAACAGCCAAAATGTTGCCTTCGACTTTCGCAGGATCTGAAGAGACTATTCTTAGTTCTAGTGTGCTGGCTCCCTTCGGTAAATGTCGTCTCATCAGTTCCTCGAGGTTTTCGATACGAGCGAGTGGCTCATTCTCTGCTAATGCTATAGCTTTCTGCTTAAACTTTCTGAAGTCTTAGGCAATCCTTTTCTCCTAAAGCTTTCTATTTTCCTAATTTTCTGATCGTCAAGTTGCTGGTTTTGATTATATACGATGACGATGTGGAAAATTTTGATCAGCTGACGTTGAAGAAAGTGTCATATTTATCGAGAAGTGATTTCTCTATTTGCAGGTCGATTGCTCCTTCGCTTCCCTCGTCTTAAACTCTCTTCAAGTCCTCCTCCCCCGGCAGTATTCCTTGAGAATCGGAGTTTATGTGGGTTGGAGTGGCCGATTCATTTCTACTTTGGTTTGGTTTGTTACGTCTATTTTGGACCCACGATAAACGGGAAGAAATGTCATCCTTAAATCACCCCCTGTATACAGAAAAGGGGAAATTTGATTAAAACTAGAGGCCATCTGGTATCGAGAGTTTGCGCTAGCACCTTACCTTGGGTACCACGTTTTAGTTTCATTTCCTCGCCTCTTACCTTACCGGCATGGGTTGCCCTAATAGTTTATGCGAAGGCGTGACCATCCACATAAGCCTCCGGTTTCCCTCCGGTAGGCCCTTAGGCCCTACCACCACGTCAAGGTAGATGTTCGTCGGAAGGGCACCACTTATCTAAATGACTTGTGCATCGGTAGGTCCATTGTTTTAGCTGAAGCATCCTGGTTGGTGGTTGCGGGTCTCTGGTTCAAACTGTGTGGAATGTAATCCTGTTTCGGACATGAGAGTAAGAATTGATAGCTAGGAGCTCATCCATATCACATGAAGATAGCTCAGCCGAAATAATGGTTGTCAAACTTGACTCAGAAAGGTATGGAGTTGATGTTTCCGACGAAGAACCACAATACTCAAATACATTAAATATTTTCAGCCAATATCCGAATAAAAGTCCTACCCCCATGTGGGTATCAACTGGGCGCTCAAATTTCTGAAAACTTTCAGAAGTCTTTTCTAGTTCTTAAAGAGAATGACGACAATCTTGTATTTGGTTCAAATAACATACCACACCCACCTCTACACAGGCAAACACTTCTTTGTTTAAATTGCACAATTGATTGCAGCCTATACACTAAGGCCCTGAGGCATGCTTTACTTCATCGAGTGCCATAAATAAATTTCCCATCAATAATTTAATTAGGTCACCTCTAAGCACTTAAAAGGTATCATGCCCTCCCGCACTCCTCCACAACTCTACTAGGACACTTTTAAATCGGTTTTTCTTTCGCAAGGAATTGAATATGCACACTGCAACCCCCCCCCCCCCCTACCATCATCCCTGCTTCCCAGATCCGGCGGCAGCCTTATTCATGGCTAATCTAATCCTACACCAAGCGAACACAAGAAGACGCATAGTTTGAAGTCTCTTTGCTTAAACGAAGCTTATCCGAACAATAAAGACGGGAAAAGAATGCTATCCGCTTGTACTGTCAACAGCTATGCGGCCAATAGAGACCAGCATTGTCCTCATGACGGTAATCCGTTTTTAAGCTGACAGCAACGATGGGCTTTTAGGTACGATGACACTTTTCTGACAAATTTGTGCATATCCTTGGAATAACGACAACTATGGAGGTATATATAGTTTATGTAGAGGTAGACGAGAGGACGAGAGTTTCCTTTGCATGCAAACTGGGGCTATTAAAGGTTCTGTCATCGTTATTGTCGTCGGTCGTCTCATCGCATGCAAAGGTAGGAATGTATAATGGTGTGGGTATATCTACTATTGTCCTTCGGTGCAATTGTTGTGCTGCGGCTCCACTTGACTCGAACTTTACTTGGAAGACCGAAGAAAAATGGTATTCATCGTGAATGTCGAAGGATATTTATTTATTGGTGGTAGATAGGGATAACCAATCGAAGGATGATACAAAAAATTCATGTTGTGTGACGACTGTCCAAGAAGAACTAGAATCGGCGACATGGGTAGTGGGGCTTATAGCTAAAGGTTATGGTCTGTTAAGCGTCCGCCCTTCAATGTTAGCCTGCAAGTAGAATTTGAGATTTCATCATGCTATACATCTACTTACGCAACAGTCCAGTGTGAATCTGAGGACCAATAAGCATTCCTCTTCAACTATTCCCATCTGTTGAACAATGAAGTTGGTCATACACAAGTGACTGGGGTTCACTTAATTACTTACTAACTTAAGTGACGCTTTATTTCGGAGCAAACCAGGGCTTCAACCAATATGATTCTCCAATTAGCCTGGTCCTGGGCTTATAACCTTTAGCTGCGCAATTTGAGTTGGTTGAGATTGTTTCTACTAGAGTACGGGTTCGTTCTTACGTCTACCATCTAGCGCGGAATCGAAGACTCTACGGACAACTACACAACTAGCTAAAAATTAGCTCGAGAAAGGCGTTAGAATCTGTAGAAAGCCGTGGGTCTTAAAGAAAAAGAGGTAGTTTCGTTGGCAGACTTTGGGGTAGGGTATGTGCCATTCAAATAGCATCCTTCATTTTTTATTAATTACGTTAGGCTTCGCTTCCTTATATGTTTGTTTGTTCTTAACATTTTTAACCAACATCGGGACACTTTGACATATGCTGCTGTCCTTTTCGACCATTGTTGGCCACTTCATGAGGAGTTGGACAGTTTACAGCTGTCAGTGTCACTGTACACTTGCAGATTTGGTGGTAAGCTGTAAATTCGTCAGAGACATGTCTTCCATGTTGCGTACATGCTTTGGTTTTGTGTTTATGTTGTGGCAAGAATGTTTACGTCTGGACGTCCGCCTAAACAGCTCGTTTGTAGATTTGTTAATCTATCGTTGAGGGAATGCGACCGTATTCTCTTGGACGTCAAACTAAATGCTTAATGCTGTGTCTTTGTTAGAAGGAAGACTTCTCGGCACATACCTAGGCTGCTTCCTTGGTCCTCCCTAGTTGGGTGAAAGCAAGAACAACTACTGTTAGCTATCGAACGTTTGCGTTTGCGGCCATAATGGCGCAAATATTTTGTTGGCATTTAGATTCCAGAGTTTTTAGTTTCGTACCCGTCGTTTCATTCACACCACTCCTGTCTGATGCTGTTTCTCCACACTTCCTTCCCCACACTGCATGGAGTGTTTAAACTCCTTTTTTAGTGGACCTTTTTTGTACTAACTCTACCGGATCAAGGTTTCATTCTAAAGATATGATGCTCGTGGACGAGTAGCAGATGGTGTCATATCCATCCACCACGTCCTACAGATTTGGGGTGTTTGACCACGAAGAATAGATTAAAAGAATTGAATTAAGGGAAAGGACAAAAACCTTGTTACTTACTTAAGTGGAGCTACAGTCCAGAATGAACCTGAACAATTAGCTCGGTCCTTAGCTAAGTGCATCCAGTTGCGCATTTTACGTTGGTTGGTCAAAGGCACTGAGCGAGCCTGAGTATTGGTGTGTATTTGTTATAAATGCCCTAGCCATCTTAAAAGTCCAATGTGGACTAGGTGCCATGTCGCTTTGGTTGAATCTTTGTCTCCATAGCCCTTTAAGGCAAACGGGACCGAAGATTTTATGAAAAAATTTTCGGTCAAAACGTCCACTTTTGATACGGTCCACGCTTCAGCGCCGTAGAGCAGGACTGGAATAATAGGATATCCTCAGTAGTTCGAGTGAGGGCTTTACTACTGAATTGCCCTCTTAGCCCGAAGAAACAGCAGTTGGCAAGAGTAATTCTTCGTTTGATTTCTGACGAGATGTTTTTGTCAGAGTTAATAGCGGAGACGAGGTAAACAAAGTCCCGTACTACCTCAAAGTTATGTCTATCAATGGTGACGTATTGTCTGATTCGTCGATGTTATGTATGTTTACCTTCGTGTTAACAGCATATACTTAGGTGAGGTTAGCTTTGATAGGTTGTTGACACCCAGGTGAGTTGTCAAATGCGCATAGGCCTACGTGGGCCCATAGCGGTACCCTTTATTGTACCTGAAAAGAAAGCTGCTATAATGAAAAGAGTGATACTTAGGTGCTTTGTGCTGCTCCATCAGCTTCAAAGAGGTAGTTGCTCCATCCTGACTTGCTGCAGAAGCTTACGATCTGTGCTATGGGGGTTGTAGCTAGCATATACTTAGTCTGACCCTCATTTACTGCGAAATCCATTTTTGCCGCTTCCTTCTCTATACAAGCTATGACATCACATTGAGTCCTACGAATGATGTCAATATCGTCGGTGTATGCTAGTAGTTGCACCGATTTTTGGAAAATTGTGCCTCTGGTGTTGGCTAGGGAGTTTTGCACAATCCTCTCAAGAATCAAATTGAAGAAGTCACATGACAGCGCATCGTCTTTCCTAAATCCTTTTTTGGTATCGAATGTGTTGGTTCGGTCGTTTCGACCCTTATGGAGACGCGTGAGTTCGTCAACCTATACAGACGGACGAATCTGGGCAGTATACCAAAGCCAAACAATGGTCTGTATAGTTCGTTTGTATAAATGCTGTCGTATGCGGCTTTGAAATCGATAAATAGGTATTGGGTTTCAATTTGTACTTCTTGGGATTTTCTAGGATCTGCCGAAATGTGAAAAATTGATCTTTTGTGGACTTTCCTGGCCTAAAACCACACTGATAAGGGCCGATCAGGTTGTTGGTAAACGGTTTTAGGCGTTCACATATTACGGCAGATAGGATCTTGAAGGCGATGTTGAGGAGACTTATGCCTCTGTAGTTGGCGCAGTTCAGAGGGTCTGCTTTTTTGTGGATTGGACAAACGATGCTGAAGTTCCATTCTTCAGGCATACTTTCATCCAAAAAGATTTTGGCTTATGAGTTGGTGGTTTTTACATACAAAGTCATCTCCGCCGGCTTTATAAAGCTCAGCGGGAAAGCCGGCATTTCCGGCAAACTTATTAAGCTTGAGTTTAGATATTGCTATCCTCACTTTACATAGGTCGGGTGTTTGGCAGTTTTCACTCTCGTCACTAATATTGAATGTTTCGTTCTGCCTGACAGAGGGAGGTTCTTCCATATCCTTAGCATCGACAGTGTCTCAACTACGTTATTTCCTAGCGGCACCGCTCGATATCCTTGATCGCGCGCTTTTCTTGCTCTTTTTTCTTCTTTCTGAAAAGCCAGTGTTCTTTCCTTCTTCTCAGCCTATAGAGCTCAATGGCAGCTCTCCTCTTCACCTGCAGCTTAGCCTTGTAGACCTCGTTCTTGGCTGCGAGCATCTGTCGGAAATCCTAGCTGGCGGTTGCGAGAAACCTAGCACATCAGTTGCGGCTGATGTAATGGCTTGTTGGCATCGTAGCCATTGTTCTTCGTCATTATATTGCTCGTAGAAGCAATCCTAAGTTATGTTAGCCAAATTGACTTTGATGCGGATTGTTACAATGCGTTCGCTAATGTCTTGGAAACATTCGACTTCTTGCCTAAGTCTGGCACTTGTAACAAATCCGCATCCAAATAGTCGCTGTTTCTGCTCACCATAACACGGTCCATAGTATATGTCACAGTTTTTCATCCTCTTTTTGCCCGGCCCATCCCATCTTATTTCCTGAATGGCAGTAATGTTTGCTTTGTAGCAGTTTAGGACTTCCGCTAGTTGTTCGCCTGCACCTCTACTGTTTAATGTTCTCACATTCCAGGTGCAGATATGATCGTCGTTGTCCTTTTTTCGTTTAGCAGGGTCGTCAACAATAAAATCAGACATTTTCGAGGCTCATGCTTGCTTCGTAACAAACAAATTGAGCGCTCTCGTAAGCCTTTAGGCTCCATCGCCACCATCTCCGTGGAATGGGTATGACTTACCCTTGAGACTACTAGATGACCTGTTGTGCGAATATCTCGAAGCAGCTCATTTAGGTTATTCACTTTGTCCATCCTAATGGGACTGTAGACGCCACTTTTTCGAGGCTCATGGTTCCTTCGTAACAAACAAATTGAGCGCTCTCACTTCCGCCTTTCGGCTCCATCGCCACCATCTCCGTTGAATGGGTCTGACTTACCCTTGAGACTACTAGATGACCTGTTGTGCGAATATCTCGAAGCAGCTCATTTAGGTTGTTCACTTTGTCCATCCTTTCCTAATGGGACTGTAGACGCCACAGTTTACTCCATCTTAAGAGTTCTTCCGATGCCGCATGTAAATTGAATATGTGCATTAGTGTGAGTACAAGCCTTCCCCCGCCCTCATATTTATACAGGGATTAAGACCCTATCTACGGTCAAGGTACTAAGCACTCAGTGGTCTCAGTGCTAGGCATAAGCTAGGTGAAAACTACCATTTGACCACTCGCTTTGAGTTCTCAATATACTATTTCGGTCTAGGTAGGTACCGCTTTCTATCACAGAAAAGGAGCATAGCTTGACGTCCATTGAAATCGTATCAACTACAGCTTCGCTGTGAGTATTTCAGTTTCCACCTTAATATAGTGTGTGCGATAAATTTTCTTTAAACCTATACGCAAGTATCCCTAGCTTTCACAAATCGAAGATGGCCTTATTGCTACTCCAAACTACCCATGACAAATAGTCGCACATAACTCAATAACATTTCCAAAATCCTCTTTCTAGGTTAAATATTGACGAACCATTTGTTTACTTTAGCCGCCCCATTTAGTATCCCCGTATAACCACTAACTGCAAACCCTCCACAATAATTAACACATTTTGTGAGTATCTTCGGTCTGTTCACAACCCCCTCCTATAGACCCGTGAAAATCACAAGACTCCCCAATGTTGACTACCAACAACGGCTTAAGTGATTCGCACCGCAACCTTGAGGTTAAGAGATAATCACAACGAAAATGAGTGCCTCCAAGAGGGAAGTTACAAGGAACACACAAAAACCAAAAACAAAATCATCCACATCCAACCGCCTTTAGATACAAGTACAAGTTTGTTCCGGGAGGCGGCAGACGGCACCTGCCCTTAGTGCGTGCATTGTGTTCCCCTGCCGCACAAGGTGGAACGAATTGAATTTTATAATCCAATTAACATCTCATTGTTGCCGTCGAGCAATCTTTGAAGTTGAAACATCCCATTACGGTATCTTTGTAAAGTTAGAGATCGGTGTGCCTTGCAAATACACACCCGAGCCTTGCGCAGCTGATACACAAAAGGCGAACGCTTTGTAATGGATAATAATATCTGGCGGCATCGCGGTGAAAAAGCGAATCCCCCCCCCCCCCACAGCACCATTGTGAACCCCGTATAATTAAGCGTGAGGGGGTGCCGCTTTAAGGTGAAAAACGCGGTAGATTTTCCGCGTTTAATTTTCACCGGTGTTAGATTTGCGTTTTACGGTTGAGCATGAGTTGAGAATGGCATGGAAGTAACATTGTTTAACGACAGCAAAATGGCAAAACCATTAAGACCCCAAATTAGACGTGGCTCGGTGATGTAAGGAACAGTACAAAGAGTATCTACTTGATGTTGAAGTTTTGTATTCCCGTGGATGGAGAGTCTTTCCCATTAGACTGAGAATGATGAACTTGTGTTAGATACTTTGTTTAATCTAACAACTTGCCTGATGAGTGTATTCATTTAGTTAGTAATATGTCCGTTCAGGTAATGAGTGCACCGCCACGCCCCCCGGGTAACACTAATGACTTGATAATTAAATGAAGGCATTTACTCAAATCGGGATGATAAGCCGACTGATTTAAATCGGGGGGCGATCGTTGTATTTTGTGAGTTTCGTTTCACAGCGATTAGAGGGCGCAATTTATTTTTTAATTCTGTATGCTGGTATCAATTCTGACGCGCCTTCAACCATAGAGGAAGTAATTTATCTTTAAAACAGATAAGGGGGCTACACTCTGCTTTGTATTTTTCATATGCATGCCACAATGGATTGGACTTGTCTTATTGCATTTTGGAGGTCAGAACATCATCGAAATGTTTAAGTTACGACAGTGGCGTGGCGTGGAAAATGTTATATGGTAAGTCGGCAAAAATATGCACCTGCAAACGCTTTCTGAAATTATATTGTGTATTGCAAATCGCATATAAGTAAAGCAATTCAAGCCAATTTCGTATACTTCAAGTCATTAAAGCCAAAATTTACAATGAACCTGAAGTATAATAAAAGTGGCTTCGAAAGAAACCTTTTTTGGCAGATGCAAATGCAATACCTTTAAGAAAATTGATGGTAAAAAAAGGAACTTCACAAATTACTTTTTGTTAAATTAAATAAATAAATAAATACAATAATAAAAAAAATCCACATATAATATATACAAAAAAAGTTAAAAATAGGAAATATTAATGATAAGTAGGAATTTAAAAACAGCAAAAGTTTGAAAAAATTGTGAAAAGTTTTGCTAAACTGATTTTTTTATTTGTACTCTAAGTCTATTCTCCGATCTTTTTTAACATATTCTGCAAGAACTTTTTCATAAAAGTTAGGTCTACTTTTCATTTTTAAAAGGAGTCGCTTTTCTATTGATAAAAGTGCTAAATCAGAGATCCTGTTTTCTCCTTGAGAATTTCTTAAATATGTATGAATTCTTTTCAGAGTGGAAAAAGATCTCTCCACGGAGGCAACAGTAAGCGGTAGTGTTAAAAATAGTGCAGTTAATTTTAAAATTTGGGAAAATGTTTCACGCAATATTTCGCTTCTCAAATGGTTATAAAGTGCTAGAACGTCAAGTTGTTGAAGTGAAGATGTAGTATAGAGAACTTTTAGTTCATTTTTCAAAGCTGTGAAATCGAAAATTCGAGGAAAAAAATTAATCAGAGAAGATATTTTATCATCTGGGCTTGATAGTGCAAAATTACTGTATTTTGATTTATTAAGTAGATCCAAAAAAATTAAATTCGTGAAAGATTTATATCTTGTCTGAAGTTGGGATATAATATTGTCCTTTATTTCTACAAGAAGGCGCTTATAGTGAGTTTTTAAATCAATATCGAGTAATCTGCGTTTTCGTGGAGGTTCAGCACAATCGTTTATGCTTTCAAAAATGGAATCAAATTTGTTTAGAAAGTCAGTACAAAGCCAAGACTCAAAACACTCGATTTCTCGCTTAGCAACTTCAACATCCGTTTGTTTATTTTGTATTAAATTAAACAATACATCGGTTTTAGCAAAAATCTCGGAAAGCGTGTTCAATATAAAACAAAACTCTTTCCCTTCTAATTTAAGCAATAAACTTTCGGCCATTGAAAGTGCGTCATTATCCCATTCTTTTGGATTGCCGAATATTTGGTTAAAAGTTTCAATTACATCTAATCTACAGTTACAAATAACGTTAATTATTCGTGAATGGTAATGCCAGCGAGTTTCTGATACTCCCGTCATGCGTCGGTTTGCTTTTTGTTTCAAAAGATTTGAACGTTTAGTTGATTTATTGAAAAAGCGCACTACAGTATTTATATTGCCAAAAAAAAACTTTTAACTCAGGTATATTTTCAAGTGATCGGGATAACACCAAATTTAAAACATGTGCGTAGCAAGGAATAAAATTAGCCATTGGACATGCATCGAGGACCTTTTTTTTAACTCCACCTACTTCCCCGGACATAGCCGCGGCACCATCGTAAGATTGCCCTATTAACTTTTCCTTGCAACCGTATACATCAAGTATATTAAAAATGTGTTTTGAGAGCTCTTCTGCATTTCGACTCTCACTCACGTCAAAAAAACCAAGAAACCTTTCCTCTATTCCTTCCTCCGATAAGTATCGCAATACGGCACTTAGTTGTTCCCTATGGCTCACGTCTGGTGTTTCATCGATCATAATGGACACAAATCGCGTTTCACTTATTTCAACTTAAATTTCATCTTTAATCACTGCAGCGATACTATGTATCAAATCGTTTTGTATGTCATTTGAAAGACCCGAAAAAACTCGATGTGCACTTGAACACTGTTCTAAATGGGAGTCTATTAATGTGTCATACTTAGATAAGTATAAAATTGTTTCAACATAATTACCACGATTAATAGAATCTTGCTTTTCGTTGTGACCCCGAAATGCTTGTTCCTGTTTGCCCAAATGAACTACTGTATCTATAAAACGTTCCATTAACTTACGGTTTCTATCAACTTTTTTGTTGTGAGCTTCAAAGGAATTACCTAAGGAGGTTTCAATGCGATTAGTGCCGAATTCGTGCAAAGATAAACAGCTTCGAATATGTTTTTCCGTTTTGACATGTTTATTTGCGGAATTAACTAAATTGTTTATGTCAGCGTAGCCAGTACGGCTCCAAACACTAGGGGAATTTGAAAAAAGAAGACAAGGAAAGCAAAACATTTTGTTAAACTTACAACTGCCAGTCAACCAAGTATATTTTTGGTACATGGATGCATTAAAATGCGAAACAAAACCATCCTTGCGCTTATAATCTATTTTCATAGAAGGAGTAGAGCGCCCTATCTCTATATCTTTTTTTTTTTTAAGAAAATTCAACTTACAAAAAGCATTTTCTTCCTCCAAAAGCAAATCTACCAAACAACAATTTACAGTTAATAATGCCATTATCTCTTAATAATTAGCTATTTGAAATTATCTGAATTCAACTGAAAATACCACAATTTAAACTTTTCATTGTTTTAAATTTCTTTTTTATTGCACATCAATAATTACACTCAAAATTTTCTTTAAGTTACGCATCGCAATCTGCTTCATAACTAATTTTTTCCAACAGAAATAATCTAAAAGAAAAGACAAAATTCACCAATAAGTCGTTGAACATCGGGTTATTTTTTTGCATAAGAAAGCGTGTGTTAAACAGAGAGGAGTCAAACACGGTGAACGATAAAGGGAAAACAAGGAAAGAAAACCAATTTGTTCTAGCTAGCCAGATATTTTATAACGCGGCGTTTGTCGGGTTACACGCTTTGCAGTTGTCTTTCTTATGGGCTATGAAATATGTGGAGTATGGGATAGAGAATAACCATGCAATGATGTGTGTATGTGTGTGCGTAAAGCAGTAGAACGATATGAAAGCGGATGACTTGCAGCAGGTTGAGGGGTTGTTGATAGAATTTGTGGCTTGCGTGTGCTGTGCAGGTGTGGGAAACACAAATATTGTGTTTATATGGGGATATTAAGATTCATGTTGCTTGTTTTATTGGTACATTGTTGAAAAGTAGAATTTCAAAAGGTAACTCGGTAGGAATCGAGTTATATGGACGCCTCGCCACTGAGTTACGATGAAACTAGATGTCAAAAATGCGTTCAACTCTGCAAACTGTGGACCTATTGTCAGATAGCTTAGGATGGTGCCATGGTTTTAAATTAAAATAATGTTATGCTACTTCGTAACCGAGGATGGCGTAAAGCAGTGCCACATATCTGGCGGACCGGCAGGGCCAGCCCCAGCCAAAATTGCTCCCTGTGCAAGATTTTTAGAAAGCACCCTTTTTGAAAGCTCCTCAGCCCAATCGTATGAAGAGGTTGGGATGCGTTGCGTCGGTTTCAGCGCAGCTTGGCACATCTGCAGAATCCATTGCTGATATATCCGAAAAGATGTCAACTGATTCTTCTTCAAGCAACGTTCCAAAAAAAAAAGACCACACTTGGGCGATGCATTTTAATGGAAAACTGATACCAAAGGAGCTACTAGACCAGCGGTTCCCAATCTTTTTTGGTCGAGGAGCACTTATTAGGTCAAACATTCCTCGCGGAGCACTTCGTTACACTTACGCTATTTTCGCAGTTATGTATGTGTAAAAAATGCAATACTAAATTTTTTTTTTATATTTTATTAAATTCAAGTAAAACAAGTAACATCAACGAAAAAACAAGAACAATGTTAATTAAAGAACATAAGGAATTCAATATCTAGTGAGAATAATGTGCCTGTTTGGTTTTGCATAATGCTTGTATATCTGGTTGAATTTGGGACAACTGCAACCGAATATCTGGCTCTTCAACGAGACGGGATCTATATTTTGTTTTGGTTCCAACGTAGGCGGAGAATCCTGATTCCACATGTATGTTGTTGCAAACGGCAGAAGAATTATTTTGGCTCTGTCTGACAAAATTTTGAATTCGTCCTTCAACATACACCAGAATTCTGATAAAGACTTCTTAGTTTCAAAATTTGCCTTTAAAGAAGAATCTGATGTCAAATCAATTAAGCACTCAAACTGCAATGATGTCAGAGATGCTGGCTTTTCCAACGCGGCGGAGTACGGGTCTGCAACCCACACATTTTCTTTAATGTTTGAATGGTATTTGGAATGGCTTTGGAAGTTTTTTTTTAAAATGTCGTCAGGAATACCCAAATCTATTTCCTCTTTACATTCGCTGACCATTGGGAAGCTGTCTATGTTTCGATTTTTTTTTAAAGATTTCGCCCAAAACTTGATTTTCTTTTTAAATGCTTCGACCTTTTCACTGGCATCGAAAACAGTTATTGTCTTTCCTTGAAGTGATACACTCAAATCATTTAATTTTTTAAAAATATCGGCTAGATACGATAATTTCAAGAGCCAACGCTCATTACACAATCTGTCGCCCAAATCAAAGTTGTCGTTCATAAGGAAGGTTCTGACTTCAGCCCTCATTTCGAAAAGCCGCGTCAGTGTTTTGCCGCGTGAAAGCCACCTTACTTCTGCGTGAAGAAGTAAAGACGTATGTAGACTATCATTTCATAGCACAATACTTTGAATAGCCTTGAATTCTTAGGTCGAGATTTAATAAAGTTAATTATTTTCACGCTTTCGTCTAAAACCTCTTTTAAGGAGAGTGGCATTTTTTTCATTGCAAGGGCATGGCGATGTAGAACGCAGTGACTACTGCTGCATTCCTTGGCATTTTGTTTTATTCTTGAGACGGTACCGGACGTTTTTCCAGTCATGGCCTTGGCACCGTCTGTGCACACATCCACGCAGTTAACCCATAGGATATCATTGACAATAAAGAAATTGTCTATTAATTTAAAAATTTCAGCACCAGTTGTTGTAGTTTCCAACGGCTTGCAGAAAAGCAGATCTTCTTGAAAGGACTGTTGGTATTGGTAGCGCACAAATACTATTAAAATAGCCAACCCTGCAACATCTGATGAATCATCCATTTGCAGCGAAAATTTTGTGACTTTTATTCGCGAAAGTAAAGTAGTTTTGACATTCTCTGCTAAGTCTCCGATTCTTCGTGATATTGTGTTATTTGACAAAGGAACGATGTCAACTAATTTTTTGGCCTTTTCATCCAACATACACTCAACAATGTCCTTAACGCATGGCTTGATTAAGTTTTCAGCGATTGCATGGGCTTCGCCAGTTTGCGCAACTCGGAAACTCACTAAGTAAGACGCCATCAACGCATTTTCGTTCACTGTCTTTGAGTGGTTAGTAGATAATAATTGTTTGAGATTTTGTAAGTTCACCATACTGCCTTTTAAAAAAATCAGTCGGTTTGCTTTTGCAATCTGGATGAATCCCCTCAAAATGACGTTTCATTTTTGCTGGAAACATCGCACTATTCGGCAACACTTTGCCGCAAATTACGCATTGGGGTTTGTTCTCACTTGTCCCAGCAAATCCAAGATTTAAATATGAATCGTGGTACTTCCTTTTTACTGTTTTTTTTCTGCAGTACTGATCACCATAGAACTAGAACTAGCCACATTGTCTGCCTCAAATTCTGCAGAAAGTTCTGATGCCGCTGTCTCTATTGCGTCATTTTCCTTGGCTCTAGAATAGAACAATAAATGGAAAACGAGCAAATTCACAAATCTGAATTGAGGATAACAACAGAAAAAAAATATTATAAATCCAACAAAACGCATCTAATACAAATGCGGTTCTAGCGATAGGAAACCTCCCCACCATGAAATAAACAAATATGGTTTTGTAACGGGTGATTTTTTAGCTGGTTTGGTTTTGGCAACACTGGTTTTTACAGCTGACGTGTGTTTAGTACCTTGTGTCACTGTCAAACAGCTTCAGTTTGGTTTGCAATTTAACCATGGATCGTCTTACAAATGAACAACGCTTGCAAATTATTGAATTTTACTATCAAAATTCGTGCTCGGTTCGAAATGTTCATCGCGCGCTGCTTCCATTTTATGATCGGCATTCTCGACCTTCTGAGCAGTCTATTCGGAAGATTGTGACCAAATTTCGCACCAAATTTACTTTGTTGGACATTAAACCACCAACACGTTTACGTACTGTGCGTAGTGAAGAAAATATTGCGGCCGTATCAGCTAGTGTGACAGAAGACCGCGAAATGTCGATTCGGCGCCGTTCCCAGCATTTAGGCCTATGTTACAGCACTACGTGGAAAATTTTGCGGAAGGATTTGGGCGTAAAGCCTTTTAAGATACAGCTGGTGCAAGAACTAAAGCCAGCCGACCTACCACAACGCCGAATTTTTGGTGAATGGGCTCTTGGAAAGCTGGCCGAGGATCCGCTTTTTTATCGAAAAATTGTGTTCAGCGATGAGGCTCATTTTTGGTTGAATGGGTACGTAAATAAGCAAAATTGCCGCATTTGGAGTGAAGATCAGCCAGAAGCATTGCAACAGCTACCAATGCATCCCGAAAAAGCCACTGTTTGGTGCGGTTTATGGGCCGGCGGCATTATTGGGCCATATTTCTTCAAAGATGATGCGAATCGCAGCGTTACTGTCAATGGTGAACGCTACCGAGCGATGATAACAAACTTTTTTTTGCCCGAAATGGAAGTTCTTGACTTGCATGATATGTGGTTTCAACAAGACGGTGCCACATGCCACCCAGCACGCGAAACAATGGCGCAATTGCGAGGCGAGTTTGGTGAACAGTTAATTTCACGTTTCGGGCCGGTCAATTGGCCGCCTAGATCGTGCGATTTGACACCATTAGATTATTTTTTGTGGGGGTTTGTCAAGGCTAATGTCTATAGGGACAAGCCCGCTTCGATTGACGCACTGGAAGCCAACATCCATGCATTCATTCGTGAGATACCGGCCGATATGTGTGAAAGAGTATGCCAAAATTGGACTCAGCGGATGGGCTACCTGAGACGCAGCCGCGGTCAACATTTGCATGAAATTATCTTTAAACATTAAATTGCAAGGTTCAAACTATCGATTCAAATAAATATTTCATTAATTTTTTTGTGTTTTTTTTTTAAAAAAAGTTCTAAACCTCTTAAAAAATCACCCGTTACTTACTTAAGTGGCGCTGCAGTCCGGAATGAACCTGGGCTTCAACCAACATGCCTCTCCAATTAGCCCGGTCCTTAGCTAACTGCCTCCAGTTGCGCACTCCAAGTTGGTTGAGGTCGGTTTCCACTTGTGCGCGCCACTTGTGCGCGCCACTTAAGGCGAGGTCTTCCTCTACTGCGTCCGACGTCTGGCTGGGAATCGAAGACTCTGCGAGCCGGAGTATTGGTTTCCATTCGTTCTACATGTCCTAGCCATCTTAAACGTCCAATGCGGAGTTTTTTGACCAGGGGCATGTCGCTGTACAGCTCGTATAGTTCTTGGTTGAATCTTCGTCTCCATAGCCCGTCAACGCAAACGGGGACCGAAGATTTTTCGAAGAATTTTCCTCTCGAATCTACCAAGGATTTCTTCATCCGCTTTTGATACGGTCCATGCTTCAGCGCCGTAGAGCAGGACTGGGATGATCAGGGTCTTATATAGGATCTCCTTAGTAGTTCGAGTGAGGGCTTTACTACTAAATTGCCTTCTTAGCCCGAAGAAACAGCGGTTGGCAGGAGTAACTCTTCGTTAAATTTCTGACGAGATGTTGTTGTCAGAGTTAATAGCGGAGCCGAGGTAGACAAAGTCCCGTACTACCTCAAAGTTATATCTGTCAATGGTGACGTTCTGTCTAATTCGTCGATGTTGTGAGTCCTTTCGTGATGACAGCATATACTTAGTCTTACCCTCATTTACTGCTAAACCCATTTTCGCCGCTTCCTTCTCTATACTAGCAAACGTGGATATGACATCACGTTGAGTCCTACCAATGATGTCAATATCGTCAGCGTATGCACCGACTTTTGGAAAATTGTGCCTCTGGTGTTGGCTTTGGAGTTTTGCACAATTCTCTCAAGAATCAGATTAAAGAAGTCACATGACAGCGCATCGCCTTGCCTAAATCTTTTTTTGGTATCGAATGTGTCGGTGAGGTCGTTTTCGACCCTGATGGAGCAGCGAGAATTCTCTATCGTCATCCTACACAAACGGACGAGTTTGGGCGCTATACCAAAACTAGACATGGCTCTGTACAGTTCATCTCTATAAATGCTGTCATATGCGGCTTTGAAATCGATGAATAGGTGGTGGGTATCGATTTGGACTTCTTGAGTTTTTTCCAGGATCTGCCGAAGTGTGAAAATTTGATCGGTTGTGGACTTACCTGGCCTAAAACCACACTGATAAGGGCCAATCAGGTTGTTGGTAAACGGTTTCAGGCGTTCACATATTACGGCAGATAGGATCTTGTAGGCGATGTTGAGGAGACTTATGCCTCTGTAGTTGGCGCAGTTCAGAGGGTCTCCTTTTTTGTGGATCGGGCAAACGATGCTGAGGTTCCATTCTTCAGGCATATTTTCATCCGACCAGATTTGGGTTGGTGGATGTTACTTACCAAGTCATCTCCGCCGGCCTTATAAAGCTCAGCGGGAAGGCCGTCATTTCCGGCAGCCTTATTAAGCTTGAGTTTAGATATTGCTATCCTAACTTCACTCAGGTCGGGTGGTTGGCAGTTTTCGCTGTCGTTGCCAATATTGAATGGTTCGTTCTGCCTGACAGCGGAATGTTGTTCGTCATCGCCGTTAACAGTCTGAAGAAGTGGTTCTTCCATATCCTCAGCATCGACTGTGTCTCAACTACAATATTTCCTTGTTCATCTCGACAGGATTCTGTTCGAGCCTTGTAGACTTGGTTATTCCAAAAGGTAAAAACGCTCGACCAAATGAACGAATGATCAGGAATGCGAGTGTGAGTTTATACGCGGTGGAATGAAACTGCATTCTGGTTAACTTGTAAGATATGAGATGAATACACTTTTGAGGTGGTAAACTCAGGGAGACAGAGAGAGCGATTGATCTCCTTTACGTTACACTTCTCCCTTTCATAAAATCCAATTCATACCGTTCCAAAAGAATATTTATTTCCAAAAGACTAATGGTGGTGGCAATCTCGACGCACGCGACGAACGCGACGCAGACGGTTTCGCATTGAAGTGTCAAAAATGGTGAGGATTTGAGTGGTGGTGGCAATCTCGACGCTCACGACGCGACGCGATGCGATGTCACTTGATTGACAGTTCACCATTAGCCGTCGAAGATTTTGTTTGTTTTTCAATTCTCACAGAAGAAAATTTAATTAGTTGTTAGTCACACAACACAATTATTAATTCAGTACTTTTAATTTATTTTGTTTATTTATAATCTATGAAAGTAATCTCAAGATTCTCACAAACATACCATCTGACAGCTTTCAAACTGACATTCCAATGCGTCGATGCGCAAGAAAGTTGAAGTTGAATCAACTTTTCTGTGTAGCTAACGTCCATTGCGTCGCGTCGGCGTTCAGATTGCCCACTTATACATGTTCCCATAAGCTCAATGAGTTTTTGACATTTCAACGCGAAACCGTCTGCGTCGATACCGTCCGTTGCGTCGAGATTGCCTTGGGGGTAAGTGATTGTCTTATATCACAATTAGTTCCTTCTTCATGAACTCAAGTGTGAATTAATGCTCTCTTGATTGCAAACAACTCACAAAATCCAAACTGTTGTGTATTTCTGCCGTACGTAAAACTCGTGACCTGATGGGTCGGAAATCAAATAGAAAAAGAAAGAAAGAAAAGCACGTTGGCTCTTTGACACATAGTTAGTAATTTGGCATCTGACACATTTTCAGCAGGTTCGCAGTAAGCTTACGTCAGAAACAGAAACCGTGTTTGGAAATACGTAACACAAACCAAAGCTACATGCTCCACATTAGAGACTTTCTTCCGCTGCCTCAGCTGAGATTTTTTATTCAGTGGAACAAAATTATCTCCCAAAACTGGGAACTTATTCTGTCTAAAAACGGTTTCCGGACTTCGAAACTAGTAATAATGATGATTTTTTTACATGATATATACAAAATATTTAGCTATAGATACTCTTTAAGAAGAATGGATGAGATGACGACTTCAACAAAATGTCCAGGCAATCTCCGCTTTGCCAGCAATTTGAGAAATCTTGTTCGACTTACGGAAATATCGAATGGATCAGTAAGTGAAACACGTTTATTGACATTTTAAGAGCTCAGATAACATTCACCATTATGTCTCATACAAAATCACACTTTTACGCTAACTATCTTAAAATATCAATTATGTATCGCATTTCATAAATTTTCCCAAAACAACGAAATACTTAACTTTTGTAACAATTACAACAAATTAGATTTAAACCACTGGCGCTTTACTTGCAATATCCTGTAACTACCGCCACAAAAATAAATAATTTCTTAATTTAGAGATCAAATAAATAACTGCTGGCAGCACCATAATGGTATTAGCGAAGACACAAACCTATCAAAAATTTATATGTTAGTTACGATATCTACATGTTTATATCGTAAAGATGTGTTTAAATATTGCATATCCTTAGGCATGATTTTTAAAGTGATCACATATTTGTAGGGAAACAAAACTAGAACAATCCTCTCTCAGTAAATTGGAAATTCAGAAACTAATGCCCAGTTTCACAGTGAGAGCTTAAGCCTCACGTTGAGCTTAACCTGCGGTTTAACATAACTTTGTGTTTCACAGTGTCGGCTTAAGAGGTAACCACACTTAAATGTTGATAAAACTTAAGCCCCCGATGTTGGTGGCTTAAGTGTTGGATTAACTTCTGTCATATGAAATTTTGATTGGTTGTTGGATGTAGTAGAGAATTACTCAATGGGTGATGTCCATACTAAATTCCATACATATTCGCAGAATGTTTGGTGTATAGTTTTAGGCGCGTACCTAATAAATTACCTACAAATCATTCACAATTACTTGTTATACTTGGCTTAGCTAAACCACACTTTTTTGATGACTGTGAAACCCAAAAAACTTAAGACCAAATTTAAGCTCTGCTTTTTGCTTAGCTAAGCAACGGATTAAGCTCCCACTGTGAAACCGGGCATAAGTAAAATTTTAAAATATCCGAGTTAAAAAATATTTGAGGGAAAGAGGAGAAAAGCTTTATTTTTAGATTTTACCTTTTCGTTATCATATTCACAAAAGAGGGCATAAAATCCAGTAAGGTAGTTACTTCTGCATTTTTGCTATTGATTCTGCTTTCATAGATGATGCGCATGGCAGGCGGATTGTTTAGATATCTACAAGAGCCAAGAGCAACGCGCGATCCATGTTATATAAACATGATGTTTGTAAGTTATACCAAAGTGTAAAATGTCAAAGCCAAACCCGAACAGAATACTGTTGAGATGAGCAACGAAAAACGTAGTTGATTCACATCCGATGCTGAGGATATCGGGGAAACACTTCTGCAGATGACGAACAATTTCCCGATGTCAGGCAGAACGAACAATTCAATATTGAAGACGACAGCGAAAACTATCAACCACCTGACCTAAGTGAAGCGAAGAATGCTAGCAATATATAAACCTAAGCTAAACAAGGCTGACGGAAATGACGGCCTAATAGCCGAGCTTTATAGGTTTAGATGATTTGATAAGTAACATCAGGCGACTCATTTTCAAAATCGAGACGGATAAACATTTGTCTGAATAATGGAACCCTACCATCTTTCACAATCCTCAAAAAGGAGACCTCTGAACTACGCCAACTACAGGGGCATTAGTTTCCTCAACATCGCCTAGAATATCCTATCTGTTGAAAGGCTGAAAACAACTGATCAAATCTTCGCACTTTGGCAGATCCTGGGAAAAAAAACTATTTACTAATTTCAAAAGTGCATACTACAGGAAACCGCCAAGGCCTTCGCGCAACGTGTATCAACTTAACCTTTCAACTAACACCATCGCATCGAATGTTGAATAACAATGGAAACGATGCCAACAAGCCGCAACTGATCTGCTAGGTTTCTCGCGGCCACTAGCAAGAAACCCTTGGTTTGATGAGGAATGCCGACAGATGATCATAGCCAATAACGAGGCCTACAGGGCTAAGCTGCAGGTGAACACCAGAGCTGCTATTGAGCTTTATAGGCAGAGAAGAAGGGAAGAACACCGGGTTTTCAGAAAGAAGAAAAAAGAGGAAGAAAAGCGCGCGATCGAGGATATAGAGAGGTGCAACTTCAGGAACGATGTTCGCAAGTTTTACCAAAGTGTAAAACGTCGAAGCCTAGGATACAGGGCTCGAACAGAATCCTGTCGAGATAAACAAGGAAATCTCTTAGTTGAGACACAGTCGATGTTAAGGATATGGAGTAACCACTTCTGCAGACTGTTAAACGGCGATGACGAACAACATTTCGCTGTCAGGCAGAGCGAACCATTCAATATTAGCAACGGCAGCGAAAATTGCCAACCACTCGACCTAAGTGAAGTGAGGAAAGCAATATCTAAACTCAAGCTTAATAAGGCCGCGGAAATGACGGCCTTCCCGCTGAGCTTTATAAAGCTTGCGGAGATGACTTGGTAAGTAACATCCACCAACTCTTAAGCCAAATCTGGTCGGATGAAAGTATGCCTGAAGGATGATCCACCTCCTCCCATTGCTATCAAAGACCTCGTCCGACATAGTAAAGCGAGAGATTGGGACCTACTTATAGGATGCGACGCTAACGCTCATAACACCAGCTGGGGCAGTAGTGATACAAATACTAGAGGTGAGTCCCTATTCCAATATATTATCAAACATAGCTTCTTAATTCATGATCGGGGTAATGAACCCACTTTCATCACAAAAAATCGTAGGGAAGTCTTAGAACTAACACTTTCCTCTAACTCTGTCACCCTATCAGTCTCTGACTGGAGGGTATCTAACCAACCTAGCTTTTCAGATCACAGTATTATACAGTTCTCACTACTTGAAACGCTAGCTAACATCGCTCCGTTTCGCAATCCGAGAAAGACAAACTGGGACACCTTCATCTCCGCAGTCTCCGAGCACACCTTTAGCAGTGTCGCACGAAACCAATCAGATGTTGATAAAAATGTAAACGAACTCGTCTCGGTGTTTAAAATTGCTTTTTCAAAAGCGTGCCCACTAAGCAAAGTTACAAAAAAGAAAAAGAAACAAAGCCACTGGTGGTCTGGGGAACTGGCCAAACAACACAGAGCAACGAGAGAACTCTTCAAAATAGCAAAAAGATCAAACGCAGAAGCAGACTGGCACTCTTACAGAACCAGCCTCTGTAAATTCAAAAAAGAGACCAGAACGGCCAAAAGAAAGGCTTGGAAAGAATTCTGCAGTAATATCGAAGATAACAATGAATCTGCCAGATTGAGGAAGATACTATCGAAAGAAGCAAGCAGCCCAGGTTTTCTCAAAAATTCAGCAAATGAATGGACGGAATCAACCGCTGATACCCTAAACCTTCTTTTAAACACACACTTTCCGAACTGCAAATCGGTAGAGGAAAGTGTCATCGTAAATGTAAGAACAGACTACACAGCGGACAACATGGGTGACAACTCTCTCTCCCTCATTAATACGATAGTGTGCAAGGAAAAAAATTGCATGGGCCATTAATTCATTCAAGCCCCACAAATCAGCCGGCCCTGACGGTATAACCCCTATCATGCTACAAAAAACTGCTAAGCTAATAATGCCAACACTGCTCACTATCTTCCGTGCATGTTTAAAACTAAACCACATACCACAAGTGTGGCGTGAAGTTAACGTCATATTCATACCGAAGGCAGGTAAATGCAGCCACACCGTAGCGAAGGATTTCAGACCCATAAGCCTGTCCTCCTTCCTACTGAAAACGATGGAACGATTACTTGACATCCATATACGCAGCAACCTGAATCCAGGTCACCTATCTGTAAGCCAACATGCCTATACAAAGGGTAAATCGGTGGAATCGGCTCTACACGAAGTGGTTCGCACAGTAGAAAATTCACTGCACTACAAAGATTATACGCTAGCAGCCTTTCTAGATATAGAAGGAGCCTTCAACAACGTCACAACTGAAGCAATTGCTGAGGCACTTAACAAAGCGGAAATAAGTACGGTTTCTAGCAATTGGATCTTAACCATGCTCAATAACCGGATCATTTCGTCAACACTAGGCGAATATACCAAAAGGATCACAACGTCAAGAGGTACCCCCCAGGGAGGCGTACTATCCCCACTCCTCTGGTTATTAGTAGTCAACGAGGTACTCAAGAAGCTAGATATCACTGCAATAAAAACAGTGGCATACGCTGATGACGTAGTCCTCATGGCGTGCGGTAAATTCCCATCGACACTGAGTGATATTATGCAAGGTAGTCTCAATATACTCAGCAAGTGGGCAAAATCCTGCGGGCTGGGTGTAAATCCAAACAAAACAGAACTGGTTCTCTTTACTAACAGGAGATCGATCCCAGCATTTCCGATACCGTCTTTGGAAGATTCGACTCTCTCATTGTCAGCAAGCGCGAAATATCTGGGAGTGATACTCGATAGTAAACTGAACTGGAATCTAAACGTTGAAGAAAGAGTAAAGAAAGCAAATATTGCCCTCTATAGCTGCAACAGAATCTGCGGCAAAAAATGGGGCCCATCCCCGAAGGTCACAAAATGGCTATACACAGCCATTGTCAGACCAATCCTAACTTACGGCGGCTTGGTCTGGTGGATTGCTATGAAAAAAGCAAAACATATGACCAAGCTTACGAAAGTTCAAAGGACAGCATGCATACTCACGACAGGAGCCATGCGCACTAGCCCCACAGTAGGGTTAGAAACAATACTAAACATAACACCAATTGACTTACAAATCAATGACACAGCAGCAAAAAGCGCAGCAAGACTCAAAGAAACGGGCAATCTACTTACGAAGCCTTTTGGCCATAGCTCAATATTAAGCTCAATGGCATATGAGGATGTAGCATGTGACTATATGATCCCATATCACGACTTTGATACTGATTACTCCATCAGAATACCAAGTAGAGACGAATGGTCTTCAAACAATGTGTTATCTAACACAGAAATAGCAATCTATACCGACGGATCCAAAATGGAAGTCTGAGTGGGCTCTGGTGTCTACTCTGAAAAAATCGGGCTAGCTACATCCTTAAGATTAGCAAACTCGTGTAGTGTATTCCAAGCTGAGATCCTGGCCATACTCGAAGCTGCCGAATCGGCTAGGGTATTGGACATATCACATGAGGATATCTCCATCTACGTGGATAGTCAAGCGGCCATTAAAGCTCTGGCATCCAATATAGTAAAATCACGGGTAGTTGGACGCTGCCGCGAAGAGCTGAAGGCTCTTTGTAACCAGAACAAAGTCCAAATTATCTGGGTGCCAGGACATAATGACATTTTAGGAAATGAGAAAGCAGACGAACTAGCCAGATTAGGATCGTCCAGTTGCATTTCCCTAGCTGATAAAAGGGTCAATCCCCCGCTAGCATCTAAAAAACTTAAATTAACTAAGCACACTCAAAAAGAAACCATAACAAGATGGCTAAATACAATAACTTGTACACACACAAAATCTCTCTGGCCAGAATTAAGTGGCAGCAAATCAAACAAGCTATTAGCTTTGAATAGAGCTTCCATTTCCATAGCGGTGAGAGTGATAACAGGTCACAATCTGTTGGGTAAGCACTCTAATAAGATGAAACTGACTGGTGCAAACCAACTTTGCAGGAAATGCAGCGACCCTGACGTCGAGGAAGATGTCTCACACCTGCTATGCCACTGCCCGGCGATCAGTGACAGTCGTTTTAAAATTTTAGGCAACTTTTACTTCAATGACCTAAGTGACCTAAGGACTATCCCAATAACGCTGATAGTCCGTTTTTGTTGCAAATCAGGATGGAGCAACTACCTCTTTGAGGCTGAAGGAGCAACACAGACCAGCACTGCATAAGTATCACAAGCGAACTTAACCAGGTATCCTCTTTCTCTTTTTTCAGGACACTTCTTCGAAGGGTATCGCTATGGGCCCACGTAGGCCTATGCGTGTTTGACGACTCGCCCGAGCGTCAACAGCCCACATAACCTAACCTAACCTATGCCTGAAGAATGGTACTTAAGTATCGTTTGCCCGATCCCCAAAAAAGGAGACCCTCTGAACTGCGCCAACTACAGAGGCATAAATCTCCATAACATCGCCTACAAGAGCCTATCTGCCGTAATATGTGAACCCCTGAAACCGTTTACCAACAACCTGATCGGCCCTTATCAGTGTGGTTTTAGTCCAGGAAAGTGCACCACCGATCAAATTTTCACACTTTGGCAGATCCTGGAAAAAACCCAAGAAGTCCAAATCGATACCCACCACCTATTTATAGATTTCAAAGCCGCATACGACAGCATTTATAGAGACGAACTATACAAAGCTATGCCTATCCAAGCCGCCCAAACTCGTCCGTTTGTGTAGGATGACGATGGAGAATTCTCGCTGCTCCATCAGGGTCGGAAACGACCTCACCGACACATTCGATACCAAAAAGGATTTAGGAAAGGCGATGCGCTGTCATGTGACTTCTGCAATTTGATTCTTGAGAGGATTGTGCAAAACTCCTGAGCCAACACCAGAGGCACAATTTTCCAAAAATCGGTGCAACTACTAGCATACGCCGACGATATTGACATCATTGGTAGGATTCAACGTGATGTCATAGCCACGTTTGCTAGTATAGAGAAGGAAGCGGCAAAAATGGGTTTAGCAGTCAATGAGGGTAAGACTAAGTATATGCTGTCAACACGAAAGGACACACAATATCGACGAATTGGACAGAACGTCACCATTGACAGATATAACTTTGAGGTAGTACGGGGCTTTGTCTATCTCGGCTCCGCTATTAACTCTGACAACAACATCTCGTCAGAAATCAAACGAAGAATTACTCTTGCCAATCGCTGTTTCTTCGGGCTAAGAAGGCAATTTAGTAGTAAAGCCCGCACTCGAACTACTAAGGAGATCCTATATAAGACCCTGATCATCCCAGTCCTGCTCTACGGCGCTGAAGCATGGACCGTATCAAAAGCGGATGAAGAAATCCTTGGTAGATTCGAGAGGAAAATTCTTCGAAAAATCTTCGGTCCCGTTTGCGTTGATGGGCTATGGAGACGCAGATTCAACCACGAACTATACGAGCTGTACAGCGACATACCCCTGGTCAAAAAACTCCGCATTTAGGACATGTAGAACGAATGGACACCAATACTCCGGCTCGCAGAGTCTTCGATTCCCAGCCAGACGTGCGTCGGACGCAGTAGAGAAAGGAATTGCCTTAAGTGGCGCGCACAAGTAGAAACCGACTTCAACCAACTTGGAGTGCGCAACTGGAGGCAGTTAGCTAAGGACCGGGTTAATTGGAGGGGCATGTTGGTTGAGTTCCAGGTTCATCCCGGACTGTAGCGCCACTTAAGTAAGTAAGTAATTGCATCCACAACGCTTGAATGTTTGGAGAGGATTTTGTGCTGGAGGCATTATCGGACCATTCTTCCTCGAAAATGCGGCTGGTAAATTAATGGTGTTCGCTATCGTGATATGATAGCCCAGTTCTTAGTGCCAACAAAAATAGATGGGGATGTGACCAACATGTGGATTCAACAAGACGGTGTCACATGCCAAACAGCCAGAGAAATAATTCAATTACAGCATGAGTCATTTCATAATCTTGTAATTGGCCGTTTTTGCGATTGGAATAAGCCATCTAGATCTGGCGATTTAACGCCATTGGAATTTGTTCCTTTGGGTTTTTTTTTGAAGTCAAAGGTCAATGCAAATAAGCCGACGACCACGAACGATTTGAAAGAAAGAATTGGGCGGCGTATAAATGAAATTTAGTTGAATATATACGATTTGCTATTCCATACATAGCCGCAATCTGTATACTCTATGAATCAATAAAAATTTTAAGTTTTCTAATTAAAAATCTGTATTTTCTGTCAAAATTACATTTTGCGTGACCTTAGGTTTCCGTGCATTACTGAAATATTGGTTCAAAAACTTTGAAAAATCAAAATTTAAAATGTTTGGACAATTTATTTTGGTTTTAGGTTGTTGTTTTCCATATTTTGCGCGTCAAGATTGTATGGTTTGAAGGTATTCTCCCCTATGCACATTCCCTTGTGTTCCCTCCTCATCTCAGTTCAACGTCAAATCTCGAAACATCAGTTTGGCATTTGAATAGGTTTTACAAATGAAATTAATAAGTACCTACTCAGATATACATTTTTCTAGGTCAATATAACGGGTGATCCAAGTAGAGATACTTTTTTCAATAGCCTTTTTTGACAGATCACGTGTGAGTCGTGTCATGCTGTCATGTTATTTTTTGTTTAGTATTGTTTGGCATTTCATAATGGAAAGACTTACGCGTGAACAACGTTTACAAATTGTTCAACTTTATTATGAAAATTCACGTTCTGTGAGGAATGTGTTTCGTGCACTTCGCTCAACTTATGGTCAACATAATCGGCCTACTGAGCGTACTATTCGCAACACCATCACCCATTTTGAGACCCAGCATTCATTGTTGGATAATATTCGACCGAATAGACCACGTCCAGCACGCTGTGAAGAAAATATAGCGGCCGTAGCTGAGAGTGTACACGAAGACCGTAGAGAGTCGATTCGGCGCCGTTCGCAGCAACTCGGACTGACGTATGGAACGACTTGGCGCATTTTACGTCAAGATCTTAAATTGAAAGCGTACAAAATACAGCTCGACCTTCCCAAGCGACATCGCTTCGCTCTATGGGCTCTTGAAAAGTTCCAAGAAGATCCGACGTTTTCGAGGCAAATTTTGTTTAGCGATGAGGCCCATTTCTGGCTCAATGGGTATGTAAACAAACAAAATTGCCGCATTTGGGACGAAGAGCAACCTGAAGAGATTGAAGAACTGCCACTTCATCCAGAAAAAACAACGGTTTGGTGTGGTTTGTGGGCCGGTGGAATCATCGGTCCATATTTCTTTAAAAATTATGCCGGTGCGAACGTAACCGTCAATGGCGACCGTTATCGTGCCATGATAACCGACTATTTGATGCCTGAAATTAAAGCTCGTGATCTCGGCGACATTTGGTTTCAGCAAGACGGCGCCACTTCCCACACATCGCATCAATCAATGGACTTATTGAGAGAACATTTCGGTGAGCACATAATTTCACGTTTTGGGCCGGTCGATTGGCAACCAAGATCGTGTGATATCACACCGTTAGACTTGTTCCTGTGGGAATATGTAAAGTCAAAAGCTGATGCCGACAAACCCGCTTCGATTCAGGCCTTGGAGGAAAACAAAAAATAAATGCCAAAGAATGTTCTTTCAAATGATAATAAACATTCTCCATTAAATTTGAATTTTCTGTGTTTTTTTCTTTAAAAAAGTAGGGAACCTCGAAATGGATCACCCTTTACAAGGTGGCGCAAAAGTAATCCTCCTATCAGAAAATGCTATAAATTTTGCGATTGGCCCCTAATGTCAGTTCTGTTTTGACATTTGTGTAGTAAGCACATGCGAAATACACGTTAATAAAAAATGTTACGCAACACTGCTCCAGAACGCAGAATATTGGTGACTATTTGTTTGAGCAATAATCGGTCGGTGACTTTGGCACAACGTGAATTTCGTCGCAGATTTCCTAGCCGTCCAACGCCTACTGGTGAAACACTGCGACGTTTAGCCGCTCGCCTCGAAGAGACTGACACAACACGAGATGCTGCCAGGCGTGGCAGACCCTGGAGTAGCCGTTCTGCAGAGAATATTGCTGCTGTAGCCGAAGATGTCATGGAAGAGCCGTCGACATTGACCAGACGACGTGCCACGCAAATAGGTATCAGTCGACGGTCTTTACAGCGAATTTTGGTACAAGATTTGAAGATGTTTCCGTACAAAGTCCAGACGGTGCATCAGCTGTTAGCTGCTGACCGCCAATCGCGTGGTGATTAAGGATGGCTTGAGCGTATGAAGCCATCCTTAATCACCACCAAGAGGAAGATGATTTTTCATCAAAAATAATTATGAGTGATGAGGCCCATTTCCATCTTAGCGGGTACGTAAATAAGCAAAATTTACGCTTCTGGGGCACTGAAAATCCGCGTGTAACCCACGAAGAGCCATTACACCCGCTCAAAGTCACTGTATGGTGTGCTGTTTTCGCTGGAGGAGTCATCGGACCTTTTTTCTTCGAAGACGTCGCGGGCCAAACGTTTACTGTGAATGGTGAGCGCTACAGAGCGATCAACGAGTTCTTATTTATTTATTTATTTATTTATCAAAAATAACTTACAAAATAAATTTTGAAATTATTTGCATTTGAAGACATCAGGGCAGCAAGACCATAGATGTCGTTTTAAAATTATAGAATATTAAATACGAAAATTGATACGATAACATAAATAAAAAAAGAAAAGAAAAGTAATTTTATATTCTTCTTAAAATGAGAATTTTATACTTTTAGGAATAAATTTTAATATTTACATAATTATTTTAAATGTCTTTAAACTTGTTGTGCAAAGATGTTGCTTCTTTAATGCGCTGAAAGGATCGAACGTCAGATGGATTAAGTACTGCGGTTAATTTTTTTTGCTTATCTTCCACAGAATTAGTGTCTGTAGTTTGCCGGGAAATAGGATAATCGGCAAATATATGCCAAACTGATAGTACCTCTCTGCAATGCTCGCACTCTTCTGGGGTGACGTTAGTAAAATAGTGCCGACTAGAAAATAGGGTTTTATCTACTCCGAAAGATTGTTATGCATTCTTCCCTTGTTAGAGTTTTGTTGTATGGAATACGAACATGTGTGGAGTGATGTTGCCGAAGGAAATTATGTGCTGGAGATAATAACTTTTCGGATGAGTTGAGAGATGTTAGGAAGCTCAGTTGAATACGGATAACGAGTCGCTTCTTTTGCTGCAGTATCGGCAGCCTCATTTCCTATAATGCCAACATGGCCTGGTATCCATGCTAAAGTTATATGTGAGTTATTATGGAGGATATTTCGAATGCATCTGAGAGTAGAGCAGTTATTTTTAGCACTTTTGATTCCTGAAAGGATACTTAAGCTATCAGTAAGAATCAATGTCTTAGCTTCCCAGGTTTGTGCCAATGAAAAAGCTTTTAACAATGCTGTTACTTCTGCTAGGTAGCTACCAGGTCTGGAAGAATACCTTGGAAAAGGATAATTTCTTCGTTGCTTGGATTCAGTTCGATGACTGCGTAAGTAGAGTTGTTGTCCTTACAGGATCCATCAGTGTATAGCGTCCTCAAAGGCTTGATAGATTCAATTAATTCACGATGAAACATACGGAATTGTAAATTTGAAGTATTTTCTTTTTTGTGGCTGGAGAGGCTGGTGTCAATGTTAAGCAAATGTCTTTTCCAAGGGGGAAGAATCGGTGTGCAGAAGTTCTCTGTAGTTTTAAAAGGAGTACATCCGTGAGATGAAATTAGGGCAAGTATTTTGCTTATAGAAGATAAAGAGTTTTTCTTGTTTTGGTTTTCCCTGGACAAGGTTTCTAAAGGTGGTGTAAAGAGGATGACAAGTATCAGTAAGGGCTTTGCTCATTAAATTTATCGCCCTTTTTTGTCCTAGTTTAATGATTGGTTTAAAACCGGCTTCTATTCTAAGAGCTTCGATTGGTGTTGTCCTTAATGCTCCTGTGGATGTACGGTAACATTCATTTATGGCTATATCTATGCTCCCTAAGTTTTTCTTTGTAGTCCACATAAATAAAGTAATTCCGTGCTGGAGGGTTCCTTCGACCAGAGTTTTGGTTATTTTAAGGGCGGTTTCCAGATGTGGACCTTTTCGGCGAGAACATATCATTTTCAGAGCATTGTTTCGATTCTTCAGTTGATTAACGGTATTTTTGATGTGAAGGTCCCATTTCATATTGCTACTGAAAGTAACACCGAGTATTCTAAGATCTTTTCTTAGATTGACGAGTTCTTTTTGCCGCAACTTGATGAATTGGGATTGGAAAACATGTGGTTCCAAGAGGACGGTGCAACGGCACACACTGCACGTGCCACAACCGATATGCTGAAGGATGCATTTCCCGGGCGGCTAATCTCCCGTTTTGGCGATTTGCACTGGCCAGCAAGATCGCCTGATTTGACCGCTCCTGACTTCTTTTTGTGGGGCTTTTTGAAGTCGCGGGTTTATGTCAACAAGCCTTAGACTCTTGCAGCTCTTAAAGACAATATCCGTCAAGAATGTGAGGACCTATCGCCGGAAGTTTTGGCCAAAGTGATGGAAAATGCCATAAAAAGGGCTCAAATGACAATCAACTGTGGCGGCGGTCATTTACATGACATCATATTCTCGACTTGATGTAAAAAAAAATTAAAAGACCAAATAAAAATAATCCATAAGAAGAATCAAAGTTTTCCATTTTTTTTTTTAAATTACAGCCAAAAAACATCGGAAGGTTATTTTTGCGCCACCTTGTATAAGGAAACTGCTCACAAGAAATTCATCGAATTTTTATCAGATGACTAATCTTTGCACAATGGAAACGGGACGCTTATCTTCGTATTTGTAGCCCTTAACAGAGCATATACTCATTCACCCACCGCAACTAGCTTATCTTATCGGGCGTACTGATTTGTCTTATCAGTTTCGGGTGGTGGTACAATTCACCTGTGCTTACAACGCGTACAACGTTAGTCTTCCACAACAGGTGTATCCGAAACCTATTTCGAAAAACGAATATTTTTATTTTTATTGGAAAATATACAAAAAAACGAACTTCACAATGAAGCTGATGAAACATAGTGGATATTATCTTACAATCGTTTTGAGTACGTATTAAGTTATCAAAAAAATAAAAAATTTATTTTTTTTTTTAAAAATGGTGTATAGCAAAAAATCATATCGTGTTAATTTTGTGTTAATGAAGGCAGACAGTGGGATTAGAATTTTCTTAAAAAAAAAAATGATTCATAACTGTCAGTGAAAATGTTGTTTCATTAGTGTCGAAAAGTGACGAAACCAAATTCCATGGAGCTCTCCATAAGTGCGTGTTATCTTATCGCTATCGGTTGGTGTAGATACTCATATCCGAAATAGCTAGGTATGAGTAATGTTTGAGCTTTTGGTGAAGAAATCAACAACAATGTCCAATGAATAATAAGAAAACGCCCTTCTGGGGAATCTTTGAACTCCTTTTGGAAATGTAATCCTGAGAAGTCAGATATATATGGTGATGGTGAAGTTTTTTATATGCAAAAAATATTTCATTAAGCGCTTCCTGTCTTAAAATTTAATTAAAACAAAGTGTGTGGGAGATATCATCGACATTTTTATTCTATTATTCGTTTAATTTATTATTCGTTTCAAAGGCCTATCGATGCCATTATTTATGGAATACAACATCGTTAAAATCTCCGCCGCGGCTTTTTTGGGTAGCGCGCATCCGAAATGTCCAATTTTCCATGACTCGGACGCATAAATCATGCTGAATTTCACCGATTGGCTTTCAGGTCCGCTGGTATTTGCAGCTTATTTGCATAGGTCTGTGACTACAGAAAACCCCAAAAGTAAAAGTCTAACGGGGTCAAATTGCACGATCTCGGTGGGTAGTTCACATCACCTCCACGTGAGATGACCATGATCTCGAATCGCTTGTGCAGAATTTCCAATGTGGCGTGAGCTGTGTGGCACGTAGCGCTGTCCTGTTGAAACCACATGTCGTTGGTGTTCATATCATCCAATTCAGGCCAAATGAATTCGGTAATTATCCACCTAGAGCGCTCGCCGTTGACGGTGTTGGCCTGGCCAACGTTGTTCTCAATGAAATATGGATCGATGACCCCGCCAGCCCAAAATCCACACCAAACAGTGACTTTCTCGGGATGCATTGGACACTCTTGGATCTCATGTGGATTGGTTTCGTCTCACATTCGATTCATCTAGAAATGGGCCTCATCACTGAAAATTATTTTTTCGATGAAAATTGGGGTCAGATTCCAGCTGCTCCAGAGCCCATTCAGTGAACACACGTTGTTGCCTATGGTCGTTTACCTTCAGCTCTTTGGTCAGTTGAAATTTGTACGGGTTCAGGCTTACGTCACTTAGCTCAATTTGCCATGTTGTTGTCTGTAGGGTGTTCATCACGTACACCTGGTAATTGTTTCTAACTTTCTTGGTGCATGTCTTTCCAGATAAAGGCGAACTCATGTTACCTAACCAACGAATTTTCGACATTTTGTTGTAAACTCACGGATACAGCTTGTGAAGTTTAAATTTGTTTCTCAGGACGTTAGCAAAAGTATTATCGCGACTTTTCTACAATCGGTAAACATATTTTTTCTCATTAACCCATCAGAGCTTAAAAATTAAGAGAGCCTGTCTCTATATTTGTTATCAAGTCGATTATCATATCGGTGCTGATTTGTACTCACTTATATGACGAAAAGGTTCAAATTGTACCCGGATAAGTGTGGCTGAAAACCATGCATTTGATGGATTTTGTCTGATCCGATACCATTTCATCTCACTTTTTGATAAGCGTTCTCTGTACCTTCTATAATAAGGTTCTGGGAGTTGAATCTAATTTTAGATACACTCCCATGTTGTCGGCGGATGGCAGCTTTTGTGCGAATTTTAATCGCAAAACGACTTATCGACGCCATAATACCTAGATAATGCGTAGTAGGCTTTTATTTATTTTAAGCCAACTCCCCTCCTCATAATTAATTTAAAAAACACAAATATTTGGCACGCACGTGATGGCCCGCTGCCATCACCAGGCCTTATGCGCGGCAGTTCATCACACTAATCAGCGCGCCATTGATCCCACAATTTTACGGTTCAGATAGATTATTAGCAATAAAAACTCACCTTTAAGTTTAAGTGACCTAGCAGACTACAGTCCGAGGTAAACCTTTGCCGAAGCCGAAATTCCACTCAAGTTATTCCGTACACTGTCTGCTCTTGCTCACTTCGTATTGGTTAAGGTCAGTTGTAACAGTTGTAAGGCTAAGTCTTCATCCACTGAGTCAACTATTTAACTGGAAATAGACGACTCTTCGCTCTATATATATCTTAGCCATCTTAAATATCCAAAGCCTTCTATATGACTAAACATCTGATGAAGTTTTTATGGGAATCTTTGTAGCCCGTCAAAAAAAACGATACCGAAAAATTTCCAAAGAACGTTTCGCTTAAAACGACAGTCCGTAGAGTAAGACTGGAATGATCAGAGTCTTATATAGCACCCCTAGTAGTCAATGTGGAGGCTTAATTATTCAATTGCCTTCATAGTCCGAAGAAACATCGGGTTTTAAAAGACTTATTCTTAGTTTGGTTTCTGATGAGATGTCGTTGTCAGACCACTTGTCGTATTCGTCGATTTTGTGTTTGCTTTCGTGGTCTTATCCTCATTTGCAGCTATGTTCATTTTTGCAGCTTCTTTCTCTATACTTTCTGTATCATCAACTCGGCGTAGTAGCACAAATTCATGGATGATTGTGACCTTAGAGTTGGGATGGGAGTTTTGCACAACCCTCTCAGGAATGGTGTTAAAAAAGCCGGTGAGGTCGTTACCTACCCTAATGGAGCAGCAAGAATTTTCCATCGTCATCCTGCACGGACGCACCAAAACTAGACATGACTCTGCATAGTTCGTCTCTATAAATGCTGTCGTTTGCACCCGGGAATCGATGAATATGGAGTGGTTAACGAATTTGATCAGTTTTGGACTCACCTAGCTTAAGATCAGAAAGATAGAGGCGGATTATGTTGTTTGTGAAAAGTTAAAGGCGTTCGTAGGATCTTGCTTTAGCAGTGCTAAGGAGACTTCTGCCCCTGTGTTGGCGCCTCTTTTTTGTCGATGCTGAGGTTCCAAATCATCTTTCTCGGTTTTTGTAAAGCTTGGCAAGAAGTTTCATTTAGATCGGGGCTTTCGCCTACTTACTTACTTAAGTGGCGCTACAGTCCGGGATGAACCTGGGCCTCAACCAACATGCCTCTCCAATTATCCCGGTCCTTAGCTAACTGCCTCCAGTTGCGCACTCCAATTTGGATGAAGTCGTTTTCTACTTGTGCGCGCCACTTAAGGCGAAGTCTTCCTCTACTGCGTCCGACGTCTGGCTGGGAACGAAGACTCTGCGAGCCGGAGTATTGGTGTCCATTCGTTCTACATGTCCTAGCCATCTTAAACGTATAGTTCGTGGTTGAACCTTCGTCTCCATAGCCCGTTAACGCACACGGGACCGAAGATTTTTCGAAGAATTTTTCTCTCGAATCGAACAAGGAATTCTTCATCCGCTTTTGATACGGTCCATGCTTCAGCGCCGTAGAGCAGGACTGGGATGAGCAGGGTCTTATATAGGATCTCCTTAGTAGTTCAAGTGAAGGCTTTACTACTAAATTGCCTTCTGAGCCCGAATTCTTCGTTTGATTTCTGACGAGATGTTGTTGTCAGAGTTAATAGCGGAGCCGAGGTAGACAAAGTCCCGTACTACCTCAAAGTTATATCTGTCAATGATGACGTTTTGTCCAATTCGTCGATGTTGTGTGTCCTTTCGTATTGACAGCATATACTTAGTCTTACCATCATTTACTGCTAAACCCATTTTCGCCGCTTCCTTCTCTATACTAGCAAACGTGGCTATGACATCACGTTGAGTCCTACCAATGATGTCTGGTGTTGGCTCGGGAGTTTTGCACAATCCTCTCAAGAATCAAATTGAAGAAGTCACACGACAACGCATCGCCTTGCCTGATTATTTTTTTTGGTATAGAATGTGTCGGTGAGGTCGTTTCCGACCCTGATGGTGCAGCGAGAATTCTCCATCGTCATCCTACACAAACGGACAAGTTTGGGCGGTATACCAAAACTAGACATGGCTCTGTATAATTCGTCTCTATAAATGCTGTCATATGCGGCTTTGAAATCGATAAATAGGTGGTGGGTATCGATTTGGACTTCTTAGGTTTTTCCAGGATCTGCCGAAGTGTGAAAATTTGATCGATTGTGGACTTTCCTGACGTAAAACCACACTGATGTGAACATATTACGGCAGATAGGATCTTGTAGGCGATGTTGAGCAGACTTATGCCTCTGTAGTTGGCGCAGTTCAGAGGGTCTCCTTTTTTTGGATCGGGCAAACGATGCTGCGGTTCCATTCTTCAGGCATGCTTTCATCCGACCAGATTTGGCTTATGAGTTGGTGGATGTTACTTACCAAGTCATCTCCGCCAGCTTTATAAAGCTCAGCGGGAAGGCCGTCATTTCCAGTGGCTTCAGCATGAGTTTTTTTTCTTTCTGAAAAGCCCATGTTCTTCCCTTCTTCTTTGCCTATAGAGCTCAATGGCAGCTCTTTCACAGGATATCTGTTTTTTTTTGTGATGTGGTGGATATCCGCATCCTTACCTTGGCCTCGGAATGTTCGGACATCCAAAATACTGGATGTGTGCCTCTTGTCTAGCAATGTGATCAATTTGGTTGACTGTTCGTTGATCTGGAGACCGCCATGTCCCCTTATGGATATCGAGGTGAGGAAACCGTGTGCTGGCTATAGTGGCATTTCGTTCCGTAGCGAAGTCAATTAGCCTGAGTCCGTTACCTGACGTATTGTCGTGTAGGCTATATTATCCGACAGTACTGCTACCTTTGCGTTAAAATCTCCCAGCACGAGTTTAACATCGTACTTTGGTTTTGTCGAGGAGCTCGTAGAAGCAATCCTTAGTTATATCATTTTTTTCCTCCGTCAGAGCATGAGCGCATATAAGGCTTATGTTGGCGAATTTGGCCTTGATGCGGATTGTTACAATGCGTTCGCTAATGTCTTGGAAACATAAGACTTCTTGCCTAAGTCTGAGACTTATAACAAATCCGTATCCGAATAGTCGCTGTTTCTGCTCACTATAACACGGTCCAGAGTAGATGTCACAGTTTTTCATCCTCTTTTCGCCCGGTCCATTCCATCGTATTTCCTAGATGGCAGTTATGTTTGCTTTGAGCAGTTTAGGGCTTCCGATAGTTGTTCGCCTGCACCTCTCCTGTTTAATGTTCTCACATTCCAGGTGTAGCTACGAACGTCGTTGTCCTTTTTTGGTTAACAGGGTCGTCAACAATAAGATCAGTCCTTTCCGAGACTATTAGTTGCTTCGTACCATGTAATTTTTTCCATGGGTGGGTAGTCAAACGAAAGCACAACCCCCAGACTGGCCAGTTCCAATTTATTAGATACCCCTAGGATACGGGGCCATCAGTATCTACTACGGGATTGATCGCTGCCGTTGACCTTTCGGTTCATCCGACACCATCTCTGTTCAAGGGGCCTGACTTACCCTTGAAATTCCCAGATAACCTGTTTTCCGGATATGTCGAAGCAGCTTATCTAGGTTCGCCTGGGATGGCAGACCGGGTATTCATTCCGCGCCATTCTGACCAGAGTGATTATATAGTTGCTGTTTGACGTCTTGTTATCAACACTCGCACTTATCGTTTAGCAAGTCAAATCTGGTTGGATGAGACCAGTACCCGATGGTTACCACTTGGAGGTAAAAAAAAAAGGAAATTTTATGTGTAGTCGGAGTTAAAACCATCGGGCATTGCCAAGTTAAATCCATTCAGAGTATACCTTCGTTCTACAACACCCAACCATCCCAATCGTCGTCATTAATCTTAAACATTCGGTTTTGGTGGTATTTTATCAATCCAGAGATTAAGGGACACATGTTCCGCCAAGATCTGGGTCTTTTGAATTCAAAATTTCACACATTTCGCAGCTGTTGTGCAGTACTGGACTTCCACAGTCATAACTTGACTGCAATCATAAAGTGGTCCAAGTCGATAGTGGCTGCTCAAGAAGCTTAAACATCAAGAATACTGTAATCCTGAGTTCTGTTTATTTGTCCGGAGTCCGACATGTCGCCTTATGGATGTCAATGGTTCGAGATCAGTGAGCTGGCTATAGTGTTCATAAAATGGGACGTGCTCTCGATTGCATGCTTATTTTATATTCGATTCGTCAGTCTGTGGAGTGATGGGCCTTAAAATGCAAGATGTAGTAGATCGACCTATGACCTCAACAATAATAGTGGTCATGTCATATCAGGATCACTGTGTCCCTAACATGTGGTGTTAATCAACGATGGTCCTGCTATTGTTGGTAGGGCCACCATGAAATTAAGTCTGTTATGGCTATGCATCCATATAATTCGCCTACAAGCGTCATAGTCAAAATAGATAAAATTTCCACTTTGACTTTAACTTGTCGACCCTCCTAGTAGGTTTTGTCTTCAACTCCACCGTTTGCTTGTAGACTCCATTTTGGAATACTAGCAGCTGTCGAAATTCTTCATCAAACTAGGGAGCATCTATAATTTCTGATAATATGTCATTCATTGTTTATTTACCCAAGACCTGCAAAAATCTCTTTATGGTGAGGAAACTGCGCACAGGGTATCATAACATTCTCCTCATTTGTGAGCCTAGCCAACTTTGAGAAGCTTCTCAAGACAGTGTTACTCTTGCATGTTTGTCATACTTCCGCAAGAGGTGGAGCAGTGAAAACAAACGTAGATGTCACTTTCAGGATTTGAACCTGGTACTAGTCCAACCCAGAAACTACTAAGCCATTACATACCAAAAAAAAAATACAAGGGTTCAGATGCAAAACAAAACTCCCGAGCCAATACCAGATGCAAAATCTTCCATAAATCGGTGCAACTACCTGCATACGCCGACGATATTGACATCATTGGTAGGACCCAAGGTGATGTCATAGCCACGTTGCTATTATAGAGCAAGAAGCGGCAAAAATGGGCTTAGCTTTAAATGAGAATTTGTGTATGCCATCAACTCAGAAAGACATACAACATCGATGATTTTGACATAACGTCACCATTGACAGATATAAATTTGAGGTAGTACGAGACTTTGTCTGCCTTGGATCCACTATTAACCCTGACAACAACAATTCGTCAGAAATTTAACGAAGAATTACTCTTGCCAACCGCTGTTTCGTTGGGCTAAGAAGGCAATATAGTCCTAAAGTATTAAAGAACTCCAATACAAGACCCTTATCATCCCAGTCTTATTCTACGGTGCTGAAGCATGGACCGTATCAAAAGCGGATGAAGCTGATGATAGGGATAGAATTACACGAGCTATACAGCGACATACCCCTGGTCAAACAACTCCGCACTAGACGTTCAAGATGGCTAGGACGTGTAGAATGAACGGACACCAATACTCCGACTCGCAGAGTCTTCGATTCCCAGTCAGATGTCGGACGAAGACCTCGATTTAAGTGACGCGCACAAGTAGAAACCGACCTCAACCAACTTGGAGTGCGCAACTGGAGGCAGTTAGCTAAGGACCGGGCTAATGTCGGAGGAAGACCTCGATTAAAGTGACGCGCACAAGTAGAAACCGACCTCAACCAACTTGGAGTGCGCAACTGGAGGAAGTTAGCTAAGGACCGGGCTAATTGGAGAGGCATGTTGGTTGCGTCCCAGGTTCATTACGTACCATAGCGCCACTTAACTAGTAAGTAAGTAGTAAGTAGGACATGTAGAACTAATGGACACCAATACTCCAGATCGCAGACTCTTCGATTCCCAGCCAGAAGTCGGACGCAGTAGAGGAAGACTTCGCCTTAAGTAGCGCTCACAAGTAGAAACCGACCTCAACCAACTTGAAGTTCGCAATTGGATTCAGTTAGCTAAGGACAGTTCTGATTGGAGAGTCATGTTGGTTGAGGCCCAGGTTCGTTCCGGAGTGTAGCGCCACTTAAGTTAGTACAGGAACTCAAACCTAGCTTCTGAAATCATTTGTGTGTGGAATATATTTTTTCTGCAAAGAGTACACCCTTCTGTTTCACGACGACTTTGAACGCCAAGAGCTTCTGATGATAGTTTAGTTTTATCGTCTTGGTTGTCTATTATACAAGGTGGCGCAAAAGTAATCCTCCTATCAGAAAATGCTATAAATTTTGCGATTGGCCCCTAATGTCAGTTCTGTTTTGACATTTGTGTAGTAAACATATGCGAAATACACGTTAATAAACAATGTTACGCTACACTGCTCCAGAACGCGGAATATTGGTGACTATTTATTTGAGCAATAATCGGTCGGTGACTTTGGCACAACGTGAATTTCGTCGCAGATTTCCTAGCCGTCCAACGCCTACTGGTGAAACAGTGCGACGTTTAGCCGCTCGCCTCGAAGAGACTGGCACAACACGAGATCCTGCCAGGGGTGGCAGACCCCGGAGTACCCGTTCTGCAGAGAATATTGCTGCTGTAGCCGAAGATTTCATGGAAGCGCCGTCGACATCGACCAGACGACGTGCCAAGCAAATGGGTATCAGTCGACGGTCTTTACAGCGAATTTTGGTCCAATATTTGAAGATGTTTCCGTACAAAGTCCAGACGGTGCATCAGCTGTTAGCTGCTGACCGCCAATCGCGTCTAACATACGCTCAAGCCATCCTTAATCACCACCAAGAGGAAGATGATTTTTCATCAAAAATAATCATGAGTGATGAGGCCCATTTCCATCTTAGCGGGTACGTAAATAAGCAAAATTTACGCTTCTGGGGCACTGAAAATCCGCGTGTAACCCACGAAGAGCCATTACACCCGGTCAAAGTCACTGTATGGTGTGCTGTTTTCGCTGGAGGAGTCATCGGACCTTTTTTCTTCGAAGACGTCGCGGGCCAAACGGTTACTGTGAATGGTGAGCGCTACAGAGCAATGATAAACGAGTTCTTCTTGCCGCAACTTGATGAATTGGGATTGGAAAACATGTGGTTCTAACAGGACGGTGCAACGGCACACACTGCACGTGCCACAACCGATATGCTGAAGGATGCATTTCCCGGGCGCCTAATCTCCCGTTTTGGCGATTTGCACTGGCCAGCAAGATCGCCTGATTTGACCGCTCCAGACTTCTTTTTGTGGGGCTTTTTGAAGTCGCGGGTTTATGTCAACAAGCCTCAGACTTTTGCAGCTCTTAAAGACAATATCCGTCAAGAATGTGAGGACCTATCGCCGGAAGTTTTGGCCAAAGTGATGGAAAATGCCATAAAAATGGCTCAAATGACAATCAACTGTGGCGGCGGCCATTTACATGACATCATATTCCCGACTTGATGTAAAAAAAAATTAAAAGACCAAATAAAAATAATCCACAAGAAGAATCAAAGTTTTTAATTTTTTTTTAAATTACAGCCAAAAAACATTGGAAGGTTATTTTTGCGCCACCTTGTTCTTTAGCATTGAAAAAAATACCCGAACCAATTAGTCCAATAAACTAACTACTAAGGCACTGCAAACACAATCCCATTCCCTCATCTTCCACAAAAACTTGTTGCGATGGTTTATGTATTATTGTACCAGATGCACGCTACAATGTGGGTAAGCATTGAAGGGTCTTAACTGCGAAAATTCTGTCACTTAAATGCGTTATCGGTCATACCACTGTATCGATTCAATTAAATTCAATTTAAAGCCTAATCGCACTCGAAATGAATTATTCCGTTCATACCCATTTGTATAATGTGCACTTAGACTACGCGTGCGACGTTAACAGCGCATATAACCAAACCTAACTATTTACAATTTCCTTGTGCATTCGTTTGCCAGTCCTTTGCACTTATGAAATATAAATGAACCCAGATTACCCCCCTCTATATGGAACCAATTTGCATAAATCTGCTTGGTATAATTGTTTTCACTTGCACAACATTATAGCCTTCCCCAAGAGTGTAGTATTGCCTTCTTCTACCATTAACACATCCATACACAGATCAAGAGTTGACCTACCCCTAGTTTTTCCAAAACTTTTCCAATAAAAACGAAACACTTCTCTGAAAATTTTACAAAACAAAAGTACATCTCTAACCGGAAAGGAAAACTTTACCCAACGCATTACAAACTAATTAATTAATAACAATATAATTAATATTTCCTCATTCCCTTGTAGTTTTGCTGGCCTCTTGTGCCCAGGAAACGGATGCTGTACGTCGTGTACTCCGAGGACGCCGGACACTCACCCGACAATACTACAGTAAGTTGAAGAGTATCTACATCCCACTCACGTGTTGGTCAGCACTTGCATTTGAAAAAGTTTTTGTTTTTAATTTTTTTTTTGCAACTCTTCGAATTATAAAAATGATAATTGCATTTTCCAGCTGGCCTCCCCATCCCAGGCTGGGCGCTGATTCTAATCCTTGGTATCGTCGAACTTCTCCTCGGCGGAATTCTTTATTTCGTGATGCGAAAAGTGATTCTATCCTCATCAGTTGAGCACTCGAATACATACGCTCCAGCAATGACGGACGAGGCTTAAAAAAAAAATTATACATCGCCCCCCTCCAAACCAGACGAGCCAAGTCAAAAGTACATTAGATTAATAAAAAATAAAACAAAATAAAATTAAAATTAAAAAAAAAAAGTTTTTTTAAAAACTTTTCACTTGTTTCCGGTACGCTTGGTGTGTGCGTGTGTGTGCGCTCGCCATTTGTTAAAACAACAAACTTCATTTATTTTTACGTTCATTGTTGATCCCTCACATTAGATTTATTTTATATATAGACAGAGGGACAGTGAGATAGAAGAGAAACAGAAAGGATAACATCGGCGGGAGCAGAAGACGCAACTCATTTGAAGTTGGGAAACAAAAGATTGCCTTTTCCGGTGTGTACCAGCTTCGAGAGACTCTTCCGTTTGTACCCGTCCTATATGTTTGATTTTTCCCTTTCTGCATTTAATTTAAAGCTAAACAAGAGAACTTTTGTACGACACAGCATTTGGATAGAGTCCTGTCCCACTAAAACAGAGGAGGCTACTGGGCGAGCTTTGTGTTGTCTTGTATTTCTCGTCCTTTCTGATATTTCAATTAAAGTTTGGTTTTTTTTTTGTTGTTAAAGAGAAAAATATAAATTAAAAACAAACGAGTGGTGGGTGCACGACTGGGTCGTACGCAACTTTCTCTTTCACAGCGAGCTAGGCGTTAGATCATATAGTACGCATTTTGATTATTTATGCTTAAAATGATATAAAAAATGTCGAAATGTGAACTTTTACTCCGAAATTTCAAGGAATCGGTGTCTATGTGAATAATAATGATTTTCCGTTATTAGCCAAAACTTAAAATTCCGTTTAGTGATAGTTGGGCTAAAACGAATTATGTGGAATTGTTTCAAACTATAATAGTATCATATATATTAAATTTCATTCAATTTGACATAGCAGTTTGCGAGAAATTAACAATTTTCTTTATATGGCCTAAATGACAAAATCCGTTATATGGATTTTCTCGCAAAAACTGGGTATGCAGTTTTGTTGGAACTAATATGTTTATAGTATATATAAAGTTTTATCAAAATCGTTAGAGCCGTTTTCGAGAAAATTGAGGTTATGTGTAATTTTTGTATGGCAGGTACCGTTATTAACATGGCTAAAAGCAAACAAAAAAAATGGCCTAGAATTAAGACCAAAACAAACTTGGATACGAAGTTTGAAGAAAATCGGTCGAGCCGTTTAGGCTGGGGAGACCATTACGGACAGACGGACCGACGGACCGACGGACGGAATTCCAAAAACCACTTTTTTAGGCTCCGCTATCGTAATGTTAGAATCAATCAAAATCTCGAGGTCGAAAATTTTCACGAAAACAATATCTTTCTCTGTAAGAGAAAGTTAAAAATTGGTTTGAGTTTTTTATTTTTATTTTTATTTAGACAACAAGGACAATTGTTTAGAGAGGAAGGACATTCTTAAATTGTATTACTTAATTAGATTTTAACTTTCCCAGTATGAGTAGTATTTTAAGGGTAGTATTGGGTTGGGAGAACATTTTTGAGTTGATGTTGAGTTTTTGACAAATATTAAGTCCAAAAAATTAGTTTTTAATTAAAAAGTACCGCAGGTCTCTAATAACTTCTTCGGATATTTAGGAGAGTTTTTGAGTTTGCTGATGGGACCTGAACAAATACATTTTCTTGGAATAGTTGTTTTTTTTATTCGGTTTGGTGAAAATCTTCCATAGTTACATAGTACGAGAGTAGCAACCGGGTAGTCATAATAGTGTCAGATTGTCTTGCTGACTAAAAACATCAGCCTTCGATTTAAATTGATAGTTAGTGCAACTTAGACACAGTTAATTATGCTTTTCCTGTGGAACAATTTTACTGCGGGAGAAGAAGAGAAACAAGGGTAGGAAGCAAAATTCTGCAGTCGCCAATACACCGAATTTTAAAAGTCGAATGAAAGGGAATTCGGAAATAAAAATAAATTTCCCCATTTAGAAGATACAACAAGCAGCCGGTTAGATGCTGCCGACTCGAACTCTCATCTGAGGCTGGGTTTGAAGGTATTCAACTTGTTTAATTTAAAAAGGGCACCACGCAAACTTTTTTTCTAAGAAATTGCGAAACATTTTAGTTTGTCCGCCGCACAGTGCGGTTTTTTGGTCTAAAACCGGGACAAAAATATTTGGGCACATTTTTCACATCAAATAACTACGAAATGACTAAAAAAGTTACTTGGAAGGATACATTTTTTTTTCATTTTTTTTGTACTGAGAACGAGGGGGGAGGATTATCCCTTCACAAAGGTACTCACTCGCAGGTGACAGCGGAGGAATTCCCTAGATGGAATCAACGGTGGCACCTACAGCTCCAGTTAGATCGAACTGGTAAGTGCAATCCCTATATGAGCTGCTTCGACATATTTGAACACCAGGTCTATAGGGATTTTTAACACTGAGCCAGGGTGTTGGAAAGGAGTCGGTGGCGGAGGAGCCCTCAATAGGTCAACGGCAGAACTCACATCCCAAAATGGGTTACTGACTTCGGTATTTCCGGCCCACTGTCCTAGGGTCAGAACAAGGGCCTGGTCCTCCTCCCCTGGACCAGGCCCTTGACGCGGAACGTCAATGGACTACGATATGAAAGTATGCACCTGGTATGCACGAACACTCTAGACCCCGGGTGTTACTCAAAAACTTCAATCCGTACTCACGCAGTACAAGGCAGATATAACCGCAATCCAGGAGATATGATGGATAGGATCAGGAATAATGAAGAGAAAAAGTTGTATTATATACTACAGCTGCAACAAAAGATTGCATGTAACGGGTGATTTTTTAAGAGGTTTAGAACTTTTTTAAAAAAAAAAACACAAAAAATTCGAAAAAATTAATGAAATATTTATTTGAATCGATAGTTTGAACCTTGCAATTTAGTGTTTAAAGATAATTTCATGCAAATGTTGACCGCGGCTGCGTCTCAGGTAGCCCATCCGCTGAGTCCAATTTTGGCATACTCTTTCACACATATCGGCCGGTATCTCACGAATGAATGCATGGATGTTGGCTTCCAGTGCGTCAATCGAAGCGGGCCCCCACAAAAAAAAATCTAATGGTGTCAAATCGCACGATCTAGGCGGCCAATTGACCGGCCCGAAACGTGAAATTAACTGTTCACCAAACTCGCCTCGCAATTGCGCCATTGTTTCGCGTGCTGTGTGGCATGTGGCACCGTCTTGTTGAAACCACATATCATGCAAGTCAAGAACTTCTATTTCGGGCAAAAAAAAGTTTGTTATCATCGCTCGGTAGCGTTCACCATTGACAGTAACGCTGCGATTCGCATCATCTTTGAAGAAATATGGCCCAATAATGCCGCCGGCCCATAAACCGCACCAAACAGTGGCTTTTTCGGGATGCATTGGTAGCTGTTGCAATGCTTCTGGCTGATCTTCACTCCAAATGCGGCAATTTTGCTTATTTACGTACCCATTCAACCAAAAATGAGCCTCATCGCTGAACACAATTTTTCGATAAAAAAGCGGATCCTCGGCCAGCTTTCCAAGAGCCCATTCACCAAAAATTCGGCGTTGTGGTAGGTCGGCTGGCTTTAGTTCTTGCACCAGCTGTATCTTAAAAGGCTTTACGCCCAAATCCTTCCGCAAAATTTTCCACGTAGTGCTGTAACAAAGGCCTAACTGCTGGGAACGGCGCCGAATCGACATTTCGCGGTCTTCTGTCACACTAGCTGATACGGCCGCAATATTTTCTTCACTACGCACAGTACGTAAACGTGTTGGTGGTTTAATGTCCAACAAAGTAAATTTGGTGCGAAATTCGGTCACAATCTTCCGAATAGACTGCTCAGAAGGTCGAGAATGCCGATCATAAAAAATGGAAGCAGCGCGCGATGAACATTTCGAACCGAGCACGAATTTTGATAGTAAAATTCAATAATTTGCAAGCGTTGTTCATTTGTAAGACGATCCATGGTTAAATTGCAAACCAAACTGAAGCTGTTTGACAGTGACACAAGGTACTAAACACACGTTAGCTGTCAAAACCAGTGTTGCCAAAACCAAACCAGCTAAAAAATCACCCGTTATTAGGATTCGGATTCGTAGTGGGAAATCGGCTTGGAACAAAAGTCATTGACTCCAAGCCGATAAGTGATCGCCTTTCTGTGATCCGCATCAAAGCTACGTTCCAAAACATAAGCCTAATATGTGCACACTGCCCTATCGAAGTGGCTGAAGATCCCATCAAGGAGGAGTATTATGACCTCTTGGATGGAGCCTACGGAGCTTGTCCGGATTATGATGTCAAAGTTGCACTCGGGGATTTCAGTGCTGAAGTCGGAAAGGAAAATATTTTTGGCGGTTTAGTTGGTAAGCACAGAATCCACGAAACGACAACAGACAGGGGCTACCGACTAACAAATTTTTCAGCAGCTGGGTATGCAGTTTTGTTGGAACTAATATGTTTATAGTATATATAAAGTTTTATCAAAATCGTTAGAGCCGTTTTCGAGAAAATTGAGGTTATGTGTAATTTTTGTATGGCAGGTACCGTTATTAACATGGCTAAAAGCAAACAAAAAAAATGGCCTAGAATTAAGACCAAAACAAACTTGGATACGAAGTTTGAAGAAAATCGGTCGAGCCGTTTAGGCTGGGGAGACCATTACGGACAGACGGACCGACGGACCGACGGACGGAATTCCAAAAACCACTTTTTTAGGCTCCGCTATCGTAATGTTAGAATCAATCAAAATCTCGAGGTCGAAAATTTTCACGAAAACAATATCTTTCTCTTTGTAAGAGAAAGTTAAAAATTGGTTTGAGTTTTTTTTTTTTATTTTTATTTAGACAACAAGGACAATTGTTTGGAGAGGAAGGACATTCTTAAATTGTATTACTTAATTAGATTTTAACTTTCCCAGTATGAGTAGTATTTTAAGGGTAGTATTGGGTTGGGAGAACATTTTTGAGTTGATGTAGAGTTTTTGACAAATATTAAGTCCAAAAAATTAGTTTTTAATTAAAAAGTACCGCAGGTTTCTAATAACTTCTTCGGATATTTAGGAGAGTTTGTGAGTTTGCTGATGAGACCTGAACAAATACATTTTCTTGGAATAGTTTTTATTTTATTCGGTTTGGTGAAAATCTTCCATAGTTACAAAGTACGAGAGTAGAAACCTGGTAGTCATACTCATAATAGTGTCAGATTGTCTTGCTGACTAAAAACATCAGCCTTCGATTTAAATTGATAGTTAGTGCAACTTAGACACAGTTAATTATGCTTTTCCTGTGGAACAATTTTACTGCGGGAGAAGAAGAGAAACAAGGGTAGGAAGCAAAATTCTGCAGTCGCCAATACACCGAATTTTAAAAGTCGAATGAAAGGGAATTCGGAAATAAAAATAAATTTCCCCATTTAGAAGATACAACAAGCAGCCGGTTAGATGCTGCCGACTCGAACTCTCATCTGAGGCTGGGTTTGAAGGTATTCAACTTGTTTAATTTAAAAAGGGCACCACGCAAACTTTTTTTCTAAGAAATTGCGAAACATTTTAGTTTGTCCGCCGCACAGTGCGGTTTTTTGGTCTAAAACCGGGACAAAAATATTTGGGCACATTTTTCACATCAAATAACTACGAAATGACTAAAAAAGTTACTTGGAAGGATACATTTTTTTTTCATTTTTTTTGTACTGAGAACGAGGGGGGAGGATTATCCCTTCACAAAGGTACTCACTCGCAGGTGACAGCGGAGGAATTCCCTAGATGGAATCAACGGTGGCACCTACAGCTCCAGTTAGATCGAACTGGTAAGTGCAATCCCTATATGAGCTGCTTCGACATATTTGAACACCAGGTCTATAGGGATTTTTAACACTGAGCCAGGGTGTTGGAAAGGAGTCGGTGGCGGAGGAGCCCTCAATAGGTCAACGGCAGAACTCACATCCCAAAATGGGTTACTGACTTCGGTATTTCCGGCCCACTGTCCTAGGGTCAGAACAAGGGCCTGGTCCTCCTCCCCTGGACCAGGCCCTTGACGCGGAACGTCAATGGACTACGATATGAAAGTATGCACCTGGTATGCACGAACACTCTAGACCCCGGGTGTTACTCAAAAACTTCAATCCGTACTCACGCAGTACAAGGCAGATATAACCGCAATCCAGGAGATATGATGGATAGGATCAGGAATAATGAAGAGAAAAAGTTGCGACATATTTTACAGCTGCAACAAAAGATTGCATGTATTAGGATGCGGATTCGTAGTGGGTAATCGGCTTGGAACAAAAGTCATTGACTTCAAGCCGATAAGTGATCGCCTTTCTGTGATCGTTCCAAAACATAAGCCTAATATGTGCACACTGCCCTATCGAAGAGGCTAAAGATCCCATCAAGGAGGAGTATTATGACCTCTTGGATGGAGCCTACGGAGCTTTTCCGGATTATGATGTCAAAGTTGCACTCGGGGATTTCAACGCTGAAGTCGGAAAGGAAAATATTTTTGGCGGTTTAGTTGGTAAGCGGTTTAGTTGATAAGCACAACAGACAACGGCTACCGAGTAACAAATTTTGCAGCAGCTCGTAATACGGTGATAAGTAGCAGTAGCTTCCCAAGGCTAAGGATCCACACAGCAACCGGCGCTCTCCAGACGGTTGAATCGCCAAACAAATCGACGTGCACACATTCCGAGGGGCAAACGTCGACTCTGACCATTTTCTTATCACGGCTAAATTCAGAGCTTGACTGTCCAACGAGAAGAAGCTGCGAACTGCCCAGAAGAAGAAATTCGACGTTGGACGCCTTAGCAAACCTGGAGTAGCCAGAGCCTACAGTGAGCGTCTAAGTATGAAACTCTCCTCTGTGCACTCACCGACCACAGACGCCAACAATCAGTGGTGCCAGTATCGCGACATTATCAAGGAGCTAGCCGAAACCACTGTAGGGTACCAGCCACCCACGAGAAAGAGCCCGTGGTATGGTGATGAATGCGTGCACAGGAAAAAGGTGATAGAAGATGCACACAAGAAAGCGCTGCAGCGCAAAACAAGGGCAGCGAGAGAAGAGTATCGAGCCAGGAGAAGGGTGGAAAAGAAGACCCTGCTTAGAAAGAAGAAGGCTTAAGCAGCTTTCAGCTCAAAGAGATCGAAGAGTCGTGCGATCGTAACAACATCCGGAGAGGTTTTATAAAAAAAGACCAAGCAACTGGCTGCTGGCTACAAAACAGGAACGCAGGCTCTTCGAGACAGCAAAGGAAACCTAGTCACCGAAGCGCGGAGAATAGTAGATGTGTTTGAGCAGCAATTCCAGCAGCTGCTTAATGGGAATCATGTAGAGAGTAATAGGGCAAGAAGAGAACCCACGTCCAGTCAATGGAGAACTAGTTCCACCACCTATTATAGAAGATAGTGTGCCATTTTACTTTTTCCTTAGCTCTTAGTCAAGCGTTCGTCTACCCATTGTGGGCTGATCATGGAGTATCGTCTGCAGCTTGAGGCCGCCTGTCATTTTTGATTCCGCAAACTGTCAGCCTGGCTCCATACCTCCTTTGTTGCTTTCACGGATGTGTGGTCGAAGAGTGCTGGATCATACATATTACAGGAAACTCTTTATTATCCGTTCCATAAGAATAGCAACGGGAAGAAGAAAAGTGAAGGGGTTGGATATGGGTGTTTAAAGGGGAAATCTTTTTTGCCGCGTTATTTTAACGCGAAAAAATCTCCAGCGGGTTCGTTGGAAAACACAGCCTGAAATAATAATAAAAAATGTCTTTCGATAACATATTTTGAAGCAGCGTGAAATACTTTGATCAGTAGTACTTGGTTATCGAATCCATAAAGCAACCTGCCAATCAGATGGTGGAAATGTAAACCAAATCGAGCGCATATCAAGTCGGCTACAACACAAAAACAGGACCACGTCAGAAGAAAGGGAAATCGCAGTATCGCGACAAAAAAACTTCCAGCTGGCTTCAAAGTAGGAACGGAGGCTGAACGAAAAATCAATGGCAACCCCTTCATAGACACACAGCGATATTTGGATGGACATAATGTCGAAAAAGTGATAGCGGCTAGGACCACTCAGTATTAAAGCCAGCCATCAAAAAGCTGAATAAAAGCTGTGCAAAAATGTAATGTCGAAAGGTTGCAATCGCACGAGACTTCGCAGAACATGTAATCCTTAACCTCTCGATTAAGACCTTACTATTAGCATCTTATGTCAAAAAACAATGGCAACCATGCCAACAAGCAACTAATGTGCTAGGTTTCTCGCGTTCACCAGCAAGAAACCCTTTTGGTTTGACGATGAATACCGACAAATGCTGGAAGCCAAGATGGAGGCCAGAGCTACCACTGAGCTATATAGTAAAATAAAGGAGGGAAGAACACTGGAATTTCAGCGCGCAATCGAGGATATAGAGAGGTGCGACTCTAGGAAAGATGTTCCAAAGTTTTATCAAAGTGTAAAACGTAAAAGCCATGGATACAAGGCTCGAATAACATCCTGTCGATATTTACAAGGAAACATCGTAGTTGAGACACAGCCGATGCTAAATATATGGAATGACCACTTCTGCAGGCTCTTAAATGGCAATGACGAAAAATCTACCGCTGTCAGACAGACAAATCATTCAATATTAGCGAGGGCAGCGAAAACTACCAATCAGCAGACCTAAGTGAAGTGAGGATAGCAATATCTAAATATAAGCTTAACAAGGAAAGGCTGTCATTTCTACCAGAATGACGGCCTTTCCGCCGGTGAAGATAATTTGGTAGGTAACATCCACCAACTCATAAGCGAAATTGGTCGGATAAATGTATGCCTGAAGCATGGAACCTCCGCTTCGTTTGCCCGATCCACAAAAAGAAGACCCTCTGAAATGCTGCAACTACAGAGGCTTAAGTCTCCTTAACATCGCCTATACAAGATCCTATCTGCAGTAGATAATAAGTAAACGCCCGAAAACGTTTACCAACAACCTGATCAGTGTGGTTTTAGGCCAGGAAAGTCCACAACTGATCAAATCTACACACTTTGTAAGATCCTGAAAAAAAAAACCAAGAAATCCAAACCGATACCCACCACTCAATCACCGATTTCAAAGCAGCATATGACAGCATTTATAAAGACGAACTGTATACAGAGCCATGTCTAGTTTTAGTATACCGCCCAAATGCGTCCGCTGTGCAGGATGAAGATGGAGAATTTTTGCTGCTCCATCAGGGTTAAAAATGACCAGACGGACACATACAATACCTTTCATGGATCTTCTTTGATCTCATTTTTCAGAGGATTATGCAAAACTCCAAGCGAACACCAGAGGCACAATCTTCCATAAATCGGTCCAACTGCTTGCCTACGCCGACAATATTGATATCATTGGTCGAACTCAACATGATGTCAAAGCCACGTTTGCTATGACATAGAAAAATCCCTGGTCGTCTTGAGAGAAAAGTCGTCTGTTACGTTTGCGTTGACGTGATAGGGAGAAGACGATTCAACCAAGAACTATACGAGCTGAACAGCGACGTATCTTTGGTAAAAAAAAAAAAAACTCTACATTGGACGTTAAAGATGGCTGAGACATGTAGAGCGAATGGACAGGAATGCTCCCATCCGAAAACTCCTGGATTCTGGAACAGGTGTTTAACGTAAGTAGAAACCAACTGAAGTGCGAAACTGGAGATAGATTGTTGATGTTTGTTTAAGTGGCGCTACAGTCCGGAATGAACCTGGGCCTCAACCAACATGCCTCTCCAATTAGCCCGGTCCTTAGCTAACTGCCTCCAGTTGCGCACTCTAAGTTGGTTGAGGTCGGTTTCCACTTGTGCGCGCCACTTAAGGCGAGGTCTTCCTCTACTGCGTCCGACGTCTGGCTGGGAATCGAAGACTCTGCGAGCCGGAATATTGGTGTCCATTCGTTCTACATGTCCTAGCCATCTTAAACGTCCAATCCGGAGTTTTTGACCAGAGGCATGTCGCTGTACAGCTCGTATAGTTCGTGGTTGAATCTTCGTCTCCATAGCCCGTCAACGCAAACGGGACCGAAGATTTTTCGAAGAATTTTCCTCTCGAATCTACCAAGGATTTCTTCATCCGCTTTTAATACGGTCCATGCTTCAGCGCCGTAGAGCAGGACTGGGATGATCAGGGTCTTATATAGTATCTCCTTAGTAGTTCGAGTGAGGGCTTTACTACTAAATTGTCTTCTTAGCCCGAAGAAACAGCGGTTGGCAAGAGTAATTTTTCGTTTAATTTCTGACGAGATGTTGTTGTCAGAGCTAATAGCGGAGCCGAGGTAGACAAAGTCCCGTACTACCTCAAAGTTATATCTGTCAATGGTGACGTTCTGTCCAATTCGTCGATGTTGTGAGTCCTTTCGTGATGACAGCATATACTTAGTCTTACCCTCATTTACTGCTAAACCCATTTTCGCCACTTCCTTCTCTATACTAGCAAACGTGGCTATGACATCACGTTGAGTCCTACCAATGATGTCAATATCGTCAGCGTATGCTAGTAGTTGCACCGACTTTTGGAAAATTGTGCCTCTGGTGTTGGCTTTGGAGTTTTGCACAATTCTCTCAAGAATCAGATTAAAGAAGACACATGACAGCGCATCGCCTTGCCTAAATGCTTTTTTGGTATCGAATGTGTCGGTGAGGTCGTTTCCGACCCTGATGGAGCAGCGAGAATTCTCTATCGTCATCCTACACAAACGGACGAGTTTGGGCGGTATACCAAAACTAGACATGGCTCTGTACAGTTCGTCTCTATAAATGCTGTCATATGCGGCTTTGAAATCGATGAATAGGTGGTGGGTATCGATTTGGACTTCTTTAGTTTTTTCCAGGATCTGCCGAAGTGTGAAAATTCGATCGGTTGTGGACTTACCTGGCCTAAAACCACACTCATAAGGGCCAATCAGGTTGTTGGTAAACGGTTTCAGGCGTTCACATATTACGGCAGATAGGATCTTGTAGGCGATGTTGGGGCGACTTATGCCTCTGTAGTTGGCGCAGTTCAGAGGGTCTCCTTTTTTGTGGATCGGGCAAACGATGCTGAGGTTCCATTCTTCAGGCATATTTTCATCCGACCAGATTTGGCTTATGAGTTGGTGGATGTTACTTACCAAGTCATCTCCGCCGGCCTTATAAAGCTCAGCGGGAAGGCCGTCATTTCCGGCAGCCTTATTAAGCTTGAGTTTAGATATTGCTATCCTCACTTCACTCAGGTCGGGTGGTTGGCAGTTTTCGCTGTCGTTGCCAATATTGAATGGTTCGTTCTGCCTGACAGCGGAATGTTGTTCGACATCGCCGTTTAACAGTCTGCAGAAGTGGTTCTTCCATATCCTCAGCATCGACTGTGTCTCAACTACAATATTTCCTTGTTCATCTCGACAGGATTCTGTTCGAGCCTTGTAACCTTGGCTTTGACGTTTTACACTTTGGTAAAACTTGCGAACATCGTTCCTGGAGTGGCACCTCTCTATATCCTCGATCGCGCGCTTTTCTTGCTCTTTTTTCTTCTTTCTGAAAAGCCGATGTTCTTCCCTTCTTCTTTGCCTATAGAGCTCAATGGCAGCTCTCGTCTTCACCTGCAGCTTAGCCTTGTAGGCCTCGTTCTTGGCTGCGAGCATCCTCATAAACCAGGGGTTTCTTGCTGGTGGGCGCGAGAAACCTAGCACATCAGTTGCGGCTGATCTAATGGCCTGTTGGCATCGTTGCCATTGCTCTTCGACATTCGATGCTGGTGGTATGGTGTTAATCGAGAGGTTAAGGGATACGCGTTGTGCGAAGGTCTTGGCGGTCTCTTGCGATTGCAGTCTTCCGACATTACATTTTTTCACAGTATTTCTGGATTGTTGTGGCGTGGTGGATATCCGCATTCTTACCTTGATTGCTACAAGGTAGTGATCCGAGTCGATGTTAGCTCCTCGGAATGTTCGGACATCCAAAACACTGGATGCGTGCCTCTTGATAGATTGTTGAAGACCGAGCTAATTTTAGAGGAAAGCATTCATTCAATTCTTAAATTTTATTTGTAAGTTGCGATTTCATTGGTTCAAGCTCAAAACGTTTTCCTCAGATCATTGTGATGATCAATGGCGATGGTGATATTTCAATCGGCGAACAGTCTTGTAACGATATCCATCTTCAGCTAGATCCTGTGATGCGGACTTGACTTCAGCCTCTTCAATTAGTGGGAGATATTCATTTGATGGGAGCTCGTTGACATCGCGACGATGTCTAAGGCGGTATCTTTTAACAGTCTTGTATCGATAACCATGAGCGGCAACTGGAGTAGATTCCTCAACGGCCTGACCTTCCTCAACTGGTGGTAATTACTCATTGGATGGAAGTTCATTTACATCACGACGATGTCGTAGACGGTACTTCTTGACGGTCGTATACCGGTAGACATCAGTGACAAGCAGAGCCGATTCATCCATTGCGGAGGCGGTTTGTCCTTCCTCAACTGGTGGGAGATATTCGTTGGATGGGAGTTTGCTGACATCACGGCGGTGCCTTTTACGTAGCTTCCTTACAGTTTTGTAGCGGTATCCATCCTTGGCGAGATCAGTGTTTTCCTCAGGAGCAGCTTTTACCTCAGCTTCGAGTACTGGTGGTAAATATTCGGTATCAACGGAAGCTTACTTCACAGGTGGCAGATAATCAGCTGGTAAAGCAGCAACTGCCACGATTATTGCAACGAATGCGATTAAGAAGGACCCCTGTTTAAAAATGAAATCAGTGAAGGCCTATTAACGCTTTTTTAATTATTTATCATCATCTGTTCCAAGTCTAGATTTCAGCTAGAGAATGATTTGAATGATATCAATCCCAATGATTTTCATGTATTTATATGCAAATCATTCCATTGTTCTCAGCATAGGTAGGTGTTTGCAAAACTGTTCAACAATAGATACACTTGAGGAAGTGTATCTTGGGTGTCGGAATGACTCACAAGAATTCAATCCAACTGAAGGCAAGTCACGATCTAACTCATGGGGGGCAGGTTTAAGCCAAATAATTGTTGTTCGCATTCAATTAATGCCCGCTGCGTACTTAATCGTCATCACTTCCAGCCAAGTACAAACCATTGGCAAGTGTACTTCTTAGTTATATGGCCAAATGCTTCGGATTGGATTTCATATAAATAACAGAAATAAATTCGGATTGGTATCATTCAACTAAGTCATTTTCTTGTAGATACTCAGACTTCGAATAGAAGATGGTAAACAAGAACATTATACCAGCTAAGATCATAGTAACTAACTGTATTTCTATTCGATACTTTCAGAGGTTCTTTGCATTCGCATTCGTTGCAATTTTCGCATCAGCTACCGCTCTTCCGGCTGATTACCTGCCACCGGTAAAGGAAACTTCCGTTGATACCGAATATTTACCACCAGTTGTCGAAGCTGAGGTAAAAGCTGCTCCTGAGGAAAACACTGATCTCGCCGAGGATGGATACCGATACAAAACTGTAAGGAAGCTACGTTTAAGGCACCGCCGTGATGTCAGCAAACTCCCATCCAACGAATATCTCCCACCAGTTGAGGAAGGACAAACCGCTTCCGTAATGGATGAATCTGCTCCTCTTGCCACTGATGGCTACCGCTATAAGACCGTCAAGAAGTACCGTCTCCGACATCGTCGTGATGTAAATGAGCTTCCATCCAATGAGTACTTACCACCAGTTGAGGAAGGTCAGGCCATTGAGGAATCTACTCCAGTTGCTGCTGATGGTTATCGTTACAAGACTGTTAAAAGATACCGCCTTAGACATCGTCGCGATGTCAACGAACTAACATCTAATTATCTTCCACCAGTCGATGAAGCTGATGATAAGTCTGCTCCACAAGATCTCACCGATGATGGATATCGTTACAAAACCGTCCGCCGGTTAAGGTTTCGCCATCGTCATTAAGTTGCAACTACTGCGGATAACTTTTATAACAACGGTCTCAAGCTTTAACTTATGAAATTGCAATTTTAAAATAAAAAAAATTCTTTTTTCTAAACCGCCTATCTTATCACGAAATGGTTCAAGGGTCAAGACGAGTAAGGTTTATGGATTGACAAGGAGGTGCTATGTTTCACCCAGGCGCACTTGGAGTAAGGAGTGTGCATTGGGTGATTCTTTGAAAAACTCAAAAGCTAAGACAAACTAAATAATTTTGGTCTTGCAGTAAGTCGTTTAAGGCTCTTCTAGGTTTTCAAGACGTATTTTACGATGATACGTGCAGTGATATGGGAAATTGGAATTTGTCTTCGGGTACTTAAGTTCTAAAATCCACATCTTTGCAGGCTTGCTTAGGTGGCGAATGAACATCGGAGTCAACCAACATGCCTCTCCAATTAGCCCGCACTTCGAGTTGGTTGTGGTCGGTTTCTACTTGTGGGCGCCACTTAAAGCGAAGTTTTCCTTTACTGCGTCCGACGTCTGGCCGGGAATCGAAGAATTTGCGAGACGGAGTATTGGTGTTCATTCTTTCTACATGTCCTGGTTATCTTAATCGCAGAATGTGGAGTGTTTTGGCTGGTGGCATGTCCGCTATACAGCTCGTATAGATCTTCATACATTTTTGATACGGTCCATGCTTCAGTGCAAGCAGGGCTGGGATGATCAGGTTCTTAGTAAGGGTTTTCGTTAATGCCAACACTGCTCACTATCTTCCGTGCATGTCTAAAACTAAACCACATACCACAAGTGTGGCGTGAAGTTAAAGTTATATTCATACCGTAGGCAGGTAAATGCAGCCACACCGTAGCGAAAGATTTCAGACCCATAAGCCTGTCCTCCTTCCTACTGAAAACGATGGAACGATTACTCGACATCCATATACGTAGCAACCTGAATCCAGGTTACCAATCTGTAAGCCAACACGCCTATATAAAGGGTAAATCGGTGGAAACGGCTCTACACGAAGTAGTTCGCACAGCAGAAAATTCACTGCACTACAAAGAATATACGCTAGCAGCCGTTCTAGATATAGAAGGAGCCTTCAACAACGTTAAAACTGAAGCAATTGCTGAGGCACTTAGCAAAGCTGAAGTATGCTCAATAACCGGATCATTTCGTCAACACTAGGCGATTGTACCAAAAGGATCACAACGTCAAGAGGTACCTCCCAGGGAGGCGTACTATCCCCACTCCTCTGGCTATTAGTAGTCAACGAGGCACTTAAGAAGCTAGATATCACTGCAATAAAAACAGTGGCATACGCTGATGACGTAGTCCTCATGGCGTGCGGTAAATTTCCACCGACACTGAGTGAAATTATGCAAAGTAGTCTCAATATACTCAGCAAGTGGGCAAAGTCTTGCGGGCTGGGTGTGAATCCAAACAAAACAGAACTGGTTCTCTTTACTAACAGGAGATCGATCCCAGCATTTGCGGCACCGTCTTTGGAAGATTCGACTCTCTCATTGTCAGCAAGCGCGAAATATCTGGGGGTGATACTCGATAGTAAACTGAACTGGAATCTAAACGTTGAAGAAAGAGTAAAGAAGGCAAATATTGCCCTCTATAGCTGCAACAGAATCTGCGGCAAAAAAATGGGGCCCATCTCCGAAGGTCACAAAATGGCTATACACAGCCATTGTCAGACCAATCCTAACATACGGCTGCTTGGTCTGGTGGAATGCTATGAAAAAAGCAAAACATATGACCAAGCTTACGAAAGTTCAAAGGACAGCATGCATACTCACGACAGGAGCCATGCGCACTAGCCCCACAGAAGGGTTAGAAACAATACTAAACATAACACCAATTGACTTACAAATCAATGACACAGCGGCAAAAAGCGCAGCAAGACTCAAAGAAACGGGCAATCTACTTACGAAGCCTTTTGGCCATAGCTCAATATTAAACTCAATGGCATATGAGGATGTAGCATCTGACTACATGATCCCATATCACGACTTTGATACTAATTACTCCATCAGAATACCAAGTAGAAACGAATGGTCTTCAAACAATGTGTTATCTAACACAGAAATAGCAATCTATACCGACGGATCCAAAATGGAAGTCGGAGTGGGCTCTGGTGTCTACTCTGAAAAAATCAGGCTAGCTACATCCTTAAGATTACAAACTCGTGTAGTATATTCCAAGCTGAGATCCTGGCCATACTCGAAGCTGCCGAATCGGCTAGGGTATTGGACATATCACATGAGGATATCTCCATCTACGTGGATAGTCAAGCGGCCATTAAAGCTCTGGCATCCAATATAGTAAAATCACGGGTAGTTGGACGCTGCCGCGAAGAGCTGAAGGCTCTTTGTAACCAGAACAAAGTCCAAATTATCTGGGTGCCAGGACATAATGACATTTTAGGAAATGAGAAAGCAGACGAACTAGCCAGATTAGGATCGTCCAGTTGCATTTCCCTAGCTGATAAAAGGGTCAATCCCCCGCTAGCATCTAAAAAACTTGAATTAACTAAGCACACTCAAAAAGCAACCATAACAAGATGGCAAAATACAATAACTTGTACACACACAAAAGCTCTCTGGCCAGAATTAAGCGGCAGCAAATCAAACAAGCTATTAGCTTTGAATAGAGCTTCTATTTCTATAGCGGTGAGAGTGATAACCTGTTGGGTAAGCACTCTAATAAGATAAAACTGACTGGTGCGAACCAACTTTGCAGGAAATGCAGCGACCCTGACGTCGAAGAAGATGTCTCACACCTGCTATGCCACTGCCCTGTGATCAGTGGCAGTCGATTTAAATTACTAGGCAGCCTTTACTTCGATGATCTTAGTGACCTAACGACTATCCCAATAGCGCTGATAATCCGTTTTTGTTGCAGATCAGGATGGAGCAACTACCTCTTTGAGGCTGAAGGAGCAACACAGACCAGCACCGCGAACTTAACCAGGTATCCTCTTTCTCTTTTTCAGGATACTTCTTCGAAGGGTATCGCTATGGGCCCACGTAGGCCTATGCGTGTTTGACGACTCGCCCGAGCGTCAACAGCCCATCTAACCTAACCTAACCTAAGGATTTTCGTTAAGATTTCAAATGAGCGTTTTACTACTGAATTGCCTTCTAACCCCGAAGAAACAGCGGTTGGCAAGAGTAATTCTTCGTTTAATTTCTGACGAGATGTTGCTGATGTCGGCTCTGGAGTTTTGCACAATCCTCTCAAGAACCAGATTCAGGTCACATGACAATGCATCGCCTTGCCTTAATCCTTTTTTTTGGTATCGATTGCGTCGGTAAGGTTGTTTCCTACTCTGATATACCAAAACTCGACATGGCTCTGTATAGCTCGTCTCTATAAATGCTGTCGCATGTGGCTTCGAAATCGATGAATAGGTGGTAGGTATCGTTTCGAACTTCTTTGGTTTGTTCCAGTATCTGCCGAAGTTTGAAGATTTGATCAGTTGTGAACTTTTCTGGCCTGAAACCACACTGATAAAGGCCGATCCGGTTGTTGGTAAACGACTTCAGACGTTCACATATTATGGCAGATAGGATCTTGTAGGCGATGTTGAGGAGACTTATGCTTCTGTAGTTGTCACAAACGATGCTGAAGTTCCATTTTTCAGGCATACTTTAATCCGACCTGATTGGGCTTATGAGTTGGTGGATGATACTTACCAAGTCATCTCCGCCAGCTTTATAAAGCTCAGCGGGAAGTCCGTCATTTCCGGCGGCCTTAAGTTTGAGTTTAGATAGTGCTATCATCACTTCACTTACGTCTGGTGGTTGGCAGTTTTCGCTCCCGTTGGCATTATTAAATGGTTCGTTCTGCCTGACAGAGGAATGTTGTTCGTCATCGCGTAATCGCAGAAGTATTTCTTTAATATCCCCAGCATCGATTATGTGTCCCAACTACGATATTTCCTTGTTCATCTCGACAGGATTCTGTTCGAGCCTCGTATCTCTGGCTTTGACATTTTACACTTTGGTAAAACTTGCAAACATCTTTCCATATCCTCGATCTCGGACTTCTGTTGCTTCTTTTTCTTCTTTCTGAAAAGCCGGTGTTCTTCCATCCTTCTTTGCCTATAGATTTCAATGACAGCTCTCGTCTTTACCTAGAGCCTGGCTCTTGGCTGCGAGCATCTGTCGGCATTAATTATCAAAGTAGGGGTTTGATGGGTGCGAGAAACCTAGCATATCAGTTGCGGCTGATCTAATGTCTTGTTGGCATCGTTGCCATTGTTCTTCGAAATTCCATGCTGGTGGTATGGTGTTAATCGAGAGGTTATGGGATACGCGTTGCGCGAAGGCCTTATATAGTGTGATGAATATCCTCATTCCTACCTACCTTGGTCAGTCGCCTGAGTCGATGTTAGCCCCTCGGAATGTTCGGACATCCAGAATACTAGATTGCTTGCCTCTTGGCTATCTTAATGTCCTCAATTTGATTGACCTTTCGTTGATCCGGAATCCGCCATAACGCCTTATGAGTATCGAGGTGAGGACACCTAATGCTGGCTATAGTGGTATTTCGTTTCTTAGCGAAGTCAATTCAATTTCCAGACTTGTTGTCATGTGTGCTGTGTTTTCCGATGATACTGACAAGGGTGTCGTTTCTTGCTACTTTTGCGTTAAAATCTCCAAGCTCCAGTTAAGGAGCTAGTAGAAGGCGTCTTTTGCTATATTATCCTTTTATTCCGTCGCAGCGTTAGCGTCTGTAACGCGAATTTGGTCTTAATGGGGTTTGCTACAATGCGGTCGCTTATGTCTTGAAAGGATAAGACTTCTTGCCTAATTCTGGCAACAATTCACATCCACCACATCCGTAGCAGACGTCACAGTTTTTCATCATAATTTTGCCCGGCCCATCCCATCGTATTTCCTGAAGGGCAGTAATATCTGCTTTGTGGCAGCTTAGGATTGCCGCTAGTTATTCGCCTGCACCTCTCCTGATTAATGTTCTCACATTCCAGCTGCAAATAGTAACGTAGTTGTCTTTTTTCGTTGAGCATGGTCGTCAACAATAAAATCAGTACTTTCCAAGGCTCTTGGTTGCTTCGTAACAACATTTTTTTCCGTGAGTGGGTAGTAAACCGAAAGCACAACCCCCAACCTGGAGGTCCAGCTCTAATTTATTAGATAGCCCTAGGACACGGGGCCATCAGTATCTGCTACGGGATAAAGCGATGTCGTTGGTCTCTCGGCCATTCTGCCACTATCTCTGCTCAAGGGGTCTGACTAGCTCTGACTACGAAACCTCGTCAGAAAGCAAACAAAGCATTACGCTTGCCAACCGCTATTTCTTCGGTTTAAAAATTTATTATTTGAACATCTAAGTTGGATGCTATATTAGACCCTAATCATCCCAGTGCTACTCTACGGCGCCGAAGCAAAGGCGACAAAAAAAAATCCTCCAGTGAAACAATTTTCGGAAAATCTTCCGTTCCGTTTGTGTTGACTGCCTATAGAGACGAAGATTCAACCAAGAACTTAACTAGCTTTGCATTACATAGATCTGGCCAAAAACTCAATGTTGGGAGATGTTAAGCCGTCCGTTTGACGCAGTAGAAGAAGAGCTCGCAAATAGAATCCGATTTCAACCAACTTGTGGTGCGCAATTGGAGGCAATTAGCTAGACCTTCGCACAACGCGTATCCCTTAACCTCTCGATTAACACCATACCACCAGCATCGAATGTCGAAGAGCAATGGCAACGATGCCAACAGGCCATTAGATCAGCCGCAACTGATGTGCTAGGTTTCACGCGCCCACCAGCAAGAAACCCCTGGTTTGATGAGGAATGCCGACAGATGCTCGCAGCCAAGAACGAGGCCTACAAGGCTAAGCTGCAGGTGAAGACGAGAGCTGCCATTGAGCTCTATAGGCAAAGAAGAATGGAAGAACATCGGCTTTTCAGCAAGAAGAAAAAAGAGCAAGAAAAGCGCGCGATCGAGGATATAGAGAGGTGCCACTCCAGGAAGGATGTTCGCAAGTTTTACCAAAGTGTAAAACGTCAAAGCCAAGGATACAAGGCTCGAACAGAATCCTGTCGAGATGAACAAGGAAATATTGTAGTTGAGACACAGTCGATGCTGAGGATATGGAAGAACCACTTCTGCAGACTGTTAAACGGCGATGACGAACAACATTCCGCTGTCAGGCAGAACGAACCATTCAATATTGGCAACGACAGCGAAGACTGCCAACCACCCGACCTGAGTGAAGTGAGGATAGCAATATCTAAACTCAAGCTTAATAAGGCTGCCGGAAATGACGGCCTTCCCGCTGAGCTCTATAAGGCCGGCGGAGATGACTTGGTAAGTAACATCCACCAACTCATAAGCCAAATCTGGTCGGATGAAAATATGCCTGAAGAATGGAACCTCAGCATCGTTTGCCCGATCCACAAAAAAGGAGACCCTCTGAACTGCGCCAACTACAGAGGCATAAGTCTCCTCAACATCGCCTACAAGATCCTATCTGCCGTAATATGTGAACGCCTGAAACCGTTTACCAACAACCTGATTGGCCCTTATCAGTGTGGTTTTAGGCCAGGTAAGTCCACAACCGATCAAATTTTCACACTTCGGCAGATCCTGGAAAGAACTCAAGAAGTCCAAATCGATACCCACCACCTATTCATCGATTTCAAAGCCGCATATGACAGCATTTATAGAGATGAACTGTACAGAGCCATGTCTAGTTTTGGTATACCGCCCAAACTCGTCCGTTTGTGTAGGATGACGATAGAGAATTCTCGCTGCTCCATCAGGGTCGGAAATGACCTCACCGACACATTCGATACCAAAAAAGGATTTAGGCAAGGCGATGCGCTGTCATGTGACTTCTTTAATCTGGTTCTTGAGAGAATTGTGCAAAACTCCAAAGCCAACACCAGAGGCACAATTTTCCAAAAGTCGGTGCAACTACTAGCATACGCTGACGATATTGACTCAACGTGATGTCATAGCCACGTTTACTAGTATAGAGAAGGAAGCGGCGAAAATGGGTTTAGCAGTAAATAAGGGGAAAGACTAAGTATATGCTGTCATCACGAAAGGACTAACAACATCGACGAATTGGACAGAACGTCATCATTGACAGATATAACTTTGAGGTAGTACGGGACTTTGTCTACCTCGGCTCCGCTATTAACTCTGACAACAACATCTCGTCAGAAATTAAACGAAGAATTACTCTTGCCAATCGCTGTTTCTTCGGGATAAGAAGGCAATTTAGTAGTAAAGCCCTCACTCGAACTACTAAGGAAACCCTATATAAGACCCTGATCATCCCAGTCCTGCTCTACGGCGCTGAAGCATGGACCGTATCAAAAGCGGATGAAGAAATCCTTGGTAGATTCGAGAGGAAAATTCTTCGAAAAATCTTCGGTCCCGTTTGCGTTGACGGGCTATGGAGACGAAGATTCAACCAAGAACTATACGAGCTGTACAGCGACATGCGCCTGGTCAAAAAACTCCGCATTGGATGTTTAAGATGGCTAGGACATGTAGAACGAATGGACACCAATACTCCGGCTCGCAGAGTCTTCGATTCCCAGCCAGACGTCGGACGCAGTAGACGAAGACCTCGCCTTAAGTGGCGCGCACAAGTGGAAACCGACCTCAACCAACTTGGAGTGCGCAACTGGAGGCAGTTAGCTAAGGACCGGGCTAATTGGAGAGGCATGTTGGTTGAGGCCCAGGTCCATTACGGACTGTAGCGCCACTTAAGTAAGTAAGTAGAAGTATAGTTGTAGGCGCGTAACTAATAAATTACCTACGAACCATTCACAATTACTTGTTGTACTTGGCTTAGCTAAACCACAATTTTTCAATGAGTGCGAAACCCGAAAAACTTAAGCTCTGCGTTTTGCTTAGCTAAACAATGACTTCAACTCTTATTGTGAAACCGGGCATTAGACTTGTCACTTCACTAGGCCTGGCATTCCTTCGTGACTCCGCTTGGGGTATAACCAGGATTTTGACATACTCTTACATTGACAGTTTTCTTTATCGAAAGTATGTGGGTGGCAACTGCGCGGGTTCAAATGGTTTCAATTCCCTCTACGTAGAAAGTTTCGCTTATGACTTCTTTGCTCTGCTAAGATATGTCCACGTCCACGTTTCAATTCCCTCTACGTAGAAAGTTTCGCTTATGACTTCTTTGCTGTGCTAAGATATGCCCACGTCCAGTCATTTGGACCTCTTAACTTATGACCCAGCGCCTCTAATACAAAAATACAAATTTTGGCGCAATAGGCTCGTCAGTACTGAGGGCCTAGCTTTCTCAATACCATTCATGTGTGCATATGTACTTCTTGCATGATAGCGGGACCTCCTGTTTTATGCCGACTCTGAAGGGCTATGTTGAGATAAGCTATTCTTGACAACTGATAGGTACTACTCGGATGATTTGTCAGATCATCACGAGAGGAGGGCCAGTGAAAAATCATTTAGGTGTTGCTACGTCTGGAAATCGAACCCAGACCCTCTGCACGGGAGTTTATCGCACTGACCATCGCGCCACTGAGACCCTAACCATTTTATTGCTGCAAATACAAGGTGGCGCAAAAGTAATCCTCCTATCAGAAAATGCTATAAATTTTGCGATTGGCCCCTAATGTCAGTTCTGTTTTGACATTTATGTAGGAAACACATGCGAAATACACGTTAATAAACAATGTTACGCTACACTGCTCCAGAACGCGAAATATTGGTGACTATTTGTTTGAGCAATAATCGGTCGGTGACTTTGGCACAACGTGAATTTCGTCGCAGATTTCCTAGCCGTCCAACGCCTAATGGTGAAACACTGCGACGTTTAGCCGCTCGCCTCGAAGAGACTGGTACAACACGAGATGCTGCCAGGCGTGGCAGACCCCGGAGTAGCCGTTCTGCAGAGAATATTGCTGCTGTAGCCGAATATGTCATGGAAGCGCCGTCGACATCGACCAGACGACGTGCCACGCAAATGGGTTTCAGTCGACGATTTGAAGATGTTTCCGTACAAAGTCCAGACGGTGCATCAGCTGTTAGCTGCTGACCGCCAATCACGTCTAACATACGCTCAAGCCATCCTTAATCACCACCTAGAGGAAGAGGATTTTTCATCAACAATAATCATGAGTGATGAGGCCCATTTCCATCTTAGCGGGTACGTAAATAAGCAAAATTTATGCTTCTGGGGCACTGAAAATCCGCGTGTAACCCACGAAGAGCCATTACACCCGCTCAAAGTCACTGTATGGTGTGCTGTTTTCGCTGGAGGAGTCATCGGACCTTTTTTCTTCGAAGACGTCGCGGGCCAAGCGGTTACTGTGAATGGTGAGCGCTACAGAGCAATGATCAACGAGTTCTTTTTGCCGCAACTTGATGAATTGGGATTGGAAAACATGTGGTTCCAACAGGATGGTGCAACGGCACACACTGCACGTGCCACAACCGATATGCTGAAGGATGCATTTCCCGGGCGCCTAATCTCCCGTTTTGGCGATTTGCACTGGCCGATCGCCTGATATGACCGCTCCAGACTTCTTTTTGTGGGGCTTTTTGAAGTCGCGGGTTTATGTCAACAAGCCTCAGACTCTTGCAGCTCTTAAAGACAATATCCGTCAAGAATGTGAGGACCTATCGCCGGAAGTTTTTGCCAAAGTGATGGAAAATGCCATAAAAAGGGCTCAAATGACAATCAACTGTGGCGGCGGCCATTTACATGACATCATATTCTTGACTTGATGTAAACAAAATTAAAAGACCAAATAAAAATAATCCACAAGAAGAATCAAAGTTTTTCATTTTTTTTTTTAAATTACAGACAAAAAACATCGGAAGGTTATTTTTGCGCCACCTTGTATATACGGCGCTTTCAATAACTCTTCTAATAGCATTTTTTTTTAATGCATATATTCAATGAGTCACATAAATCTGGGCTCAGCTATTAGCTCTTGTTTGTTCAATCTATCTTTTTCTTCAAACCCATATCTGGTTATAAAAATAGCAAAGCCAATACATATTTCATTCTTTAAGTCGGGTAACCAAACCATTCCACTGACCCATCTACTTTTTCCAAGAATTTGACAATTAGAATTCGTGAGGCATAAAATCAAGGCAGCTCTACAAATTATTTCAACTTACCAGACATCATTAAACAAATGGTGGTACACAAATAATGTTTTTGGATTGGATCCACTGAACTCTCCAGACCTAAGGTAACTGCAACCGAGACAAAAAAAAATGAATTCATCAGACAGCACTCAATAAACTCCATTCTCAACCAATAAACCAATTTGATAAAAAAAACTTGATAAAACTAATCCAATTGGGAATAAACTCAAGAATTCCAAGAACCCCGTCGACGACCCCTCCTTTCTACGGTAAGTTGTAAAAAAAATTTATAATCTTTGATATTTTTCGGTCGCATCTGTTGGATGTCGTCGTCCTCGGTCGATTGCGTATCATAACGGGTGTTTTTTTAGAGCTTGGTTTTCGAATAGAGATGAAACTGACAGTTTGTGGTCAAATCGGTCAACTCTAATGTCATTTATGTTTGGTTTGTCATTTCATCATCGACAGGTTGACAAATGAACAACGCTTGCAAATCGTGCAAATTTATTTCGAAAATAATGGTTCAGTTCGCGAAGTTTACCGCAAGCTCCGTCCATTTTATGGTCGACATAATCGTCCATCAGAGAAATTAATTCGGTTAACCATCAATCGTTTTCGCACTAAGTTAACTGTATGTGATAATTCGCATCCGCACGTCGAACAGTGCGCACCGAAGAAACAATTGCCGGTGTAGAGCAAAGTGTTGAAGAGGACCCGAATGAATCGATTCGCCACCCTGCATAGCAATTGGAACTTTGTCCATCAACTTTATGGAAGATTTTGCGCAAAGATCTTGGCTTACGACCTTCCATACAAGATCCAGCTTATGCAAGAATTAAAGCCGCGAGACCATGCAATGCGCCGTGATTTTGATCTCGATGCTGATTTTCATCGCAAAATTTTGTTCAGTGATGAGGCTCATTTTTGGTTGATTGGCTACGTCAAAAAGCAAAATTGCCGCATTTGGAGTGAAGAGAATCCACATGAGACCCTTGAGACGCCATAACATCCACAAAAACTGACTGTTTGGTGTGCTCTATGGGCTGGTGGAGTCCTTGGGCCATACTTCTTCCGAAATGTTGCTGGAGAGTCAGTTACCGTTAATGGAGACCGGTATAGAGCCATGATAACCGACTATTTTGTTCCCGAATTAGATGGCATGAATGTGGATGAGATGTGGTTCCAACAAGATGGCGCTTCATGCCACACAGCGCACGTCACAATCGATTTATTGAAGGAAACATTCGATGAGCGCATAAGTTCGCGGAATGGACCTGTCAGTTGGCCACCAAGATCGTGTGATTTGACACCATTGGATTATTTTCTTTGGGGATATGTGAAGTCGCTCGTCAACGCCAACAAACCAGAAACGTTTGGGGACTTGGAGGCCAACATTCGTGGCGTTATTGCCGACATACGGCTCGAAAAAGTGGTTGAAAATTGGACCTCTAGACTTATCTTTATTCGAACCAGCCACGGCGGCCACATGCCCGAAATCGTATTTAAACATTAATGGCATAAAATGATCCTTCCAATAAAGCCAAATTGATGGACATTAAAACGATTTTCTTGTGTTTTATTTCCTTTCGAAGTTCGATAGCTCTAAAAAAAACACCCTTTAGTATAGCTTAGAATTTCCCAGCCAAATATTAATTCAAGCCGTTCGCCTTACATATGTTTTGATCCCCGTTATTTTCCCCAGTTCCTTGGCGATGAAATATTTTCTAATGATTGAATCCTTGTTGATTTTTATTATTTTAATATCTAAGTTCGTTGCGTACAAGATCACTTAAAAAAATTCGAATGTTTAATGACGGTGGCGGTATTTCAACTTACGAACGGTTTTGTACCTATACCCATCATCGGCAACAGGGGTACCCTCCTCAGCGGCAGAATAGGCATGTGCTTCCTCAACTGGTGGCAGGTATTCATTGGTTGGTAGTTCATTGACATCACGACGATGTCGCAGACGGTACTTCTTCACGGTCTTGTATCGGTAACCATCAGCGGCAACAGGGGTACTCTCTTCAGCGGCAGAATAGGCCTGTGCTTCCTCAACTGGTGGCAGGTATTCATTGGTTGGCAGTTCATTGACATCACGACGGTGTCTGAGACGGTACTTCTTCACGGTCTTGTATCGGTATCCATCAGCGGCAACAGGGGTACCCTCCTCAGCGGCAGAATAGGCATGTGCTTCCTCAACTGGTGGCAGGTATTCGTTGGTTGGTAGTTCATTGACATCACGACGATGTCGCAGACGGTACTTCTTCACGGTCTTGTATCGGTAACCATCAGCGGCAACAGGGGTACTCTCTTCAGCGGCAGAATAGGCCTGTGCTTCCTCAACTGGTGGCAGGTATTCATTGGTTGGCAGTTCATTGACATCACGACGATGTCGTAGACGGTACTTCTTCACGGTCTTGTATCGGTATCCATCAGCGGCAACAGGGGTACCCTCCTCAGCGGCAGGTGCTTCCTCAACTGGTGGCAGATATTCATTGGTTGGCAGTTCATTGACATCACGACGGTGTCTGAGACGGTACTTCTTCACGGTCTTGTATCGGTAACCATCAGCAGCAACAGGCGTACCCTCCTCAGCGGCAGAATAGGCCTGTGTTTCCTCAACTGGTGGCAGGTATTCATTAGTTGGCAGTTCATTGACATCACGACGATGTCTGAGACGCAGCTTCTTCACAGTCTTATAGCGATATCCATCCTTGGCAAGTACTGTGGCTAATTCAGGAGCCAACTCAATATTCAATTCCTTCACAATTGGTGGGAGATACTCATTCGATGGAAGTTCACTTACATCCCGGCGATGTCGAAGACGCAACTTTTTCACAGTCTTGTATCGATATCCGTCAGCAGATAGAGGCGAACTCTCCTCAGGACCAACTTCTGAGGGTGACTCTTCTGCTACAGGTGGTAGATATTCAGCTGGCAGGACAGCTGCTGCAGTGACAGCTATCACAGCAAAAAGTACTACAAATGTTTTCTACAAAACGAAGACACAAAAAAATCCTTAAATGTGCTCTGAGGTATCCTTCTTAATCCACTTACCATCGTTCTATTCCTAGATGCTCTGCTCTGGGATGAGTTCTATTGAATGATAATGAGATACCACCCTGAACACCTATTTATATGTAGATCATCTCATTAAAAGAGCTTAACACCCGGCAAACCAGTTAAACTACCACAATCACGCAAAAAAAAAAAAACGCACACCTACATACAGAGAGACATGAAACTGTAATTGAACTTCAGAAAAATTTTTTTTTAGCTTGTTCGCCATGGTGTGGTTAATGCAAAGTACTTCGCTGTAATTAAATTATGTGCGTCGATGAAGTCATCAGCGCGTCATTTATGTGTCTAATTAATATGGTAATACATTTGAGCAATGATTTCGAATTAATTTATCGTTTCGTGTGAACATCATTGAGCTTTACAGCTGTGACTGTAGATTAAAAAAACAATCAGGAGTTATGTCCTGTGTAGGTGAATTGGAAAGTAATAAAATGTTGAGAGTTGTCTATCGAGCCAAGCTGTGTTTTTGTAGACAGCATAATTAGGTTGCATTCGTGTTATAGATACTTGAACATTTTTTGAGGACATTGCAGAGGGTTTTTTAACATATACCTTATTTTCACGACTTTTTTACAGTTTTTTTTTTTAATAACTGGCACGCGCTAAAGGGTTAATGAAGACCGTTATAGTGTTTGAGCACAGGAAATTGAAAAGAAGAAAAGAGGAGATAGCGTTGGTTTTAAAGGGTGATCCATTTTGAGGTTCCCTACTTTTTTAAAGAAAAAAACACAGACAATTCAAATTTAATGGAGAATGTTTATTATCATTTGAAAGAAAATTCTTTGGCATTTATTTTTTGAAGATTATGTCTATCAAATGTTGGCCGTTGCTACGTCGCAGATGGTCCATCCGTTGAGTCCAATTTTCGATCACTCGTTCGAGCATTTCGACTGGTAACTGGCGAATGACACGCGTGATGTTTTCCTCCAAGGCCTGAATCGAAGCGGGTTTGTCGGCATAAGCTTTTGACTTTACATATCCCCACAGGAAAAAGTCTAACGGTGTGATATCACACGATCTTGGTGGCCAATCGACCGGCCCAAAACGTGAAATTATGTGCTCACCGAAATGTTCTCTCAATAAGTCCATTGATTGATGCGATGTGTGGGAAGTGGCGCCGTCTTGCTGAAACCAAATGTCGCCGAGATCACGAGCTTCAATTTCAGGCATCAAATAGTCGGTTATCATGGCACGATAACGGTCGCCATTGACGGTTACGTTCGCACCGGCATAATTTTTAAAGAAATATGGACCGATGATTCCACCGGCCCACAAACCACACCAAACCGTTTTTTTTTCTGGATGAAGTGGCAGTTCTTCAATCTCTTCAGGTTGCTCTTCGTCCCAAATGCGGCAATTTTGTTTGTTTACATACCCATTGAGCCAGAAATGGGCCTCATCGCTAAACAAAATTTGCCTCGAAAACGTCGGATCTTCTTGGAACTTTTCAAGAGCCCATAGAGCGAAGCGATGTCGCTTGGGAAGGTCGAGAGGCTTCAGTTGTTGCACAAGCTGTATTTTGTACGCTTTCAATTTAAGATCTTGACGTAAAATGCGCCAAGTCGTTCCATACGTCAGTCCGAGTTGCTGCGAACGGCGCCGAATCGACTCTCTACGGTCTTCGTGTACACTCTCAGCTACGGCCGCTATATTTTCTTCACAGCGTGCTGGACGTGGCCTATTCGGTCGAATATTATCCAACAATGAATGCTGGGTCTCAAAATGGGTGATGGTGTTGCGAATAGTACGCTCAGTAGGCCGATTATGTTGACCATAAGTTGAGCGAAGTGCACGAAACACATTCCTCACAGAACGTGAATTTTCATAATAAAGTTGAACAATTTGTAAACGTTGTTCACGCGTAAGTCTTTCCATTATGAAATGCCAAACAATACTAAACAAAAATAACATGACAGCATGACACGACTCACACGTGATCTGTCAAAAAAGGCTATTGAAAAAAGTATCTCTACTTGGATCACCCGTTATATGTCCGTAAGCAATATGATTATATGAAACCTTGAGTTTCACCCTTCTGATGCCTACCAACTCCGACTCTCAGCATTCACGTGCCGACCGCTAGTACCTTGACCGTAGATAGGGTCTCAAACGCTGTGTTAAGATTTGGTAACAGAAGATGAGAGCGGATGGAAGACGTGTAATCACAAAAATATATCAGCAGCAGCAGCACTAGGTTCCCAAGACTTCGAATACCTGGCGATTTCCAGATTTTCAAGCCGCCAGCCAAATCGGCCAATTGCTCATAAATGCGAGGCACGCATCCAATATTCTGGATGAACACACATTCAGTGGGGCAAACGTTGACTCTGACCATTTCGTATTGCAGCCAAATTCAGAGCCCAACTGTCCAACGAGAAGTTGCTGGAAATGGTGCAAAAAGAGAGACTTCATGGTGATGGCCTTAGTGAGAAGGAGATTACCATAGTCTACAAACAAAAACAGAGTGAGAGACTCCACGCTATGCCCTCAACACCCAGTGGATAGGATCGCAATATCATCAAAGAAGTAGCCGAAACCACCATAGGCTGCAAGCTTCCCCCGAAAGGATGTCCGTGGTATGATATGTGCAAATACCAAAAAGAGATGACAGAAGAGGCACATATCAAGGAGCTACAACGGAAAACTCTCGCCACTCGGAAAGAGTACCAAACCAGGAGAAGGGAAGATAAGAAAATCCTGCGTAGTAAAAAAGAGAACCATCAGCCTCCCAACTCAGGGAAATCGAAGAGTCTCGTAAAAAAAGGACATCCATCAATTATTCAAAAAAAAAAAAACAAACAACTGGCAGCTGGCTTCAAATTAGGAACGCAGGCTCTATAAAAAACAATGGCAACCTAGTCACTGACGTGCAGGGAATTATCGATTTACTCAGGAAGCATTTCCAATAGCTGCCTAATGGACATAATATCGAGAAAGTGAAACCAGCCCACCTCCTGTCAACGAAGAGGTAACGCTCTTCTTCAATACTGATATTGAGGAAATTAGAACAGTCAAACAAAAAAAAAAAAAAAACTCAAGCACAGCAAGGCTGTCGGTTCTGGTGGATTACCAGCAGAACTCATCAAATACGGAGGTGTTGCTTTATAAGTATGCATGCATCAAACCACCAATAAAGTCTGGATAGATGGGAGCATGCCCGATGACTTAAATATCAGGTCCATATGTTCAATCTGAAGAAATGGCGATCCCATGTCATGCACTTAATACCGATGAGTATCCCTGCTAAAGGGCCAAACCCACCGAGCAACCGAAACCGAAACTTCGTTTTATTTTTTCATTTTTCTGTTCAATTATGACATTTCATTCCCACCGAACATAGCACAGAAACTGAAAAAAGGATTCAGAATGCGGATCTATAAAAAAAAAAGTGACGTCTGCGAACTTCGGCAAACAGAAATTACAACGATGAAAAAAAAAGTTGCAAGTTTCGGTACGATGAATTGCAAAACTGCAAAATGAAAAAGTAAAATGTCGGTACGGAAAAAAAATAAAATCGTTTTATATCAAAATAAAAAGACTTTAAGAAATAAAAATAGATGAGATTAGTGTGGTTTATTAATATCTTTTATTTAAGAAGTATTTTTAACTGAAAAACACATCAAATTTTAAGTAATTAGCAGTTTAAAAAAAAATGAAAAACAAAGTTTCGGTTTCGGTTGCTCGGTGGGTTTGGCCCTTAAAGGTCGCATATAAGACCACATCCAACGTACTGTGTGAACATCTTAAGGCTTTCTGCAACACACATATCGGAACGGCAGATCGAACAACGAGTTTAAAGTCTAAACACACCATCTTTTCATCGTCTTTAAGGACGCGTACGCTAGCATCCATCATCTGAAGCTTTATAAAGCGATGGCAGAGTTCGGGATACCATCAAAACTTATACAGCAATGTTCGGTTTGGAAACAGCTCATCTAAACTTTTCTAAACTTGTACCGGATTCCGACAAGGAGATGCACTATATTCAACAAATCCATTCAGTTACTGGGGTATGCAGACTATATGGACATTATTAGTCGTGTGAGGCAGGAGATATTCCTACGATGTTCAAGCAAGACTAAAGAGTTCGCTACGTTTGGATCTCCTATCAGTTTTATCGCACGCTTTTTTTTAACTTATTAACCAGGTGAAATAATGTTTTTGCTGTACCTTACGAGATTTGGGCGTTGAACTCAAGTTTGGCGCGTATATACGCTTTATATAGTGTGGCCAGATCAGAAGGGGTGGAATATTTCTTGCATCGATTAAGGAAACGTAAAAATTTCCCTTTTTTTTCAAATATGTGGTCGTACCTAGCACACATACCGAGCATCGAAAGTATATTGGTCTCGACGATGCAAGTGCTATTCATGGATAATGGCTTTAAATGTAAATGTTGGTTTTGCTTAGATCACAGAAGACCGCATTTAAAAAGACGGTCGAGGTAAGAATTTAATGACCTTAACATATTTTGTCGTTCATATTCAACATCCGAAAGTTTAGGGTACTGTCATCAGCAATTTAATGGATTGGATTAGGGGTTGCAGACAAGAGGTCATTAATAAAAATGAGAAAAAGTATCGGAGACAAAACGAAGCCTTGGGGAACACCAGTATTTATTTGGTGAGTAGCAGACTTGAAACCGCCCAAAACAACTTGACCTCTAAGTTTTGAAGCTATAGAAGAATAGTTTAATCGATTCTAAAAGCACGCATTTTGGACAAAAGGGCTTGATGACAAACACTGTCTAATGCCTTTGAAATATCAAGTGCAACGATCTTGTTTTCGCCATTAAGGTGATTCGACTGGTTCCACTTTTCGGTGGGATATTCTGCGATTCCGCCAGCCATAGTATTGGTGTTCATTCGCTCTTCATGTCCAAGCCATCTTAAACGTCCAATACGGAGTTTTTTTTATTACCAGGTTTATGGCGCTGTATAGCTCGTATAATTTGAAGTTGAATTTCGCCTCCAAAGCAAACGGGACCGAAGATGTTTTCGAGAATTTTTCGCACAAAACGACCAAAGATTTCTTCATTCGCTTTTGGTACTCTATTTATGGGCATGTGGTAGGCTCCATCCCGGGGGTCCTTGATTTCTTCGTCAGTTGGGGCATGTTCACATATAAGGCTGTTATTTTCTGACATAGATCACAGCCAGGCGATCACTAACCGACTTAAAGTCAATTAATCTTGACCTCTGTCGGATCTCCATAACGGATCCACATTCGAATAATTGAAGCTTTTGGTGATAGCTGTTGTAAATGACGCATGTCTTTCTTTTTTGCATTCTTAGTCTTGTCCATCGTATTTCCTGTCTGGCCTGTACCGGTTTAGGACATATGTATTCATGTTTTTGAATGGCTCCCGATGTGTACAGAGTGCGTAAGTTCATATTCTTGTTAGTCGTTGTCCATGGTCATTCCTGATCTGGTTGGCACTTGACGGGATCCGATATACGAGGTTACGTGGCTAGTAGGAAGTTACCCTGACACCATCCTAAAGGGTCAGTTCCAATTTAGATATCCTTAGAACACGGGGCCATCAGTACCCACTACGGGATTGAGCGCAGCCGTTGGCCTTTCGGCTCATCCGCCAGCATCTCTGTTAAAGTGGCCTGACAAACTCTAGGTATTCCTTGGTGAACTGTTGTCCGAATATGACGAAATAGTAGGTTTTTCACTTTGTCTATCCTAACTGAAATTCTAGACTGAATTGACTTTTCCAAGAGCAATTACGCCCTGCTCTTGAAAAAGTCATAGATGCCTTAGTACACGTCTTCCCTGATTTGCCCCCAAAAAGACTGTATGCGGTGGTTCCTATGTAAGGTGAATATGGTATGCATGCAGCAGTCGAGTAAGAGTAGGAGTTGGTAGGAACCAATTGTCTGCCATTTATCCTTGGACTACTGTTTCATGAAGGGCACTCATCGTTATTTGAAGCTACGAAATATGAAAACTGTTGGCTAACAGAAAAACATTCCGTCTGCTGAGAATGTTGTTTCTTTTAATCAAAAAGTCTCCGCTAAGACAACAAAGAAAAATGTCTAAAGGATCCCTAAGTGGTATACACCTAATGTTTCATTTGAAACCCATTCTTTATAATTCGTGCTTACTTCTTACTTAAGTGGCGCCACAGTCCGGGATGAACCTGGGCCTCGACCAACATGCCTCTCCAATTAGCCCGGTCCTTAGCTAACTGCCACAAGTTGCGCACTCCAAGTTGGTTGAGGTCGGTTTCTACTTGTGCGCGCCACTTAGGGCGAGGTCTTCCTCTACTGCGTCCGACGTCTGGCTGGGAATCGAAGACTCTGCGAGCCGGACTATTGGTGTCCATTCTTTCTACATGTCCTAGCCTTCTTAAACGTCCAATGCGGAGTTTTTTGTCTAGGGTTATGTCGCTGTACAGCTCGTATAGTTCGTTGTTGAATCTTCGTCTCCATAGCCCGTCAACTCAAACGGGACCGAAGATTTTTCGAAGAATTTTTCTCTCGAATCGACCAAGGATTTCTTCTTCCGCTTTTGATATGGTCCATGCTTCAGCGCCGTAGAGCAGAGCTAGGATGATCAGGGTCTTATATAGGATCTCCTAAGTAGTTCGAGTGAGGGCTTAACTACTAAATTGCCTTCTGAGCCCGATGAAACAGCGATTGGCAAGAGTAATTCTTCGTTTGATTTCTGACGAGATGTTGTTGTCAGAGTTAATAGCGGAGCCGAGGTAGACAAAGTCCCGTACTACCTCAAAGTTATATCTGTCAATGGTGATGTTCTGTCCAATTCGTCGATGTTGTGTGTCCTTTCGTGTTGACAGCATATACTTAGTCTTACCCTCATTTACTGTTAAACCCATTTTTGCCGCTTCCTTCTCTATACTAGCAAACGGGGCTATGACATCACGTTGAATCCTACCAATGATGTCAATATCGTCGGCGTATGCTAGTAGTTGCACCGATTTTTGGAAAATTGTGCCTCTGGCGTTGGCTTGGGAGTTTTGCACAATCCTCTCATGAACCAAATTGAAGAAGTCACATGACAGCGCATCGTATTGCCTAAATCCTTTTGTGGTATCGAATGTGTCGGTGAGGTCGTTTCCAACCCCGATGGAGCAGCGAGAATTCTCCATCGTTATTCACACAAACAGACGAGTTTGGGCGGTGTACCAAAACTAAACATGGCTCTGTATAGTTCGTCTCTATAAATACTGTCATATGCGGCTTTGAAATCGATGAATAGGTGGTGGGTATCGATTTGGACTTCTTGGGTTTTTTCCAGGATCTGCCGAAGTGTGAAAATTTGATCGCTTGTGGACTTTTCTGGCCTAAAACCACACTGATAAAGGCCGTTCAGGTTGTTGGTAAACGGTTTCAAGCGTTCACATATTACGGCAGATATGATCTCGTGAGCGATGTTGAGTAGACTTATGCCTCTGTAGTTGGCGCAGTTCAGAGGGTCTCCTTTTTTTGTGGATCGGGCAAACGATGCTGAGGTTCCATTCTTCAGGCATGGTCGGGTGGTTGGCAGTTTTCGCTGTTTTTGCCAATATTAAATGGTTCGTTCTTCCTGACAGCGGAATGTTGTTCGTCATCGCCGTTTAACAGTCTGCAGAAGTGGTTCTTCCATATCCTCAGCATCGACTGTGTCTCAACTACAATATTTCCTTGTTCATCTAGACAGCATTCTGTTCGAGCCTTGTATCCTTGGCTTTGACGTTTTACACTTTGGTAAAACTTGCGAACATCGTTCCTGGAGTGGCACCTCTCTATATCCTCGATGGTGCGCTTTTCTTGCTCTTTTTTCTTCTTTCTGAAAAGCCGATGTTCTTCCCTTCTTCTTTGCCTATAGAGCTCAATGGCAGCTCTCGTCTTCACCTGCAGCTTAGCCTTGTAGGCCTCGTTCTTGGCTGCGAGCATCTGTCGGCATTCCTCATCAAACCAGGGGTTTCTTGCTGGTGGCCGCGAGAAACCTAGCACATCAGTTGCGGCTGATCTAATGGCTTGTTGGCATCGTTGCCATTGTTCTTCGACATTCGATGCTGGTGGTATGTTGTGAGTCGAGCGGTTAACGGATACGCGTTGCGCGAAGGTCTTGGCGGTCTCTGACGATTGCAGTCCTTCGACATTTAATTTTTTCACAGTATTTCTGTTTTTTTGTGGCGTGGTGGATTGCGGATATCCTTACCTTGGCTACAACAAGGTAGTGGTCCGAGTCGATGTTAGCCACTCGGAATGTTCGGACATCCAAAATACTGGATGCGTGCCTCTTGTCTATCACAATGTGATCAATCTGGTTGACTGTTTGTTGATCTGGAGACCGCCATGTCCCCTTGTGGATATTGAGGTGAGGAAACCGTGTGCTGGCTATAGTGGCATTTCGTTCCGTAGCGAAGTCAATTAGCTTAAGTCCGTTACCAGACGTATTGTCGTGTAGGCTATATTTTCCGACAGTACTGCTAAAGATGTCTTCTCTTCCTACCTTTGCGTTAAAATCTCCCAGCACGATTTTAACATCGTACTTTGGTAGTCGCTCATAGGTTTTGTCGAGGAGTTCGTAGAAGCAATCCTTAGTTATATCATCTTTTTCCTCCGTCGGAGCATGAGCGCATATAAGGCTTATGTTGGTGAATTTGGCCTTGATGCGGATTGTTACAATGCGTTCGCTAATGTCATGAAAACATAAGACTTCTTGCCTAAGTCTGGCACCTATAACTAATCCGCATCCAAATAGTCGCTGTTTCTGCTCGTTGTCCTTTTTTCGTTTAGCATGGTCGTCAACAATAATATCAGTCCTTTCCGAGGCTATTGGTTGCTTCGTAACAATAGTTTTTTCCGTGGATGGGTAGTTAACCCAAAGTGCCTTGGTGAGAGGTTACTCCTCCCCCCTCTCTCGTTTGCTGCCACCAACGACTTTCCACAGGGGTTTAATACCCCATATCCAGTCGAGGAACTAGGCACCCACCAGTCACCAGCGTGGAGGTGAGAGTAGGAGTTGGTAGTGAGAGGCTAGAGTGAGAACGCTTGTGTCCTCATATAATATCATTACTATCCTTAAGGTCCGGCTTTATGATTCGTGCAAAATATCATTAAAACTGAAAACTCTCCACAATATGCAAAACACTGTTGTACATGTGAAGCGTACCCTGTCAAGATTTAATGAATACCACGAAATTGTGTCCATGAGTAAAAGTTAAAAAGTCTCCACAATTTGCAAAAACTATTTTATTCACAATCAAACTCTCAACATATATATCGAGCGTATGGGTATCCTTCAACATATATTCTGTTCTATCCATAAAAGTTAAAAAGTCTCCACAATTTGCAAAAACTATTTTATTCAGAATCAAAATGTTGGCACACAAAATTGTGCAAAAAAAAAAACAATCATCACAAAAATATATGAAAATGTATCTCCGCTCTGAATACTCGATGAACATCGTCCATTAAGGACTTTAGAAGAAAAGTTTTCGATGTTCTCCATCTCCCTCACCAAATGCGGTCATTTCATTGTCAATTAGTCGTCCAGTTGACACAGGCTAGCTGTACCTCGATTTATCCAATGCGTACAACTAACACGACTATTCAACTGAATGTACATGACAAAGTTTGTCGAATGTCCTGTTGTTGACAAAACACCCCGTCGTTCGGTCGTCTTATAGACGGGACAGTCGTATGTCCTCGAGGTGATGCTGTCCTCCCGCCCACCGGCAGCCTCGGCTCTAAGGACTGGCATCATCAATATAATTGGTAGAGTATCAAACAGTATTTTCGAAAATGATTCATCCAAGCATTTAAGTTCTCGATTCCAGCGGGCGCCTTCAAGGAAGAGACCCTGTGAATTGAACCGAAATAATGGAAAATAAATATTCTGAAGGAAGTCAGTATGCTATATCAAGGAATGGCCCGGTCAGGATGTATATAAATCTACATGGTGATGGTGTTAAAGAGGCCAGAAAGGAACGGGAAGAGGAAGGAGGAGGAAGAGGATGTGTTTTTTTTTGTCGGTTTGTTGGTGAAATCGAAATTCGGATGAGAGAGCAGGGCATGGGGGTTGAAGATGTTTTCGTGTCATTATTCCATGTTCAGTCTTACGTCAAAAACGATGGTATCCTCATTTTTGGCCTTTTGTTCCTTTTGTAGCGAAATTCGATGTGTACGAGTGCGTGTAATATAAACAGACAGAGATATAAAGGAGAATGAAATATTTGTTTTCTGTTTTCGTTATTTTTGTTATGATGGGAAACAATTTCCGGGATAAATGATGGAAAAACTGGGAATTGAGTAATTGGAGTGGTTACCTTAATGTAGGCACCCAGTTCGGGGGGATTATCCTGATCTGTTTCAAATCCAGTTACTTCGAATAGGACATCGACTAAATCGATTTGGTATTGTTGTTTTCGTGAGTAGTTTTGGAGGACGCCAGTGATGAATGACTGAGTGAAATAGAAGCCAGACAGCCAGTATACATTCGGTTCACCGTTGTCAATCCATTTTTGGAAGAAGTCTAATCTGTGAATGAGGAGCAAAACATATAGGCGGGGTGATAATATAAGGTTACAAAAGCTTTATGTATTATAGTTATATAGCAGGTTCTCAGGTTTTTTTTCTTTATAATTCCTAATAATAGGAATAAGGATTCATTTCGGATAAGCTGAAATAAAGTCACTAGATACTTACATCCTTAATCATGGATCCCTTTAAGCACCACTAAACTTTTGTATAGCTATGCTGCTTATAGGGTTGAACAAATCCTTATTTTTTCATTCAAATTAGTTATGCAGGGGTTGTGTTAAATAGAGTATCAGAAAGGGGGAAATCTAATCAAATCAGCTGGTCCAACAGATGAACACAACTTAGCAGAATTGCAGATTGTAATATGCCGTTTATCCAGTTTATCTTGACGGGCTATGGAAACAAAAAATTCCACTAACAACTTTACGAGCTTTACAGCGACATAGACCTGTAGCGGATGATCTTGCTATTGTATCCATCTCAAACTGCCAAGTCGGAGATTTTTCGAAGAATTTTACGCTTAAAACGACCAAGGATTTTCACATCCACTTTTTGGTAACGGGTGATTTTTTAGCTGGTCTGGTTTTGGCAACACTGGTTTTGACAGCTGACGTGTGTTTAGTACCTTGTGTCACTGTCAAACAGCTTCAGTTTGGTTTGCAATTTAACCATGGATCGTCTTACAAATGAACAACGCTTGCAAATTATTGAATTTTACTATCAAAATTCGTGCTCGGTTCGAAATGTTCATCGCGCGAGTTACATGCTGTGCATGTCACAGTGCAAACGACCATCTATAAACCTGCTTATCAACAGTGTTCCCGTAGTAACAATGCTAGTATAAGCTGCGTACCAATTATAGCGTCATCAAATCCGTTATATGAGCTTTCAACAACAACGCCTGTTATTAGCCTTTGACAATATCGAGTTGTTTACAAAAAGTTGTTTACAGCGAAGAAGAGACGAAGTGTCCATCTCGGGCAGTTGACTTCGGCGGTTTACCGGAGCAACAACTCACTGCTCTTAGTTAAGTTAAGTTAAGTTAGAATTTAAGCATAATAAATGTTGAATTACAAATTGTTATTTGTTGTTTTTTATCAAACGCTACCGAAATGCTTGGTAACGTAACTGGCGCAGTCGCAACTTCCTCTATTCAAGGGAACATTGGATAGATGGAAAATGAACCTACGTTAATGACTAGCATAATAAAATGAAAAAAAAAATAATACCACAATAGTTCAACAAATAAACAGTACAGTGAATAAAGTGAAAAAATAGTAGCTAAATTAACTGCACATTATAAATTTCCAATATTCGAGTCAATATTGAATATTTGGAAAATGAAAATATTTGTTGAATAATACCATACTTTAATACATAAATGAACAGAAAATAATAAAACAATACATCTTAAAAAAGTGAAATAAGTAGTAAATAATTAAAATCATAAAGTAAAATTAGTAGCATCAAAAGAGGGGGCAGCCTACATCAGAAAGTTTTCATATTGAAAAGTCGTCTATCGAATAGTAAGCACATGATGTAGAGTTTGCTTGCGATGTGATTGGTGATGTACCGTGTGGTCAAAAGTAACTATCCGTTAAAAATTTGGAAGAATGTTTGATGGAACCCACTACTAGGCCAATTTACGAAAAATTTGGCAATGGAATCAATATCCCATCGGGGACTACTTTAGATTGTACTCATACCTGGATGCGGAAAATGACGATGAGGCTTTTATGGGTAGAAAAATTATTGGCAAAAGATGACGCCAACAAAACTAATTTCGAAGTTCGCAGTGTCTGTGATGACAAAAACAATCCCGTAGTACATACCCAGTGAACTTCAGTATCATCAGTTCACACTTAGGCGGGAGGAGTTACATGCTGTGCATGTCACAGTGCAAACGACCATCTATAAACCTGCTTATCAACAGTGTTCCCGTAGTAACAATGCTAGTATAAGCTGCGTACCAATTATAGCGTCATCAAATCCGTTATATGAGCTTTCAACAACAACGCCTGTTATTAGCCTTTGACAATATCGAGTTGTTTACAAAAAGTTGTTTACAGCGAAGAAGAGACGAAGTGTCCATCTCGGGCAGTTGACTTCGGCGGTTTACCGGAGCAACAACTCACTGCTCTTAGTTAAGTTAAGTTAAGTTAGAATTTAAGCATAATAAATGTTGAATTACAAATTGTTATTTGTTGTTTTTTATCAAACGCTACCGAAATGCTTGGTAACGTAACTCGCGCTGCTTCCATTTTATGATCGGCATTCTCGACCTTCTCAGCAGTCTATTCGGAAGATTGTGACCAAATTTCGCACCAAATTTACTTTATTGGACATTAAACCACCAACACGTTTACGTACTGTGCGTAGTGAAGAAAATATTGCGGCCGTATCAGCTAGTGTGACAGAAGACCGCGAAATGTCGATTCGGCGCCGTTCCCAGCAGTTAGGCCTTTGTTACAGCACTACGTGGAAAATTTTGCGGAAGGATTTGGGCGTAAAGCCTTTTAAGATACAGCTGGTGCAAGAACTAAAGCCAGCCGACCTACCACAACGCCGAATTTTTGGTGGTTTATGGGCCGGCGGCATTATTGGGCCATATTTCTTCAAAGATGATGCGAATCGCAGCGTTACTGTCAATGGTGAACGCTACCGAGCGATGATAACAAACTTTTTTTTGCCCGAAATGGAAGTTCTTGACTTGCATGATATGTGGTTTCAACAAGACGGTGCCACATGCCACACAGCACGCGAAACAATGGCGCAATTGCGAGGCGAGTTTGGTGAACAGTTAATTTCACGTTTCGGGCCGGTCAATTGGCCGCCTAGATCGTGCGATTTGACACCATTAGATTATTTTTTGTGGGGGTATGTCAAGGCTAATGTCTATAGGGACAAGCCCGCTTCGATTGACGCACTGGAAGCCAACATCCATGCATTCATTCGTGAGATACCGGCCGATATGTGTGAAAGAGTATGCCAAAATTGGACTCAGCGGATGGGCTACCTGAGACGCAGCCGCGGTCAACATTTGCATGAAATTATCTTTAAACATTAAATTGCAAGGTTCAAACCATTGATTCAAATAAATATTTCATTCATTTTTTCGAATTTTTTGTGTTTTTTTTTTAAAAAAAGTTCTGAACCTCTTAAAAAATCACCCGTTATAGGATCTCCATTCTTCGTACCTGGGTTTTATAGAGAAGTTGATGATGGGCTAAAGTAAAATATCTACCTCGTCTCTTAAATGGTGACATATTTTGGCCCCTTCTGATTTGGCAATATCATCTAACCCGATGCCTAGCAGATGCAAAGAGTTAGGTTAGGTTAGGTTAGGTTAGGTTAGGTTAGGTTAGGTTAGGTTAGGTTAGGTTAGGTTAGGTTAGGTTAGGTTAGGTTAGGTTAGGTTAGGTTAGGTTAGGTTAGGTTAGGTTAGGTTAGGTTAGGTTAGGTTAGGTTAGGTTAGGTTAGGTTAGGTTAGGTTAGGTTAGGTTAGGTTAGGTTAGGTTAGGTTAGGTTAGGTTAGGTTAGGTTAGGTTAGGTTAGGTTAGGTTAGGTTAGGTTAGGTTAGGTTAGGTTAGGTTAGGTTAGCTTAGCTTAGCTTAGCTTAGCTTAGCTTAGCTTAGCTTAGCTTAGCTTAGGTTAGGTTAGGTTAGATTGCAGTGGCTGCGTGCGATGTGAGTGCAGACTTAGACCATAACGGTCGGTTGTGATACCACGTTGATCTGTAGCCCTCCCTATATTTGTTCGTAGGAGGTTTCTGTCATTAATATTAGCCAGCCCACCTAGATTATCAGCAGATGCAGAGATTCTTCTGATTTGACGACTCTATTAAGAATTTCGATTTGTGGAACTGTTGACTTGTTCTTTCATGTAAATGTTGTTTACTGTGATTTCTTTGCGTTGAATTGAAATAGGTTTTCCTTTCCCCATTGTATAATCTTTTGTGGGTCTTCGTTTATAAAGCAATAGGGGAAATAGACGCGTCATTTGAGCTAGACACCATTAGATTTCTATCGTCTAAGACATAATTCGATTGTTAGTTGTCCTCAAATGATCATTAAAACCCAATAGAAATATAGTGGGTTAGAAAACGGATCCTTGTGGTACCCCAGCGTTGAAAGATAATACACAGAGCCATAAACAACATGCAAAGATCTTTCTTTAATGAAGTTTTCCATTCAGCTGCACAGTATTTGAGTAAGTTTGTACGCTGTCAATTTGATTAGCAAAGTCATGTGTTAAGCTCGATGAAAGCTAGGCAAACGCCCTAGCTACTAATTTTCCATCGCAGATGTCCATAGATGGCTTGCATAACTTAGCAGTTCTCCAGTTGAGCCTTTCTTTTGGAACTTATATTACTTACTTACATAAGTGGCGCTACACTTCGGGATGAAAATGTGCCTCAACCAACATGATACTCCAATCAGATCGGTCCTTAGCAAACCACCAGTTGCGCACTCCAAGTTGGTTGAGGTCGGTTTCTACTTAAGGCTGGGTTTTCCTCTAATGCGTCCGACGTCTGGCTTTGAATCGAAGACTCTGCAAGCCGGAGTATCGGTGTCCATTTGTTCTACAGGTACTAGCTCACTTAAACGTCCAATGCGGAGTTTTTGGACAAGGGTCATATCGCTGTAAAGCTCGTAAAATTCTTGGTTGAGTCATCGTCTCCATAGCCTGTGAACGCAAACGGGACCGAAGATTTTTCGAAAAAATCGACCACGGGGTTCCTCATCGACTTTTGACACGGTGCATGGTTCAGCGCCGTAGAGCAGGACTAGGATGATCAGGGTCTAATATAATTTTGAATTTCTGAGGAGATGTTGTTGTCAGAGTTAGAGTTATACAAAGTCCCGCATTGCCTCAAAGTTATATCTGTCAATGGTGACGTTTTGTCCAATTCGTCGGTGTTGTGTTGCCTAGTCCCGTGTTGACAGCATATATTTAGTCTTACCCTCATTGACCGCTAAACCCATTTTTGCCGCTTCATTCTCTATATTAGCTATCGTGGCTAGGACACCACCGTTGAGTCCGACCAATGATGTCAATATTGTCGATATGTATATGTTAGTAAATAGTTGCACCAATTTATGGAAGATTGCGCCTCTGGTTTTTCTCAAGAATGAGATAAAAGAAGTCCCATTACAGTGCCTTGCCCAAATCCTTTTTTTACAGGCTAGGTCGTTTCTGACCCTGATGGAGTAGATTTTCCATCGTCATCCTGAACAGACGAACGAGTTTGGATGGTATACCAAAGCTAGACAAGACTCTGTACAGTTCGTATCTTTAAATGATGTCGTTTGCGGCTTTGAAATCAATAAATAGGTGGTGGTATCGATTTGAACTTCTTGCGTTTTTTCCAGGATCTGCCGAAGTGTGAAAATTCGATCGGTTGTGGACTTTCCTGGCCTAAAACCACACTGATAAGGGCCGATCAGGTTGTTGGTAAACGGTTTCAGGCGTTCACATATTACGGCAGATAGGATCTTGTAAGCGATGCTGAGGAGACTTATGCCTCTGTAGTTGGCGCAGCTCAGAGGGTCTCCTTTTCTGTGGATCGGGAAAACGATGCTGAGGTTCCATTCTTTAGGAATATTTTCATCCGACCAGATTTGGCTTCTGAGTTGGTGGATGTTACTTACCAAGTCATCTTCGCCAGCTTTATAAAGCTCAGCGGTAAGGCCGTTATATCCGGCGGCCTTATTTAGCTTAAGTTTAGATATTGCTATCCTCACTTTACTTAGGTCTGGTAGTTGGAAGTTTTCGCTGCAGTTGCCATCGCCGTTTAACAGTTTTGCAGAAGTGGTTCTTCCATATCCTCAGCATCGAAAGTGTCTCAACCTTTGTGTTCTTGGCTTTGACGTTTGACACTTTGGTGAAACTTGCAAACATCGTTCCTGGAATGGCACCTCTCTATATCCTCTGAAAAGCCTTCTTTCTGAAAAGCCGGTGTTCTTCCCTTCTTCTCTGCCTATACACCTCAATGGCAGCTCTCGTCTTCACATGCAGCTTAGCAGCCCTCGTTCTGGGCTGCGAGCATCTGTCCGTTGTCAGAAATATTGTCATGTTGGCTCTGTTTTCCGACAAAACTGTTAAAGATGTATATAAGGCTTATGCTCGGGCTTATGTTACTGATTGATTTTAGTGTTAGAAAAGAACCTTCAGCGTTATATGGCCGTCGACTGTTGCAAGTAAAACTTATACAAAATTTATAAAACCAAACTTCAGAACTAGCTTGACTCATAAACTAAGCAAACACCTTCTTAAAAAGTAATAAAAGTTCAAAAATCCAAACCTTGCTAAAAAGTCACTTATATAGCTTCCCAGTGGCTTTAACGATGGATAGCTCTTCAAAAGCCACGAAAGCGGAAGTTTTCCAATCACAATAGCATCATGAACTCGCTCCAGTTCCGGTATCATGGCGATTTGACCCTGCACAGCCTTCTGCACATTTACAAGGCTCTTCCTCAGATAATCCAAAAGTCGATTGTATCTGTGTTGCCGAAATAAAAAAAATATATATTTTCAGCGGTTGTGACAAAAAAAATAAAACCACGAAAAAACTACTTTAAAACACACACACACGCATACAGGATAATCTGCAACACGATTTCATTGCCATTAGTTACGGATTATCCTGTCCGCCGTTCTCGTTGTTCCATTTTTCCTTGCTCTCTCCTGTAGCTAGTGCCACGGCAAATTGCCCAACTACTGACACGTTTTCAAAATTCAATGTTTGTCCCGTTTTTATTGAAAAGAAAGACGTTATGCAAACAAAATCCAAGAAAAGACCGACCGAAAAAATAACACAAAAAGGAGCAAAAAAAAAACGGAAAGCGTAAAAAAATATCCCTATTTACCTTATGAGCTCCTGCCGGAGTACCGTGTTCATAGAATTCGTATAAACAACAGGATATTTGTGGGAAACTTGTTCGATATCGTAAGGTTGCGGTAAACGGCTTAGGATCTCTTTACATATACGGTACGCTGGATCGTCAACTGCAGAATCTGTGGTCGACGATGCTCTTGTTGATGCCAACAGTTCAGTTTGTGTCTGGAGGACTCCTTGAAGAAGCTGTTTTGTGTTAAATTCCCCCCCGGATACCGTTAGCCGACGATGATGGTTGTAAGATTGAAATTCAGGATACACGTGTTTGTTATAGGATAGGAACCAGCAAGAAGAAAAAATAAAAATAAATTGAAAATTGTATTTTTGCTTATCCGTTTGACGTGAAAGCGACAACGGAAAAGGGATTTTCTACGAAAAATAACGAAAAAACCACAATCACACACAGAAATCGAGAGCAAGGACGACCTCTCGTCTCCGTCTTGTGTTGTGAAAATTTGCTTACACTATTGGTTTCCTTATTATTGCGATTTATATCAGCGTTTTCGTGTAAACCGAAAACTTCCGGATGTGGGCTAAGTGGAAAGCTTGAGATGTAGTCGATGCTGCAGATACGAATTGGATTTTCCGGAATGTTATAGTCGCCGGATTGTGATAGGGGATAACTGTTTTCAAAAAAAAAAAAAAAAATTGAAAGAAAACACGGAAGAGAGGAAACTATTAGTTTTAGGTTTTCCGTTAAATTGGCGGATTTACTTGTCGGTATCGATGGCATCGGGATTATAGGTTTTATTCAATAGGGAAAGGATTAGACGACGATCTTTGTCATCGGTGACACGACCGCCATAGTTACATTCTCCGGTTAAATAGATGTGTCCTTGGAACGGTATGCTGTCGGATTGTTTTAAAAACATTTTCAACTGCAACAGAGATATCCTGGAAATAGAAAAAGATAGTTTATTAAGATGTTGTAAGTATGGGATTGAATGGGATAAATGTAAGGATTATGGGCGTAGGGAATGAGCCTAATTCGAAATGGCAATGTAGATGGATGGAGAATTAGTTAAGGATTTACACCGACATCATGATAGGTATGATTTTGTCAGGGGTTCTATTATAGGCGTTGGTGTTGCTGCGAAAATTCCTATGTGAGCGATCTGTCAAACATAGATCACTCACCCGAAGATTTGCAGCTTCTTGCAGCATCTTGTAGTTCACAAGATGCTGCAAATCTTCGGGTGAGTGATCTATGTTTGACAGATCGCTCACAAAGGAATTTTCGCAGCAAATTGGCGCCCAACGTGGGGCCAGGGATTTCCCTTCGGGTGCCATCTTCACATTATTTTTTGTTTTGTTTGTTTGGCTCTAGGCCTTTGGTTTCGGTGTCGCTGGTGTTTGGGCACCTTTCGCTGTCATCTTCGACAGGCGTTTGCCATTTTGACAGCTGTCGGATAATGTGACAGCTGCCCTTGGACACTTTGACAGTTGTCTTCTGACCGTCTTTAGATATACTGTGCCATGTCTTTGGTGTCCGTGGTGTCGTTTTGCGTTTACGTGGAGGTGTTTTTACATGGCCGTCCGCCCCACGCCTCTGCTGCTCCTCCGTTGCTCCAGCGTTGGGGGAAAGAGATCGTCTTCTCTTAGCCATCGAACCCAACTTTTCGTGTTGCGACTTTGTAGGAGGGGTGTCTTTTGGGCCGTCCGCCCCACGCCTCTGCTGCTCCTCCGTTGCTCCCTTGTTAGGTGAAATAGGAGAACGTCGACTCCATGCCATCGTACTTTTCTGCGTTTGTGCCAATAATGCGGTGGCGGGGGTGTAGGCTCCAGGGATCGTCCTCCCCCACCCGTCATCATCGTGTTGGGGTCGACGAGGGATCGTCCTCCCTCACCCATCGAACTTTTCGGACTGTTCCTGTCCGATGCTGCCCGTCGCGAGTCTCCCACGTCCTTTGGGCTTCGACGATGGCGTTTTACAGTGGACTCCTGTCGCACTTTTGTGTGGCGTTGCGCTGTCGTGGGTCTCCCTAATCTCCCTAGGGTGCACCGAACAGAGTTGGGCAAACATCTTTTGAGTGGACTCCTCTGTCGCACTCGTTATACCTGTTTTGGGTAGCCTTAGCGGATCTGCAGATCGTGGATCAGTGGCTGATGGAACCATGGCTGCCAGCCACTTCCTTCAAATGCCGGCTTTGCGCCCACAACGAAAAGAGGGAACGAGGGGATTTTAAGGGATAAGAGAGTGAGCCTTGTTGCGGTAATTTTTAGTGTCAAAAGAAAAGATTGCTCTTTGGATATCATTTTATATTAAGGCACACATCAAGTGGATGTGACAAAGGCTAAAGGCTATAATTTCGATTCTCCTTTGAATGAAGGTATGCTGTGTTGACAAGCGGAACAAAACGGACGTTAGGGATAAGTGATACATCGATTTTATCATTTTTAGTCCCAAACCATTGCTAGTCAGCCAACTTTGGTGCATTAGAGCCTATTTCACGAGTCAAATTGTATGAAATGAGAATATGTGAAACCTTGAGTCTATACCTAGTGCCTTGATCGTAGAAAAGGTCTCAATCCATTTGTAAAGTCTTGCAGGCAACAGATGACAGAGCGGAAAAGACGTGTAGGTACTCACACTAATGTACATATTCCTTACCAGGCGCCAGCGGAAGAACTCCCAAAATTGAGTCAACTACGGCGTCTATGAGTTAGGATAGAAAAAGTGAATAACCTAGATGAGCTACTTCGAGATATTCGAACAACAGGTCATCTAGGAATATCAAGGTAACAGAGATGGTGGCGGATAAGTAGAAAGGCAAACGGCAGCGCTCAATCCCGTTGTGGGTACTGATGGCCTCGTATCCTATGTGTCTTGTGTCCCGTATCTAATAAATTTTAACCGGCCCTCCAGGTTGGGGCTTGAGCGTTTAATAATCCACCCACCGAAAAAATTATTTTTACGAAGCCATCAAAAGCCTATAGGAAAGGAATGATTTTATTGTTGCCGACCGTACTAAACAAAAAAAGGGCAACGACGTTCGTATCTGCACATGGGATGTGAAAACATTAAACATGAGACGTGCAGGCGAACGTCCTAAGCTGCTACACAGCAGACATTACTGCCATCCAAAAAATACGATGGGATGGGCCGGGCAAAAAGAGGATGAAAAACTGTGACATCTACTATGGACCGTGTTATAAGGATCAGAAACAGAGACTATTCCGATGCGGATTTGTTATAAGTGCTAGACTTCGGCAAGAAGTCTGATGTTTTCGAGATATAAGCGAACATTGTTACAATCCGCATCAAGGCTAAATTCGCCAACATAAGCCTTATATAAACTCACGCTCCGACGGAGGAAAAAGATGATATAGCGAAAGACTGCTTCTATGAGCTCCTTGATAAGACTTATGAGCAACTACCGAAGTACGATGTTTTAGTATAAACTCACATCCCAAACGTCTGGCCACGAATTTAGGATAATTGACTTCGCTGCGGAACGAAATGCCACTATAGCCAGCGTACACGATTTTCTCACGTCAATATCCATTAGAGGCCATGGCGTTCTCCAGATCAACGAACGGCCAATCAAATTGATCGAAGTGGGCAATACGCATACAGTATTTTGGATGTCCGAACATACCGATAGGCAAACATTGACTAGGTGAACCATTTTGTTGCAGCCAAGATAAGAAGACGAAACGATTTATTGTCGAAAGACTGCAATCGCAAGAGACCGCCCTGTCCTTCGCGCAACGCGTATCTCTTAACCTCTCGATTAACACTATACCACCAGAGTCTAATGTCGATGAATAATGTCAATGATGTCAACCGCCCTAATTAGATCAGGTGCAACTAATGTGTTTATTTGATGAAGACCGGCTACAGATGCTTGCAGCCAAGAACGAGGCCTTTAAGGCTAAGTGACGACGAGATCTACAATTGAGCTCTATAGGCAAAGAATGAGGGAAGAACACCTGCATTTCAAAAAACAAAAAAAAATAGTAAGATCGCGATCGAGGATATAGAGAGGTGCCACTCCAGGAAAGATGTTCGCAAGTTTTATCAAATAATCCTGTCGAGATGAACAAGGAAATATCGCAATTGAGACACAGTCAATGCTGATGATATGGAAGGAACACTTCTGCAAACTTTTAAACGCCGATGACGAACAACATTTCGCTGTCAGGCAGAATGAAAAATTTAATATTGGCGACAGTGGAAACTATGAACCTCCCGAGTTAAGTGAAGTGAGGATAGCAATATCTAAACTCAAGCTTAACAAGGCCGCCGGAAATGACATCCTTGGTATATAAAATTGATCAACTCATAAGCCAAATTTTGTTCGGATCAAGGTATGCCTGATGAATTAAACCTTCGCATCATCCGCCCGGTCATTAAAACAGGAAACTTTGTGAACTGTGCCAACTACAGAAGCATAGGTCACCTCAAAATCACCTACAAGATCCTATCTGCCGTAGTATGTGAACGCCTGAAACCGTTTACCAACAACCTGATCGGCCCTTATCAGTGTGGTTTAAGGCCAGTAAGTCCACAACTGATGAAATCTTTACCTTTGGGCAGATCTTGGAAAAAATCCAAATCAATTTTCTCCACCTTTTCATCGATTTCAAAGCCACATACGACAGCATTTATAGAGATGAACTATACAGAGCTATGTCTAGTTTTGGTATTACGGTATTACAGGTTCGTAAACGACCTCCTCGACACATCTTTCTTGGGAGAACTGTGCAAACCTTCCGAGCAAGCATCACAGGCTCAATCTTCCGTAAATCGGTGCAACTACTAGCATATGCCGACGATATTGTCTTCATTTGCCAGACGATTATTGAGCGATTGCTTATGAGTTCTCGACTGCCGTCTAATTGCTAATCGACCCCCAGGTCTTTGTCTACCTCGGCACCGCAATCAACGCTGACAACAACATCTCGTCAGAAATTAAACGAAGAATTACTGTTGCCAACCGCTGTTTCTTCCGGCATAGAAGGCAATTTAGATGTAAAACCATCCCTGGACCTACTAAGGAGATCCTATACAAGACCCTGATGATAGCAATCCTGCTCTACGGCGCAGAAGCATGGGCCGTATCAAAAGTTGATGAGGAAACCCTTTGTCGTTTTGACCGTAAAATTCTTCGAAAAATCTTCGGTCTCGCTTGCATTGATGGCCTAATTGACACTAAGATTCAACCTACAACTATACGAGCTGTACAGCGACTCCACAGCAGAGGTTTAAGATGGCTAGGACATGTAGAACGAATGGACACCAATACTGCGGCTCGAAAAGTCTTCGATTCCCAGTCAGACTTTTGACGCAGTGGAGGAAGACCTTGCCTTAAGTGGCGCAAGCAAATAGAAACTGACCTCAACCAACTTAAAGAGGGTAACTAGAGGTAGTGAGCTAAAAACCCGTCTAATTGGAAAGGCATTTTGATTGAGGCGCAGGTTTATTCCTGACTGTAGCCTTACTTAAGTATGTAAGTAAAAAAGCATTAAAATTCTAACGCTTTGCACGTCCAGTAGATGAAATATTAAATAAAATAGTGGCACAGAAATTTGGCAAGGCTAGACCCGAGCGGTCAAGCGCTTTACTAGTTGCCATCACAAGACACTGCCTCCTTAGCAAGAACGGATCAAGGCAGATTGTTCATGGAAATAACTTTAGCTGGAGCTATATGGACCAGACAATGCTATTTGACCGGAATACTCTTTGTTGTATGTCAAAGATGATGTCTCCTTTTTTTTACGTACTTACCACTCAGAGACAAACAAAATAGGCATTTGGGTTAATCCCCAAAAGACTGAACATGTGGTGTTCAGAAGTACCATGTTTCAAACCGCTTTCGAAAGTGATTGAAAGTACCGCAAAATGTCTGGGTATAGCTCTAGAAAGAATGATAAATTGGAAACTAAATGTCAGACAAAGACTTAACATGTCAAAAATGCCTTCTCTGCATGTAACCGTACATTAGGCACTAAATTGTGACCCAACCCTACAACAATTCGCAAAATTTTTGAGAAGCTTAAAGTTCTTGCCTCGCAGTATAATATTCTGCAGGGCTATTGGTCACTGGAATATAGCCGGCAACAGAAAGACCAAAGAACTGAAAAGAAGTTGATCTGCAAAAGATCCTGATCAGGCTTTTCAAAAGGTCCAACCTTTGTTGTCTTTATAATCTCTAAGAATGTGTTGAGTACAGCCCTCAAATGAAAGCTAATATCAGGTTAATGCGCTTAACACCTTTATGGCATTTCGTTTTCCAGGCAATAACCAAACCAACCAACCTTTATGGTAGGAGAAACATTACCGTCTAAGTTGATAGGGCCACTCACCGGCCATATCATCTTTAAAAAAACACGAAATCTCAAGGATGACCATATCAGTAGAGAATGTGGTGATGAAGACATGCACGACGATATAACTTACATTTTCTGCCACAGAAGCTTCTACTTTCATGAACTTTTCAAAACCTCATTTACTTCTCTTTCAAAGGACATCCAGATGACATGATAAAGACCCATAGAGGAAAACGGAAGAACGTGCGCTTACATCTATTAATGGTTAACACGATGGGACCACAAGAAGCTAAGTGTGGTGGGTCTACTCCCCTGCCAATAACCTTATCTAACCAAGTACTCAGAATTTTAAGTAGGTAGCCAGCAATTTAGGAAACCGATAACTAATTGGGCCAACACCATAACCTAACTTACGGGTTCTAAACGGTTTTCGAATAGGGAATTCCGAACTTTGACAATTAACAGTGGCCATATTATTATGAAGCTTATTTGTCAAATTGATAAAAATTGGTGGGTAACCCACTGGTTAAGTGAACGATAAACCAACACCCGTAGGTCGACAAAACGCAAGATCTGCCGAAAACATCGGAATCCGAACGCCACAATGGCATTATCATCTCAAGTGGAGGTCAACTAGCCACCGAAATCATGCGATTTGACCCCATTCGACTTTTTCTTGTGAGGTTTTCTGAAGTCGCAGGTCTATGCGAATTAGCCACAAACAACCTTGGGTCTCAAAGTCAACTTATCCCATGCCCAGTATTGACCCAGTCAAATTCAGCCAAATTTATGCGCCAGAGTCATGGAAAATTGGACATTTCGGATGAGTCCCACCTCGTTCAAATGTCCGACTTTTTATCAAGTCAAAAACTCTGAAACCCTTAAACAGTTTTTGATATCCTAAGGACTAAGTTATACAAATATTTTTCAAAAAAGTAACAATAAATCTTCACACTCTTTATTCACAATACTTACTTCAAATCGGAGTCATTAAACTCATAGGGTATATTCCATCCAAGCGGACCAAACTCCCGCCTTTCCTGTACAATCGCATGGAAGAAGACCAACGCGAAAACCCCCCGAAGCCAGCATTTCCTTGCCGCTGGTCGATTACTGAAGGCCTTTGAAAAAAACGAATCCCTCACCAAGGGATCGGAACTAAACGACCTCATCATGTTCATCTTAAGTCCCTTGGGCGGTTCATTTGTCATTTTAACCGAATTCTGTAGCACAGATACCGGAAACACGTCACTCGGATAAGAGGTACACCACAAGCGATAATCCATATGTGCCGACTCGGCAAGGGCTCCATCGTTGCATATCCTTTCAAGTTCGCCCATCCAACTGGCAGCGACGTGACAGTTTTGCAAAACAACCCAATGTCCATAGCGGTTGGCATCCAAAATCATTTTCTCTGCCCTCGGTCCCTGACCTTGACCCAGAGAGATGGTTTTTGTTCTGCTCGACCATGTACCACAAAAAAAAAGGACAAAAAATAGGAAAAATTATGAAATTTACTGGCACACAAGGATGGTCAGCCATTGCAAACAATACACACAACCAAATGACATACAATTAACTTACTTGTCATACATGTTCCGTTGTTTCGCATACATAAACAAGCTGGCCATGGGATCCGAACCGGGAGACAATAAAAATACCAACGGTATCGTGGGCGAGCTGTCAGCGAATGATGAATGCAGGTCAAAGGGTGGCGGTTCGACAAATGACTGATCCATATTTCGAGTAATGAAATCCTGTGGGAATGAGATTGGACAAAACGGGTCAAAAAAAAAAAAACCCCAATTCAGACAATTTACACAAAAATATGAACAATTGGATTTTGTTTTTGGTGTCCTTGCAGGATATGCGCCAAAAAAAACCGTTTTATTCTGGGCCGTGTGTGAGCTTGTATTTTATGTGTTTTTGTACAAAGTCATGCGGCTCATTACTCACCCGGACAGCGGGCACGATTTTATCAGGCCTGATACACTTTAGCAGTATTAGTCTAATCAATTCCTCGGCTTGGTGGTAGGGTTCGGGGAAGCAGGCCAGTTCCGGTGATGATAAATCATAAAATCGTTTCCATTCATCGATGTTTTTGGTGAATTCCTCATGAAGATTATTGAGTCTGTGGGGTGGGCGGGTTGAATAAATAAAACGATTGGTTATGTATTTTGATGGGGGGCGTTAGGACTACGTGCATACCCAATAAAAATCCAAATCAAACTCAAGTCTTAGGCAGAAGTAATTATAAAATTTCATGACAATTATAAATGAAATAGTGAGATCAAATTCAAAAGGAAAGCTAGCAGGAATCGGGTCATATATAGGCGACGACTCTGCTACATACTCATATAAAGTTAAAGCAATAGTTAAACGTTGATACAATTAATAATAAATAGGACCTTCAGCTGAACAGAACATTTATACTGAAAAGTCATTGTTAGACTTCCACAACAGGGGGAGCGTTAATAAGACCTTAGGTAGGAATTACTTTCGAAACTTAGGTAGGATAACTTTCGAAACTTGAATTCTAGTCGCAAGGTATAGAAATTAGATACGTTCATCAAGTTTGATATAACACTTAAGTTATATCAAGTGGTACCTAAGTTAGTGTTCTCTATCTACAGCGTTCGACGCCAGACGCTTCCAACCAGTCGTCGGACGTAGCAGAGGAAAACCTTGCATAAGTGGTGCTTACAATCAGAAATCGACCTAGAGGTCGGAATTGTAACGCCGAACTGTAACGCCACTTAAGTAGTGGATACTGATGGCCCCGTGTCCTAGGGGTATCTAAAAAATTGGAACTGCCCTCCAGGTTGGGGGTTGTGCTTTGGGTTAAATACCCACCCATGGATAAAAACATTGTTACGAAGCAACCAATAGCCTCGGAAAGGAATGCTATATTGTTGACGACCCTGCTAAACGAAAAAAGGACAACGACGTTCGTATCTGTGACTGGAATGTGAGAACATTAAACAGAAGAGGTGCAGGCGAACAACTAGCGCAAGCATTAAACAGCTACAAAGCAGACATTACTGCCATCAAGGATATCGATGGGATGGGCCGGGCAAAAAGAGAATGAAAAACTGTGACATCTACTATGGACCGTGTTATAGTGAGCAGAAACAGCGACTATTCGGATGCAGATTTGTTGTAAGTGCCAGACTTAGGCAAGAAGTCTTATGTTTCCAAGACATTAGCGAACGCATAGTAACAATCCGCATCAAGGCCAAATTCGCCAACATAAACCTTATATGCGCTCATGCTCCGACGGAATAAAAAGAGGGCTGCTTCTTCGAGCTCCTTGACAAAACCTATGAGCGACTACCAAAGTACGATGTTAAAATCGTGCTGGAAGATTTTAACGCAAAGGTAGGAAGAGGAGACATCTTAAGCAGCATTGTCGGAAAATGTAGCCAAGACGAGAACAAGTCTGGTAACGGACTAAGGCTTAGACCAGCACACGGTTTCCTCCCCTCGATATCCATAAGGGGACATGGCGGTCTCAAGATCAACGAACAGTTAACCAAATTGTCACATTGCGATAGACAAGAGACACGTATCCAGTATTTTGGATGTCCGAACATTCCGTGGGGCTAACATCGACTAGGACCACTACCTTGTTGCAGCTTAGGTAAGGATACGGATATCCACCACGCCACAACAAACCAGAAATACTGTGAAAAAAATTAATGTCGAAAGACTGCAATCGCCAGAGACCGCTAAGACTTTCGCGCAACGCGTATCCCTTAACCTCTCGATTAACACCATATTACCAGCATCTAATGTCGAAGAACAATAGCAACGATGCCAAAAAGGTATTAGATCAGCCGCAACTGATGTGCTAGGTTTCTCCCGACCACCAGCAAGAAACCCCTGGTTTGATGAGGAATGCCGACAGAAGCTCGCAGCCAAGAACGGCTGCAGATAAAGATGGGAGCTGCCATTGAGCTCTATAGGCGGAGAAGAAGGGAAGAACACCGGCTTTTCAGAAAGAAGAAAAAAGACCAAGGAAGACGAGCGATGGAGGATATAGAGAGGTGCCACTCCAGAAACGATGTTCGCAAGGATACAAGGCTCGAACAGAATCCTGTCGAGTTGAACAAGAAAATATCTTAGTTGAGATGCAGTCGATGCTGAGGACATGGAAGAACCACTTCTGCAGACTGTTAAACGGCGATGACGAACAACATTCCGCTGTCAGGCAGAACGAACCATTCGATATTGGCAACGGCAGGGGAAACTGCCAACCACCCGACCTTACTGAAGTGAGGATAGCAATATCTAAACTCAAGCTTAAACCACTGGAAATGATGGCCTTCCCGCTGAGCTTTATAAAGCTGGCGGAGATGATTTGGGAAGTAACATCTACCAACTCATAAGTCAAATCTGGTCGGATGAAAGTATGACTAAAGAATGGAACCTCATCATCGTTTGACCGATCCACAAAAAAGGAGACCCTCTGAGCTGCACCAACTACAGAGGCATAAGTCTGCTCAATATCGCCTACAAGATCCTATCTGCCGTAATATGTGAATGCCTGAAACCGTTTACCAACAACCTGATCAGCACTTATCAGTGTGGTTTTAGGCCAGGAATTTCCACCATCGATCAAATGTTCACACTTCGGCAGATCCTGAAAAAAAAACCAAGAAGTCCAAATCGATACCCACCACCTATTTATCGATTTCAAAGCCACATACGACAGCATTTATAGAGACGAACTGTACAGATCCATGTCTAGTTTTGGTATCCCGCCCAAACTCGTCCGTTTGTGTAGGATGACGATGGAGAATTCTCGCTGCACCATCAGGGTCGGAAACGACCTCACCGACACATTTTATACCAGAAAACTATTTAGGCAAGTCGATGCGCTGTCATGTGACTTCTTCACCAGAGGCACAATTTTCCAAAAATCGGTGCAACTACTAGCATACGCCGACGATATTGACATCATTGGCCAGCAAACGTGGCTATGACGTTTGCTAGTATAGAGAAGGAAGCGGGAAAAATGGGTTAAGCAGTAAATGAGGGTAAGTCTAAGTATATGCTGTCATCACGAAAGGACTCACAACATCGATGAATTGGACAGAACGTCACCATTGACAGATAACTTTGAGGTAGTACGGGACTTTGTCTACCTCGGCTCCGCTATTAACTCTGACAACAACATCTCGTCAGAAATCAAACGAAGAATTACTCTTGCCAATCGCTGTTTCTTCGGGCTAAGAAGGCAATTTAGTAGTAAAGCCCTCACTCGAACTACTAAGGGGATCCTATATAATACTCTGATATTCCAGTCCTGCTCTACGGCGCTGAAGCATGGACCGTATCAAAAGCGGATGAAGAAATCCTTGGTCGATTCGAGCGAAAAAATCTTCGGAAAATCTTCGGTCCAGTTTGCGTTGACGGACTATGGAGACGAAGATTCAACCACGAACTATACGAGCTGTACAGCGACATACCCCTAGTCAAAAAACTCCGCCTTGGACGTTTAAGATGGCTAGGATATGTAAAAAGAATGGACACCAATACTCCGGCTCGCTGAGTCTTCGATTCCCAGTCAGACGTCGGACGCTGTAGAGGAAGACCTCGCCTTAAGTAGAGCGCACAAGTAGAAACCGACCTCAACCAACTTGGAGTGCGCAACTGGAGGCAGTTAGCTAAGGACCGGGCTAATTGGATCAGTGATGGTCTGGCTGCGATTTGCATGAGAGCAATGTTTACCACGGTGCCGTCGTTGGCGGATTAGTTAGAAAACACAGCCTCAACGAAACGCCAACAGAATATAACTTTCGACTGAATGAACCTCGCGAGACGGTGAATCGCCAACCAAATCGACCATTAAAAGCGAGGCACGTATCCCACATTCTGGGTGTAAACACATTCACTCCGATACTGTATCGCAATATTATTAAAAGGGTAGCCGAATCCACCAAAGATCACCAGGCATCCCATAAAAGTTGCCCGTGCTATGATATATGCGAGGACAGAAGTAGCACACATAAGGATCTACAACGCCAAACCCACGCCGGCCGACGTAGGATGAGTATCGAGCCGGAAGAGGGAGGAATGATTATTGCAGGGAAAAAAAAGTGAACATGCTGACTCTAAGCACAGGGAAATCGAAGAGTACAGCGAAAATAAGAACAAAAAGCAAAGGAGCAGAGGCTATGTAAAACAATAATATCAACGAAGTCACAGAAGTGCATGAAATTGCAGATTAATTCAGGGAGGTCTTCCAACAGCTGATTAATATGCATAATATCGAGAGGGTCAAGAAACCGGCCTACATCAAGTCAATGAAGAGGTTACGCTCCTTCCCATTTTTTAATATCTTACCGAAGCCATACAAAAACTGAAGAATAACAAGGAAGCCTGTTCTAATGGATTGTCAGTCTGACTCTTCAAATACGGAGGTAATGTCATGAAAGTGTGCTTATGCCGCCAAGTCTGAACATATGAAGGAATGTCCGTTGATTGGAATATCAGCTCCATTTGTGCCATCTATAAAAAAGCATTCCCAAGTATTGCATCAACCACCGAGGCATATCCCTTCTGTCGAATATAAGAGTGCATGTGCAACCGAATGTGTGAACGTCTGAAGCCTTTTTTAAACACACTTGTTGCTTCCGCTCGACCATAGATTGACCACCCAAGGACCTCGTATAGCTATTTTGAAATAAATCCCTCTACCAGTTAAGCTTTCAGATGCGTGCAGAGACCGACAGACCGTCATAGTAATGACATTCATCTAAATGGTTCTAAATGTCAAAGCCTTACTTCTTTATCGGAACCCTTCTCCAATATTCTTTTACGTACCTGATCTGTAATGTCCCTATCTATAACCTCCTCCAAAGAAGATCTTGAAGGTATTTTCGACAATAATGTTAATTTGTCGAGTACCTAATAGTCAAAGGCTCATGTAGGCCTACAACAGAGCATCAATTGCTGATAAAACTTGTGATAACCTAGCCTCTTGGAATGTTTGAACATTTAAAATTCTGGACACGTGCCTCATGTCTATCGCAATGTGTTCCATTTGGTTGACCCTTCGTTCCCTTGGAATCAAGATGAGGAAATCGTTTGCTGGGTATAGAGGTATTTCATGGTGACGTGAAATAAAGCCCAACGAAATAAGTCCAGATGTAAAATTTGGCCTTATTTTGCTTTGAAAATGAAAATAAAGCCAAAATGTTATTTTCCAAGTCGAAATAAGGGAAAATCTGATTTGGAAATAAGGCCTAAGGTTTCGGATGGATTTAAAGCCAAATATGCCTTAATTCGTTTTCTAAATCGAAAATAGCCAACTTGGAAATTTGGCGTGGATTCCAGATTTTAAATGAAAAAAGGCCAAATTTTTATATTTTTGGCTTTATTTCACTGGCACCTTATTTTACTTCCCCGTAGTTCGTACCAGAACAAGGTCAACTAGCCTAAGACCATTCCCAGACTTGGTGTTGCGTGGGCACTGGGACAATACTTCTTAAAATAATCTCTCCTCACACCTTAGTCGTAAAATCTTCCAGCACCTTTGTTTTTTTCTAGGTAATCATAGAAACAGTCCTTAGCAATGCCACATTTTTGCTTCCTCGGAGAATAAACTCATATAAGGTCTATGATGCAAATTTGTTGAAGGAATGTCCTAATGCTGTCGCTAATGCCTTCGATGCAAAAGACTGCTTGCCTAATCCACCTCCGAATAGTCCCTGTTTCTGCCATTCACAGACCATCTTAAAAGAAAATCCGCCTATAGCTCCTGAAACGGTTTTAAGTAAAATAAACTGTTTAAATTCGAAAGCGAAATAAATTGTTTTTATCCGGTGGAAGACTCTAGGCAACTCTTGCCAGCACTATCTATTAATAATTCTCGTCTATGGCCTGGGAAAGATTGCAAATATTTCATCAGGAAATAAAAGTAATTTATAGTGCATTCCACCGACAGCAACAAGCCTTCTTCTGTGCTTCCTTTAAGAAAAACAAACGATTATACCGTAATCCTTGCGTTGGAAAATAATGAAATTTTCACTCGCATACACCCATTGAAACTAAGGTCGTGAGTCGCTTTTTGCAGTCTGAATCGAAAGGATTCAGATGCGACACCCACGACCTCGCATATACATCCCCAGATCATTGGCGTAGAAAAAATCCCATCAGGCTTTGCTGGCATTTAATTTTTTTCCACCCTTTGCTACCCCCCCATCTGATGTAGTCAATTGAAGCATGTCTAATACGCTTACCCGTTCAAGTCACTGGCTCGAAAAATCTGCGTCCAAGACTTATCGGGAAGCCATCCGGGCGCAGGATTAGGCGGAGTACTCTTCAGTCCAACGCCTCCAGTCAGAAAAAACACCAAATGCGATTTATCTATTTTATCCTGCAAATATTTTCATTAAGCAAAGCACAGGATTAAAATGAAAATTATGATTAAAAAAGTTGTGCCTCCATGCTTGCACCCTTTGATATTCGGTGTCTAAGGATTGCCTTCTGTGTTCCGTTTTAATCCGCCCGCTTTGTTGCACAACATTAGCGCCGGGAATTATAAATAAACAACAGAGCGAAGAATTGCGAGTACGGAGGGCACAAGGAATACCCCCACCCCCCAAAAAATAGATTGTACCTGCGAAACAAGGATCCCAAGGCACATAACCATCGAGATTACAAGTTTATCCTTTTCGTAGAGCGACCTGCATACGTTCACATAGATCGACTTGGTGAAGAAATCATTCAAATGGCCCAGCCGCTCGGGGAGCTCTTTGGATTTGGGCGCCTTCACGATGGCGTTCACAAAAAGATTTAAAAACCATCCCAAGGAATACTGGTACATGGGGTCAATGTTGCCTAGCTCGCTGATGCAGAAGAACAGAATGGCTGAGTGCTTGGCCACCGGAATGTATTGCTGGCGGGCGGCGTCGATCTCCGTTTCCGTTGCGACAGCGATAATCTGCTTCCCTTGGATTTCTTCGGATAGGATTTTACTAGACGATAGGATATTTATGGCGTTTTCATCTTCCAGTACATTCCCTTCGGATGTCGATAGGACCTGTGGTTGTGTACAAGGATACAGATACAATGGTGTAGAGTAAAGTTTTTTTTTTCAATGTGCTCACCTCGAGAATTTTCGACTCGATGTTGTATAGAGCGTCACGATTCTTTGCCGATTCAATTATAAGTTGCTCCTTCTTCTCCTGCAAATCAGGACGTTCGTGTGCAACGACATTCACCAACAGCTGTTCCTGAAGTCCTTGTTCGGTTATTATAAAGTTGAGAATTGTTACCTGGTGGGGGTGTTTGTTTTAATTTTCCACAAAAAAAAGGACGAAGGAACAGAAAGGATGTGTTTTTATTATGTGAACTTTAATTTGTTTAGCGAGGTTTTTGTTTAGTTACCAGAACCATTGTTTCGGGGGAGTATTTGGGATTTCGCAGGCAGGTGGTTATGTACAAGCGGAAATTTTGATTGTATTCAATCATTTGATCGCCACATTTGATCACATAGCCGCCATTGTGCCGGATGACGTTTCGTTCCAGTATCGGGGTGAGGTTTGAGTCCAGCTTTTCACCTGAAAATAAAGGAATTTTCGGAATTTTGAAAAAGTACACACACGAATTCCAACAAAGGTTCCTCGGGTGGTGTCATCAGAGACGCACGAATTTTAAAGCTGACAGGGGAATTTATCTGTGGATCTTGCATGACCACTTGCGGAAGTCTGACAAAGATTATAGAACTGTCATGAGAAGCTTCTCTTACTTGCCGTTCGTAGTCGTAGGCGTCAAACCGGAGGTCCCATTCCTTGTGGCGAATGAATGGAGAAAGTAACTTTGAGGCCATCTATGGTCCGTTTTTGACAAATATTTATTTTTTAATTTTTCTTTTGCATGGTGTCACCACACCATTCCAAAAGCGTAATTTTCCTTTCAATCGTTCTTGGAATGCACATTTGGTCAGAGTAAAAGATGGATAAAAGGGATTTTTTAAGGTCTTTGTGATATAAAGCGAAATTTTTGGATATATATAGGTCTGCGTTAAACGACAAACTTGAGAAACTATATGAAGCAGCGGCACTGTACGACATCATCGAAGATTGTTTCTAGAAGCTCTGTGTCGTAACATAAAGGGTCTTTCATTAAGCACTTTCTATCTTTGAATTTAAATAAAACAAAAGGTGTGTGAGATATCATCGAAAGGCCTATCGATGCCATTACAAAAATACAAATACAAATTTTTGGCGCAACAGGCTCGTTAGTACCCAGGGCCTAGCTTTCTCACAACCATTCATGTGTGCGTGTGTACTTCTTGCACGATGGCGGGACCTCCTGTTTTATGCCGACTCCGAACGGCTAAGTTGAGATAAGCTATTCTTGACAATTGATACTACTCGGATGATTTGTCAGATCATCACGAGAGGAGGGCCACTGATAAATCATTTAGGTGTTGCTACGGCTGGGTATCGAACCCAGACCTCCTGCGCGGCAGTTCATCGCACTAACCATCGCGCCACTGAGCCCTCGGTGCCATTGTGTATGGAATATAACTTCGTTCAAATGTCCACCGTGGCTTCTCTGGGTGGCAATCATCCGAGATGTCCAATTTTCCATGACTCTGGTGCATAAATCAGGCTGATTTATGATGACCGATGGCATGGGTTATGTTGGTTTTGAGTGCCTCTGTGGTTTGTGGCTAATTCGCATAGACCTGCGGCGTCAGAAAAACCCACAAGAAAAATTCTAACGGGGAAATATCGCACGATCTCTGTGGTTAATTCACATCACCTCTACGAGAGATGACCACGCCCTCGAATCCCTCGTACAGAATTTCCAATGTAGCATGAGCTGTGTGGCGAGTAGCGCGGTCCTGTTGAAACCACATGTCCATGGTGTCCATATCATCCAATTCAAATGAAGTTGGTTATCGATCTATAGCCCTCGGCGTTGACGGTGATGCCCTGGCCATTAACGTTTTAAAAGAAATATAGATGGAGGATGCCTCCAGCCAAAAATCCACACATAACAGTGACTTTTTCAGGATGCAATGGATGCTCTTAGGTCTCATGAGGATTAGTTTCGTCCCAAATTCGACAATTTTGTTTGTTGAGGTACCTGCTTGCCTGACGAAATCGGCCGAAGATGATTTTTCGATGAAAATTGGTCGTTTACCTTCAACTGCTGTGTCAGTTGATTTTTGTACGGGTGCAGGGTCAAGTCACGACACAAAATTTGCCAAGGCCTGCGAAAGACCGTACTCTTGCAAAACAGACGGAATAAACGACAGCCAATTTGACAGTTGTAAAACCCACAAGAAAAATTCTAACGGGGAAATATCGCACGATCTCTGTGGTTAATTCACATCACCTCTACGAGAGATGACCACGCCCTCGAATCCCTCGTACAGAATTTCCAATGTAGCATGAGCTGTGTGGCGAGTAGCGCGGTCCTGTTGAAACCACATGTCCATGGTGTCCATATCATCCAATTCAAATGAAGTTGGTTATCGATCTATAGCCCTCGGCGTTGACGGTGATGCCCTGGCCATTAACGTTTTAAAAGAAATATAGATGGAGGATGCCTCCAGCCAAAAATCCACACATAGCAGTGACTTTTTCAGGATGCAATGGATGCTCTTAGGTCTCATGAGGATTAGTTTCGTCCCAAATTCGACAATTTTGTTTGTTGAGGTAACTGCTTGCCTGACGAAATCGGCCGAAGATGATTTTTCGATGAAAATTGGTCGTTTACCTTCAGCTGCTGTGTCAGTTGATTTTTGTACGGGTGCAGGGTCAAGTCACGACACAAAATTTGCCAAGGCCTGCGAAAGACCGTACTCTTGCAAAACAGACGGAATAAACGAAAGCCAATTTGACAGTTGTAGCTTCAACAATATGTCAAAGTTTGGAATTCCCTATATTGGAAGACTGTTTATGATTAACAACGCCCTCTGTAAAATTATTATGACTTAAATAGGTACGTGTCGAAAGGCTTTGGAACCGTCTCGGTTGACATGCAACTCATTCTCCCAATAGTTCTAGATCTTCTTCTTCAAGGACTGTATGCTAACAATTTTCGGGGTAAGAATCGGTCTAACAACCGCGGAATAAATATACAGTTCATGGATTTTGGCTAAATTCCGTTTTCTCGATTTGGTCCATTGTAGATCGTTTCGTCATGTTATCATTTTATGAAAAATCTACGACTAATCCAGGACATATAGCTCTCTCTAAGAATTTCACTTTTTATCGACTCGTTGAGGGTCTCTACCTGAAACAAGGTAGCCATCCATCCTCTTTGATCCTAGGTACATAGCTGCCATTTATTAATCCCAAGCGTTCGATATCCGGGATCGCTTGATTCTTCAATCGGAGGTTCGGTTTTTTTTTGTCGCCTAGAATCCTAAGGGGTGGGATTCGAAGAATCTTTTGGCTGGAGCATTTTTGTTCATTCTCTCAATGTGGCCGAGCAAGTGTTTTACACCAGTGCGCCATCGCTTTATTAAGCTCTAGGTGATGGATGCTATCATACTCGGCCTTGGAGTTTATTAAAAATTGATATCTTTCGACTTGAAATTCGTTGGTCTTTTTGAGGATTTGCCCTATTGGAAAAATTTTGTCAATGATCGGTTTCTAGCCGGACTTCAAACTGGTTCGTACTGGATGAAAAAGTCCAGCTAAACATAAACATGAGATTCAAAATGGAAATGTTTTTGTCCATGAAAGTACTGGCTGCATAAAATTGCGTACCGATTTCTGCATAATAGCTGATACAAAAAAAGCTCTCATTGACAACATGCCCCCCGATGTACGATGTACATACTGGCAGCAAAAAATGTGGACGTCAAAGATTTGAACATTAAGATACAACAGTCGTTGCGATGCGAATTGGTATCATACAAATCGGTCGATTCAGTTTCCGATGCCAACTTAGCTTTAAATTATCCAACAGATCCAACCGCACCTTCTATGAAATTTGAAAGTTGGATTTCCGGTGATTTTACTTCGGAATTTGAACTCACCATGGGTTCATGTGCAATGGTACGTGATTAATCATTGAAAAAAATGAAAATACTGTCGAAGCCACCATTTTGAATAACAAATTCCAAAAGGCAAAAAGGTTTTGCAAGGATAATCATTGTCCCTTTGAGGCTTTGATTTGTTCAAACCATGCGTTTCAAACGTACAATTATACGTGTCATGTTCTCGCGTAGAACAACAGAGACGTAAGTCTCCTCAACATCGTGTGCAAGATCCTATCTGTCGAAATATGCGAATGCCTGAAACCGTTTACCAACAACCTGTTCTGATAAGAATATCAGTGTGGTTCTAGCCTGTAAAGTCAACAACTGATCAAATTTCCACAGCATGACAGATCCTATGAAAAACCCAAGAAGTCAAAATCGATACCAGCCACCTATTTATCGATTTCAAAGCCGCATACAACAGACAGCGTTTATATAGACGAACTATACAGAGCCATGTCTAGTTTTGGCATATCGCCCAAACTAGGCCGTCTGTGCAGGATGACGATGGAAAATTCACGCTGCTCCATCACGGTCGGAAACGACCGCATCGATACATTCGATACCAAAAAACATTTAGGCAAGGCGGTGCGCTATCATGTGACTGCATTAATTTGATTCTTGAGAGGATTGTGCAAAACTCCCGAGACAACACCAGAGGCACAATCTTCCAAAAATCGGAGCAGCTACTTACATACGCCGACGATATTTACATCATTGGTAGGGGTCAGCGTGATGTCATAGCCACGGATATAGCAGTAAATGAGGGTAATAGTGCTTACACACCGAATCATAAACTGAGTTTTTGGCAAAAAGTTTACGTAAACCACTGGATGCTTTCACACTGACTCTGACCAGATTTCGTTTGACATTTCAATCAGCTGTGAAGTGTGAATTGTGATACTAGCTGCAACATTTGTGTGTGAAAAAATTGTAATTGAATAATAAAATGAATTCTAATATAATCAAACCTATTAGCATTTGAAGTTCAAAATGAAACAAATCTAAAGATTTTGACAACAGTTTTTGACTCTCAAGCCCGCCGCTTGTTTTTTTTTATTTCATCTGGTGTGTAATTTCTGAAAAAAAAATTGTTTTGACAGCGAGTTCATCAGCTGTTTTGTGGGACGTGTGGAACACGTGTAGAATGTATGAAAAGGTGTGTTCTTTCCAACAACCTGCAACGAGATGACGTCTGCGAAGTGATTATGAGAAGGTTACGTCGTAACCTACTAGGTTTTGAGAACTGACAATGTATGGGAAAACTCGGTTTTCGATGAAGGTTTCAGGTGTTTTTGCGAAAACTCAGTTTTTGGTTCGGTGTGAATGCACTATAACTCGAGTTGACACATCACTACAATTAATGGACAACGGAGTATGTTTCATTCTACATTCAAATCTCATGTCTCATATGCATATCTCGCACGACAATAAGTCGTAAGAGATAGCAATATAGCTACAATTGAGCAATAGCTAAAAGAATCGTAAAGAAACAGTACAGCCATGTAGGCATTCTGAAACAAAAACTACTTAAAGAGAGAGCCATACATTATAGCCTCACATATATAAAGTTTATATTTTCAATATATCCTATTCACTCTATTTATAAGACAACTCATGTCAAATTCGTTTAGAAAAAGTCTCAATAAAGAATCTGAATCTGAATATATGCATATCTCGAATAATTTTAATTAATTTTAATTCATTTTGTCACCCGATTTCTTACGTGTCGTTTTGACACATAAATTACCAGAGCTGTATACAAGTGTGTATCTAATTGGATCGTGGTGGGGAATTCATCTGTCAAAATCCTGGAAAATTCCAGGATTAGCTTGTAGGCAGAACGTAATAGTGCTTACACACCGAATCATAAACTGAGTTTTTGGCAAAAAGTTTACGTAAACCACTGGATGCTTTCACACTGACTCTGACCAGATTTTGTTTGACATTTCAATCAGCTGTGAATTGTGATACTAGCTGCAACATTTGTTTTTGAAAATATTGTAATTGAATAATAAATGAATTCTAATATAATCAAACTAATATTAGCATTTGAAGTTCAAAATTAAACAAATCTAAAGATTTTGACAACAGTTTTTGTCTCTCAAGCCCGCCGCTTGTTTTGTTTTTATTTCATCTGGTGTGTAAATTTCTGAAAAAAAAACATTTGTTTTGACAGCGAGTTCATGAGCTATTTTGTGGGACGTGTGGAACACGTGTAGAATGTATGAAAAGGTGTGTTCTTTCCAACAACCTGCAACGTGATGACGCCTGCGAAGTGGTTATGAGAAGGTTACGTCGTAACCTACTAGGTTTTGAGAACTGACAATGTATGGGAAAACTCGGTTTTCGATGAAGGTTTCAGGTGTTTTTGCGAAAACTCAGTTTATGATTCGGTGTGTAAGCACTATAAGACTAATTATATGCTGTCAACATAAGAGGACACACAACATCGATGAATTGGACAGAACGTCAGTTATCGAGTGAGAGAAACGCATACGTTATCGAATGATCAAGTTAATGGCCTCGTATCGAATAAACATTTAAAATTGTACCAAATGTACTAGCAAAATTCTGCTACATTTGATGGCTTACCAATGTCAAATGTATTGTTTTTCTGTGAATCTTTTAAAGATAAATTGATGTATTTGGCTGTATTTTTCAACGTTTAAGAGACAAAAGCAGCCCTTTATCTTTACAAAACTAATGACATTTTAACTTTCTTAAAACATATTTTTTATAACTTTAATTTTTGATTACAAATTCATCAAAAGGTTCGGAATGAATGAGCGTGCATTCTTATATATTTTGTATATGGGCTGGTGGCATCATCGGTTCGTTTGTCTTCAAAGACAAGAAGAAAAGAAACACGCTACCATCCACGGCGAACGATATCGACCCATGATACGCGAGTTTTTTTTTGCCCCAGTTGGCAAACTGGATTGAACTTGGTTGACATATTGTGGCTTCATTAAGACGGTGCCACTTGCCACACAGCTCGTAAAATAATGGAAATATTGAAGGATGAATTGGGTGAGCAGCTTATCTCTTGAAATAACCCTGTGAGTTGGCTGCCAAGATCATGCGATTTAACGCCTCTTCGTTATTTTTGATGGGGTTATGTAAAGTCGTTAGTCTATGTGGACAAGGCGAACACGATTGAAGCCTTACAGGATACCATAACACGTGTAATTCGTGGAATACAGGCCAAAATGCTCGAAAAAGTGACGCAAAATTGGACCTCAGAATGGACCATTTGAAACGGAGCCGCGGACAACATTTACATAAAGTTGTCTTAAAAACGTAAATGGCAAACGCTTGTATATCGATAACAATAAAAATTTTGAATAGTTGATGCAAATTTGAGTGTTTTATTCGATTTTAAAAAAAAAACTACGCTTAATAAATCACCCGATATACAAGGTGGCGCAAAAGTAATCCTCCTATCAGAAAATGCTATAAATGTTGCGATTGGCCCTTAATGTCAGTTCTGTTTTGACATTTGTGTAGTAAACACATGCGAAATACACGTTAATAAACAATGTTACGCTACACTGCTCCAGAACGCGGAATATTGGTGACTATTTATTTGAGCAATAATTGGTCGGTGACTTTGGCACAACGTGAATTTCGTCGCAGATTTCCTAGCCGTCCAACGCCTACTGGTGAAACACTGCGACGTTTAGCCGCTCGCCCCGAAGAGACTGGCACAACACGAGATGCTGCCAGGCGTGGCAGACCCCGGAGTAGCCGTTCTGCAGAGAATATTGCTGCTGTAGCCGAAGATGTCATGGAAGCGCCGTCGCCATCGACCAGACGACGTGCCACGCAATTGGGTATCAGTCGACGGTCTTTACAGCGAATTTTGGTACAAGATTTGAAGATGTTTCCGTACAAAGTCCAGAAGGTGCATCAGCTGTTAGCTGCTGACCGCCAATCGCGTCTAACATACGCTCAAGCCATCCTTAATCACCACCAAGAGGAAGATGATTTTGCATCTAAAATAATCATGAGTGATGAGGCCCATTTCCATCTTAGCGGGTACGTAAATAAGCAAAATGTACGCTTCTGGGGCACTGAAAATCCGCGTGTAACCCACGAAGAGCCATTACACCTGCTCAAAGTCACTGTATGGTGTGCTGTTTTCGCTGGAGGTGTCATCGGACCTTTTTTCTTCGAAGACGTCGCGAGCCAAACGGTTACTGTGAATGGTGAGCGCTACAGAGCAATGATCAACGAGTTCTTTTTGCCGCAACTTGATGAATTGGGATTGGAAAACATGTGGTTCCAACAGGACGGTGCAACGGCACACACTGCACGTGCCACAACCGATATGCTGAAGGATGCATTTCCCGGGCGCCTAATCTCCCGTTTTGAGGATTTGCACTGGCCAGCAAGATCGCCTGATTTGACCGCTCCAGACTTCTTTTTGTGGGGCTTTTTGAAGTCGCGGGTTTATGTCAACAAGCCTCAGACTCTTGCAGCTCTTAAAGACAATATCCGTGAAGAATGTGAGGACCTATCGCCGGAAGTTTTGGCCAAAGTGATGGAAAATGCCATAAAAAGGGCTCAAATGACAATCAACTGTGGCGGCGGCCATTTACATGACATCATATTCTCGACTTGATGTAAAAAAAATTAAAAGACCAAATAAAAATAACCCACAAGAATTTTTTGTTCGGGCCCTGATGCCGAAATTAGCGATGTTAATACGGCTGTTCTGAATGTGGTGTATGAGGTACTAGACTGCGATACTGATACGTGATACAGTACGTGATCACCTTAGTTTCAGTATTAATTTGGGAATCATGAGTTTACTTAGAGTTAATACAATTTGGTGACTCTAGTTAAAATGAACAGGTTTGACTAATAATTAACTGAGCACCAAAAATTTGGATCCTAGAGGATTTTCGATTGTAAGAATTTCTACTTTGTTGTTACTATTTCAATAGAGAAAATTAAATATCTGACATTAAAAGCACGTTCAGGTCCTTTAACCCAGATTCTCTATAAATCTAAGTGTGTTATGTAATATTTTTAGCGAAACCAATGGCATCTCCAGGTTAACTCAGACTCCGAACGGCAAATCTGACAATCTTCTCATGAAAGCTTTAGACTCTTGGATCTTTGTCAAACTTTTGCAAGAGGTGAGGCAGTGAAAAAGCTTAAATATTGTTACTCTCAGGATTTGAAACAAGTACCCCGCACATAGTAAACCAATGCACTAACAACTATGCCATTGCATCCACAATGGCGTTACTACACAAAATCGTTCACTCTCAATAAAAATGCGTTACACTCTCAATATAATTGCATAAATAAAATAAAAATGTTTTATTCAATAAATGTATCTACCAAACCACATCTCATAATTTAAATGCAAATGGCATTTACATTAATAAAGATTGACAATTCACACGAGAATTTTCATATAACGTCAGTAAATCAAAGAATTTGAATTTCACAAGAAACCGCACTCAATGTCTTTAGAAAAAAATTGCCAAAAAAACCTCTAGAAACTTGATATTAACATATTCTTCAATTAAATACGATTATGAGCGCAATAGACGCATTCATAAAAATCAATTCGCTCCATAAAATAAATGTATTCTGAACCATTAAAAAAAAAACAAGAAATCAAAACAAACAAGTGCGTATGTGACAGTCACAGTATATCCAAATCCAAAAAAAAAAAAAAATATACTCTTAGATACTCGTTGAAAATGTAACAACATTTCCGTGTAATTTTAATTTTAGTCAGAAAAACAAAATTCCCATGAACTGCCTTCACTCGGTTCTATCTCAAGTACAACATGATGATAGAACAAAACGTTTCCTCATATCCAATTAAAAGTGAATCTCCAAACATCAATAAACAGTTCCTACTCTCAAGACCGAACCCCACAAGATCATAATTACGATGGTACGTCAGCTGCCACAGCCACCACCGACGTCTTCTTGTGTGGTATAGGTGTCGGTTCTAATTTTTTGGCCATCTCAACAGTTATGACCTCAATAACCATCGAATTAATTACACGACAAAATAATAACAATTGCTATACTCATCATATCTAGATACAAAAAAATCAGTGCTCGTACAAAATTCTTCAAACGGAAAATATTTCCAAGTACCTATTCTCAAGTGTATCCGAAGTATCTGAATACTTAATTGCGACCATTATGGTGTAAAGATAATAATAAAACCGACCCAAAGCTTCAGATGGTAATAATCGCCCTAAAATGTTGGCGATGAGTCAAAATTTAATCGTCGCGATTGTATAATTATGGAAATCAACATAAAATCCGTTCAGACCTACGCAACGTTGTCTATTTGACTGGGCGAGCACATTATACACGGCAGCATAACATAGATACTTGTAGTGAAGTGCTTTGTTGGGAAGATGAATGTGTAAATTGAAGTATCTACGAGCTTGTTTGGGCTATGGTTTGAGATTTGTTCTGATTTGGAGAGGTTTATGTTCAATGCAAGGCAATGTTTCAAGGTCAGTTTACGTTGAGATACATTCTATTATTTATTCTTCTTTAAACGATTTTATTCTTTCGAGACAAGTGGGCATTTTTAAATGGATGGCTAGTCGGTTTGGACATTGTTAATGTTAATCAACACCTTTCACTTTTGGAAGTCATGTTTATTCATAATATTGTCGTCAGACTTTTAAATCGGTTTTTTATGAACGAAGCGACTTCATAGGCGCCATCGACATATTTAGTGTTATTTTGTATACTCTGTTGCGTTAGTTAAGATATAAAACTAGATACACATTGAAGATATATAAATATACATCAGATTAACCATCCAAAGCTAAGTCGAGTATTTGGGTCCTCAATCTGTGAGGTGGTTGCTAAAATTTCATATCATTGCTGAAATTTTGTAAAAATTCGCTCACAACTTAACCGCCCTCACCTTGAATAAAACGTTGTGTTCTTCAAGAACATAGTTTTCGACAGGGTATTTTACAATCCCCCTAAGAGATTTCTATTCACAGCCTTCATATATCCCTCTTAATTTAAAAACAAAATTCAACAAATTTTAGGTCAGCCTATTGTGACGTCGTTTACAATATGCAAGACTGAATTTTTTTAGAGCGATGGAATTTGACTTCATTAACCTTGGTTTATATTAAGTTTGCGTGGGAAAATAAAAAGCTTCTGAGAAATTATGAGGTTTTTAGCGAAATTTTTGTTGGGCTTAGGGGAGGCAGATGGAAGTACTATGAACTGGTGACGAATAAATTAAAGCGCCTTTATAGAGAAGGCTGTCAACTCGAAGCATCAATCTAATCAAGATGCCACCTAGGAAGCTATTGTCTAGTAAGCTAATGATGTATGTCAAGGAATACAGTAAAAGTACAAAAAAAATATGGTCGACTATCGAGAAAGATTTCATGGATGCACTCTTACCCGTCTAGTATAGCCTCTGATATATCTTAGTGACTCTAGAGTCCAGGGTAACCCTAGGCCTGAATAAACATGCCTCTTCAATGATTTTGGTCATTGAAAGCTGCCTCCAATTGTGCAATTTTTTGACGAGGTGTTGATGTCAGTGTTAATATCGGATGGAGGTCCCTAAGGCCGGTAGACTACCGGCTGATGGATAAATGCGAGGCACGGCGCTGCGTCTGGTCAATGTTTCCGGCGACAGCTCGACAACCTCGGCAACAGCGGCGATATTCTCTACACAACGGACGCTCCGGGCCGGCCACTCTTGGCAACGTCTCGTGTGGTCCCATACTCTTCAAGGTTGGTGGCCAAACGGCGCAGTGTTTGCGCAGTCGTTGTTGGACGGCCGGTGAATCGGCGACGGAATTCGCGCTGCGCCAACACTACCGACGAATTGTTATGCAAAAAAATAGACAAGACTATTCCGCGTTTTTGGGGAGTGTATTGCTCCATGGCTTGTTCAATTGTATTCTACATCTGTCTAGTCCACAAATGTCAAAACAGATTTGACATTGGCGGCCATTTTCAAAAATAGGGTGATCTCTTAAGACCAGTAATGCCAATATCGTCAGCGTATGGTAGTAGTTGCACCGATTTATGTGCCCTTAGGTTTGGCTCGAAGTTTTGCACAATCCTCTCAAGAATGCTACGCCTTGTCTAGATCCATTTCGGTATTTGCTGCACCGACGGACAAGTTTGGACGGTATACCAAATGTAGACCTGGCTCTGTACAGTATGTCTCTTTAAATGCTGTTATATGCGGCTTTGAAATCGATGAATAGATACTGGGTATCGATTTGGACTACTTGGGGTTTTTCCATGATCTGCTGAAGTGTAAATATTTTATCAGTTGTGGACTTTTCTGGCCTAAAACGACACTGGTAAGGGCTAATAAGTTGTTGATAAACGGTTTCAATCGTTTACATATCATGACAGATAGGATGTTGTAGGCGATGTTGAGGACACTTATTGCTCTGTTCACCCAGTTCAGAGGGTCTGCTTTTCTGTGGACTGGTCAAGTGATGCTGAAATTCCACCGGTTTTATAAAGCTCGGCAGCATTTCAAAGATTGAGTTCAGATATTGGTATCCTCATTTCATTTAGGTCGGGTGGTTGGTCGTCGCCAAGATTGGATGGTTAGTTCTGCCTGACAGTGGTATTTTGTTCGTCATCACCGTTTAACAGTCTGCAGAATTGGTACTTCCATATCCTTACCAACAACTGTGTCTTAACTACGATATTTCCTTGTTCATCTCGACAGAATTCTGTTCGAACCTTGTATTTCTGGATTTGACGTTTAACACTTTGGTAAAATTTGCGAACATCGTACCTGGAGTGGCACCTCTCTATATCCTAGATCGCACATCTGAAAAGCCGGTGTTTTTCCTTCCTTCTTTGCCTTTATAGCTCAATGGCAGCTCTCGTCTTTACCTGCAGCTTATCCTCCTTGTAGGCTTCGTTGTTGCGAAACCAAGGATTTCTTGCTGGCGCGAGAAACCTGCACATCAGTTGCGGCTAATGGCTTGTTGCCATTGTTCTTCGACATTACATGCTGGTGGTATGCTGTCAATCGAGAGATTAAGGGATACGCGTTCTGCGACAAATTATGCTACAAGTTATGATAGACTCCATGTTAGAACATGTATACGTGGCTAAAACACCATCCCTATTTTGTCCTGTAAATCCCTGCTGTACCGCCTGTAAAGGAATTTATTCATAGGGCAGATGTTGACATCATGTCTTTTGCTCTTATTGACCTGGATTGTCGCCTCAGATCTTCCATTTGCCATGATGCTGTTGGCAGTTTCCCATCCTTCATTTGTCGATAGCATATACTATATGAGACTTTGTGAGTAACCCCACAAAGTCATGCCTATTTCACTTTCTATTGAATTTCTAGCAGCTTCATACTTTCGGCATTCCTGTAGCACGTTACGGCTGCTAATAAGAACGGCCTCTATTTTATGGTCCGCATGTTCCAACCCTGAATATCTGAGTCATATCTTTACATCTATGATAGTGTTGTTGCAGTGTTGCGTCACTTCCTTTATGTTTTGGCCACTACCACTGCGATATCGTCAGCGTATCAGATAATGTTCACCATTCTGGATTTCCTTATACTCAATACTTCATCGTACATAATGTCGCATAGATCTGGTCCCAGAACTGACTCCTTCTAAGATTTCGTAGCTTTTTGGTCCTTCGTCTGAATCACCCCTGGCGGTCTCTTACGATTGCAGTCTTTCGACATTAAAATTTTTCACAGTATTTCTGATTTGTTGCGGAGTGGTGGATAACCGCATTCTTACCTTGGCTGCAACAAGGTAGTGGTCCGAGCCCCTCGGAATGTTAGTCCCCCGGAATGTTTATACATCCAAAGTACTGGATGCGTAGCTCTTCTTCTATCGCACTATGATCAATTTGATTGACTGTTCGTGGATCTGGAGACTTCCATGTCCTCTTACGAATATTGAGTTGATAAAACCGTGTACTGGCTATAGTGTCATTAGGTTCCGCAACGAAGTCAATTAGCCTACGTCCGTTGCCAGACGTGTTATCGTCTAGACTGCTTTTTGCGACAACACTGCTACAGTGGATTTCAACATCGTACTTCGGTAGTCGGTCTAAAGATTTGTTAAGGAGCTCGTAGAAGCGGTCATCCGCAATATCATCTCTTTCGTCTGTCAGAGCGTGAGCGCATTTAAGGCTTATATTCGCGAATTTTCGCCTTGATGTCAAATGTTTTAACACATTAGCGAACGCCTTATTGTCTTAAAACATTCGACTCCTTGCCTAAGCCTGGCACTTTCACTGAAACAAAGAACCCCACTACCGCTCTCTTCGCTGTTATGGCCCTTGTGGTAAAATGTTTCATGCGAAGTGCGTTGGATCTACCAACGCATTTATGGACAAGGTAAACTCAACAGAGGGTACTTTTTGGTATTGCATTGCTTGCCGAAAATTATCTTTGTCCAGTCTAGCCTTTAAAATGTCGATATTAAAATCTGACATTGCAAAGCTCTCAAAAACCTTTAAAGACTTGTTTGAGAGTTTTAATCACACATTATCCACTGTGTCTTCCTTCTCAGACCCATGTGGTCATGTGATGCTCCATATCGTTCAAAATTTGTCGGTCGAGTCCTCTCCGGCTGATCCTTCTCCCGTTACCGTTTTACCATTATCTGATACAATTCGTGCAGTTACCAAAAATATATCCTCGATTGAATCGATTCCTAAACCGAATTCGATTTTCATTTCACGGTTGAAACCAAGCACTTCGGTTGACGATGTCATAAATCACTTGGTTTCAACAAATCTCGTTCCCAGAGGGCCCTTAATCAAATGTACAAAAATCAGTAAGCCTGATAGCTTTGTTTCGTCATTTAAAATACTTGTTACTGCTGGTCTCTTTGAAACGGTATGCAACAGTAACTCATGGCCTTCAAATACAATTGTTAATGAGTTTAAGCCGCGAAAAGTAATCCGCAAAGAAAACAGTCCTACTTCAAAAAACTACAAAGACTGTCCCTCTACAACCAAAATGTAAGAGGGCTCCGAACAAAAACAAAAACATTTTTTCTAAATTCCCAAGCCTTTTCCCATGACATATTCTCCTTGACTGAAACGTGGCTTAACGCCAGTATACTTGACTCGGAACTCTTTAATCACGAGTTCTCAGTATATAGGAGTGACCGCCATATAAATGACCTAAAAGCGCTTGGTGGAGGTGTTCTTACTGCAGTCCGCAGTCATCTTACCTCTGAGAAAATAGAATTTCCATTCCCTCTTAACATAGAAATAATAATAAGATATCTCATTCCCTCATACCGTCTTTGCACTCTGTATTCTGAGCTATCAAAGGCTTTAGAATATATCTTTGACTTATCTTGTTGTGACAGTACTATCTTGTTGCTGGGTGATTTTAACTTGCCGCACATAGACTGGGTGCCTTCTGAGGGAGAACCTCACTTTATACCATCTGAAGATTCTGCACAACAAGAGCTACTATTACTTGACAAAATTTTATCATTTGACTTACAGCAAATCATAATAATCGAACTCTCGATTTAGTTTTTTCTTCTGACTCTGTTAGTACTGCAGTATTAAAATCTAGTACCAGCATTACTAACATAGACCAATATCATCCTCCATTGGATATTTTATTTGACATAGGCGGACATCTGTACGAAAACGTAGATTCGTACGATCGTTCGTACTCTTTTGAAAGGTTATCCGAAGAAATTATTCTTTCGAATGTAAATATTGAAAGCTTCTCCAATTTAGAAGAAGCTGTTAAAAAATTTTATTTTCTAATAAAAGATTGCATGGATAGAACAATCCCAGTCAAATGTTCAAAAAATGCTCAAACCCAGAATCCTTGGTACACGAAAGAGCTTAAATCTCTTCAAAATAGACGTAACCGGGCTGGAATAATTTTGTAAAAAGCCAGAATCATCACGACTATGATAAATACCTGAATTATTTTAATGAATTCTCTACGATGTCAAGTAGTTTATATAATGGCTATATAGTCAATATGGAGAACGCTCTTAAAAATGACCCTAAACGCTTTTGGGCTTTGTCAATTCGAAGAGAAAAACGGATGGATATCCAGCCAACTTCTCTTATAATAATTCAAAAACATCGGACTCTCTAATTGTATCTAACTTATTCGCAGAGAATTTCAGTAAATCATTTATTGACACCCCTCTTGTCTTAGACGAACATAATTTCAGTTATCTTAATGACTGTCCTCAAGTTAGTTTCAGCAACGTTATATTTGACGAAGAGACACTACTTAAATATATCTCTTTATTAAATAATGACTATTCTGCGGGGCCCGATGGAATCCCACCAGTAGTCGTAAAGCAATGCAAAGATGCTCTTTTGCCATACCTTAAGCAAAGTTCCTTTGCCACTGGAGTATTCCCAACTCAATGGAAAAATGCATTTATAACACCTGTTTTTAAAAATAACGAGCGAGGAGATATCTCTAATTATAGACCTATCTCAAAACTATCTTGCATTCCCAAGTTATTCGAACATATTATTTGTGATAAATTGGTCTTCCTTTGTCGAAACATCATCTGTGATGAACAACATGGCTTTGTTAAACATCGATCCACTGTAACAAATCTATTAACTTTCATGCATCATTGCTCCAATAGTTTGGAAAATAAAAAAAGAAGTCGATTGTTTATACACTGACTTCTCCAAAGCCTTTGACCAGTTATCACATAACATCATAATTTTTAAACTTAAGGCGTATGGATTCCCTCCAGGATTCATAATTTGGGTTAAATCATGGTTGAGAACATACCAAGTAAAATCTAGAGGTTCCAAGTCAAACCCTTTTGTTGCTCAATCTGGAGTACCTCAAGGAAGTCATTTGGGACCAATATTATTTATACTTGCAATTAACGATGTAAAAGCTTGTATTCGAGATAGCAAAATATTGATATATGCAGATGATATGAAAATTTTCAAATGTGTAGAAGATCTAAACGATTCGCTTTCACTACAAACCGATTTAAATAGTTTTACCATACGGTGTCTTAAAAACGGTTTGAATCTGAACCCTACAAAGTGCCAGCATATGTCATTTTCACGAAAACGCGCTCCATGTAATATTAAATATACTCTGTCCGGGCACACTCTCTGTCGTGCAGACAGTTTTAGAGATCTTGGTGTATATTTTGATACCAAAATGGAGTTTAATAAACACATTAACGTTATCGTCAATAAATCCAACTCTATGTTAGGATCTATTAAAAGATGGTCAAAAGAGTTTAATGACCCTTATGTCACTCTTTCGCTCTATAACTGTCTAGTTCGGCCTCACTTGGAGTATGCTTCACAAGTTTGGACACCCTTCGATGTAGTTCATTCAAATAGAATTGAATCAATCCAACGTAGATTCATAAGATTTGCTTTGAGAGGACTTCCATGGGATGATCGTCACGATTTACCTCCATATAGGTGCAGAATTAAACTGCTTCAACTGTTGCTCTTGTCTCAACGTAGACTAACAAATGACATGGTTTTCTTACACCAATTATTATCAGGACAAATTGATGCTCCTGATATTTTAAGTGCTATTGGTTTTAATACTCGGGGAGGTTCCTACAACCTGTGTAGATTCAATATAACGGGTGATTTTTTAGCTGGTTTGGTTTTGGCAACACTGGTTTTGACAGCTGACGTGTGTTTAGTACCTTGTGTCACTGTCAAACAGCTTCAGTTTGGTTTGCAATTTAACCATGGATCGTCTTACAAATGAACAACGCTTGCGAATTATTGAATTTTACTATCAAAATTCGTGCTCGGTTCGAAATGTTCATCGCGCGCTGCTTCCATTTTATGATCGGCATTCTCGACCTTCTAAGCAGTCTATTCGGAAGATTGTGACCAAATTTCGCACCAAATTTACTTTGTTGGACATTAAACCACCAACACGTTTACGTACTGTGCGTAGTGAAGAAAATATTGCGGCCGTATCAGCTAGTGTGACAGAAGACCGCGAAATGTCGATTCGGCGCCGTTCCCAGCAGTTAGGCCTTTGTTACAGCACTACGTGGAAAATTTTGCGGAAGGATTTGGGCGTAAAGCCTTTTAAGATACAGCTGGTGCAAGAACTAAAGCCAGCCGACCTACCACAACGCCGAATTTTTGGTGAATGGGCTCTTGGAAAGCTGGCCGAGGATCCGCTTTTTTATCGAAAAATTGTGTTCAGCGATGAAGCTCATTTTTGGTTGAATGGGTACGTAAATAAGCAAAATTGCCGCATTTGGAGTGAAGATCAGCCAGAAGCATTGCAACAGCTACCAATGCATCCCGAAAAAGCCACTGTTTGGTGCGGTTTATGGGCCGGCGGCATTATTGGGCCATATTTCTTCAAAGATGATGCGAATCGCAGCGTTACTGTCAATGGTGAACGCTACCGAGCGATGATAACAAACTTTTTTTTGCCCGAAATGGAAGTTCTTGACTTGCATGATATGTGGTTTCAACAAGACGGTGCCACATGCCACACAGCACGCGAAACAATGGCGCAATTGCGAGGCGAGTTTGGTGAACAGTTAATTTCACGTTTCGGGCCGGTCAATTGGCCGCCTAGATCGTGCGATTTGACACCATTAGATTATTTTTTGTGGGGGTATGTCAAGGCTAATGTCTATAGGGACAAGCCCGCTTCGATTGACGCACTGGAAGCCAACATCCATGCATTCATTCGTGAGATACCGGCCGATATGTGTGAAAGAGTATGCCAAAATTGGACTCAGCGGATGGGCTACCTGAGACGCAGCCGCGGTCAACATTTGCATGAAATTATCTTTTGTGTTTTTTTTTTTAAAAAAAGTTCTAAACCTCTTAAAAAATCACCCGTTATATACAAGATGGCAGTAATGTCTGCTTTGTAGCAGTTTAGGGCTTCCGCTAGTTATCCGCCTGCATCTCTCCTGTTTAATATTCTCACATCTGGTAGAAGCGATCCTCCGTAATATCTTCAGTTTCGTCCGTCGGAGCGTGAGCTCATTGAAGGCTTATATTGCCGAATTATTGCCTTGATGTCAAATGTTTTAACACATTAGCGAACGCCTTATTGTCTTTAAACATTTGACTTCTTGCCTAAGCCTGGCAATTACAACAAATCCGCATCCGAATACTCGCTGTTTCTGCTCACTATAACACAGTCCATAGTAGATGTCACAGTTTTTCATCCTCTTTTTGCCCGGCCCATCCCATCGTATTTCCTGGATGGCAGTAATGTCTGCTTTGTAGCAGTTAAGGGCTTCCGCTAGTTGTTCGCCTGCATCTCTCCTGTTTATTGTTCTCACATTCCAGGTGCAGATACGTACGTTGTTGTACTTTTTTCGTTTTGCATGGTCGTCAACAATAAGATCAATCCTTTCTTTTTTTTTTTATAATTTGCGCGCACTCAAGGGGTTATGAATACCCTTTATATGTTTTAGCACAGTGCGGGCGTTAAGGAAATTAGGGATAAGAAGAAAGGAGATACCGATGCACATTGGTTTTAAATGTCTGCAAATTATAATGGAAAGGAAAAACAGAGTTTGGTAGAGCATTTCACATTCGTGTTGTTCGGTTTATGTACGAATCTCTGTATTTCAGTGTACGTCCGAAGATAGGCTTGAGGGTAAACTGATTTGCATTCATTGCGTAACGAGTATTGCGGCTGAATTGTTGAATGGGAGGATGCAGCTGGCTATTTCATTTGAACATTGGTTGTTAAAATAGCGATAAAACAAGGTAAGGCAGGAGATGTTTCGACGGTGTTCGAGCGAATCTAAGGAGTTCGCTATTCTTATGTCTCCTATAAGTTTTTTCGCACGCGTTTGAATCCTATCTAGTAGGTGCAATGTTGATTTTGGTGCACCTGACCAGACGTGGGCGTTGAATTCAAGTTTTGGGCGTATAAACGCTTTATATATTGTGGCCAGATCAGAGGGGGTGAAATATTTCTTACATCGATTTAGAAAACCTAGACATTTCGCTGCGTTTTTAGCGACTTCAAATATGTGGTCGTTCCAACGTAAGTCGTTACTAACACACATACCCAGCATGGAAAGCTTTTCGGTTTCTTCGACGTAAGTGCCATTCATGGATAATGGCTCAAGATTTTGATTACGCTTTAATGACAGAAGACAGCATTGTGTTTTGGAAGCATTGAATTCCACTCTATTAGATTTACCCCATTTGATAATGCTGTCAAGGTCGGAATTCAATGAGCTTAACATATTTTGGCGTTTTGAGTCCACGTTCGAAGGTGAGGGACGAGGACCTGTAAACGAATATGAGAAGCTGAGAGTACTGTCATCAGCGAAGGAATGAATTGGATTAGAAGTTGCAGACAGGAGATCATTTATAAAAATGAGAAAGAGAGTCGGAGACAAAACTGAGCCTTGAGGGACACCAGCATTTATTTGGTGAGTTACAGACTTGAAACCATCCAAAACAACTTGAATTGAACGTTTCGAAAGATAATGTCTAATCCATAGAAGAAGTTTTTCGTCGATTCCAAATGCACGCATTTTCGACAAAAGGGCTTGATGCCAAACCCTGTCAAATGCCTTTGAAATATCAAGCGCAACAATCTTGCTTTCACCACCATGGTGGATTGATTGGTTCCACTTTTCGGTGAGATATGTCATCAAATCACCAGTAGACCTGTTGCTGCGGCCCTCTGAGGCCCTTGGTTGCTTATGCAACGTTCTGCACACAGGACCCCATTCCTATTTAAAGACAATGAATTTTGTCATACTTCATTAGGTTTTCATCAGTCTGAGACCTACGTTTTTACGAGCTAATTAAAATGTCGCATAGTTAAAATTCATTGTTTCTCAATGAATTATATATACTTTTTTAAATCCTCATTTCAATGTTTCATTTCCTTCAAATATTCGCCGAATAATATGTAATGAATAATGCAACATGGTACCGCACTCATCTACATATACGTCGCATAAAAGACGCGCATTATCGATCGACCTTATCAACGCTGTCAATGCCTCTGACTGCCAATTGAAGACAATTTTGCGTGAAATTATTAAAATTACCGAATCGAACTACATTACCATATGTCCGTCATTTACCGACTTAATGTTGTATGGCTGCGTGTGTGTTTATTCGCATACATTATTAATTCAAAACGCTAACATTTGGATATATAAATATCGCCAATCGATATGCCATTCATCACAAAGGCCAATTCATTGTGAATGCAACAGAGAAAAAAAAATTAAAAATTATTCATTAATGCTAATTGCTAACAATTAATTCATAAACGAATATCGAACAAGGAGTCTCATAAATATTCCTTACCATGCTCACGGGCCTATTACTATTCCCAAATCTTAACCTATTCACATGATAAACAATAACAAACGTAGATACATTATAATATTCGCATCTATGGAATAAAAAAACAAATAGATACACTTTCTTACCAACATTCTCAATCAGCACAGGATTACCATAATTGATGGCCAACTCAATAACGCGCATGTAATTGTCGTCGCTCTGCTTAATCACTTTTAGATCGTTGTCCTTTTCCATATTTTTTATCCACTTGTTGGCTTGAACTGTTCCGTTATAACGGTCCCACGAGAGGCATTACATGGAATGAGAGGGAGAGAAGCTTTAATAAGTGTAGTGTCTGTCTGTGTGTGTGTGAGGCGGCGTGGGAGGACGGCTAAAAGGACACGTGGTTGACATATAAATTAAGTCGCGAGTATTAAGCGATAAATAAATTAAAATTGAAATGAGGACGGGCCGGCTGCAGGTTTGGGCCTTCGTACTTTTGAGAGGGTGGAATTAATGAATATAGGCACTCGATGCCATGGCTCATTGGATAGAAGCGAAATGTTATAACATCGACACCGCAATGACAATGACAATAAATATTGATTCAGTATTCGCAGAGGAGTGGTTTTCATTATGTCGGTTGAGTGGATTGGATACGGCGCTGTCGAATCTGCGATGCAAATTTGTAGATAGCAACAGATTCATACAACTGTCGAAATATTCAAAACGATGAGGCATACGATTGTGGGGGTAGGTGCATGTCAAAAGGCGAAGAAGGCAGTGGTTTAGTTCTCTAGGTATTGACTAATGTTGGAGTCAAGTTGACATGGTGATTATATCATAAAGGTGCGAGCTTGAAATATTTTAAGACTTGCACCCCTATTGCTAGTTGATGGTTGATAAAAAGTTTCAATCAGTTGATATATTTGTATTTTGTAACTCAGTTGATAAAGGTTATCAGTATTGGCAATTAAATTGATTGGTGTGCATAAAATACCCTTCCTTGACATTTGTGTTGAAAATTGCTTTTGATATTTTTTTTTTGCAAATTTAATACAAATTCTATTTTATTGGTATGAGTTCTGTGGAATTGTGGTTTGACAACAATGAGGAACAGAATAAGATTTTAGAATTAGCAAGAAGAAAGCAACTAAGGAATGCTTAAACCCCTCTAGAATTGGAAGAACACATGTGAGTGTACTATTACCTCAAGACACCTATCTTCGTTCTATTACTATTCAGCTTTATATCAAATGTTTGTTTGTCGAAGGCAGCTTTTACTTATATTTTATCTGAAATAGAAGCCAAGATTAAAACACCAATAGGAATCAGTTCCCAATATTAAAAATATGTGATGCTGAGCACGTTTCTATTAGTTATGAGAGAGACACAACCAGCCTCGGATAATGAAACTCCTCATATGGCAACAAGACCCGGAACGTCAATGGACTACGATATGAAAGTATGCACCTGGAATGCACGAACACTCTAGACCCCGGGTGCTACTTCAATCTGTACTCACGCGGTACAAGGCAGATATAACCGCAATCCAGCAGATATGATGGAGAGGATCAGGTATAATGGAGAGAACAAGTTTCGACATATATTACAGCTACAACAAAAGATTGCATGTATTAGGATGCGGATTCGTCGTGGGAAATCGGCTTCGGACAAAAGTCATTGATTTCAAGCTGATAAGTGATCGCCTTTCTGTGATCCGCATCAAAGCTACGATCCAAACCATAAGTCTAATATGTGCACAAGATGGATCTTCAGATGAAGTAGGAGCCTACGGAGCCTGTCCGGAGTATGATGTAAAGTCGGAAAGGAAAACATTTTTGGCGGTTTAGTTTGTAAGCACAGAATCCAAGAAACGACAACAGACAACGGCTATCGACTAACAAATTTTGCAGCAGCTCGTAATACGGTGATAAGTAGCACTAGCTTCCCAAGGCTAAGGATTCACACAGCAACCGGCGCTCGCCAACCAAATCGACCATGTGCTAATTGATGCAAGGAACGCATCCAACATCCTCGACGTGCACACATTCCGAGGCGCAAACGTCGACTCTAACCATTTTATTATCGCGGCTAAATTCAGAGCTCGACTGTCCAATGAGGAGAAGCTGCGAACTGCCCAGAAGAAGAAATTCTACGTTGGACGCCTTAGCACACCTGGAGTAGCAAGAGCCTAGAGTGACTATGAAACTCTCCTCTGTGCACTCACCGACCACAGACGCCAACAATCAGTGGTGCCAGTATCGCGACATAATCAAGGAGGTAGCCGAAACCACTGTGGGGTACCAGCTACCCCCGAGAAAGAGCCCATGGTATGGTGATGAATGCGTGCACAGGAAAAAGGTGATAGAAGATGCACACAAGAAAGCGCTGCAGCGCAAAACAAGGGCAGCGAGTGAAGAGTATCGAGCCAGGAGAGGGGAGTAAGAAGAGAACCTACGCAGCCTCCCAGCTCAAGGATATCGAAGAGTCTATCGTTACAACATTCGGGGGTTTTAGAAAAAGACCAAGCAACTGGCTACTGGCTACAAAACCGGAACGCAGGCTCTTCGAGACAGCGAAGGAAACCTAGTCACCGAAGCGCAGGGTATAGTAGATGTGTTTAAGCAGCATTCCCAACAGCTGCTTAATGGGCATCATGTAGATAGAGTGCTAGGGCAAGAAAAAAATCCACGTCCAGTCAATGAAGAACTAGGTCCATCACCTAGTAAAGAAGAAGTTGGCCTAGCTATAAAAAAGCTAAAGAACAACAAGGCCGCAGGCTTGGATGGCTTACCAGCGGAGCACGCATCCAGTATTTTGTATGTCCGAATATTCCGAGGAACTATAATCGACTCGGACCAATCCCTTGTTGCTGCCAAAGTAAGGATGCGGATATCCATAACGCCACAAAAAAGCAGAAATACTGTAAAAAAGTTTGATGTCAAAGAGTGCAATCGCAAGAGACCGCCAAGGTCATCGCGCAACACGTATCCCTAAACTTCTCGATTCACAACATACCACCAGCATCTAATGTCGAAGAATAATGGCAACGATGCCAACAAACCATTAGAGGAACTGATGAGCTAGGTTTCTTGCGGCCACCAGCAAGAGTTGTAAAGTACTGCAGTACCAGTCAAGTATCCAGTTCATTGTACTTGTAATTGTACTTGAAAAAAAGTACAATGTACTTGCAAATGTACTCACCAGTATTACAGTACTCAGTAAATGTACTTAGAAGAAAGTACTTGAAAAGAACTTGTACTTTGTGAATTTCAAGTATCCAGTACATTGTACTTTTTTTCAAGTACAAGTACAATGTACTGGGTATATACTTCAAAATTTACAGGTCTGGCTGCAGGTGAAGACCAGAGCTCTCATTGAGTTCTGTAGACAGAGAAGAAGGGAACAACACCGGCTTTTCAGAAAGAAGAAAATAGAAAATAGAGAGAGGTGCCACTCCAGGAACGATCTTCGCAAGTTTTACCAAAGCGTAAAACGTCAAAGCCAAGGTCACAAGGGTCAAACAGAATCCTGTCGAGGTGAACAACGAAATATCGTAGTAGACACACAGTCGATGCTGAGGATATGGAAGAACCACTTCTGCAGACTGTTTAACGGCGAACAACAGTCCGCTGTCAGGCAGAACGAACCACTTAATATTGGCAACGACAGCGAAAACTGTCAACCACACGACCTAAGTGAAGTGAGGATAGCTATATCTTAACTCAAGCTTAATAAGGCCGCCGGAAATGAGCTTTATAAAGCTGGCTGAGATGACTTGGTAAGCAACATCCACCAACTCATAAGCCAAATTTGGTCGGATGAAAGCATCCCTGAAGAATGGAACCTCAGTATCGTTTGCCCGATCCACAAAAAAGGAGACCCTCTGAACTGCGCCAACTACAGAGGCATAAGTCTACTCAACATCGCTTACAAGATCCTATCTGCCGTAATATGTGAACGCTTGAAACAGTTAACCAACAACCTGATCGGCCCTTATCAGTGTGGTTTGAGGCCAGGAAAGTCCACAATCGATCAAATTTTCACACTTCGGCAGATCCTGGAAGTCCAAATCGATACCCACCACCTACTCATCGATTTCAAAGCCGCATATGACAGCATTTATAGAGACGAACTGTACAGAGCCATGTCTAGTTTTGGTATACCGCCCAAACTCGTCCGTTTGTGTAGGATGACGATAGAGAATTCTCGCTGCTCCATCAGGGTCGGAAACGACCTCACCGACACACTCGATACCAAAAAACGATTTAGGCAAGACGATGCGCTGTCATGTGACTTCTTCAATTTGATTCTTGAGAGGATTTTGCAAAACTCACGAGCCAACACCAGAGGCACAATTTTCCAAAAATCGGTGCAACTACTAGCATACGCCGACGATATTGACATCATTGGTACGACTCAACGTGATGTCATAGCCAGGTTTGCTAGTATAGAGAAGGAAGCCGCAAAAATGGGTTTAGCAGTAAATGAGGGTAAGACTAAGTATATGCTGTCGACGAATTGGGCAAAACGTCATCATTGACAGATATAACTTTGAGGTAGTACGGGACTTTGTCTACCTCGGCTCCGCTATTAACTCTGACAACAACATCTCGTCAGAAATCAAACGAAGAATTACTCTTGCCTATCGCTGTTTCTTCGGGCTAAGAAGGCAATTTAGTAGTAAAGCCCTCACTCGAACTACTAAGGGGATCCTATATAATACTCTGATATTCCAGTCCTGCTCTACGGCGCTGAAGCATGGACCGTATCAAAAGCGGATGAAGAAATCCTTGGTCGATTCGAGATAAAAAATCTTCGGAAAATCTTCGGTCCCGTTTGCTTTGAAGGGCTATGGAGACGAAGATTCAACCACGAACTATACGAGCTGTACTGCGACATACCCCTAGTCAAAAAACTCCGCATTGGACGTTTAAGATGGCTAGGACATGTAGAACAAACCAATACTTCGGCTCGCATAGTCTTCGATTACCAGCCAGACGTCGGACGCATGAGGGAAAGACTTCGTCTTAAGTGGCGCGCACAAGAAGAAACCTACCTCAATCATCTTGGAGTGCCCAATTGGAGTCAGTTAACTAAGGGCCGGGCTGATTAGAGAGACATGTTGCTTGTGACCCAGTTTCATCCCGGACTGTATTGCCACTTAAGTAAGTAAGTAAGCAGAAAGGCTATGCCTCCACTCAAATGACTTCTGTAGCAGCTGCATGGACGAAGAGGAAGAATGAACAATACTTCATCTCCTTTGTAACTGCCCGACCATATCAAACAACAGGAAGCTCCATCTTGGAGCTTAATACTTTCAAAATCTCAGCGATTTGACAAAAACGGAAGCGAAAAGTCTTTTCCGTTTCATTAAAAGCTCAGAATGGTTCTCCGGAATGTAAGGAGAATGGACACGATCCACGTGGTATCACTATGGACCAACAAAGCAAAAAAAGGTCTAAGTGTGCTTGCGAACTCGCTGGCAGCCACTCTAACCTAACCTAACCTGCATTTAAAAACAATTTGCATCGGTATCTTCTTTCTTCTTATTCCGAATATCCTTAATGCCCACAGTGCGCTAAAACCTATAAAAGGTATTCATAACCCCGTGAGTGCGCTCAAATTATAAAAAAAATCTGTCAGGAACTTATAATTGGCACGTAACCAACCCGTTTGATGGTTGGGTGTTGTAGAACGAGGGTAGACTCTGATTGGCGTTAACTTGGCAATGCCCAGTGTTGCAACTCTGACTACACATCAAATGTGCTTATCTTTACCTCCAAGTGGTAACCATCGGGTACTGGTCTCATCCAACCGGATTTGAAAAACAGCAACACTATAAACACCCTGGTGAGAATGGCACGGATGAATACCCGGCCGGCTGTCCCAGGCGAACCTAGATGAGCTGCTCTGACATATTCGGACAACAGGTTGTCTAGGAATTTCAAGGGTTAGTCAGGCCCCTTGAACAGAGATGGTGGCGGATGAACCGAAAGGCCAACGGCAGCGCTCAATCCCGTAGTGGATACTGATGGCCCCGTGTCCTAGGGGTATCTAATAAATTGGAACTGGCCCTCCAGGTTGGGGGTTGTGCTTTGGGTTAACTACCCACCCACAGAAAAAAAACATAGTTACGAAGCAACCAATAGCCTCGGAAAGGACTGATTTTATTGTTGACGACCCTGCTAAACGAAAAAAGGACAACGACGTTCGTATCTGCACCTGGAATGTGAGAACATTAAACAGGAGAGGTGCAGGCGAACAACTAGCGGAAGCACTAAACTGCTACAAAGCAGACATTACTGCCATCCAGGAAATACGATGGGATGGGCCGGGCAAAAAGAGGATGAAAAACTGTGACATATACTACGGACCGTGTTATAGTGAGCAGAAACAGCGACTATTCGGATGCGGATTTGTTATAAGTGCCAGACTTAGGCAAGAAGTCTTATGTTTCCAAGACATTAGCGAACGCATAGTAACAATCCGCATCAAGGCCAAATTCGCCAACATAAGCCTTATATGCGCTCACGCTCCGACGGAAGAAAAAGATGATACAACTAAGGATTGCTTCTACGAGCTCCTCGACAAAACCTATGAGCGACTACCGAAGTACGATGTTAAAATCGTGCTGGGAGATTTTAACGCAAAGGTAGGAAGAGAAGACATCTTTAGAAGTATTGTCGGAAAACATAGCCTACACGACAACACGTCTGGTAACGGACTTAGGCTAATTGATTTCGCTACGGAACGAAATGCCACTATAGCCAGCACACGGTTTCCTCACCTCGATATCCATAAGGGGACATGGCGGTCTCCAGATCAACGAACGGTCAACCAAATTGATCACATTGCGATAGATAAGAGGCACGCATCCAGTATTTTGGATGTCCGAACATTCCGAGGAGCTAACATCGACTCGGATCACTACCTTGTAGCAGCCAAGGTAAGAATGCGGATATCCACCACGCCACAACAATCCAGAAATACTGTGAAAAAATTTAATGTCGGAAGACTGCAATCGCAAGAGACCGCCAAGACCTTCGCACAACGCGTATCCCTTAACCTCTCGATTAACACCATACCACCAGCATCGAATGTCGAAGAGCAATGGCAACGATGCCAACAGGCCATTAGATCAGCCGCAACTGATGTGCTAGGTTTCTCGCGCCCACCAGCGAGAAACCCCTGGTTTGATGAGGAATGCCGACAGATGCTCGCAGCCAAGAACGAGGCCTACAAGGCTAAGCTGCAGGTGAAGACGAGAGCTGCCATTGAGCTCTATAGGCAAAGAAGAAGGGAAGAACATCGGCTTTTCAGCAAGAAGAAAAAAGAGCAAGAAAAGCGCGCGATCGAGGATATAGAGAGGTGCCACTCCAGGAACGATGTTCGCAAGTTTTACCAAAGTGTAAAACGTCAAAGCCAAGGATACAAGGCTCGAACAGAATCCTGTCGAGATGAACAAGGAAATATTGTAGTTGAGACACAGTCGATGCTGAGGATATGGAAGAACCACTTCTGCAGACTGTTAAACGGCGATGACGAACAACATTCCGCTGTCAGGCAGAACGAACCATTCAATATTGGCAACGACAGCGAAGACTGCCAACCACCCGACCTGAGTGAAGTGAGGATAGCAATATCTAAACTCAAGCTTAATAAGGCTGCCGGAAATGACGGCCTTCCCGCTGAGCTCTATAAGGCCGGCGGAGATGACTTGGTAAGTAACATCCACCAACTCATAAGCCAAATCTGGTCGGATGAAAATATGCCTGAAGAATGGAACCTCAGCATCGTTTGCCCGATCCACAAAAAAGGAGACCCTCTGAACTGCGCCAACTACAGAGGCATAAGTCTCCTCAACATCGCCTACAAGATCCTATCTGCCGTAATATGTGAACGCCTGAAACCGTTTACCAACAACCTGATTGGCCCTTATCAGTGTGGTTTTAGGCCAGGAAAGTCCACAACCGATCAAATTTTCACACTTCGGCAGATCCTGGAAAAAACTCAAGAAGTCCAAATCGATACCCACCACCTATTCATCGATTTCAAAGCCGCATATGACAGCATTTATAGAGACGAACTGTATAGAGCCATGTCTAGTTTTGGTATACCGCCCAAACTCGTCCGTTTGTGTAGGATGACGATGGAGAATTCTCGCTGCTCCATCAGGGTCGGAAACGACCTCACCGACACATTCGATACCAAAAAAGGATTTAGGCAAGGCGATGCGCTGTCATGTGACTTCTTTAATCTGATTCTTGAGAGAATTGTGCAAAACTCCAAAGCCAACACCAGAGGCACAATTTTCCAAAAGTCGGTGCAACTATTAGCATACGCTGACGATATTGACATCATTGGCAGGACTCAACGTGATGTCATAGCCACGTTTGCTAGTATAGAGAAGGAAGCGGCGAAAATGGGTTTAGCAGTAAATGAGGGTAAGACTAAGTATATGCTGTCATCACGAAAGGACTCACAACATCGACGAATTGGACAGAACGTCACCATTGACAGATATAACTTTGAGGTAGTACGGGACTTTGTCTACCTCGGCTCCGCTATTAGCTCTGACAACAACATCTCGTCAGAAATTAAACGAAGAATTACTCTTGCCAACCGCTGTTTCTTCGGGCTAAGAAGGCAATTTAGTAGTAAAGCCCTCACTCGAACTACTAAGGAAACCCTATATAAGACCCTGATCATCCCAGTCCTGCTCTACGGCGCTGAAGCATGGACTGTATCAAAAGCGGATGAAGAAATCCTTGGTAGATTCGAGAGGAAAATTCTTCGAAAAATCTTCGGTCCCGTTTGCGTTGACGGGCTATGGAGACGAAGATTCAACCAAGAACTATACGAGCTGTACAGCGACATGCCCCTGGTCAAAAAACTCCGCATTGGACGTTTAAGATGGCTAGGACATGTAGAACGAATGGACACCAATACTCCGGCTCGCAGAGTCTTCGATTCCCAGCCAGACGTCGGACGCAGTAGAGGAAGACCTCGCCTTAAGTGGCGCGCACAAGTGGAAACCGACCTCAACCAACTTGGAGTGCGCAACTGGAGGCAGTTAGCTAAGGACCGGGCTAATTGGAGAGGCATGTTGGTTGAGGCCCAGGTTCATTCCGGACTGTAGCGCCACTTAAGTAAGTAAGTAACCAACCCGTTCAATAAATAGATGCACCACTTAATTAATTCCACAACATCTAAAGTCCTCCGAATCTTTATTACTTAAAATTGAAAAAAAAATCTAAACTTACCTTGAGGATCAATCATCAGTGGATATCGATTCGCATTCGCAACTATAATCGCGTTTTCCACGGAGAAATTATCCGATTGTAGGCCAGCCAATGACCACGCACGAATCTGCATAGGATCACCAAGGGTAGCTGCCAGCGAGAACTTCTCTGTGCATGGGATGTTCTTGCTAATGCACAACGCATTCCAATCGGAAAGTATCCTTACACGGTACTGTGAATGAGAATGAAATTATTGCACACAGTTAGACACACATACACAGATTGTAAGTTTTTTTGTTCTATCTAATTATTCTGCTAGGATATGTTGGGGTGATCATAGCCAGAGCAAGCTTTGCCCCAGTATCTATATAGGTCTTCTTTCTTCCGCAAGGATAATAATGGCGATGGTCATGATGATGAATGTTGCCTTCCAACAAACTAATTGGATAATTTGCAGAACGTTTGCTTTTCTTTGGTAAATGTTTGCCTGAATCTGAGCCTCGCGACTAGCACTCCTGTGAATTGTTTGTATTGTTGTCGTTGCGTCCTTGTGCGGAATTAATTTACTCTTTGGGTAAAATTATGTTAGACCTAGTGGATGTAGGTTGAATGTATGTGTGTGTGGGCGAGCTTCGCCTGTTAAAGTATTGGCTATGAACATTGAGATTTATCGGATAATTAGAGCGAGGGGAGTTTTTTTTTTTTTGCATATCCTTTGTGTAGCTACCATATGGAGCGTACGTTAATATTTCAGCGAGAATCCTTTTTGAAATCACATATGCAAAACGCACATATTGCCATTGCAAAGTAGAGAATTGAGATAATTAGCGCGTAGAGGTAGATTAATTAGAATAGTTTTTCATTCTCCTCTGGAGGATATTTTTTTCCCCGACATGAACATTGGTCAACCACTGCATGCATTATTCAAATAGCGGTATACATATTATGTTTCTTTAGAAAGATGTGAGTATATGAATTGAATAAATTTTTATATATATTTTTTTTAAATTAAAATCAACACTTCAGCTCGCAAACAGTTATTTGAATGTTCAACAACAATATCTGTTCGTAACTTCATATTTAATTAAGAGCTGTTTTATGACATTTATCTGAATCGATACTTTGAGAAAAAAATTCCGTAAATTTAATAAATTTCCATACAATATTTAAAATATTTAGTAATGCAACTGATACAATATTTACATGGAAAAAATACACATAAATATAATAAAAATGTGTATACAATTTTTTTTTAAATGCCAACCAACGTCCTTAGCAACACCTGTAGCAATATGAATTTTTTTAGAATAAGTTTCCATAATTAAATATTTGTGTTATGCATGTCGAATTAAATGAATATCATCGACAGGAAATTTTAAATTTGTGAAAATATATTCGTGGTTAATGGTTGTTTAATCTAGAGGAATGGCCAAAGGTTATAAAAAATTCAAAAACAAACAAAAAAAAAAATTTTTTTGAACGCTATGGCGAGTATTTTTATTTTTTGTTTGTTAATTGTCTGTCAGTGTAATGTAGTGCAAGTTTGATAAAAACTAAATGAAATTCAGGATATGGGACGGAAAATGCTGAGCCAAATGGTTGCTATTGTTCTTGATAAAAGAGAGGTGGGTGCCGGACTCGGTGGTACGTCTTTACCATAGGACGCTAGACTTAAAGTTGCTTTTGTATACTCCATATTTTATATCAGGGGTCAAATACAGGGTGGCGCACGAATCGTGCTACAAAAATAAAACGTAATAACTTTTTTTCTGTGTGAGTAATCGGCTTATTTTTTTTTATTTTGTAGGTTACTATTTAGATTTATAAAAATGGATGCTTGGGATACGGAGAAAAGAATTTGGATAATGCAACGGTACCATGCTTTGCAGTCCGTCATTTCCGTCCAAAGGGAATTTAGGCGGGAGTTTGGCGGTAATCCCCCGAGTAGATGGACCATTATGAGGTTTTTAAACATGTTTGCCGAATCAGGAAGCATCGCACGAAGGCCGTACCATCGAGATGCCAATGTTCGGGTTCAGGATACAATCGCAGCAGTAGCATCTGCAATACAGGCCAATCCGAGCGTTTCGACCCGAAACTTATCGGGGCAAATCGGAGTTAGTAGACGGTCATTACAACGGATACTTCATGACGATTTAAACTTGTTTCCGTACAAAGTCCAAATTACTAGCAAGTTAAACCCTCAGGATTTGCCTGTTCGCCTGGAATTTTGTCAAAAAATGATATCAATGGCCGAAGAAGACAACACATTGATCAATTGTTTGTTCATGTCTGATGAGGCCCATTTTGATCTTAACGGCAATGTAAACAAGCAAAATTGCCGTATATGGAAAGAGTCTAATCCAGAAATGCTCCATGAGACGGAACTGCACCCAGAACGAGTCACTGTGTGGTGCGCAGTTTCATCAAGGTGTATTGTCGGGCCGTACTTCTTTGAAGAAAACGGTGTAACCGTTACTGTCAATGGGGACCGTTATTTAAAGATGTTGAAGGAGTTTTTTTACCCAGAACTGCGTCGAAGACGTATACCATTCAACAGCGTTTGGTTTCAGCAAGATGGAGCAACTGCACATATAGCCAGACCAGTTATGGCGGAGCTAAACAAAAAATTCGCAAACAAATTAATTTCTAGGAACTCCACTCTTCGCTGGCCCCCAAGGTCACCTGACCTGACTGCACCAGACTCCTTTTTATGGGGTTATGTCAAGCAAGAGGTGTATAAAACGAAGCCCAGGAATTTAACTGAATTAAAGCAGTCCATAACGACAATAATTGAGGCGATCCCAACTTCAACTCTTCAGGCCGCAATGAATAATTTTTTGATCAGGTGCCGCATATGCGTGGGAGAGCGTGGAGGTCATTTGCGATCTATAATCTTTAAAAACAACTAACTATTTATAATAAAATTTAATTTTCTAACCAATAAAAAAAAATAAATGAAATACATCGATTAAAAAAAAAGTTATTTGAATTTCTTATTGTAGCACAATTGGTGCGCCACCCTGTATATAGGTATGTACCGGGTGGTTAAATTTTAAGGGCCGATGTTGAATGTCAACCACACCTAAACGTCAAGTTTTTTCCTGCATTTCATTTGACATCTCTCAATTTCAGACTAACTCAATTTGAACCATGGAAAGATACACAATCGAGCAACGCGTTAAAGATATTCGGGCTTATTATGAAAACGGGCGTTCAAATCAAAATGCAAACCGTACACTTCGTGATTTTTTCGGTAAATTTAATCGTCCAAAGTGAGTACAATCGGAAAAATCGTGCAAACATTTGAGCAAACCGGGTCTGTAGGAGTTGTGAAAACACAAGTGCATGCTCGTACAGCTCGTACTGCAGAAAATATTGCTGCTGTTCGCGATAGTGTGGCTAAAGAGCCGTCCACCTCAACTCGTCGTCGTGCCCAACAATTGCACCTCTAACGCTCATCGCTGATGAACATTATGCATAAAGACTTGCATTTACTCGCTTACAAGGTGCAATTGACTCAAGAACTAAAGCCTCTTGACCATTTTAAGCGTCGCATCGTCAAAGGTCAGAATGGTGGCAAGAAATGGCAACAGTGGATGATCAATTTTCGAAGAAAATCGCGGCCACCAGCAAGAAACCCTCGGTTTGATGAGGAATTCCGACAGATGCTCGCAGCCAAGAACGAGGCCTTCAAGGCTAAGCTGCAAGTGAAGACGAGAGCTTCCATTGAGTTCTATAGCCAAAGAATAAGGGAAGTACACCGGCTTTTCAGAAAGAAGAAAACAGAGCAAGAAAAGCGCGCGATCGAGGATATAGAGAGATGCCACTCCAAGAACGATGTTCGCAAGTTTTACCAATGTGTAAAACGTCACAGCCAAGGATACAAGGCCCGAAAAGAATCCTGTCGAAATGAACAAGGAAATATCGTAGTTGAGACACAGTCAATGCTGAGAAATCGAAGAACCACTTCTGCAGACTGTTAAACGGCGATGACGAACAACATTCCGCTATCAGGCAGAACGTACCATTTAATATTGGCATCGTTAGCGAAAACTGCCAACCATCCGTCCTAAGTGAAGTGAGGATAGCAATATCTAAACTCAAACTTAAGGCCGCCAGAAATGACGGCCTTCCTGCTGAGCTTTATAAAGCTGACGGAGATGACTTGGTAAGTAACAACCACCAACGCATAAGCCAAATCTGGTCGGATGAAAGCATGCCTGAAGAATGGAACCTCAGTATCGTTGGCCCGATCCACAAAAAAGGAGACCCTCTGAACTGCGTCAACTACAGAGGCATAAGTCTCCTCAACATCGCCTACAAGATCCTATATGCCGTAATAATATGTGAACGCCTGAAATCGTTTACCAACAACCTGATCGCCCCTTATCAGTGTGGTTTGAGGCCAGGAAAGTCCTCAATCGATCAAATTTTCACACTTCGGCAGATCCTGGAAAAAACCCAAGAAGTCCAAATCGATACGCACCACCTATTTATCGATTTCAAAGCTGCATACGACAGCATTTATATAGAGACTACCTATACAGAGCCATGTCTAGTTTTGGTATACCGCCCAAACTCGTCCATTTGTGTAGGATGACGATGGAGAATTCTCGCTGCACCATCAGGGTCGAAAACTACCTCACTGACACATTCGATACCAAAAAACGATTTAGGCAAGGCTTTGCGCTGTCATGTGACTTCTTTAATCTGATTCTTGAGAGGATTGTGCAAAACTCCCGAGCCAACACCAGAGGCACAATTTTCCAAAAATCGGTGCAACTACTAGCATATGCCGACGATATTGACATCATTGGTAGGACTCAACGTGATGCCATAGCCACGTTTGCTAGTATAGAGAAGGAAGCGGAAAAATGGTTTAAGCAGTAAATGAGGGTAAGACTAAGTATATGCTGTCAATACGAAAGGACACACAACATCGTCGAATTGGACAGAACGTCACCATTGACAGATATAACTTTGAGGTAGTACGGGACTTTGTCTACCTCGGCTCCGCTATTAACTCTGACAACAACATCTCGTCAGAAATCAAACGAAGAATTACTCTTGCCAATCGCTGTTTCTTCGGGCTAAGAAGGCAATTTAGTAGTAAAGCCCTCACTCGAACTACTGAGGAGATCCTATATAAGACCCTGATCATCCCAGTCCTGCTCTACGGCGCTGAAGCATGAACCGTATCAAAAGCGGATGAAGAAATCCTTGGTCGATTCGAGAGCAAAATTCTTCGAAAAATCTTCGGTCCCGTTTGCGTTGACGGGCTATGGAGACGAAGATTCAGCCACGAACTATACGACCTGTACAGCGACATACCCCTAGTTAAAAAAAAACTCCGCATTGGACGTTTAAGATGGCTAGGACATGTAGAACAAACCAATACTCCGGCTCGCATAGTCTTCGATTACCAGCCAGACGTCGGACGCATGAGGGAAAGACTTCGTCTTAAGTGGCGCGCACAAGTAGAAACCGACCTCAAAAAACTTGGGGTGCTCAACTGGAGGCAAATAGCTAAGGACCGGACTAATTGAAGAGGCATGTTGGTTGAGGCCCAGGTTCATCCCGGACTGTAGCGCCACTTAGGAAAGAGAAGAGAAGAGAGAGAATTGGAAGTTATGGATGTGGACGATATATGGATTCAACAGGACGGTAACACTTCTCACACAGCTAACGAAACAATGCCAACGTGGTGGCGATCCCAACTTACAATTTCGCTTCGATAAAGCACTATCGAAGCTATTTCCTCTTCAGCAATATTACTTGTAGGAAGTCTTATGGAAAGACATTTGGCGCACTTTTATGAAGCTATTTACTTCTATAAGACTTCTTTAAATACTTCTAATAAGCCTAACAGAAAAGAACTTTGTTTGCTTATAAAAGTCCTTACAGAAGCAAATTATTGGCTTAGCTATCCGAAAATATTTGCAAATCTTCTCAAATTTGTTATTATTTTATTTTTATATTTTCTTATATTATTTACTTTAATTTATTTCCATTTCTTATACTCATTAAAATCCAATTCGTTATTATGAAAGTATGAAATTCAATGCAATTAGTTTTATAAAAAACTCGTATCTTACTGGGATTCGAACTCGCGTTCTCCCGCACGTTAGTCCAACACGCTATCCACTAGGCTGTACTCTGGAAAGTGAAAGAAGAGTAAGTACAACAAAGTTATTGAATTGTGTTAACTCATTCTCCGATAGGTTCCCGATCTTTTCACCTTTTTTTCCTATCTTTCAACCTTGTCCCGATCTTTTCACTTTTTTCCTGATCCTTTAACCTTTTAAGCCCTCATTCGTAAGCTCTAATATGCTAATCTTCGGATTAACTTCGTGCGAAGTTCTACCGAAACATATTAACGTATGGGACATGTAGACACATCTCCGGAAGCTTAAAAACAGCCTTACAGAAGTTAAAACAAATACAAATCGGTTATGCTTGTGAATCTTCCTGTATAATGATTTAAACAAGCTTTTACCCAAACAATTGACTGCAAAAATGCGCAACCTCCGCGCACAAGTACTATATAAGGCCTATAGAAATAATTGCCTGTGGAAATTAAATTTTTGTGCCTTATAGAAGAATAATTGTTAGTTGGGATGTCAATTGGCCATCAAGATCAGGTGATTTGACACCTTTGGACTTCTCTCTTTTGGGTTATTTGAAAGAAAAGGTGTACGTCGATATGCCAACAACAATTCAAGAGCTAAAGGATGAGATAACTCTGCACATTAACGGCATATCACCTCAATTAGGCCTCAGCTTCATCGAAAATTAAGACCATCGGATGGAGATGTGCCGCCGAGTTCGCGGAGGCCATTTGGCCGATATTTTGTTTCATACATAACTGCACCATACCAATATTATTATAATAAAAATGAGTGACAGTAATTTCCTAAATAATTTGTGTTTTATTCAAAATCAACATCGGCCCTTAAAATTTAACAACCCTTGATTTCATGGGTGATCAAATGGTAGGCAATGGGATTATGGGATGCCTACCAACTCCGATTCAAAGCCTTCCGTGGCGACCGCTGACTATGCCTAGTACCGTAGGTACGGTCCCAACCCCTATTTGTGTGGTCTTGGCGGCAGCAGATCAGAGAGGGGGACAGACGTGGATTTCCACTAATGCACATATTTCCTTCCAGGCGACAGCGGAATAACTCCCAAGATGGAGTCAACGGTGGCGTCTACAGTCCGAGTTAGGATGGACAAAGTGAATACCTCGATGAGCTGCTTCGACATGTACGGGCAATAGGAATTATGAATCTCAAAGTAATGGCAGCGTTCAATCCCGTAGTGGATACTGATGACTTCGAGTACTAGTGGTATCGAATAAATGGGAACTGACCAGGTTCGAGTTAGTGCCTCATTGTTACGAAGCAACCAAGAGCCTGGGGAAGGACTTATTTTACTGTTGACTGCTAAACCAAAAAAGGACAACGACGTTCGTATGGACACTAATAATGTGAGAACGTTAAACAGAAGAGTTGCAGAAAAAAAACGAGTGGAAGCCCTAATCTGCTACAAAGTAGCATTACTGTCATGCAGGAAATACGATGAGATGGAACGTGCAAAGAGAGGATGAAAAACTGTGACATCAAACTGTGAAAACAAAGCACACAGGCTCTTTAGAAAAACAAAGAGAAAAGAGCAAGAAAAGCGCGCTATCGATTTTTATATATCCAGGAAAGATGCTCCCAAGTTTTACCAAAGTGTAAAGTTTTACCAAAGTGTCAAACGTCAAATTCAGGGAAACAAAGTGCAAACAGAATCATGCCGATTCTGTTTGAAAAATTCAGAGAGGCTGGATCAATTAGTGATCTAAGACACTCTGGGTGTCCTGTCGTCGTTGAACAGAAAACATCGAAACAGTTCGCGAGAGTATTGCTGACAGTCCAGGAACATCAATTCGGCACTGTTGTCAAAAATTGGGCATTTCAAGAATCTCTCTACGGCGAAAGACTTGGAACTTCATGCTTACAAAGTTTAATTGACTCAAGAACTGAAGACTACTGACAATGCAGCTAGGAGAGAATGGATTTTAGATGCTGATTTTTCGAACAAAATCATCTTCAGTGATGAAGCTCATTTTCATCTTGATGGCTTCGTTAGTCGTCAAAATTGTCGCATTTGGGGTTCAGAAAACCCACAAGTAATTGTTGAGAAACAAATGCACCCACAACGTGTGACTGTTTAGTTCGGTTTTTGCGCGAGGCATTATCGGACCATTCTTTTTCGAAGATGCGGCTGCGTTCAGGCAGTAACAATTAACGGCGTTCGTAACATGATGTCAACAAGTCGGTGCCACATGCCATACAGCCAGAGAAACCATTCAATACCAGCAAGAGTCATTTGCTAATCGTGTAATCGGCCGTTTTTGCGATCAGATTGGCCATCCAGATCTTGCGATTTAATGCCATTGGACTTTTTGCTTTTGGAGGTTTAGAAAGTCAATGGTCTATGCAAACAATCTCACGACCTCCAACACCGTAAACATTGACCTGACTCCATATTTCGCAATTAGCCATCAGCCGGTGTTCCCTAAGGCGAATGTTGGTCAAAGACTTGCGCATGTTCCCGTACAAAGTCCAGTCCGTGCATCAGCTGCTGCCTGTCGACCGCCAAACGTGTAACCTACGCCTAAGCCATCCTTAATATCGAGGACGAAGTGGAAGATTTTTCGACCAAAATCATAATGAGTGATGAGGCTCATTTCCACCTCAGCGGGTACGTGAACAAGCAAACCTATCGCTTCTGGGGCACCGAAAATCCACGAGTAATGCACGAGGAGCCATTACACCCGATCAAAGTTACTGCATGGTGCGCTGTTCACGCTGGAGGAGTCATCGGGCCTTTTTTTTCGAGAACGCCGCTGGTCAAATGACAACAGTGGACGGTGTGCGCTATAAGGCCATGTTAACCAAGTTTTTTCTTCCGCAATTGGAAGAATTAGCACTGGAGGAAATGTGGTTCCAACAGGATGGAGCAAGGGCACACATTGTCTGATTCGACAGATAATTAGTTTTATCCTTCCGCTGAACGAATATGGTTGTGTATACGCTTGAACAACGCTGGGAAATATTGCGACATTACTTTGAAAATCATGGTAATGTTGCAGAATGTGTGCGAAAATTGCGTAGGGATTTTGGAAGAAGAGAAGCACCGTCAGCTCCGTATGTTCGTTATCTTGTGAAAAAAGTGAAAGAAACTGGCATTCTAATCGATAAACCAAAGCGTGAAAAGCCAAAAACAGTGCGTACACCCGAGAATATTGCTGCTGTGGCAGAAAGTGTGCGTGAAGCGCCATCGACATCAATTCACCATCGTTCTCAACAATTGAACATTTCGGAGACATCATTGAGACGAATTTTGCATAAAGACCTTGGTATGACGCCATAAAAAGTCCAATTGGTTCAGGAGTTGAAGCCAACTGACCATCCAATGCGTTTTCACTTCGGTAATTGGGCCTGCGATCGACTTAGAGATGATGCCGATTTTGACAAAAAAAATCATCTTTTTAGATGAAGCTCATTTTGATCTTGGCGGGTATGTAAACAAGCAAAATTGTCGCATTTGGGGCACTGAAAACCCGCACGCATATATTGAAAAGCCGATACACCCAAAACGAGTCACGAGTTTGGTGCGGATTTTGGTCCAGAGGCATAATTGGGCAATTTTTCTTCGAAAATGAGCCAGGAGTGGCCGTTACAGTCAATGGCGATCGTTATCGGGCCATGTTGAATGAATTTTTGTTCACAAAAATTGAAGAGGAGGATATTGGCAACATTTGGTTTCAACAGGACGGCGATACGTGCCACACAGCCGAAGCTACACTCGATGTTTTGCGCCCTGTTTTTGGAGATCGCATTATCAGCCGCAGAGCTGATGTCGTTTGGCCACCTCGGAGCTGCGATTTGACACCGTTGGACTATTATTTGTGGGGTGCCGTAAAAGATAAGTGACGCTTTAAAGGACAATATTCGTGAAGCCATTGGTGAAATACAGCTGCACACAACCGATAATGTGCTTAAAAATTGGACCGATCGTGTAGGCTACTTCATGGCCAGCCGAGGCAGCCATTTGGATGAAATTATTTTCCATTATTAGCCGGAAAAATCTTTCTTTCAAATAAAAGAAGAAATTTGAGAAAATATTCAGTAGTTTTTTTTTATAGCATTTTCAAAAAAAAAAAAGTTATTTGGCGGACCCTTTATTTGCCCACAAAGCCGTGGCAGCCATTTATATGATGTGCTACTCCATACATAGCTCCAATCTGAATACTCTATGAATCAATAACAAATGTAAGCTTCCTAATCGGAATTTTTTATCAAAATTACATTTTCCGTGACTTGTGTTATACCATTTATAAAGTCTTGGCGACAACAATGAGAGGGGGAAGAAGAAGATACCTATTGCTTATGGCTGATGGCAGCGGAAGAATTCCCTAGATGTAAACAACGGTCGCGTTTATACACCCTTTTTTAACAAAATTCCATCTTTTCTTCGTGTCTATGGTACCTATACTCATCAAACGTAAAACAGAGTTCTTTGCGATTCTTTCTCTCTCACAAAAGCGCTATCTCTTCCATTCAAATTTGAGTCAATCTTGTAAGACAACAATAACTAACTGGTAAAATAAATATTTTTTATATTTTTATTTGAATTTAACTTAATAATTAACTACAAACAAATATTTTGAAAGACAATTTAAACTTTCACATTTTTTTTATCTTTTATTGATTTGACAGTGATGTTGTCGCGAAGTACTCTATGGCAAATGAAATGTCATGAGTCAAATGGTTTGGGAACACAGAGATATACAATATGGATATGTAATGTATCCAGACACTAATGGATTTTCGGTGAAATCTACCTTTCTCATTTCGGATCTAGCATTTCATTGAACATGATTTTCATTCCCATGAACTTGTAGCCGTACGCAATTGGGGATTTAATACTCGAAAACTCAAATATTCTGAGTACCAATTGAACTACAAAAACGCTTCTGAAAATGTATTCATGAGCTGTCAAACATTTGTAATATAGGAATGTACTGAGTTAAATTTTTCTTCTCAGAATTGTTGTCAGAATAATATTTTTCGCTGCCAATGACTTCGTTTAATCTCGGGTCTATGAAATATAAGCCACCAACAATGGACGACCTTGATGACATTTTTGAACATATTGAGACCAAATGATGAGCCAGATCATCAATTTGTAAAAACATTCCGCAATTTGAAAACGCGTCATATTAAACCCACATTACCACCGTCATAACATCCATCTCCATCACATATCGACAGCGATTGGATTTGTCATGATATCATGACATTTCACTGTCACATAAATGATTGGATCCCCCTTTGCTCCACTGAAGTCAATAAACATTTAAAAAAAATCGATTTAAAGGCTTCCTCCATCTCTTCATCAGAACATTCCCAGATTTATGTTTCATCAGAAATCGAAATTAATTTCCACTCGATTGACGAAAAAAAAAAATTGAACTGTCATCGGCGAATAACTTTGCTCCAACAACATACAATTCACGCTTGAGAGCCAACGTTCCATACGTAGCGACCACTCAAAGCTTGCATCCTCGACTCGACAAAAACGCTTCACAAAAATCCAATCAATTTCACGAATTGCATTTGCTCACCTCTGTTGGAAAAAATCCCAAATACGCAATGCAGCCAGCGGCTAGAAGCACATCACCGACAATATTGAGAATTGATTCATGCAAACGATTTGCCGTTTCCGACCAGCGGGTCTTCTCACCACCCAATCCGCCCAATAGCTTTTCCGCTCTACAAAAAAAAAAAAAAAGACAGAAAATTTTATTTCAAAATGAAAACTCCATCTGTGCGTGAAAATGCCAATAAATTGACCAGAACACACAGACAGACAGCAATTCGAAGGTGCTTACCTATTCAAGCGCTTTTCACAATTATCGATGTCGTCTTCGAGGCGTTTTTTCTCACGGGACTTTTCCGCAAAGTAGTCGTTTAGCTTTTGCAATTTATCCAGAATCTCCTGGAGTTCGGCTCGTTTGGCGTTGAGTTTCTCCATTTGAGAGCTCAACTCCTCTTCGGCCTCGGCTAATGCGAGTTTCTTTGGGGCGACGATTTTTGCCACCTTATCGTAGACACCCATGGCACGCACCCAATGGCATAGACCTTCGCAGGCTGTTGATGCTGATTTGATTTTCTCGGGTATAAAGTCACGATCTGAAATGTATCTAATGCAAAAGATAGACGGTTTGGTAAACCTTTCTGTCCAAAGATACTTGTGAAGCTGAAATCAATTCCGCTAAGGCATATGATTGGATGTTGTAGATCGAGGGCAAACTCTGATTGGCGTTAAGTTGTTGATGCCTAGTTATTGTAACTTAAACTGCACATCAATTCTGCTTATTTTAAGTCCAAGTGATAACCATCGGATACTGGTCTCATCCTATTGGATTTGACTTGCTGAACTTATAAGTGCGAGTGTTGATAACAAGACGAAAAACAGCAACACTTTAAACCAGCTGGTTAGAATGACTGGCTACAAAGCAGACATTACTGCCATCTAGGAAATACGATAGGATGGGTCGGACCGTTTTATAGTGAGCAGAAAAATCGACTATCGGATATGGATTTGCTTTAAGTGACAAACTTAGGCAAGAAGTTATATGCTCTGAAGACGTTAAAGAACGGTAGCAACAATACGTTTCAAGACCAAATTCGCGAACATTAGCTTTATATTCAATCAAGCTAGGACGGAGGAAAAGGGTGATATTGCGAAAGAATGTTTCTAAGAGCTCCTGGACAAACTTATGAGCAGCTACCGAAGTACGATGTTAAAATCGTGCTGGGAGATTTTTACCCAAAGATAGGAAAAGCAGTATCGTCAAAAAAACACAGCCCAAATGCCACTATAGGCAGAACACGGTTTCCTCACCTCGATATCCATAAGGAGATATGGCGGTTTCATAATTAGTCAGTCAAATTCGTCACATTGCGATAGACATGAGGTACGCATCCCGTATTTTGGATGCCCGAACATTTCGAGGGGCTAACATCGACTTGGACCACAACCTTGTTGCAGACAAGGTAAAAATGAGGAGATTCACTACGCCACAAAAAATCAGAAATACTGTGAAAAAATTGAGTGTCGAGAGACTGCAATTGTAGGAAACCACCAAGGACAGAACGCCTATCCCTTAACCTCTCGATTAGTAGCATATACCACCAGTATATAATATCGAAGAAAAATGTCAACTATGCCAACAAGCCATTAGATCAGCCGCAATTTATGTGCTAAGTTTTTCGCACCGACCAGAAAGAAACCCTTGGATTGATGACGAATGCCGACATATGCTCGCAGCCAAGATTGACGCCTATAAGATTAAGCTGCAGGTGAAGAAAAGAACTGCCATTGAAATCTATACGCAAGTTGGGGGGAAGAACACCGGTATTTCAGAAAAAAGTGAAAAGATCAAGAAAAAAACGTTATCGAGGATACAGAGAGGTTCCACTCCAGGAAAGATGTTTGCAAGTTCTACCAAAGAGCAAAACGCCAAAGCAAGGGAACAAAATCCTGTCGGGATGAACTAGGAAATATCATTGCTGAGATATAGTCGATGCTGAGGATATGGAAGAACCACATCTGCAGACTTTTAAACGGTGATGGCGAACAATATCCCGCCATCAAGCAGAACGAACCATTAAATATTGGCGATGACAGCGAAAGCTACCAACCACCTGACCGAAGTGAATTGAAGATAGCAATAACCAAACTTTAGGTTAAGAAGGCTGCCGAAAATGAGGTAAGCAGCATTCACCAACCTATAAGCAAAATTTTGACTGATGAAAGTAGCCTGAAGAATGCAATCTAAGCATCGTTTACCGGATTCACAAAAAGGAGATCTGAACTGTGCCAATTATAGATGCATAAGTATCCCCAACATCGCCACACGATCCTATCTGCCGTAATTTGTGAACGCCTGAAACCATTTACAAAGCCTGATCGCCCCTTATCAATGTGGTTAAAGGCTAGAAAAGGTCAAAACTGATACAATCTTCATACTTCGGCAGATCCTGAAAAAAAAAAAACAAAAGAAGTCCAAATCGATACTGAAAACATTTATAGATACGAACTTAACAGGGTCATGTCTATTTTGCTATACCGCTCAAAGTAGTCCGTCTGTACAGGGTGATGATGGAGAATTGATGGAAAAAGGAAGAATCACTCTTGTCACCGCTGCTTCTTTAGGCTACGAAGCCACTTTAGCAGTAAAGCCCTCACTCGCAATACTAAGGACATTTTTTATAAGACCCTGATCATCCCAGTCATGATCTACGGCGCTGAAGCGTGGACCGTGTCCAAAATTTGATGAAGAAATCTTTGGTCGTTTTGAGTGAAAAAGTTAGGGAAGATTCGAAGAAGACCTGAGCAACGGCACTAAGCGTTTAAGATGACTAGGACATGTAGAGAGAATGGACAACAATACTTGTAGAGTCTTCGATTCCTAGCCAGACGTCGTCGGACGCAGTAGAGGAAGTCTTCGTCTTAAGTGGCACACACAAGTAGAAACAGACCTCAACCGACTTGAAGTGCGCAACTGAAGGTAGTTAGCTAAGGGCCGGGCTAATTAGAAAGGTATGTGGGTTGAGTTCTAGATTCATTGCATACTGTAGAACCATTTAAATAAGTAAACGAATAGCAGATATTTTTCAATCCTGACATTGCAGCAGCTAGAGAGGCAGTGCCACCATCGACAACATTGACAAGCTTCTATCAGATACTTTCATTAGCACTTAGCACTGCATGCGGAACCATACCATACATGGAACATTGGAATGTTGTTGTCTTCTATTGTAATTGGTAAATGTTGAACCATAATTGGCATGTGTGTGCTACTTACTATTAGGCATGTCAACTCTTTCAAAATGGGACAATATGCTCAAAGGTTCCATCATGTCTTCATCGTACAAAATTCGCGATTTGTGGGTCAAATTAAGGGTTTTTCAACAGGGACGCTACAAAAGTAGAGCGACAGAGACAACAAACGACACCATATTTCTTGCCGCTCTTTTGACATTTCTCTTCAGAAAGGTTAGGCATTTCATGATGGAAAGATATACGAGCCAACAACGAGTCGAAATTATTAAAATTTACTACCGAAATTCGGAGTCAGTGGCCTCAACGTTAAGAGCGCTACGTCCAATTTATGGTCGTCATAATCATCCTAGCAGATCAACAATTGAGCGTCTAGTGGACAAATTTGAATCCACAGGCACAGTACAAAATGTTCCCGTGCCAGTGAGAAAAAGAAGTGCCCGTAGTGTCGAGAATATTGCTGCCGCTGAGGCTTCAGTTGAAGAAAGCCCAAATGTGTCTCTCACACGTCTTTCTCAAGCGTTTTGCATCTCTGTGACGTCGTTGTGGCGAATTTTGCGAAAAGAACTGAAGTCGGTTGACCACCAGAAGCGTCGTATGTTCGTGAATTGGACTGAGCAACGACTTGAAAATGATTCGGATTTTTATCGAAAAATCATCTTCACTGATGAGGCTCATTTCTGGCTGAATGGCTTCGTCAATAAACAAAATATGCGGTATTGGTCAGGCAGCAATCCACACGTACTCTATGAGTCATCATTGCATTCCGAAAAAAATTGAGGTTTGGTGTGGTTTATGGGCCGGCGGTGTCATTGGGCCGTACTTCTTCCGTGATAATCAAGACCGGCACGTTACTGTGAATGGGAATCGCTACCGTTCAATGATAACCGAATATTTTTTCCCCAATTGAATGATATGGACTTGGAGGAGATTTGGTTCCAACAGGACGGCGCCACAAGCCACACAGCGAATGTCACAATCAATTTATTGGAAACCAAGTTTGGAGAACGTGTTATCTCACGAAATGGTCCAGTCGCTTGGCTGCCTCGGTCGTGCGATTTGACGCCGTTAGACTATTTTCTGTGGGGCTACGTCAAGTCTATGGTCTATGCCAACAAGCCAGCGACGATTGATGAACTTCGTACGAATATCGAACTTGAAATTGCAGCAGTATCGGCCGATTTATGCTTGAAAACCGTCGAAAATTAGGTTCAGCGTCTGGACTTCTGCAAGCGTGCCCGTGATGGCCATGCAAAAGAAATCGAGTTCCATACATAATGGCATCGAACGTACTTTCACAGGAATAAAGAATTTCATTGATATCCAAAACCGTTTTTGTTTTATTTAAAAAAAACTTTTGTAGCGCTCTTATTGAAAAACCCGATATAACGACGACATGTCTGAGAATTATTTGCATGTTGTCAAACTCAAGGCCGACATTGCTTTCGACACAAATGCAAATTGATCGTTAAGACAAATGCACGATGGAAAAATCACTGGAGGCTCTGAACAGAATGTTGATGTTGATTGACAATTTTGTTCGAATCTACCTTGTCTCAAGCACAGACCTTCAATTGATGTAAGTTTGATTCTGTTGTCCAATGATTTTCGTCAGAGTTTTCCTCCCACGTTAAGACCCTTCGATTGACGGCTAACACACTTTACCTTACATATGTTTTCAATGGAATTGTTGGTAATTGGAAATTGTAGTTTCAAATGCGGTGACTACTAGCCTACATAAGAACCATCATGTGTTAGTCATGCATATAGACTTTATCAAAGGCTTTGAGAGCAACATAATGCTAAAAAAAGGCGTGTTTCTATACATTAGAGAGGCTCCTGCTAAGTTTTTTAAACCAGGGAATGAAATAAGTAAAGAAATAACAAATGAATTTATACTACCACAAGGGTCGAAGTTAGGACCGATCTTATTCATTGTATTTACTAATGAACTTCTTAGGGTTTTCGAAAGAAGACTTTTATTTGCATACGCTGACTGAGCACAGCTACAGAAATAATTTCCAGACTTGACATAGTTTTCACATGATAGCTCTTTAATGCCGATTCTGAGCTCCAAATTTAAAAAGCTTCTCATGTCCATTTTATACTCATTACCGTTTGTCAGACTTTCGCAATAGGTTTGGCAGTGAAAAAAACTAAGGTGTTGTTGTTTTCAGCGTTGAAAACAGAGATCCTGTAATTGATATTCCATCGCATTTACCACTATGGCACGGCAGCCAAAAATATCTGAATGTTGGATTAAAATTTCCCCAAATGTTGGTTTGGTTTAAACTGATCTATAAAGGAAATATACATCTATAACAATATTACCGAAGTATTTCTGTTAAAACTTTTTTCGAAGTTCTTTAGAGTTTTACCAAAAACCGTCCCTAAATGATGGTGTGGCTAAAAACGTTGTATGCATGAAATATTGGCAATAAAAATGGGTAAATATCTTGCTCAGACACTTTCTTAAAAGTCCTTTAGTTTTGATTAAAAACCTGAATGGTAAAACTAGTGGCTGTGAAATTGTTTAAAGGATCATATAACAAGTTTCTTGTCCTAAAAATCGGTGACATATAGTTTGACGGACAGACAGACAGACATGGCAAAATCGACTAATCTCGCGATTCTGAGTCATGTGAACGGACTCAGAATCGTTTTGCGATATTTGCATCAAAATCCATTTACATGAAAGCCCATATGGGATAGGCTAACAAAATTAGCTGGTGCAAGCCACCCCTAAATCCTATTTGATGCCAAGAGAAAACTGACTTCATCTTCACAAAGTACAAAAATTTGCAACCAACTTCTCTCGAATTCTCTTGATGATGGGTGGTGGAATATTGTCCTTGTCGAAGGTTTTCAAAGACTCCAAAAACTTCATGTCTCCCAGCATTTTTTGCGATGGTCCCCAGTAGTCCTCAATCATACGGCCACCTAGAAATGAAACATTGAAAATCTTGCAAAATCAACATTTAGCTGATCAAACTAACTTGGATCTGGTTTCCTATCAGGCTTGATGCCTTTTATCACACAAACTGCCTCGAGAACAAGCTTCACACCATAAGGTGGATTCTTCATCGACTTGACGACATAAATATCGGCTGGTTTAAGGGTGTTCAAAGCATCCAATGCGGCTTCCATAGCTGGGATGGCTTCTTGTAAATCACTCTCACAATCGTCCTTGATAGCTTGCGCAGCAGCTGCAGCTTCATTGGCGGCTGCCTCATCTGCACCCACTACTTCTTTCTTTTTCTCAGCTTCGGCGGTTTCACGTTCAATGTTTACCATAATTTTCTCAGTCTCCTCGGAGAGAACTTTCAACTTTGGCTGGAGGTCGTAGAGGTTCTCTTGCATTTCACCCACTTGACCAGCAGCAAAATCTAACTTCTCCAAACCAATTGTGTATCTAAAGCAAGTCGATGTGAAGAAGGTCATTTCCAAAATAAAGCTTATAGGTCATACCTATCTCGAAGTTGTGTGATTTCATTGAACTTCCTGTTGTAGAGTATTCTAAATGCCTTCAACATCTCCAGATACGAAGTCGGTGTCACATAATTCCTTCGTCCAAGTTCTCTAAAGCATCTAAAGCACAAAAATTGATAACAAGTCACGGCTTTATCAGCCTGATACTTACCTATCACTTGCGTCCACAATGGAAACATTGAAATACATCACCATCTGGACAAGATTCTGTTCCAACTCAGACACGACGACCAACTTATCAGCAGCTGTACTTGTCTGACTGCCGCGGGGCGATTGATGCAAATCATCAGCGGATGCATCCTCTTCCTCGGCTCTATTTAAACTCATCGAACTGATAAAATACTCGGCAACACGTACCAAGGCGTCCACTGGCCATGCCATATACCTGTCGAGGAATATACAGTTTACTCTGTGAAAGGAACCACCATGGCATGCAAATGTTTACGATATCCTTTTTCGCACCTGATTGCGTTTAAATGTTAACATTTCTAACTACACCTGGGCGTGTAAGGACACGTAGCAACATTCATCACATGCACACACAATTCGATAACCGACAACGATAATGGGATGAGAAAAGCACAAGGATTTACTTACCAGTCAATGGTGCAACAGTTGATCAGAGACGGATACATCCGCAGACGCTCCTTAAAGGAATCACCGATGGGCGAGAAGGCCAATGCAACGTGCAACTGCTCACGTACTCGCTCAATGAAGTAACCGTACATTTCAATCGGAGACGGATCTATGTCCCTAGCCTTTTCATCATCACGACCACCACGTCGACGTATTATGGTCGATTGGTAGTGATGATGGTGTGTGTATGGGTGGGGGCGAAGGAATTGAATAACAATTTATGATTATTATCATTGTATGCTAAGAAATAGGATTATCCTTGAATGTCCTTACCATTTGCTTGGCGATATTTGTCATATTTTCCATAATTGTCGCCTTCTCCTCCGGCTGATAGAGATTTGGTAGATCCCCGGTGTTTAATATTCCATTGATGTCCTCGACAAAGCGCTCATCCACTACCTATACATGTGAACAGGATGTAGTCATTAGAATATCTATAAGGACTTGTGTATATATATTGTGTGAATGCAAGTCGAATCGATTTAATTTAGTTTCAAGTAATCGACAGGATATATCGAATTGAAATAACTGAGTAAGACAGTGAGAGAGTGTTAGTGAGAGGAGGGTGGGGGGCGGGGGAAGATCAATCCCTCTCTGTGGCGTTAGGACTTAAGTACGATTTAATTAAATTACTAGTGTACGAAGTGGCATGGGACATAGCACATGGACCGACCGTGTGCACTGTGCTGTCATTGTTTTGTCCTTTCCGAACATTGATAATAGTTTAGGGTTGTGGGAAACAGGACGAGTGTGAGGGCAACAATGTCGATTACCACTTGTAAATTTAATACAACAAACATGTGATGATGAAGAATAATTGAGATTAAAAGATACTGGCAGGCATATCATATAGGTTTGTCGGAGTATGTAGGTAAATCGGAATCAATTGAAGGGTACTTTTGGATAGTCCGTGTCGGTCCGATATTGAAACAAAAGTGATAAACTTTGATGAGGTTTGATACGAGGACAATCACAAGGTGTTTGTGTTTGTATGAGGGCTTATTGCGTTCATGCAGATGAGACTATTTTGATGAGTAATTATTTTGGGCATGGGAGGATATCCTTGGATTCATTAAAATAAAGCAACGGCCCAGCTGTGTATTCCCTGGGAATTTAATATCGATAGGTGATGATGGCTCTATTGTCATTGGATGTTGGTTTTTTTTTGTTTTGTCAAAGGATAATGACACCTAATCTTTGAGCTTATTAGAAGCCCGAAGAAAGTTACTCTAAATGGTGCTTAACTAACCTTTTAAAGGCACTAGTTGTGGGATTGGGTGTCATTATCCTTTGACACTTTAAAATTAAATTTTATGGTGAATTAAGGCACACGATGGACATATTGTGGGGTGATGTGTTCGAGTAGGTACTACCATAAGGGAAATGATGCAAATAATTTTGGTGTACGACAAAAACGCCTTAAAAAAACTGCGCTTGATATTATTTAAGCAAGCAGGCCATATTTAGACGTCTTACTTACTAAAGTGGAGCTACGATTTGGGATGAACCTGGGCCTCAACCAACATGCCTTTCCAATTAGCCTGGTGCTTAACTTACTGCCTCCAGTTGCGCACTTAAAGTTGGTTGAGATCGGTTTTAACTTGTGCGCGCCACTGTAGTCGAGGTTTTCCTCTACTGCTTCGACGTCTGGCTGAGAATCGAAGATTCTTAAACATCCAATGCGGAGTTTTTTGACTCTCTCAAATCGACCAAGGATTTCTTCACCCACTTTTGATACGGTCATTGCTTTATCGCCGTACAGCATGACTGGGACTATCAGGGTCTTATAAAGAGCCCCCTTCTTAGTAGTTCCAGTGAGGGCTTTACTACTGAATTGCCCTTCTTACCCCGAAGAGACAGCGGTTGGCAAGAGACATTTCTCCTTTAATTTCTGACGAAGATGTTGTTGTCAAAGTTAAAAGCGGAGCCGAGGTAGTCAAAATCCCGTACTACCACAAACTTATATCTGTCATAGGTGACGTTTATTCCAATTCGTCGATGTTGAGTGTCCTTTCGAGTTGAAAGCGAATATATGGTCTTACCTTCATTTACAGCTTAACCCATTGTCGACGCCTTTATCTGTGTACGTTAAGTCCGACAAATGATGTCAATATTGTCGACGTATGCTATTAGTTGCACCTCTGGTGTTGGCTCGGGAGTTTTTCAAAATTATCCTAAGAATGAGCTTAGAGAATTCACATGACTTCGCCTTGCGTAAATCCTTTTTTGGTATCGAATGTGTAGGTGGAATCGTTTCCGACCCTTATGGAGCAGCGAGAATTCTCCATCGTCATCCTGCACAGACGGACGAGTTTGGGCGGTATACCAAAACTAGACATGGCTCTATAAATGCTGTCGTATACAACTTTTAAATCGATGAATAGGTGGTGGGTATCGATTTGGACTTCTTGACTGACTATCAAGACGGCAGAAGCTTTAATATTTGATAAGATGTTTCCTTTTCCACATGGATAAGGGGCGATCACGCCGATCAGGTTGTTGGTAATGTTGCCTCTGTAGTTGACGCAGTTCAGAGGGTCTCCTTTTGCTGTGAATCGGACAAACAATGCTGAGGTTCCATTCCTCAGGCATACTTTCATGCGACCAAATTTGGTTTATGAGTTGGTGAATGATACCTACCAAACCATATCTACGGGCTATAAAGAGCGCGACAGGAAGGCCATTATTTTCGGCAGCCTTGTTAATTTAAAAGCAAGAAATTGCTCTTCTCACATCATTTAGGTTGGGTTTAAAGTTTTCTGTCTTCGCCATTATTGACAGCGGAAAATTATTCGTCATCGCCGTTTAACATTCTGCAGAAGTGGTTCTTGCATATCCTCAGCAGCGAGTGTGTCTTCTTCTTAAGTGGCGCTACAGTTCGGGATGAACCTGGGCCTTAACCAACATGCCTCTCCAATTAGCCCGGTCCTTAGCTAACTGCCTCCAGTTGCGCACTCCAAGTTGGTTGAGGTCGGTTTCTATTTGTGCGCGCCAATTAAGGCGAGGTCTTCCTCTACTGCGTCCGTCGCGACGTCTGGCTGGGAATCCGGCAATTGAATAGTAAAGCTCCGGCTCGCAGCCGGTTCTGAAAAACAACGGTTGGCAAGAGTAATTCTTCGTTTGCTTTCTGACGAGATGTTGTTGTCAGAGTTAGTAGCGGAGCCGAGGTCCCATACTAGCTCAACGTAATCTGTGAATGGTTACGTTCTGTCCAATTCGTTGATGTTGTGTGTCCTTTCGTGTCGACAGCACATACTTAGTCTTACCCTCATTTACTGATAAACCCACTTTTGCCGCTTCCTTCTCTGTACCAGCAAAGGTGGCTATGACATCACGTTGAGTCCTCCCAATGATGTCAATATCGTCGACGTATGCCAACCGATATTTGAAAAATTGTGCCTCTGGTGTTGGCTCGGTAGTTTTGCGCAATCCTCTCAAGAATCAAATTGAAGAAGTCACATGACAGCGAATCGCCTTGCATAAATCCTTTTTGGAATCGAATGTGTCGGTGAGGTCGTTTCCGACCCTGATGGAGCAGCAAGAATTCTCCATCGTCATACTAGACAAACGGACGAGTTTGGGCGGTATACCAAAACTGGAAATGGCTCTGCATAGTTCGTCTCTATAAATGCTGTCGTATGCGGCTTTGAAATCGATAAATAGGTGGTGGGTATCGATTTGGACTTCTTGACTTTTTCCAGGATCTGCCGAAATTTGAAGATTTGATTAGTTGTGGACTTTGCTGGCCTAAAACCACACTGATAAGGGCCGATCAGCTTGTTGGTAAACGGTTTTAGGCGTTCACATATTACGGCTGATAGGTTTTTGTAGGAGATCGGAGATGTTGAGAAGACTTATGCCTCTGTAGTTGGCGCAGTTCAGAGGGTCTCCTTTTTGTGGATCGGGAAAACTATGCTGAAGTTCCATTTTTCAGGCATACTTTCAACCGACCAGATTTGGCTTGTGATTGGGTGGATGTTACTTACCAAGTCATCTCCGTCTGCTTTAAAAAGCTCAGCGGGAAGGCTGTCAATTCCGGCATTCTTATGAAGCTTGAGTTTAGATATTGCTATCCTCACTTCACTTAGGTCGAGTGATTGGCAGTTTTCGCTGTCATTTCCAATATTGAATGTCTGATGTGTTTGATCTATGCTATTTTCTTGATCATCTCGGCAAGATTCTGTTCAAGGCTTGTATCCCTCACTATGACATTATAGCATTCCTGGAGTGGCACCTATCTATATCGTCGATCGCACGATTTTCTGGCACTCTTTTCTTCTTTCTAAAGCCGCTTTTCTTCTTCCTCCTTCTGTTACTATAGGAGCTCAATGACAGCTCTCATCTTCACCTAAAGTTTATCCCTGAAGGGCTTGTTCTTGGCTACGAGCATCTGTCTGCATTATTTATCAAAGTAAGTGTTTCTTGCTGGTGGGCGCGAGAAACCTAGCGCGTCAATGTAGACTACATTGGCTAGTCCAAATTAGGTGAACAATTAATAATGCTCCAGCCAAAAGAATCTTCGAATCTCAGCCTTCGGGTTCGAAGCGACAATAAATAACTTCCAGAGCGCTTTGACTGAATAACTGGTAGCAAAGTGACCAGGGAAGAATAGGATGCCTTTTGTCAGTCAGTGATGCTCAACGGTTCGTGAAGTAAAAACAAGTAAAGTCCACAACTGATCAAATCTTTACACTGATTTTCATGCAGATCTTGAAAACTCAAGAATTCCAAATCGATACCGACCAACATTTATATAGAAATATACAGAGCCATGTCTGGTTTTGATGTTCCGCCTAAACTCTTCATCTGCACAGAATGAGATGTCAACGAGATTCTATTCCAAAAGGGGATTGAGACGAAGTGACGTTATTCATGTGACTTATGTAACATCATTCTTGAGAATCTTGTGAAGAATCCTCTTTCAATTTATTCAACTACTATCATACTTCATTGGTCGAAGTGATGTCTCAGTATAGAGAAGTAGGGAAAAAAATCGGTTTAACAGAAAATGACAGTAAGACCAGCTGTATGCTGTTAACCAGAAAGTACACAGAATATCGAAAATTTGAAGAAAATGTCATTTTGAGGTACTTTCGCCTATCTTGTCTCCGAAACTTACTCTAAAAACGGTACCTCTTGAGAAACGAAATGAAGAATTATCAAGCTAACTCAAGGACTAAATCCGATCATTTGAATCGTCTAAATTTCTCCGATCAGGGTCTGGTAAAAATTGAAAGACAATCCTTACATTCAGCAAAATTGAATCTCGCTTTTAGCTTCGTAGCATTGTCAATGGACTGCAACAAATTGGCATAGACTCATGGAGACTCCATTGCACCCACAAAAAATGACAATAAGTGCGACTTTCATGTCGGACCGTCCATTTTCGTAGATAAAAATTATTATTATGTTACTGCGAATAAAATTCGCTATCGTTCCATGTTGGATGACTGTTTTTTTTTTTGGCGAAAATGGATGACATCAGTTATATGTTGAATAGTTGAATGGCCACCTTTTTTTTGCACCTAGGGCCCAGCTTTTTGTCACAACCAATCATGTGTGCGTGTGTACTTCTTTCAGGATGGCGGAACCTCCTGTTTTATGCCGAATTTGAACGGCTGAGTTATGATAGGCTTTTCTTGACAATTGATGGTAGTGGGATGATTGGGTGAATAGAGTGCCAGTGAAAAACAATTCAAGTTGTTACGGATGGGTATCGAACCCAGAGCCAGATGATAAAAAGCTATCAACGTTATAGGAGGTCAGGAACAACATTGAATGTAAAACTCCAACGTTCCGGTCGATAAGGTGGAAAGTTGGCTCCAACTCTTAAGCTGTAAAACAACGGGTCGAATGGTGCAAAATTATTCTGAAAACCATGACTCTATTCGCCACATATATCGTGTGCTACGTCTATTTTACGGTCAACATAATCAGTCATCAGAGCGAATTATTCGGAACACGATGACTCGTTTTCACACCAAGTACACTCCAGTGGATAATACGCATCCCTAAAGACTGCAAACAACGAACAGAAGAAGTTAAAGCCGTTGTGGAATGCAATGTTAAGGACAATTCGAATGAGTTGGTTTGCCATCGTTTCAAATGCATTTGTGGCAGATTTTACGGAAAGATCTTAAAATCTTAAAAAAAGATCTTAAGCTTAAAAGCTTATAAGATCGAGCTTGTGCAAGTGTTGAAAGCGCATAACCATTATACGCATCGTAGTTTCGGTGAATGGGCTGCAAACATGATTCAGCTTGATCCTAATTTTCAAGGCAAAGTTTTGATCTCCGATGAGGCACATTTTTGGAATTTGATGAATTCAAAGTGGAGACAATCCAGAGGCCTTTGTCGAGACGCCCTTACAACCATTAAAACGAACTGTTTGGTGTGATTTATGGGCTGGTGGAATCATCGGCCCCTATTTCTTTTAGGACGATGACGGCCAAAATGTTACCATAAACTAGAACGCTATAGAAACATGATTTCTGACGTCTTCGTTTCACAGTTGAATGGCATTGACACGACAAAGCATTGGTTCCCACTAGATGGAGCAAAATGCCAAATGGCACAAGACACCATCAATTTATTGCGGGAAACATTTGCTGAGCAGATAATTTTGTGTAATAGACCTGTAAATTCGCATCCTCGATCCTGAGATCTCACACCTAAAGATTACTTTCTTTGGGGGTACGTGAAGTCACTAGTCTATGCCCATTAAACAGAGACGTTAGCTGATTTGGAAGTCAACATTAGTCGTGTTATTGCTGAAACACGAATCCAGTTGCTCGATAAAGTTATATTCGGTGAAATGCTCAGCAAATGCTCAGCCTTGTCCACATAGACTAACGATTTTACATAACCCCATCAAAAATAACGAAGAGGCGTTAAATCGCATGATCTTGGCAGCCAACTCACAGGGTTATTTCAAGAGATAAGCTGCTCACCAAATTCATCCTTCAACATTTCCATTATTTTACGAGCAGTGTGGCAAGTGGCATCGTCTTAATGAAACCACAATATTTCAACGAAGTTCAACCCAGTTTACCAACTGGGGCAAAAAAAACTCGCGTATCATGGCTCGATATCGTTCGCCGTGGATGGTAACGTGTTTCTTTTCTTCTTGTCCTTGAAGACAAACGAACCGATGATGCCCCCAGCCCATATACAAAATATATAAGAATGCACGCTCATTCATTCCGAACCTTTTGATGAATTTTTAATCAAAAATTTAAGTTATAAAAAATATGTTTTAAGAAAGTTAAAATGTCATTAGTTTTGTAAAGATAAAGGGCTGCTTTTGTCTCTTAAACGTTGAAAAATACAGCCAAATACATCAATTTACTTTTAAAAGATTTACAGAAAAACAATACATTTGACATTGGTAAGCCATCAAATGTAGCAGAATTTTGCTAGTACATTTGGTACAATTTTAAATGTTTATTCGATACGAGACCATTAACTTGATCATTCGATAAGGTATGCGTTTCTCTCAATCGATAACTGACGTTCTGTCCAATTCATCGATGTTGTGTGTCCTCTTATGTTGACAGCATATAATTAGTCTTACCCTCATTTACTGCTATATCCATTTTTACTGCTTCCTTTTTTATACAAGCAAACCTGGCTATGACATCACGCTGACCCCCACCAATGATGTAAATATCGTCGGCATATGTAAGTAGCTGCTCAGATTTTTGGAAGATTGTGCCTCTAGTGTTGTCTCGGGAGTTTTGCACAATCCTCTCAAGAATCGAATTAATGCAGTCAAATAATAGCGCACCGCCTTGCCTAAATCTTTTTTGGTATCGAATGTATCGATGCGGTCGTTTCCGAACGTTATGGAGCAGCGTGAATTTTCCATCGTCATCCTGCACAGACGACCTAGTTTGGGCGATATGCCAAAACTAGACATGGCTCTGTATAGTTCGTCTATATAAACGCTGTCTGTCGTATGCGGTTTTGAAATCGATAAATAGGTGGCTGGTATCGATTTGGACTTCTTGGGTTTTTCATAGGATCTGTCAAGCTGTGAAAATTTAATCAGTTGTTGACTTTACGGGCTAAAACCACGCTGATATTCTTAACAGAACAGGTTGTTGGTAAACGGTTTCAGGCATTCGTATATTTCGGCAGATAGGATCTTGCACACGATGTTGAGGAGACTTACGTCTCTGTTGTTCTACGCGAGAACATGACACGTATAATTGTACGTTTGAAACGCATGGTTTGAACAAATCAAATCCTCAAAGGGACAACGATTGTCCTTGCAAAACATTTTAGCCTTTTGGAATTTGTTATTCAAAATGATGGCTTCGACAGTATTTTCATTTTTTTTAATGATTAATCACGTACCATTGCACATGAACCCATAGTGAGTTCAAATTCCGAAGTAAAATAACCAGAGATCCAACTTTCAAATTTCGTAGAAGGTGCGGTTGGATCTGTTGGATAATTTAAAGCTTAGTTGGCATCGGAAACTGAATCGACCGATTTGTATGATACCAATTCGCATCGCAACGACTGTTGTATCTTAATGTTCAAATCTTTGACGTCCACATTTTTTGCTGCCAGTATGTACATCGTACATCGGGGGGCATGTTGTCAATGAGAGCTTTTTTCGTATCAGCGATTGTGCAGAAATCGGTACGCAATTTTATGCAGCCAGTACTTTCATGGACAAAAACATTTCCATTTTGAATCTCATGTTTATTTTTAGCTGGACTTTTTCATCCAGTACGAACCAGTTTGAAGTCCGGCTAGATACCGATCATTGACAAAATTTTCCCAATAGGGCAAATCCTCAAAAAGACCAACGAATTTCAAGTCGAAAGATATCAATTTTAAATCGACTCCAAGGCCGAGTATGATAGCATCCATCACCTAGAACTTAATAAAGCGATGGCGCACTGGTGTAAAACACTTGCTCGGCCACATTGAGAGAATGAACAAAAATGCTCCAGCCAAAAGAATCTTCGAATCCCACCCCTTAGGATTCTAGGCGACAAAAAAAAACCGAACCTCCGATTGAAGAATCAAGCGATCCCGGATATCGAACGCTTGGGATTAATAAATGGCAGCTATGTACCTAGGATCAAAGAGGATGGATGGCTACCTTGTTTCAGGTAGAGACCCTCAACGAGTCGGTAAAAAGTGAAATTCTTAGAGAGAGCTATATGCCCTGGATTAGTCGTAGATTTTTCATAAAATGATAATATGACGAAACGATCTACAATGGACCAAATCGAGAAAACGGAATTTAGCCAAAATCCATGAACTGTATATTTATTCCGCGGTTGTTAGACCGATTCTTACCCCGAAAAATTGTTAGCATACAGTCCTTGAAGAAGAAGATCTAGAACTATTGGGAGAATGAGTTGCATGTCAACCGAGACGGTTCCAAAGCCTTTCGACACGTACCTATTTAAGTCATAATAATTTTACAGAGGGCGTTGTTAATCATATACAGTCTTCCAATATAGGGAATTCCAAACTTTGACATATTGTTGAAGCTACAACTGTCAAATTGGCTGTCGTTTATTCCGTCTGTTTTGCGAAATCACCTCGGAAGGGCATAGCGTTCAACAAAACATGCAAATGCGGAAATTGTTTTATCAAAATGGGTGTGTTCTGTTTGGGCAACTTTCCGCGTACTTCGCCCATTTTAAGTTCACGATAATCGTCCTACCGAGAAGACTATTCCCAGTGTGGTGGATAAATTTGAGTCCACTGATTCAGCTGTACGTCGACGAAACCCAAGATCTGCCGAAAACATCGGCGCTTTACGTGACAGTGCATACGAGAAATCGCATCGTTGAAATCGTATCGCTCACAAGAGTACGGTCTTTCGCAGGCCTTGGCAAATTTTGTGTAGTGACTTGAGCCTGCACCCGTTAAAAAAAAAACTTTTCGATGCAAAAACATTTTAACCCCTAACCCCTAGTTGGTGGCGTTTTTTTGATCACAACCATTTGTATACCCTACCCCACAGCATAAGCAGGAAGCAATCTTTTTTTTTTTTGAACCATTAACGATTTTAGTAAACTGTCTGAGCACTATATTGTAACAATGCCACACCCACTTTTTGGGGATTTTTAATTGGAGGATGGAATGTAATTGGATATTCAACGATTCGCACAGCGGATTGTAGCTTCCTCTTATGTTATTTTTTTCAGAAATTCAGCCAAACCTCTGGAATACCCCTTCATTCGAGTTTTATACAATAAAAAGAAATATTTTTTTTCAAATTCAATCAATCCCTCGGCAGACAGACATTTTCCAAAAAAATTGTCCAAATACAACCTCAACTTACCTGTGAATCGGAGAACATAAACACGGTATGATTCATCCCAAACCCAGCAGTCATCAGTATCTTTCGTAAATCCTCCCTCCAATCGGCCATCGAATAATTCTTCGTCACTTGTATCGTCATTAATTTTGCGTCCGCAATATTTGCGGCCAATTTAGCAGCACTCCGTCGACCAGAACCACCCATGCCAACCATTAAAATATTACCACGTGGCATTTGTAGAATCCGTGAAACCCTAACCAAAAATTTACCAACAAAATGACTGCACCATCAATTAACCAACCGAAGTCGACCCTTACCTGGATATATGCTCGATGGCAAACCGAAACAGCACCAGATCCATCGGTGTACTCGAGAATGCATTGTACTCCTTTAAATAGTACTGCATAACCTTCTCCAATTTGTCATAGGTCTCGACCTCATCGTAGATTTTCGGTTCCGCATCTGGTTCCATGTAGTTGCCGAAAAATAAATTCCGCAAATCGTCGTCCGTCAATTTGGCACCTTGCTGGATGCGCTCCTCCATGGCATGTTCGAGACTAAAGCGCAGATGGGCCTTGCATGCATCACGTGTGATATCCAAGAGAAGTTCCCGGTCCCGTTGCTCGATCAAACTATATTCAAAATGTGAAACGGGTGAAATTTCAGTTAACGCAATCACAGGATACACCATCATTCCAGCGACCAGGCACATAATCACATCAAGGAAGAGATTTGTTTTTGGCAATGCTCCTCGCTGTGACGATGGCACTGATGCTGCTGTCGTGGTTTACTGAATTACCGGTCATAAAAAACCCGATAGGTTTCGTGCGCCCATAGACGTGCTAATTTCTTCGGATCGGACAATCGTTTGGGCGGCATGAGCACGATTCCCGTGAACACACGGGTTATGTCACGTAGCGAGAAGGTGTAATGCGATTTCGCCGGAGTTGGCAGGAACACCGAAATTGCTTGGCGATAAACGTTGACCATAGCCTCGGCTAGACCCTGCAAATTGGGGAGTGGTTTGAGTGTGAAATGATTTATGCCGGGGAATAAGGCTGTGCTGCGCGAAATGAACTTACTTTGGAGAGGAGTGCCACTTTATCTGCATAGTCCTTGGCGAAGTGCCATTCGCCAATTGTTGTGAATATTTTGGTGATGGTGGCATCTTCGAAAGCGTCCACCGCTACGACAAATGTGTGACGGTGGAAGCGTGGGAATATGAAATTGCTACCACCGACCGGACCCATTGCACCGACAAAGGCCTGCAATTAGAAGAGTATTGTGACTGATGAATGTTACAATGTATCTATCATGTGGAATAGTTTTTTTTTTTCGGGTGTTTCATGTATTGTTTTCATAAAGCAATCGAATGTCGATTAGGCCGGGCTCAGTGGGTACCATGAATTTGAAATGGAGGGTCTTGTCCTCTTACCATGTCAATCAATTCCAGTTTTGTTGTGTCCAGCAAATCAGACCAGTAGCCATGGTCAAGCCATTGACGAACGAGTTCTAAGGGGGGTTGAGAACCGTAGATGTCCTTGGATGGCATACCCACGTCGTCGCAGAATACAAGGCACTGCAATTTCGAGCGGATATTGAATAATGGAATTTCAAATTGAATGTTACGAGAAGTTACCTTTTTGCCAATTGGTGGTCCGTAAACGCCTTTGCGTCTTCTGTCCAACTTGGACATTATTGTTTCCTGAACCTGGGAATTTGATTAGATTATATTTTGTAAAGGGGGTGATTGCGGTTTGGAGGTGCTTTTTTACTTGAAATTGAAAGTTATAATCTTCGTGTAAGCGAAAGGATCTATAGTTTGATAGAATCATAAGCATTTTATTGCAAGGAAATCCCGGGAATCGTATTATCTCGAGTAATGGTCCAGTCGAATGGCCGCCTCTCGCAGGCGACTTAACGCCGTTTGATGTTCCTTATATAAAGTCGTTGGTTAATACCATTAAGCAATCAACTTTCGAGGAGTTCAGGATGAATGCAAAATTGCCAACGTTCCGGCCGATTAGTTAAGAATTTGGTTCTAAAGAATAGATATTTGCAACCGTCCTATAACTTTGATTGAATTCCATACATCTAGTCTGTTCAAGTGCAAGACATCGTACAATAGGCAATTCAGGCTTAGATAAGTGTTAATTCGAAATGTTAGCTTAGGAAGTGAACTTCTTACTAATATGAGTCAGAAATGCATTTTTTTAAGAATAAGAATAAGAGATTTAAAAAAAAGCAAAAGTAATATACCCCTATGGGATAGGGTATACGTTTTTCAGTTATTCAGAAGCAATGATAGAATTTTGACAGACAGCCGATTGCGGACATGTTTGATAATTGTTTGTGCCGTTGTGTTTTCTGTCATAGTCACCATTTCCCCATGAAGAGCTACACAATTCAGCGGATCTGGTTATGATCTGGGGTTATGTTTTGCAATGTGAGACGAACAACCCCCGCCGAACTGAAGATCCTGTCAAGGAGGAATATTGTAAACCCATTGACGGAGGCTTTTTGGAAAACGATGTTAAAATCATGCTTGGGGATTTAAATAAACAAATTGGGAAGGAAAATACCTACAGCTAACTCCATACAACACACACATATAATGGCTTCAGCCTTACTTCAGACATTTCAGCAATATTTCGATTAGCAACACCAAGTTTCCTCGACTTTTTGTCGATCCCCAGATGGTAGAAACGCCAACTAATTGACCATGTGCTCATAGATATATGGCAGGCAGACAACCAATAAGAAGCGACATAGAATTATACTGAAAACCAGACTTTACGTTGGTCGCCTTAGAAAACCAAAGCTTGCAATTAACAATTTAATGGGGAAGTTTATTGCAGCATTACGAAAGAGATAGCCGAATCCTATATAATCTACAAGCACCCTCCATGCCCATGGTATGAGATACTTGTGAGCACTTAAAAGAGGTATGACACATATTTAGGCACTACAACTAAAAACCGAACGGTATGGGAACAGTATCGAGCCAGAAGAGAGTAGGGGATGAAAATCCATTCCCGTTGGAATCATTTATTCATATTTCGTCATTTTAGCGCGAATATGGGCATTTCTAGGCCAAATACTTTCAAATTTCTTTCAAGTCCAAAACGATGTGGAAGCTTGGGAACGGTTTTGACTTCTATGAAAGCTAAAAGCAAAACGGGATAAGGCAATACCTGATGGTTTGACAAAAGGGATTTTTTTTTTCATTCCAAATCTTTATAGGCTTAGCACAAAATGTGCGTGTAAATACAACAACACCTTAGCCTCTATAGATTTCGCGAATCCTGGACAATTATCCAGTCTTACACCCTTAGCCTGGATATAAAATGTGCTATCAAACCTATTTTTCTATTATCGAAAAAGGTTGCTAAAAATGGCTGCCGGTACCACATCCGTTTTATGTTTTATGAAATAATTTGATGTGATAATATTTGTATCGTTGATTTGAATATAAAATCGAAACACTACAATAAGTGTAGTAGTGGATAAAGTGAAAAAAATTGGATTTTATTTGCAACAAAAAAAATAAATTACACAGCAAAAACTGAAAAACTAAGCTGCCATCTGTAGCGCCCACTTGGATACGTCAAGCGGACAGCAAGTGGTTTGTCTGTCTATGACGGCATATGTCTTCATGGTCTTCACAGCAGACCTCTTCTACCAAATTGAAGCAGTTATCCTGTTCAATATAGTTCAGTACCACCAATTTAAGAACTTGTCCACCAATACTTAACTTTGACAAAGTCGAAAAGTGACACTGCATACATTTTACGTTTCCTGCAAAAAAAACCGGCAGGCTGTCAAAATTTCACAAAGATACAAGGTGGCGCAAAAGTAATCCTCCTATCAGAAAATGCTATAAATTTTGCGATTGGCCCCTAATGTCAGTTCTGTTTTGACATTTGTGTAGTAAACACATGCGAAATACACGTTAATAAACAATGTTACGCTACACTGCTCCAGAACGCGAAATATTGGTGACTATTTATTTGAGCAATAATCGGTCGGTGACTTTGGCACAACGTGAATTTCGTCGCAGATTTCCTAGCCGTCCAACGCCACCTGGTGAAATACTGCGACGTTTAGCCGCTCGCCTCGAACTCGAAGAGACTGGCACAACACGAGATCCTGCCAGGGGTGGCAGACCCCGGAGTAGCCGTTCTGCAGAGAATATTGCTGCTGTAGCCGAAGATGTCATCGAAGCGCCGTCGACATCGACCAGACGACGTGCCACGCAAATGAGTATCAGTCGACGGTCTTTACAGCGAATTTTCGTACACGATTAGAAGATGTTTCCGTACAAAGTCCAGACGGTGCATCAGCTTTTAGCTGCTGACCGCGAATCGTGTCTAACATACGCTCAAGCCATCCTTAATCACCAAATAATCATGAGTGATGAGGCCCATTTCCATCTTAGCGGGTACGTAAATAAGCAAAATTTATGCTTCTGGGGCACTGAAAATCCGCGTGTAACCCACGAAGAGCCATTACACCCGCTCAAAGTTACTGTATGGTGTGCTGTTTTCGCTGGAGGAGTCATCGGACCTTTTTTCTTCGAAGACGTCGCGGGCCAAACGGTTACTGTGAATGGTGAGCGCTACAGAGCAATGATCAACGAGTTCTTTTTGCCGCAACTTGATGAATTGGGATTGGAAAACATGTGGTTCCAACAGGACGGTGCAACGGCACACACTGCACGTGCCACAACCGATATGCTGAAGGATGCATTTCCCGGGCGCCTAATCTCCTGTTTTGGCGATTTGCACTGGCCAGCAAGATCGCCTGATTTGACCGCTCCAGACTTCTTTTTGTGGGGTTTTTTGAAGTCGCGGGTTTATGTCAACAAGCCTCAGACTCTTGCAGCTCTTAAAGACAATATCCGTCAAGAATGTGAGGACCTATCGCCGGAAGTTTTGGCCAAAGTGATGGAAAATGCCATAAAAAGGGCTCAAATGACAATCAACTGTGGCGGCGGCCATTTACATGACATCATATTCTCGACTTGATTTAAAAAAAACTAATTCCTGCGAAAATCTGACGATAAAGATAAATGCCACAGGCCAAGTAATTAGTGGTATATACCGACCACCAAAAACTAATAAAACTGAGTTTGTCGAAGATATGGCTAAAATCGCAGATACAAGGTAAGAACAAAAGGAGATAATATTGCTAGGTGATATGAATATAAACTTACTTGATGTAACCTATAATCATGTACTCAATTATCAAGAAATGCTAGCATCAAAGGGGCTCTATAACGTGATCAGATCTCACACCCAAACAAATTTAAGCGAAGGAACGTCCACTCTTATTGACCATATAATATTATATGTATTAGACCGTAAGATACTTTCCGCTGTAGTCGGACATACTGGACATCTCTGACCAGTATAGCGTAGTGTTCGGAGTTTATGGTAAATGTGAAAGAGTCGAAAAAAAACGTCAGCACAAATACATGCACGAAGAAAGTAAATGAGCTAATTAGAGTTACAGACTGGAGCATAATATCAGATGAAACAGATACTGAACTTTTTTATAATAACTTCGTGGAAAAGATGAACGAAATATATGAACGCTCAACAAAGACTATAAACAAAAAACTTTATCGTAAGATTACACCGTGGATCTCAAGGGATATTATAGAGAGCTGTAAAGAACGTGACCGACTTTACAGAAGATGGAAAAATAATAGGAGCAACATGTCTTACCAGACCGAGTACAAAAAAACTCGAAATATCGTAAACAAGAAAATATTGGCATGTAAAAATCAATATTATCAACAAAAATTCAAAAATACAAGATGCGATCAGAGAAAAACATGGTCCCTAATTAATGAAGTCTTAGGAAGGAAGAAACCATCAATAGATGCAACAATCACGAAAAACTTCTCATGTAACCCAAATACTACCCCAACCTTCACTTTCCCGAGCACGGTGAGTTTTAGGGGCTGGGAAGATGTCATTGACATCACACTAGCTACAAACAACGACAACCTAAAGGTGAATAACTGGAGAGTATCCAACCTGAAATCCTTCTCTGATCACAGCTGGATACTCTTTGATGTCAATATTCGGATTGATGCACCAATCCCCTTTAGAAATCCCAAAAGAATCAACTGGCCAAAGTTTGACCAAATAGTTAATTCTAGACTTCAAGCAATACCAAAATCTAAGTTCACTTCGACAGACGAACTGAATGCAGCTATCGTTACCTTTGAGAAGGCAATGAGTACTGCTTTCAAGGTCTCGTGTCCAGCCAGCTACGGTAGGAAAAAACTACCTCCCTGGTGGAGTGAGGACCTTAGTAAACTTAGGAATATGACCAGGGTCATTTTTAACATATGCCATAAATACAACTTTTGGCAGCCCTGTAAAGATTGCCTTAGAATATACAAAGCGGCTATTCGTAGCGCCAAGAAAGAATCCTGGCAGATATACTGCGAATCCATCAACACCCTTAAAGACTCTTCCAGACTGAGCAAAATCTTAGCGAAGGACCATTCAAACCCGTCCTTAATAAGAAAGTCGGATGGTAGCTGGGCAGAGACCTCATCCGAATCTCTGTCTATCCTAATTAACACACACTTCCCGGGTTGTAAAGAGGTGCCGCCAGCATCTGCTGACTCTCGGCCCGCTGACCATACAACTTGGGAAAATATCAAATCCATTATAACCAGAGAAAAGACATCCTGGGCAATTAATAGCTTCTCACCCTATAAATCACCTGGCCTTGATGGCATCTTGCCGATCATGCTACAAAACTCACAGGATACTGTATTACCGTGGTTGTTGCCAATTTACAGAAGTTGTATTTTATTAAACTTTATTCCACACTCATGGAGACGTGTCAGGGTAGTTTTTATACCAAAGGCAGGCAGACGTGGACATGAATCTGCAAAAGATTTTAGGCCCATCAGCCTTGCTTCCTTTATACTAAAGACCCTGGAGCGGATCCTTGACATCCATGTGCGATGCATTCTTAATGAATCACCGCTATCCACATCACAACACGCTTATCTCAAAGGCAGATCGACTGAAACCGCTCTGCATGAGGTGATTGGGACCATCGAAAAGTCCCTCTACTACAAAGAGTACACCCTAGCCACTTTCCTTGATATAGAAGGGGCTTTCCATAATGTACAAACTGACAGCATACTAGAAGCCCTAACCGTAACTGGTGTAGAGGAGCATTTTAGCCAATGGATTATATCCATGCTAAGGTCTAGAATCATTCAATCAACACTAGGCAACAGCAGCTTAACGCGATATGCTGACAGAGGTACACCACAGGGCGGTGTGATATCTCCTCTGCTGTGGCTTATTGTTATGAACAAACTGTTAGTCCGACTTGATCGGGATAGGATTAAGGCAGTGGCATACGCGGACGATGTGGTGATCCTAGTGTCAGGAAAGTTTCTCCCAGTGATTAGCGATATCATGGAGTACGCTCTGGGTTCTGTGAGCACGTGGGCTACAAGCTGTGGCCTGGGTGTTAATCCGAGCAAAACGGAAATGATGCTCTTCACCACGAAGACCAAAATACCAGCCTTTAATCTCCCCCGACTTAATGGATAAGCGCTCTCACTCTCATCCAATACCAAATATCTAGGGACTATCCTAGATACTAAGCTTAATTGGAAAACCAACATAGAACAAAGGGTCAAGAAAGCATGTATAGCTTTCTATGCCTGTAGAAAAACATTTGGCAAAAGATGGGGCCTACAACCAAAGATGACACTTTGGATGTACACGGCTGTTGTTCGGCCGATACTCACCTATGGGGCACTAGTCTGGTGGCCTTCTGTGAGTAAAGGGTATATCATTGACAAACTTAAGAGGGTACAAAGAACTGCTTGTAGCGGCACAACTGGGGCCATGAGATCTTGTCCCACTGATGCCTTAACGGTTCTTCTCCACCTTCTCCCTCTAGATATCCATATCAAAGACGTTGCAATGTGCAGTGCAGTCAGGCTCAAAGAATCTGGCTGCTGGTTCAATAAGCCCTATGGGTACAGCAATATCCTAGATTCAATGCCACCAGGTCTAACTGACCATCATACCAACTACATGATACCCAAACTGACCTTCCACAAACACTTCACCGCTGGCTTTCCAACTAGAGAGGATTGGAAAAACGCAGTGGTTGAAAAGGATTTTGACACACTTATTTACACCGACGGCTCCAAAATGGACTGCGGAGTGGGCGCCGGTGTCTACTCGGACACACTAAAAATAAAAAAATCGTTTCGCCTCCCTGATTCCTCCAGCGTATTCCAAGCGGAATTGTTGGCTATTAGGGAGGCATGTCACGCGATTAAACACGATAGTACTCCCAAGCAAAATATCGCTATTTTTGTCGACAGTCAAGCCGCTATTAAGGCGATTATTTCGGTATCGACGTCATCAAAACTAGTACTTCAATGCCAGAACGAACTGGCCTCCATTGGGAGTCGGTACAGTATCACTCTCATATGGGTTCCAGGCCACAGTGACATAGATGGAAATGAACAGACTGATGCCCTAGCCAGGCTGGGCTCGTCCCTTCCCAGCTCACGTGCAATCGGCATTCTCACTCCTTTAAAAACTATCATGAATAATATCAACACATACTCTCTTAAAACAGCAGAACATAGGTGGCGAAACCTCAGCGGGTGCGCCATTTCAAGAGATATGTGGCCTCGCTACAACAAGACTAAAACACGGGACCTCTTAAGCAGATCCCGTAAGGAAGTCTCCAGGGTGATAGCAATTACCACTGGACAATGGCCCGTCGGTGACCATGCTGTTAGAATTATTATACCCCACAACACCAACTGTCGCAGTTGCAAGGAGGTGGGGGAAAAGGAAACTTTAACTCACTTTCTGTGCAAATGCCCGGCTCTGTCAAGAGCAAGACAACGAACTCTAGGCAAACCTTTCTTTGACAATATCCGCGACCTCTCTGATAAACACATCAAAGAACTGATCGCCTTCCTTAATGCCACTGGATGGATTTAGTACACGCCAACTAACAACAAGAAATAACATTTAACCGCACGAGTTTTTGGCATCAAAACGGCGCACCTCAGCGCTAATTGTGTTTCGTCTTGTACGAACAGCCAATCAAACTAACTAACTAACCCAAATACAGCAATTGTGGCTGATGAATTTGCAAACTATTTCTCACAACAAGCGGCTCAGATAATTCACACGTGTAACACACCAACTAATACATATCCTGGGAATTTTAAACGTGACTCGATCTATGTGGGAGAAGTTTGGAAGTGGAAAACATACTTCAGCGTTTAAATGCATTAAAGGGCCCAGGGGCTGATGGTATTAGACCGAGTGATTTAAAGAAAAACCCACAAATCTTTGCGCCTATAATCACTAAGCTCATTAATCTCAGCTTTGATACTTCAGTAGTTCCGACAAAACCTAAAGAGGCTATAGTTAGACCGGTAACTATTTTTGATTAATACCAGCCTAAGTAATCATTTCCATGTAATAGTGCTCTTCCTGGACTTCAGTAAGGCATTCGATACTCTTGACCACACAAAACTAATAGAAGTGATAGAAAAAGCTGGAATTAGAGGGAAAATGTCTGAACGGATGAAGGACTATCTTAGGCGACGGATCTTCAGAGTCAAAATAAATGATTGCTACAGCAACAAAAAAGTCGTACATTATGGGGTACAACAGGGTTCAAAACTCGGTCCGTTGCTGTATTTGCTATATACAAATGACATGCTGAAGTGCCTAAGGGAAAGCTTTCCTTTCGCTTTTGCAGGCGACACAGCAATTGTGATTTACCACCGGTCGCTAGATGAGGCAACTAAAAGGATGCAAGCGGAGTTCGACAAAATTGGCAGATGGTGTCAGGACAACGGACTAGTCATCAACACATCTAAGTCAAAAGTAATGCATATCCGCAGCCCGCAATACCGAAGTAAGGAGATTACAATTAAAACATTTAACTGTGACAACCAACAAAATGTTGATATTTTAGAAGTAGTCAACACGTATAAATATCTAGGGATTACGATTGATAGCCATTTCATCTGGGAGAGCCATATCAATGATTCAAGGAGCAAACTGAGAGGGTCACTCTTTGCTTTGGTTTGCATGCAATACAAAGCGACTACCACAGTGCAAAAACAAATTTATTACGCTCTTGTTGAATCAAGATTGAGATATGGTATACTTGCATGGGGAGGAGCTTCAGCAATTCATATAAACAAACTTCAAAAAGTTGAAGACAGAGCGGTAAAATTAATAACGAGAAGAAATAGCAATCCAAACGCAGAGACGGTGATGAAAGTGAAATATATTTTCGAGATGACAGCAGCGGTGGAATATTATGATGACTTACGCTTTAGAACACCAATCAACCACCAATACACAACAAGAAGACGAGCAGAGGGTTTCTATAAACTTCCATGTATCTCAAACGTTTATGGCAAGAGGCAACTTATCTATACAATACCCAACATCCTAAACAAAGTTCCGCAGCTTTTAAGACATATTAACAATGCAACCTGTAGGAAAAAAATATTGAAACAATTTTTCCTTGAAGCAATAACTTAGATAATCCGTTTCTTGCAATTATGTAATTTAAAAAAATAAAAATAAAAAATTAAATATAAAATAAATTACATACATAGAAAATTTAGTAGGTTATATACTACACACATAGAATAAATACCTAAGATTAAAATTTAAAACCTGTTCACATCAATGCTAAAATTTTTTGTAAACAACCTTCTGCAGATAAGCTATTATACAGCTTCGCAGATATTGAAACATACTTTTGTAAATCTGCATTCGTTGAAAAAAAAAAAAAATATCTGTAGCAGAGCTGGCAGCAAAACTTTTTCTCGAATTGATTTACTAATACTAATACTAATCAGTTACTTCGCAGATAGCGTATCCCTTAAGCATCTAATGGAACGATGGCAACAACATCAAAAAATTATTCATCAGCCGAAACTGATGTCCTAGGTTTCTCGCGGACACCAGCAAGCAACCCCTGGTTTGATGAAGAATTCTGCCAAATACTCAACAAGAACGACGCCTGCAAGGCTAAGCTGCAAGTAAAGACGAAATCTGCCATTGAACTCTATAGGCAAAGAAAGAGGGAAGAACACCGACTTTTCATGAAGAAGAAACAAGAGCAAGAAAGTGCGCTATCGAGGATATAGGGTGGTGCCACTCCAGGAAAGATGTTCGCAAGTTTGACCAAAGTGTAAAACTTCAAAGCTAAGGATATAAGATCAAGGATCGTCGTTGAGACATTGTCGATGCTGAGGATATGGAAGAACCTCTTCTGCAGGCTGTTAAACGGCGTTGACGAACAAACTCCCGCAGTTATGCAGAACGAACCATTTAACATTGCCGACGACAGCGGAAACTACAAGGTGGATGCTATTGGAAGATGCACTTATTTTTGCAAATGGCCGCCAATGTCAAATCTGTTTTGACATTTGTGGACCAGACAGATGTAGAATACAAGTGAACAAGCCATGGAGCAAAACACTCCCCCAGGACCCGGAAAATTCGTGTCTATTTTTTTGCGTAACAATTCGTCTGTAGTGTTGGCGTAGCGCGATTTCCGTCGCCGATTCACCGGCCGTCCGACACCGACTACGCAAAAACTACACCGTTTGGCTACCAACATTCAAGAGTATGGGACCACACGAGACGTCGCCAAGAGTGGCCGGCCCCGTAGCGCCCGTTGTGCCCAAGCCATCCTCAATCTCGAGGACGAAGTGGACGATTTTTCGACCAAAATCATAATGAGCGACAAGGCTAATTTCCACCTCAGCGGGTACGTGATCAAGCAATGCACGAGGAGCCATTACACCCGCTGCATGGTGCGCTGGTCACGCTGGAGGAGTCATCGGGCCATTTGTTTTTCGAGAACGCCGCTGGTCAAACGACAACAGTGGACGGTGCGTGCTATAGGGCCATGTTAACCGAGTTTTTTCTTCCGCGATTGGACGATTAGGACTGGAGGTCATGTGGTTCCAACAGGACGGAGCAACGGCACACACTGCGCGAGCCGCAACCGATATTCTGAAGGTGGCGTTCCCGGGAAGCCTCATGTCTCGTTATGGCGATTTGCACTGTCCCCCAAGATCGCCCAATTTAATCTTTCAAGACTTTGTTTTGTGGGGTTTTTTTGAAGTCCCATGTTTACGTGAACAAGCCCGAGACCCTTGAAGCCCTCAATGATAACATTCGACACGAGTGCGAGAGTCTGTCGCCCGAAGTGATGAAAAATGTCATAAAACGGGCCCGTATGGCAATCAATTGTGACGGCGCCCATTCGGTCGATATTATCTCTCGACTTGACCAATAAAATTCTAAAGGTTCAGATAAACACGATCAAAAAATAGAATCGAAGTTTTTCATTTAGAAAAAAAATGAGAGCTAAACAACATCGGATGACTTCTTTTGGCCCACCTTGTACCAACCACCTGACCCTAAGTGAAATGAGGATAGCAATATTGAAACTTAAGCTCAACAAGAGTGCTGAAAATAAAGCCCGTGGAACACCAACACTAATTCGGATAAAAATATGCCTGTGGAATGGAACCTCAGAATCGTTTGCGTGATCCAATAAAAAGAGAATGAATGAAGGAATGAACTGGAATTAATACCTCCAGTTGCGCACTCCATGTTGGTTGAGGTAGCTTTCTACCTGTGCGCGCCCTTTAAGGTGAGGTCTTCCTCTAGTCCGAAGTCTGGCTGGGAATCGAAGACCCTGCGAGCCGGAGTATTAGTGTCCATTCGTTCTACATGTCCTAGCCATCTTAAACGTCCAATGCGTAGTTTTTTGACCAATGGTATGCCACTGTACAGCTCGTATAGTTTTTGGTTGAATCTCCGTCTCCATAGCCCGTCAACGCAAATGGGACCGAAGATTTTTCTCTCGAAACGACCAAGGATTTCTTCATTCGTTTTTGATACGGTATTCAGAAAACCCATGAGTAATTGTTGAGAAACAAATGCACCCACAACGCGTGAATGTTTGGTACGGCTTTTGGGCTGGAGGTATTATCGGACCAATCTTTCTTCAAAGCTGCGGCTGGTCATGCAGTAACAATTAATGGTGTTTGTTATGGTGACATGATAACCCATAGTTTTTAGATGTTTATGTGACCAACAAGATAGTGCCATATGCCATACAGCCAGGGAAAGAATTCAATTACTGCACGAGAAAAAGGCCTGCTCAAACCAACTCGAAACGCGAGAGCGGTAGCGATAGCGAATATCGCATGGGAAAGTTGCGGGAGCGGGAACTACTATCCATACACACCAAACGCGAAGCAGGAGGGTATGCAAAATTGGATATTTTTTTATAATTTCCAAGAGCTTTTCCACTGACACCATCTTCAAAGTACAATAATACACGCGGGACTGCGAAAATATAGTGCATGCAGCGAACCAGCGAAATAACGCTATAATCCCACTATCGCCTCTCTGAGTACGCAGCTTTTTGCATGATGCCATATCCCGCAATGTACTTCTTTTCTGCGGGAATTTCGCTCTCGCTCCCGCTCCCGCTCCCGCACCTTAGTTTCGCGTTGGTTTGAGTAGGCCTTATAAAGCCGTTTTCGCGACCAGAATTTGCCATCCAGATCTTGCGATTTAACGCCACTGGACTTTTTTCTTTGGGGTTTTTACGAAGTCAATGGTCTATGCGAAGATCCCGAACGACCACCAACGTCTTGAAAGAGGAAATTGGGCGGTGTGTTATATAAATGCAGACACATTTACACGAAACGGTCAAGAAAATGTCATTAAAAGTGTACGCACTTGCCTGCAAAGCCGTGGCGGTCATTTATCTGAATTTCTATTCCATACATAACCCCAATCTGTAAAATCTATGAATCAATAAAAAATCTAAGCTTTCTAACTAGAAATCTGTATTTTCTATCAAAAATAACATTTTGCGTGGGACACCCTATACTTCTCTGGGTGGTAGGCAGACGTATTTCCTTGACCCACCGTGAAATTAAAGCAGTAATGGCTAGGTGTTTATCTTGAGCTTACATAACATATAACAGATGGTTGGGTGTTGTCGAACGAAGGTAGACTCTGATTGGAGTTAACTTGGCAATGCCCAGTGTTGTAACTCTGACTTCACATCAATTGTGCTTATTTTTACCTCCAAGTGGTAACCATCGGGTACTGGTCTCATCCAACCGGATTTGACTTGCTAAACGATAAGCGCGAGTGTTGATAACAGGACCGAAAACAGCAACACTATAAACACCCTGGTGAGAATGGCACGGATGAATACCCGGCCTGCTGTCCCAGGCGAACCTAGATGAGCTGCTCTGACATATTCGGATCACAGGTTGTCTTGGAATTTCAAGGGTTAGTCAGGCCCCTTGAACAGAGATGGTGGCGGATGAACCGAAAGGCCAACGGCAGCGCTCAATCCCGTAGTGGATACTGATGGCCCCGTGTCCTAGGGGTATCTAATAAATTGGAACTGGCCCTCCAGGTTGGGGGTTGTACTTTGGGTTAACTACCCACCCACAGAAAAAAACATGGTTACGAAGCAACCAATAGCCTCGGAAAGGACTGATTTTATTGTTGACGACCCTGCTAAACGAAAAAAGGACAACGACGTTCGTATCTGCACCTGGAATGTGAGAACATTAAACAGGAGAGGTGCAGGCGAACAACTAGCGGAAGCCCTAAACTGCTACAAAGCAGATATTACTGCCATCCAGGAAATACGATGGGATGGGCCGGGCAAAAAGAGGATGAAAAACTGTGACATCTACTACGGACCGTGTTATAGTGAGCAGAAACAGCGACTATTCGGATGCCGATTTGTTATAAGTGCCAGACTTAGGGAAGAAGTCTTATGTTTCCAAGACATTAGCGAACGCATTGTAATAATCCGCATCAAGGCCAAATTCGCCAACGTAAGCCTTATATGCGCTCATGCTCCGACGGAGGAAAAATATGATATAACTAAGGATTGCTTCTACGAACTCCTCGACAAAACCTATGAGCGACTACCGAAGTACGATGTTAAAATCGTGCTGGGAGATTTTAACGCAAAGGTAGGAAGAGAAGACATCTTTAGAAGTATTGTCGGAAAACAAAGCCTACACGACAACACGTCTGGTAACGGACTTAGGCTAATTGATTTCGCTACGGAACGAAATGCCACTATAGCCAGCACACGGTTTCCTCATCTCGATATCCATAAGGGGACATGGCGGTCTCCAGATCAACGAACGGTCAACCAAATTGATCACATTGCGATAGATAAGAGGCACGCATCCAGTATTTTGGATGTCCGAACATTCCGAGGAGCTCGATGTTAGCTCCTCGGAATGTTAGCTCCTCGGAATGTTCACTACCTTGTAGCAGCCAAGGTAAGAATGCGGATATCCACCACGCCACAACAATCCAGAAATACTGTGAAAAAATTTAATGTCGGAAGACTGCAATCGCAAGAGACCGCCAAGACCTTCGCACAACGCGTATCCCTTAACCTCTCGATTAACACCATACCACCAGCATCGAATGTCGAAGAGCAATGGCAACGATGCCAACAGGCCATTAGATCAGCCGCAACTTTTGTGCTAGGTTTCTCGCGCCCACCAGCAAGAAACCCCTGGTTTGATGAGGTATGCCGACAGATGCTCGCAGCCAAGAACGAGGCCTACAGGGCTAAGCTGCAGGTGAAGACGAGAGCTGCCATTGAGCTCTATAGGCAAAGAAGAATGGAAGAACATCGGCTTTTCAGAAAGAAGAAAAAAGACCAAGAAAAGCGCGCGATCGAGGATATAGAGAGGTGCCACTCCAGGAACGATGTTCGCAAGTTTTACCAAAGTGTAAAACGTCATAACCACGTTTGCTAGTACAGAGAAGGAAGCGGCGAAAATGGGTTTAGCAGTAAATAAGGGTAAGAACAAGTATATGCTGTCATCACGAAAGGACTCACAACATCGACGAATTGGACAGAACGTCACCATTGACAGATATAACTTTGAGGTAGTACGGGACTTTGTCTACCTCGGCTCCGCTATTAGCTCTGACAACGACATCTCGTCAGAAATTAAACGAAGAATTACTCCTGCCAACCGCTGTTTCTTCGGGCTAAGAAGGCAATTTAGTAGTAAAGCCCTCACTCGAACTACTAAGGAGATCCTATATAAGACCCTGATCATCCCAGTCCTGCTCTACGGCGCTGAAGCATGGACCGTATCAAAAGCGGATGAACAAATCCTTGGTAGATTCGAGAGGAAAATTCTTCGAAAAATCTTCGGTCCCGTTTGCGTTGACGGGCTATGGAGACGAAGATTCAACCAAGAACTATACGAGCTGTACAGCGACATGCCCCTGGTCGAAAAAACTCCGCATTGGACGTTTAAGATGGCTATGACATGTAGAACGAATGGACACCAATACTCCGGCTCGCAGAGTCTTCGATTCCCAGCCAGACGTCGGACGCAATAGAGGAAGGCCTCGCCTTAAGTGGCGCGCACAAGTGGAAACCGACCTCAACCAACTTGGTGTGCGCAACTAGAGGCAGTTAGCCCAGGTTCATTCCGGACTGTAGCGCCACTTAAGTAAGTAAGTACATAACATATATCCCTATGCTTTCGATTTTTCCATATATTATGTTATACCCAAACCTTTTCAGGATATATGCACCATGCATGGTCTAATGTTCGTTAAAATTATTAAACCATGTTAGCAATATTCATTGCTTTCGGCGGCATATTCAAAACTCACACCCATTCCAATTTGGGATAATTTGCTATCGTAAAATTCTAATTACACATTCGATACCATCGAAATCCCGACCTCTAATCGCCCCCGAGGTCCTTAATTTTAAATACAAATGAAAAATCAATGCCCGCCTCGAGGCAATTTGGTCAACCTGTTGGGACATTGTTGACCTTTAGGGAAAAGCTTAAAATTCCCGAAATAGCTACCTCTAATCCACTATTCGCAGACCGTCGCGCCGACGGCATGCAGTGTGTGCAAGTGTGTATTATCACCTAGCACATCCTCGAGTCACATGTACAAATCTATTAATTTATACCAATTTGCGTTCTCATTGCGGCCGCAGATTTTAATGCAATTATCCTGTTAAGCTGCCTCATTATTTTTAGGACGCACATGTATAAACGTGTTATTACCCAGTTGTTGTTCTTGTAGCTTTTGTTGTTGTTGTTGTCGCCTACTTAATGGGTGTGTGTATGTGTGAAAATGCGTCAGGTAGAAGTCGGGCGGTCGGATAGGGAGTAGTGGGCTTAACAACAGCGCTCCTGCAATGATGCAATCATGTTAATCCTTTGTTACTCGTAAACTTCCATTAATTGTTGTGTAGCCGTTGTGGATATATCTACGTATGCATAGATACATTCATATTGGTATACATGATGACACTGGTGTTGTCGACACGGTAATGTGCATCGTTTCCCATTATATCCCGAAGGCATGAGTTCTTTATTTTGTTAATTGGCAAACAATGTAAAAAAATAATGTTGCGGGACTGAACGCTTATTGCACATCGAACAATTAACACAGATATCGCATGAAAGGATGAATAAAGGACGATCAACTGCTAAGTGGCGGGAAAATCAAATATGGGAAGCTTTTATGGGTGAGAGGGTTTTGTTTTGTATATTAAACGTTTTTTTTTTTGGTCAGAATGAGAAACTTGCAGGCATGTGAGCTTGTAAATAAGGCACTGAGTTGAACATCAATTACGCGCAGGCGTACCCAAATTTCTGCACGCTACTCAGAGTTAAATAGACAAAGTGATGTCTTATGGCCGCCAAAAGTATATAAATCGGGCAAATGTCAGTATATATTATATCGTGTGAAGTTGCTCGGGTGATAGATAGAGGAATCCACTGCAGATATGCGGGGTAGCTACGCTAGCAAAAAACCCCCACAGACGACAGCGGAAGAATTCCTAAGATAGAGTCAATGGTTGCGTCTATAGTCAGAGTTAGGATGAACAAAGTAAACAACCTATTTGAGCTGCTCCGACATATTCAGACAACAGCTTATCTGGGAATCTTAAAGGCTAGTCAGGCCCCTTGAACAGACATGGTGGAGAAAAAGCTGAGAGATCAATGACAGCGCGTTTTAGTTAGACCTCACCCTCCAGGGTGGGGGTTGTTTTTTGGTTAACACGGACAAAAAAATCTTCTTACGAAGCAACCAAAAGACTCGGAAAGGAATGATTTTATTGTTGACGACCATGCTAAACGTAAAACGGACAACGACGTTCGTGCCTAAACCTGTAGTGTGAGAACGTTAAACAGGAGAGAAGCAGGCAATCAACTAGTGGAAGCCATAAGCTGCTACAAAGCAGACATTACTGCCATCCAGGAAATACGATGGGATGGGCCGAGCAAAAAGAGGATAAAAAACGGTGAAATATACTACGGACCGTGTTACAATGAGGAGAAACAGCGACAATTCGGATGTGGATATGCTTTGAAGTGCCAGACTTAGACAAAAAGTCTAAAGACATTAGCAACCGCTTGAAACAATCCGTATCAAGAGCAAATTGGCAAACATAAGCCACATGTGATATAGCGAAGGACTGCTTTTACGAGCTCCTTGACAAAACCAAAGTACGATGTGCTGATTTAAACGCAAACTTAGGAAGAGAACACATCTTTAGCATTATTGTCGGAAAACACAGCCTACACGACAACACGTCTGGCAATGGACTAAAGACTAACTGACTTCACTAAGGCAGGGAATGCCACTATACCTAGAACACGGTTTTCTCAACTCGATACCTAAAAGGGGTCATGCCGGTCTCCAGATCAACGAACTTCCAATCAAATTTAGCACATTGCAATAGACATCAGGCATGCATACAGTATTTTGAATGTCCGAATATTCCAAGGGGCTAACATCGACTCGGAAAACTACCTTGTTGCTGCCAAGGTAAATATGCGGATATCCACCACGTCACTACAAATCAGAAATACTTTAAAAAAAAATTCGAAAGAAACCGCCAAGGCCTTCGCGCAACGCGTATCCCTTAACCTCTCGATTAACCACCATACCACCAGCATCTAATGTCGAAGAACAATGGCAACGTTGTCAACAAGCCATCAAATCAGGCGCAACTGGTGTGGTAGGTTTCTCGCACCTACCATCAAGAAACCCATGCTTTGACTAGGTATGACGACAGATGCTCGTAGCCAAGAAGAAGACGAGAACTGCCATTGACCTCTATCAAAGAGGTCGAGTTGAACTAGGAAATATCGCAGTTGAGGCACAGGATATGGAAGAACAACATCTGCAGATTTGTTAAAAGGCAATGGCGAACAATTTCCTGTTGTCAGGCATCACGAAACATTCAATATTGGCGACGACAGAATGAACTTACAACCACCCGACCTAAGTGAAGTAAACATAGCTATATATAAACTCAACCTTAACAAGGCTGCCAGAAATGAGAGGTCGCGGATATTGTCAAAGAAAGGTTTGCCTAGAGTTCGTTGTCTTGCTCTTGACAGAGCCGGGCATTTGCACAGAAAGTGAGTTAAAGATTCCTTTTCCCCCACCTCCTTGCAACTGCGACAGTTGGTGTTGTTGGGTATACCCATTCTAACAGCATGGTCACCGATGGGCCAGTGTCCAGTGGTAATTGCTATCACCCTGGAGACTTCCTTACGGGATCTGCTTAAGAGGTCCCGTGTTTTTGTCTTGTTGTAGCGAGGCCACATATCTCTTGAAATGGCGCACCCACTGAGGTTACGCCACCTATGTTCAGCTGTTTTAAGAGAGTGTGTGTTGATATTATTCATGATAGTTTTTAAAGGTGTGAGAATGCCGATTGCACGTGAGCTGGGAAGGGACGAGCCCAGCCTGGCTAGGGCATCAGCCTGTTCATTTCCATCTATGTCACTGTGGCCTGGAACCCATATGAGAGTGATACTGTACCGAATCCCAATGGAGGCCAGTTCGTGCTGGCATTGAAGTACTAGTTTTGATGACGTCGATACCGAAATAATCGCCTTAATAGCGGCTTGACTGTCGACAAAAATAGCGATATTTTGCTTGGGAGTACTATCGTGTTTAATCGCGTGACATGCCTCCCTAATAGCCAACAATTCCGCTTGGAATACGCTGGAGGAATCAGGGAGGCGAAACGATTTTTTTATTTTTAGTGTGTCCGAGTAGACACCGGCGCCTACTCCGCAGTCCATTTTGGAGCCGTCGGTGTAAATAAGTGTGTCAAAATCCTTTTCAACCACTGCGTTTTTCCAATCCTCTCTAGTTGGAAAGCCAGCGGTGAAGTGTTTGTGGAAGTTCAGTTTGGGTATCATGTAGTCGGTATGATGGTCAGTTAGACCTGGTGGCATTGAATCTAGGATATTGCTGTGCCCATAGGGCTTATTGAACCAGCAGCCAGATTCTTTGAGCCTGACTGCACTGCACATTGCAACGTCTTTGATATGGATATCTAGAGGGAGAAGGTGGAGAAGAACCGTTAAGGCATCAGTGGGACAAGATCTCATGGCCCCAGTTGTGCCGCTACAAGCAGTTCTTTGTACCCTCTTAAGTTTGTCAATGATATACCCTTTACTCACAGAAGGCCACCAGACTAGTGCCCCATAGGTGAGTATCGGCCGAACAACAGCCGTGTACATCCAAAGTGTCATCTTTGGTTGTAGGCCCCATCTTTTGCCAAATGTTTTTCTACAGGCATAGAAAGCTATACATGCTTTCTTGACCCTTTGTTATATGTTGGTTTTCCAATTAAGCTTAGTATCTAGGATGGTCCCTAGATATTTGGCATTGGATGAGAGTGAGAGCGCGTGTCCATTAAGTCGGGGGAGATTAAAGGCTGGTATTTTGGTCTTCGTGGTGAAGAGCATCATTTCCATTTTGCTCGGATTAACACCCAGGCCACAGCTTGTAGCCCACGTGCTCACAGAACCCAGAGCGTACTCCATGAATCGCTAATCACTGGGAGAAACTTTCCTGACACCAGGATCACCACATCGTCCGCGTATGCCACTGCCTTAATCCTATCCCGATCAAGTCGGACTAACAGTTTGTTCATAACAATAAGCCACAGCAGAGGAGATATCACACCACCCTGTGGTGTACCTCTGTCGGCATATCGCTTTAAGCTGCTGTTGCCTAGTGTTGATTGAATGATTCTAGACCTTAGCATGGATATAATCCATTGGCTAAAATGCTCCTCTACACCAGTTACGGTTAGGGCTTCTAGTATGCTGTCAGTTTGAACATTATTGAAAGCCCCTACCATATCAAGGAAGGTGGCTAGGGTGTAATCTTTGTAGTAGAGGGACTTTTCGATGGTCCCAATCACCTCATGCAGAGCGGTTTCAGTCGATCTGCCTTTGAGATATGCTTGTTGTGATGTGGATAGCGGTGATTCATTAAGAATGCATCGCACATGGATGTCAACGATCCGCTCCAGGGTCTTTAGTATAAAGGAAGCAAGGCTGATGGGCCTAAAATCTTTTGCAGATTCATGTCCACGTCTGCCTGCCTTTGGTATAAAAACTACGGGTTTGAATGGTCCTTCGCTAAGATTTTGCTCAGTCTAGAAGAGTCTTTAAGGGTATTGATGGATTCGCAGTATTCCTGCCAAGATTCTTTCTTGGCGCTAAAAGAGCCGACCTATACCGAGACATGTATAATTTTGGTATACCGCCCAAACTCGTCTGCTCTCGCTGCTCCATCTGGGAAGGGAACGACCTCACTGATACATTCGACACCAAAAAGGTTTATGCAAGGCATGTTATGTGACTTTTTACGCCCGAGCCAACACCAGAGGCACAATATTCCATAAATCGGTGCAACATCTAGCATAGGTCGACGATATTGACATCATTGGTCGGAGTCAAAGTGATGTCTTAGCTACGTTTGTTAGTACCTATACAGATGGAAGCGGAAAAGACGTATCTTTAAGTAAGTACGGGAATTTGTCTACCTCGGCTCCCTTATTACCCTGACAATAACATCTAATCAGAACTTAAACGAAGAATTACTCTTGCCAACCGCAGTTTTTCCAGGCTAAAAAGGCAATTCAGTAGTAAAGCCCGCACTTGAACTACTAAGGAGATCCCATACAAGACCCTGATCATCCCAGTCCTGCTCTACGGTGCTGAAGCATGGACCGTATCAAAAGCAGATAAAGAATTCCTTGGTGGATTTGAGGGAAAAATCCTTTGAAAAGTCTTCAGTCCCGTTTGCGTTGACAGGCTATGGAGACAAAGATTCAACCAAGAACTATACGAGCTGTAGAGGGCATACCCGTAGTCAAATAACTCCGCATTGGATGTTTAAAATGACCACTACATGTATAACGAATGGACACCAATACTCCGGCTAGCAGAGTCTTTGATTCCCAGGCAGACGTCGGACGCAGAAGAGGAAGACCTTGCCTTAAGTGCCGCGCACAAGTAGAAACCGACTATGCCAACTTGAAGTGCCCAACTGGAGGTAGTTAGCTAAGGACCGGGCTAATTGGAGAGGCATGTTGGTTGAGGCCCAGATTCATTCCGGGCTGTAGCGCCACTTAAGCCGAAATCAAAAAGTATGTAAGCGACGTTAAACTAGTAAACGAAAATATTAATTCGCACCCTCAAACTAATGGACAAGCTTAGTTTGGGGCCTTCATGTATAGTTAATTCCAATTTTTTTCCAATGTGAATATATTATCTAGCCTGGGTGTAAGTTAGTAATGGTAACCCAAACGTATGATCCATTTTGTGCATCACCCCATCACTTCAGTAACAACTCATTAAGCTCTCAACTAAAGCAAACGATGATAGTTAATTGAAGCTACTTCATCAAACCAGCTCTATTTTCATGTTCTGACTTTCAAAACGATAAAATTCAGTTAGACAACAATCCTTGTCTAACATTACAATTCCCCCCAAAGACACCTACAGAATTTTTCTTCCACTTAGAAAGATACCTCATCTCATTCCGTTTGGCACACGCTTGAAACCTGGACTTATAATTAAACAAACTCACACGCATCTGATTAGATCATCGTATTTGCATAATTGATGGTCGGTGGATTGATATCGCCGCCTCACCGATTCATTCGAATTTAATGAGTTTAGATGAAGACTCTTCTCAATGTATCTATATGTCTGTTCTTACAATAGTTTGAGTTTCGCATATGATTGTATCTTGTATCTTGTATGCATGTCAAAGAAGAACGAAAAGATTTATTGATTTTATCAGAAAGCTCTTGTACGTTAGTTTTTTTTATTACTTTAGAGAGGTTGATTGACATTTAAATGATGATTAATTATGTTTTCGAAAGCAAAGCGCGGCGCACGCTCCTCTGTTCTTAGGGGGTATTGAAATACATTTTAGAGATGATTTCTAAAAATGGAATGACGCAATCTATATCTAGATACTCAACACCGACGAGTTAATAGTTAGAAGCATTTCTCGGAATAAAATAGGTCAACAGAGTGATTGATAGATTAAGTAGGTGATTTTGATTTTATCCATTTAAAGAGTGCCGAGGAAACTCTTTAAAATTAAAATTAAAAAAAAAATCGAAGCAAATCGTTTCTGTTTTTAGTTTGCTGAACTCGAATGTTCTTTTAATTAATTAATTGCAGCCTAATGAGTTTCAATGAAATTCGACATAAGATATGTTAAATAAAAAAAATCTATAATTGATTATATCAATTTCTATTCTAGATCGTTCTATATTTATGACTTTTTTTTAGTGATTTTAATTAATTCTAGAATATTTGAATTAAGCAAAGGGTTTGTATTTCTTTCTCATGAATTATGCAAAATCTAAATTTATTTACAAAACTGTTGATCTATATTAAGTCCCAGAAATCTTACCTTACCTGTTTTCGGAGAATCATTTATTCATGAAGTAAGGATGGACGTTTTTGATAATGCGTACGTTTTTTTTTTAAATACAATTTAAATTTTACAAATTATTCCGTTTTAGGATTCGATATAAAGGAATTATAATTTAAATCCGTTTGCGGGGATTATGCAAACACAATTATAATATTTTCGATAGTTGTTAAGCAACGGGTGATCCAATAGTTTTTTCATAGCGTTGTTTTTACAGATGGTATTTGATGAAAGTAACGGGTGATTTTTTAAGAGGTTTAGAACTTTTTTTAAAAAAAAAAACACAAAAAATTCGAAATATTTATTTGAATCAATAGTTTGAACCTTGCAATTTAATGTTTAAAGATAATTTCATGCAAATGTTGACCGCGGCTGCGTCTCAGGTAGCCCATCCGCTGAGTCCAATTTTGGCATACTCTTTCACACATATCGGCCGGTATCTCACGAATGAATGCATGGATGTTGGCTTCCAGTGCGTCAATCGAAGCGGGCTTGTCCCTATAGACATTAGCCTTGACATACCCCCACAAAAAATAATCTAATGGTGTCAAATCGCACGATCTAGGCGGCCAATTGACCGGCCCGAAACGTGAAATTAACTGTTCACCAAACTCGCCTCGCAATTGCGCCATTGTTTCGCGTGCTGTGTGGCATGTGGCACCGTCTTGTTGAAACCACATATCATGCAAGTCAAGAACTTCCATTTCGGGCAAAAAAAAGTTTGTTATCATCGCTCGGTAGCGTTCACCATTGACAGTAACGCTGCGATTCGCATCATCTTTGAAGAAATATGGCCCAATAATGCCGCCGGCCCATAAACCGCACCAAACAGTGGCTTTTTCGGGATGCATTGGTAGCTGTTGCAATGCTTCTGGCTGATCTTCACTCCTAATGCGGCAATTTTGCTTATTTACGTACCCATTCAACCAAAAATGAGCCTCATCGCTGAACACAATTTTTCGATAAAAAAGCGGATCCTCGGCCAGCTTTCCAAGAGCCCATTCACCAAAAATTCGGCGTTGTGGTAGGTCGGCTGGCTTTAGTTCTTGCGCCAGCTGTATCTTAAAAGGCTTTACGCCCAAATCCTTCCGCAAAATTTTCCACGTAGTGCTGTAACAAAGGCCTAACTGCTGGGAACGGCGCCGAATCGACATTTCGCGGTCTTCTGTCACACTAGCTGATACGGCCGCAATATTTTCTTCACTACGCACAGTACGTAAACGTGTTGGTGGTTTAATGTCCAACAAAGTAAACTTGGTGCGAAATTTGGTCACAATCTTCCGAATAGACTGCTCAGAAGGTCGAGAATGCCGATCATAAAATGGAAGCAGCACGCGATGAACATTTCGAACCGAGCACGAATTTTGATAGTAAAATTCAATAATTTGCAAGCGTTGTTCATTTGTAAGACGATGCATGGTTAAATTGCAAACCAAACTGAAGCTGTTTGACAGTGACACAAGGTACTAAACACACGTCAGCTGTCAAAACCAGTGTTGCCAAAACCAAACCAGCTAAAAAATCACCCGTTAGTACACGGGGTTCTAAATCCCGGGCAATTACAATTTTTTTTTGTATAATTTGCGCGCACTCAAGGGGTTATGAATACCCTTTATATGTTTTAGCACAGTGCGAGCGTTAAGGAAATTAGGGATAAGAAGAAAGGAGATACCGATGCACATTGGTTTTAAATGTCTGTAAGTTATAATGGAAAGGAAAAACAGAGTTTGGTAGAGCATTCCACATTCGTGTTGTTCGGTTTATGTACGAATCTCTGTATTTCAGCGTACGTCCGAAGATAGGCTTGAGGGTAAACTGATTTGCATTCATTGCGTAACGAGTATTGCGCCTGAATTGTTGAATGGGAGGAATGCAGCTGGGTATTTCATTTGAACATTGGTTGTTAAAATAGCAATAAAACAAGGTAAGGCAGGAGATGTTACGACGGTGTTCGAGCGAAACTAAGGAGTTCGCTATTCTTATGTCTCCTATAAGTTTTTTTTCGCACGTGTTTGAATCCTATCTAGTAGGTGCAATGTTGATTTTGGTGCACCTGACCAGACGTGGGCGTTGAATTCTAGTTTTGGGCGTATAAACGCCTTATATATTGTGGCCAGATCAGAGGGGGTGAACTATTTCTTACATCGATTTAGGAAACCTAGGCATTTCGCTGCGTTTTTAGCGACTTCGAATATGTGGTCGTTCCAAAGTAAGTCGTTACTAACACACATACCTAGCATGGAAAGCTTTTCGGTTTCTTCGACGTAAGTGCCATTCATGGATAATGGCTCTAGATTTTGGTTTCGCTTTAATGGCAGAAGACAGCATTGTGTTTTGGAAGCATTGAATTCCACTCTATTAGATTTACCCCATTTGATAATGAGCTTAACATATTTTGGCGTTTAGAGTCCACGTTCGAAGGTGAGGGACGAGGACCTGAAAACGAATATGAGAAGCTGAGGTACTGTCATCAGCGAAGGAATGAATTTGGATTAGAAGTTGCACACAGGAGATCATTTATAAAAATCATTTACAAAAGATCAAAAATAAAAATTAGAAAAAGAGTACAAAATTAGGACAAAAAAAATACGCTTCTCGGAATGTTGTGTAACTGCAATGTTATTATTAACTCTATATGGAATAAATATATTTAATATATGTATGCATTACCTGATTATAAAATTCACTCCGTTCAGTCGTAGTAGATATACATTTTTAATTCAAATATGTTTCCTTTCACATTAAAATTATTTAAAAAAAATATATCCAACACAATGACACAATGGCCATGTTCCGAACTTCAGACTACAACTGAAAAATAAGGTAAGGTAACGCGGAACACAAAATCTTACCGAATGGTAAGGTACATGTCAAACTATGCCAAAACCTTATTTTGCAATTTCGTTTTTCATATTTTTAGATTTTTATTTAATACTTATCTATTCAGAATAATTATTCTTACAATTTAGATAAGTAAAAAATAAATTGAATAACCTATAATATCAGGGAATTTCACTGAAATCAAAAACATCTTCATGACAGGTCGTAGAAAAATGGAAATATTTTTATATTATTCCAAATTATCGACCTATATCGAAGCTTTCTGCAATTCCTTAATTGTTTGAAAGCATTGTTAAGGAGAAGCTATTCTTCGTAGTAAAAGAATAATCAACATGGTTTTATTCGAGGTAGATCCTGTGCTACCAATTTAACTTTGTTAATTAATTATATATTTAACAGCTTTGAGGAATGATTACAAGTTGATATACTCTACACTGACTTTACAAAAGCCTTTGATAGAGTGCACAACACCCTACTTTTAGCAAGACTAATATCGTTGGGTTTTCATTCCTCAATGCTTAAATGGTTCCATAATTATTTTACAAACAGAAAGCAAATGGTCGATGGTTATACTTCTCGCGAAATCGATGGGACATTAGGTGTCCCGCAAGGTAGCCACTTAGGCCCATTGCTTTTTATTTTGTTTTTAAATGACGTTCATGATGTTTTTAAATTTTGCAACGTTTCAACTTTCGCGGACGATTTAAAATTATATTCTCGTATAAGTAATACAAGGTGGCGCAAAGTAATCCTCCTATCAGAAAATGCTATAAATTTTGCGATTGGCCCATAATGTCAGTTAGGTTTTGACATTTGTGTAGTAAACACATGCGAAATACACGTTAATAAACAATGTTACGCTACACTGCTCCAGAACGCGGAATATTGGTGACTATTTATTTGAGCAATAATCGGTCGGTGACTTTGGCACAACGTGAATTTCGTCGCAGATTTCCTAGACGTCCAACGCCTACTGGTGAAACACTGCGACGTTTAGCCGCTCGCCTCGAAGAGACTGGCACAACACGAGATGCTGCCAGGCGTGGCAGACCCCGGAGTAGCCGTTCTGCAGAGAATATTGCTGCTGTAGCCGAAGATGTCATGGAAGCGCCGTCGACATCGACCAGACGACGTGCCACGCAAATGGGTATCAGTCGACGGTCTTTACAGCGATTTTTGGTACAAGATTTGAAGATGTTTCCGTACAAAGTCCAGACGGTGCATCAGCTGTTAGCTGCTGACCGCCAATCGCGTCTTACATACGCTCAAGCCATCCTTAATCACCACCAAGAGGAAGATGATTTTTCATCAAAAATAATCATGAGTGATGAGGCCCATTTCCATCTTAGCGGGTACGTAAATAAGCAAAATTTACGCTTCTGGGGCACTGAAAATCCGCGTGTAACCCACGAAGAGCCATTACACCCGCTCAAAGTCACTGTATGGTGTGCTGTTTTCGCTGGAGGAGTCATCGGACCTTTTTTCTTCGAAGACGTGCGTCGCGGGCCAAACGGTTACTGTGAATGGTGAGCGCTACAGAGCAATGATCAACGAGTTCTTTTTGCCGCAACTTGATGAATTGGGATTGGAAAACATGTGGTTCCAACAGGACGGTGCAACGGCATACACTGCACGTGCCACAACCGATATGCTGAAGGATGCATTTCCCGGGCGCCTAATCTCCCGTTTTGCGATTTGCACTGGCCAGCAAGATCGCCTGATTTGACCGCTCCTGACTTCTTTTTGTGGGGCTTTTTGAAGTCGCGGGTTTATGTCAACAAGCCTCAGACTCTTGCAGCTCTTAAAGACAATATCCGTCAAGAATGTGAGGACCTATCGCCGGAATTTTTGGCCAAAGTGATGGAAAATGCCATAAAAAGGGCTCAAATGACAATCAACTGTGGCGGCGGCCATTTACATGACATCATATTCTCGACTTGATGTAAAAAAATTAAAAGACCAAATAAAAATAATCCACAAAGTTTTTCATTTTTTTTAAATTACAGCCAAAAAACATCGGAAGGTTATTTTTGCGCCACCTTGTATAACAGACTGTATCCGGTTTCAGTCTGATATAAATAGTTTGTCGGCATGGTGTAATCATAACGCTATGGAGCTTAACATCTCGAAATGTAAAATGTTTACAGCATTCCGTATAAATGCACCTATAATGAGTGATTATTATATGAACGATCTGAGACTTCAGCGTACGAAAGAAGTTAAAGATCTTGGAGTCATATTTGACAAACAATTAAAATGTTCTTCTCATTATGATTGCAAAATAGCAAAATCAAACTCAATGTTAGGTTTTCTAAAACGAAATTGCAAGGACTTCCGAGACGTATTTAGCCTTAAAACTATATACTGCTCGTTAGTCAGGCCGCAGTTGGAATACACATCCATCATATGGGATTCGTCATATGTAATGCAGGCACTTAGATTAGAAAGAGTTCAGAAAAATTTCACGAGGTACGAATTCCGTAAATTATTTACGTTTGAAGAATTGCCTAGTAGTGCTAAAAGATGTGAACAAATTGGCTTGCAAACCTTAAGTTTCAGGCGTAAAGCATCTTGTGTCATGTTTGTTCGCGATATTCTGAATTATCATGTTGTTTCCCCGGGAATTGCTTTCTCTTATTAATTTGTATGCTCCCAAAGAATCGCTTAGGGAGCGAAATTTGTTAATATCGAACTCTCATAAAACCAACTATGGCAGCAATGAGCCTATTACACGATGCATATGCATGCTTAATTTGGTAAGCAACAAAATTGATTTTTGTTTTTGCCGGGTTGATTTTTAAAATTATTTATATTCAATGGTCTTAAATTGTTTATTTAAGTAGTCAATAAGGTTGAAAAATCGGTAGATGATCATCTAAGTCGCGCAACAAAAACCAGTTGTGTAAAGCGATACTGTGATGTGAAAAAAAAATCAGCGGTTTCACTGATATATTCGGCCCTATCGAGGTATCCGTCGGAGCGGAAAATTCTCCGATTTCGTACGATTCGGAGGATTTTTGCTTCGAGGTATTCCTCGGAAAAGCGGTTCGGAATATTTCTCCGACATTTTGTAACGCACCCCGGCAAATTGCGTTGTGGTGCATTTTTCATGCGATTTTTGACAGCTTAGTGCCATTCTTTCTGCGATTTCCTCCGACACAAATTCTTCGCGGAATTTGTTTACGAGTTGTAGTGAAGTGAACCCGTCGCATTTGGGAAGATTTTTTTTCCGATGACACATACCTCGAATGGAATTTTAACCTCCGACAAAGTATGCGTTGCGGAAAATTTTCCGCTCCGACGGATACCTCGATAGGGCTGATTGAGTGCCCATGCGTATATTTTTAACTTGTTTCGTCAGACATTTCTCGTCTAATGTTACGTGACTAACTTGGTTGATTGACCAATGAGAACCGAGATTCATCAAAATGTCTTATACTAATGGCGTTTTCCATTGATCTTTTTTGGTGCCTAAGAACACGATTTCAGATTGATTATTTATGCCCTATCCCATTAGGGGTATATAAGTTTTGATACTTAGTTTGTAACATAGAGAAATAATTTAGCTACATATACCTCAAAGTATAGGGATCGACTCAGAATCGCTAGCTGAGTCGATTGAGCCTTTCTGTCTGTCCGTCCCCAAGTAACAATTTCGCTTTTATAAAGCACTATCGAAGCTATTTCCCCTTCAGCAATATTACTTGTATGAAGTCTTATAGAAAACATTTGGTGCACTTTTAGGAACCTATTTACTTCTTCTTCTTTTAATACTTCTAATAAGTCTAACAGAAAAAATTTTGTTTGCTTATAAGAAGCCTTACCGGAGCAAATTATAGGCTTCGCAAAAAGTCCTTCCGAAAATAATTGCAGGCCATCCTAAAGTAGAAAAATAACATTTTTTTTATTATTTCCTTTTTGATTTTATATTTTCCATATTATTTACTTTTATTCATTTAAATTTCAATCTCTTATAATTATTTATTATTGTTATTATGAAAATATGAATTTCAATGCAATTAATTATATAAAAACTCTTATCTTACTGGGATTCGAACTCTCGTTCTTTCGCACGGTAGTCCAACACGCTATCCACTGGGCTGTTCTCTGGAACATGAAAGACGAGTACGTACATCTTTTTACCTTATTCCCGATCTTATAACCTTAGCTTTTTTAAGCCTTCATTCGTAAGCTCTATACATGCTATGCTTCGGATTAACTTAGTTCTACTGAAACATCTTAACGTATGGTACATGTACACACGTCTCCGGAAGCTAAAAAACAACCTAACAGATGTTATACCGACATAATTTCGGTTATTCTTGTGAATTTTCCAAGACCTTCGCACAACGCGTATCCCTTAACCTCTCGAATTACACCATACCACCAGCATCGAATGTCGAAGAGCAATGGCAACGATGCCAACAGGCCATTAGATCAGCCGCAACTGATGTGCTAGGTTTCTCGCGCCCACCAGCAAGAAACCCCTGGTTTGATGAGGAATGCCGACAGATGCTCGCAGCCAAGAACGAGGCCTACAAGGCTAAGCTGCAGGTGAAGACGAGAGCTGCCACTGAGCTCTATAGGCAAAGAAGAAGGGAAGAACATCGGCTTTTCAGCAAGAAGAAAAAAGAGCAAGAAAAGCGCGCGATCGAGGATATAGAGAGGTGCCACTCCAGGAACGATGTTCGCAAGTTTTACCAAAGTGTAAAATGTCAAAGCCAAGGATACAAGGCTCGAACAGAATCCTGTCGAGATGAACAAGGAAATATCGTAGTTGAGACACAGTCGATGCTGAGGATATGGAAGAACCACTTCTGCAGACTGTTAAACGGCGATGACGAACAACATTCCGCTGTCAGGCAGAACGAACCATTCAATATTGGCAACGACAGCGAAAACTGCCAACCACCCGACCTGAGTCAAGTGAGGATAGCAATATCTAAACTCAAGCTTAATAAGGCTGCCGGAAATGACGGCCTTCCCGCTGAGCTCTATAAGGCCGGCGGAGATGACTTGGTAAGTAACATCCACCAACTCATAAGCCAAATCTGGTCGGATGAAAATGTGCCTGAAGAATGGAACCTCAGCATCGTTTGCCTGATCCACAAAAAAGGAAACCCTCTGAACTGCGCCAACTACAGAGGCATAAGTCTACTCAACATCGCCTACAAGATCCTATATGCCGTAATATGTGAACGCCTGAAACCGTTTACCAACAACCTGATTGGCCCTTATCAGTGTGGTTTTAGGCCAGGAAAGTCCACAACCGATCAAATTTTCACACTTCGGCAGATCCTGGAAAAAACTCAAGAAGTCCAAATCGATACACACCACCAATTCATCGATTTCAAAGCCGCATACGACAGCATTTATAGAGACGAGTTTTGGTATACCGTCCAAACTCGTCCGTTTGTGTAGGATGACGATGGAGAATTCTCGCTGGTCTATCGATACCAAAAAAGGATTTAGGCAAGGCGATGCGCTGTCATGTGACTTCTTTAATCTGATTCTTGAGAGGATTGTGCAAAACTCCAAAGCCAACACCAGGGGCACAATTTTCCAAAAGTCGGTGCAACTACTAGCATACGCTGACGATATTGACATCATTGGTAGGACTCAACGTGATGTCATAGCCACGTTTGCTAGTATAGAGAAGGAAGTGGCGAAAATGGGTTTAGCAGTAAATGAGGGTAAGACTAAGTATATGCTGTCATCACGAAAGGACTTACAACATCGACGAATTGGACAGAACGTCACCATTGACAGATATAACTTTGAGGTAGTACGGGACTTTGTCTACCTCGGTTCCGCTATTAACTCTGACAACAACATCTGGTCAGAAATTAAACGAAGAATTACTCTTGCCAACCGCTGTTTCTTCGGGCAATTTAGTAGAAAAGCCCTCACTCGAACTACTAAGGAGATCCTATATAAGACCCTGATCATCACAGTCCTGCTCTACGGCGCTGAAGCATGGACTGTATCAAAAGCGGATGAAGAAATCCTTGGTAGATTCGAGAGGAAAATTCTTCGAAAAATCTTCGGTCCCGTTTGCGATGACGGGCTATGGAGACGAAGATTCAACCAAGAACTATACGGGCTGTACAGCGACATGCCCCTGGTCAAAAAACTCCGCATTGGACGTTTAAGATGGCTAGGACATGTAGAACGAATGGACACCAATACTCCGGCTCGCAGAGTCTTCGATTCCCAGCCAGACGTCGGACGCAGTAGGGGAAGACCTCGCCTTAAGTGGCGCGCACAAGTGGAAACCGACCTCAACCAACTTGGAGTGCGCAACTGGAGGCTGTTAGCTAAGGACCGGGCTAATTGGAGAGGCATGTTGGTTGAGGCCCAGGTTCATTCCGGACTGTAGCGCCACTTAAGAAGTAAGTAAGTGATGAAATTTGGTATATAGACTCTCTGCCCGACGACGCAGAACAATTGTAAACATTTTTATAATCCGCAAACTGCCACGCCCACTTTTCAGTAAAACGTTGTTCTTGGCCAAATTTAAAAAAAAGTATCTGAATAGCATATTTAGACAATCTCAATATCTATATTGCCAAACCCACAGTTGGGGGTGTTTTCTTCCAAAAATCCTTTTCCATACAATTTTAAGAAAACTCGAAAAAACTTTTGATGAACATTTTTTGAGAATAATATTGTTGAAAAATGTTCATCAAAAGTTTTTTTTTTTCGTTTATAGATCATTTTAACCCACGCCCAATTTTTGGGGGCGTTATTCTAGAAAAACGAATTCTAAAGCCTATATCATAACATAGGCATAGAATAACGTCGTTTTTTGTTGAACCACAAATGACTTAGATAAACCATCTGAACAAGATTCATTAAGTTTTTAGCAACGCCCACTTTTTGGGGACATATATTATTAGAATAGGATGGGATGTAGCGGATTATATCCTTCTTATATGTTTTTTGTTTTATTACAAAAAAAAATAATCAAAAAGCTCGTATTGGATCACCCTCTATCCTTTATGTTAGAAATAATAAAAATCATTTTTTTTTAAAGTGTTTCACTTAAAATTATCAAAATTAAACAGCAAATAGGTTTTTTCTTGCGAAGGCGGATTTGTTTCTGCGAACGTTTTTCTAAGCTGTGTCGGATCATTGTTTTTTTTTGCTTTTGAATAATTCTAATGAAATAAATTAACATAATTATTTATTAATGGAAATTCTTATATGGATTAGTTAAATTTTATTACTTTATTTAATGAATTTTTTCTATTCTTCAGTTAGCTCTTTTACTTGCAAATCAACTAGTTTTTGAGTTTTGTTTTTATTTTTATTTGCCTTGAATTTAATAATGTCTACATTTGCCAAATGTTTTTCTGAAGATGCCGCCAGCAGATAAATTATTCAAATTATACGAATTTGAGAAGAACGAGGATTCATCCAGGGCTACTTGGTGATCTCCAGATGGTCGAACTGAAAACGAACTGCACCCATCCAACATCCTGGATGCACAAACATTCAGAGGGTTAATAGTCTGTTCTGACAATTTTCTCGTCGCAGCCAATTTCTAAGCTCGACTCAAAAAGGAAGAAGCTACCAATGGTAAAGAATGGTCGCCTTAGAGAACCAGCGATAGCCAGAGTCTGGAAGTAACAACTGAAGCAGTTACTCCCCGCTGCACTTCATACATCAATATGAACGTACCCTAAACCTACCAATCCTAACTTGCGACGTCGAGCGCTGGATAACAAGCAAGGAAGCGAAGGATATATATCGTCTCGTTTAAAGAGGTATCGGGATATTTCACTATAGAACATCTTTGACAGATGATAGCAGCCATATGGCTGAAGCTGCATCTATCATACTGGCTGACATACAACATCATCAAGGATGTAGCCGAAACCACTGTATGGTACCAGCAGCGTTACCAGATAATTTTTTTTAAACCTGCTAAAGGTAGGACGAAAAACTGCAAAACCTGCTAGATGGAAGCGTAAAAAAATGCTAAAAAAACTGCGATCGATTTTTCCTTGAGAAATTCGTTTTTTTATACCCTATCCCATAGGGGTATATTAGTTTTGATACATAGTTTGTAACATAGAGAAATAATTTAGATACATATACCTCAAAGTATATGGATCGACTCCGAATCGCTAGCTGAGTCGATTAAGCCATGTCTGTCTGTCCGTCCGTCCGTCTGTACGTCACCGATTTTTAGGCCTTAAATTTTGAGCTAGGATAATGAAATTTGGTACATAGGATCCTCGTCCGTGCCTACAGAACAAGTGTAAAAATGTTTGAAATCCGCCAACTACCACGCCCCCTTTTAAGAAAAACTCAGTTTTTGGCCAAACCGTAAGGAATTTTTAAAAAAGTTTCTGAACAACATATTTAGACAATCTTAATATCTATATTTCGTCAATATAAACTTTTTTGCCACGCCCACTTTTTGGGGGCGTTTTCAATAAAAAAACACTGTTTTCCATCAAATTTTAAATTTTTCGAAACAAATTTTGATGCAGAATCATTAGTATGTAATATTAATATGAACATTTCGTCTATAGACCATTTTAACCCACGCCCACTTTTTGGGGGCGTTTTTATATAAAAACCATTTTTATACATTACCCCATAACATATGCAGGAGAAAAACCTTGTCTTTTGTAGAACCGTAAAATTTGTTGTGACATTGTCATTTTCTATATGTAATCCCCATCGTGTTTTAAGCCATGCTAACTTTTAGGGGGTATTAGTTTTAGCGATAGCCATCTAATGTGTTAGTGGCGCAAAATCCTATGCTTTTCTGTTTCAAAAAACTCTTGGAATTGTAAAAATAACGAGCATTTTTACAATTTTTTTCTATTACTACTTTGAGAAAAGTATGATTAGACATCTTTGACCAATTGCTAATGGATCTTGGCAATTTCTTACTGGCATGACTGACAGCTAGAGCAACCGAGTGACATACGCATTTAATAAATACACAATTTGGATTGAATGTCATTGTCCAAACAATGCCTATGTAAATAATATAATAACTATCTGCACCCTTTCCTTTTGGAAATGCTACACTGTTACATCAATAGGTATCCACCACACCGACACTACCCATATAAACAGCTGTGTTTACTTTCTGACCCTAACTCTGCGTATTTGCATTTCTTCTTTGGGATAATTTTTCTTGAAGATGATTGTGTATTCGTGTTTACCGTCGCCCAAACAATTAAAAACATGTACAATTTTTTTTTTTGTTTGAAAACTGCTAAAAACTGCTAAAATTTAAGAAAATGCTAAAAAAACTGCTGCAGGTCAATTTCATGATCAAAAACTGCTAAAATCGCAGGAAACTGCTAAATCTGGTAACGCTGGGTACCAGCCACCCCCGAGAAAGAGCCCGTGGTATGATGATGAATGCGTGTACAAGAAAAAGGTGACTGCACACAAGAAAGCGCTGCAGCGCAAAACAAGGGCAGCGAGAGAAGAGTATTGAGCCAGGAGAAGGGAGGAAAAGAAAGAAGAGAGCTAACGCAGCCTCCTAGCTCAAGGTAATAGTACAGTGGGCGCTTGTGTGAGTGGTGGTTCCTCCTCGACTAACAACGGCACAGCTGGTGGCGTGACTTCGTCGTCGTCACATTCCTGCAACAATGGAGTAACCCAACCAGCAAATAAAACATATACCGCCACAACAACTGGTGGAGGCGGCTCAACAACCACCACCGCCGCACCTCCTACATCATCTGCTAGTAAGCAGGCTGCGAAGCGGGAACGCGAACAGGGCGGAGATTACTTGATAGAGATCTGCGGCCGATATCTAAACGTTTACGGAACAGGAGCGCTCCGCTTCATCGATAAGCAGTGGAGCGCACAAAAGGCCGGCGATGTGCATACGCTCAACTTTAGCTACATCAACTTCAACAGCATCACAGCGGTACTGGCGCGGGTGAAAGTCCGATTCCCACACGCAGAACACTTTGTATTCCGCGAGACGAACATCTCGTGCCTGGGCCAATTGAATGCCATGGCCGAACTGCAGGGCATCACCTCGTTGACCATTGATCCAGAGGGGAATCCTATTTGCGGCAAGGATTGGCGGTTGTACGCTATCTATCGATTGTCCCACTGGGGCCTAAAAACGCTCAACGGCCAGGAGGTGAGCGAGGCTGAGGTTGGCACTGCTCAGCAGGTGTACGTTGGTCTGTCCGATCTGGTGCTGTGGTCAATGCCGGATGGGATGTTGCAACCATTATTGGCACGGCTGCGACTCGATGAGAATTGTTCGTCGAGCAAACTGAGCCCCAAAGAGTGGCTGCTGAAGGCCGACAATGCACTGAAAGTGGTCGTCGGCAAGGAGGCACTTCAATGGAAAAAGGCGCCGAATGGGGACTTTGAGAATACGAATACGCGAGAGCGTGGACGAATGCACTTTTCGCTGATGGTTGAGAATACGTGTAATGCGGTCGAGAAACTCCATCTGTTGGAGGAGCTGTGGCCGAGTTTGCTGTTGGACATTGCCCGGAATACACTGTTGGACTATTCGCAGTTGGATGTGTATCTAAAGAATTTGATTTCGGAAATTATGAAGTAGGGGTTTGTTAGTTTCTTTTTTTTTTTTTTTTTTGGAAGGGAAAGTGTGGAATTAAATGCAATATACAAAGAAAGTGTTTACTTATTGTGTGTTTGGGGGCGTGGGAGTCCTTGACGAAGGTATGTTTGAGGCTGGTATTCATATTTAGGGCATGTGCTGAAGAGTTCAGGAATGGATGTCTTGATGCATACAATTTCGTAAGGGTAAGAACCGACATTGAATATATTTTAAGCGTGTAGGTTCAGGAACATTAAAGGTAAGCAACCATAAAGAATTTTTGAGATAGCGTTTGCCTTCAACAAGCTTTTCAAATCAAGGGCACGCCTAGAAGGAACATGTAATTGGGTAGGTCAAAACAATTGCCTGGCCCCCCAGGTTGGGGGTTGTGCCGTCGGGGTAACTTCGCGACCATGGAAAAAACTAATAGTTATGAGAGAGACACAACCAGCCTTATATGGCAACAAGACCCGGAACGACAATGGACTATGATATGAGAGTAGTACCTGGAATGTACGAATACTCTACACCTTTGGTGTAGAGTGAATTGAATCTGTCCTCACGCGGTACAAGGCAGATATAACCGCAATCCAGGAGATACGATGGATAGGATCAGGTAGGTATAAAGGTTGCGACATTTATTACAGCTGCAACAAAAGTATGCCGATAAGTGATCGCCTTTCTGTGATCGACATCAAAGCCTACGGAGCCTGTCCGGAGATTTTGCAGCAGCTGGTAATACGGTGATAAGTAGAACTAGGTTCCCCAGGCTAAGGCTCGGCACGCATCCAACACCCTCAACGTACACACATTCTGAGGGGCAAACGTCGACTCTGACCGTTTTCTTGTCGCGGCTAAATTCAGAGTTCGACTTTCCAACGAGAGGAAGCTGCGAACTGCCCAGAAGAATAAATTCGAGGTTATGGTCGCTTTAGCACACCTGGAGTAGCCACAGCCTACAGCGAGCGCTTTAGTATGAAAAGCTTCTCTGTTCACTCACCTACCACAGACGCCAACAATCAGTGGTGATGAATGAGTGTACAAGAAAAAGGGGACAGAAGATGCACACAAGAAAGCCCTGCAGCGCAAAACAAGGGCAGCGAGAGAAGAGTATTGAGCCAGGAGAAGGGAGGAAAAGAAAGAAGAGAGTTTACGCAGCCTCCCAGCTCAAGGAGATCGATCAGAACAACATCCGGAGGTTTTATAAAAAAGAGAGCAACTGGCGGCTAGCTACAAAACCGGAACGCATGCTCTTCGAGACAGCGATGTATTTAAGCAGCATTTCCAACAGCTGCTAAATGGGCATCATGCAGAGAGAGTGATAGGGCAGGAAGAGAACCCACGTCCAGTCAATGAAGAACTAGTTCCACCACCTAGTACAGAAGAAGTTGGTCTAGCTATAAAAAAGCTTAAGAACAACAAGGCCGCAGGTTCTGATGGAGCTGAGGTTTTTAATTACGGTGGTGATGTTTTGATAGGGAGCATGCACCGAATCATCAACCAAGTATGGGTGTAAGAAAACATGCCCGATGACTGGACTATCAGATCCATATGCCCTATCTACAAAAAAGGCGATCAGATGTCTTGCAAGAACTATCGAGGCATATCCCTGCTTAATATCGCATTCAAGATCCTATCCAACGTGTGAAAGTCTAAAACCGTTCTGCAATACACTAATCCGGCTTTCGGCCCGGCAGATCGACTATAGACCAAATTTTCACGCTGCGGCAAATCCTGGAAAAGACCAACGAATTTCAAGTCGAGACACAACACCTATTCATCGACTTCAAAGCCGCGTATGATAGCATATCTCATCAGGAGCTCTATATGGCGATGGTCGAATTCGGAATCCCGCAAAACTGATTCAGCTGTGTCGCGTGTCACTGGAAAACACGCGGTGCAACGTGAAGTGTATAAGTAGCTCCTCCGAACTATTCCAAACATGCACCGGATTTCGGCAAGGAGACGCGCTATCATGTGGCTTCTTCAATCTCTTACTGGAGCAGATAGTGCGCAGGGCAGGTGTTAACACCTAAGGCACTATTTTCAACAGGTCCATCCAGCTGCTGGGCGGATGATATTGACATCATCGGTAGCTCCCAACGTGCCGTGATGAAAGCATTCACGGCGATTGAAGAACAGGCGAAATCCGTTGGCCTTGAACTAAATGAGGACAAGACCAAGTACATGTCATCAAGAAACGAACAAGCATCTGTCCACCGCTTAGGACAAAACGTCACTATTGATAGCAGCAATTTTGAGGTAGTTTAGCAGTTCACCTACTTCAGAGTTAACACAAACTTCACGAATGACACCCTAGTGGAGATCCGTCGAAGAATTACGCTAGGAAACCATTGCTACTTCGGTTTGGCGAAACAGCTGGGTTCAAAACTCCTAACTCGAAGGACGAAATGTGTGCTCTACAAAACCCCTATCCTGCCAGTTCTGCTTTATGGTGCCGAGTGCTGGACGATAAGCAAGAAGGGAGAGCTGATACTGGGCTCCTTTGAAAGAAAAATACTTCGGCGGATTTTTGGTCCACGAGGAGTGCGAATGGAGGAGAAGATACAACCGCGAACTCTATGAGCTGTACCAAGATGTGGATGTAGTTCAAAAAGCCAAAACACGTCACCTTAATTGGCTCGGCCACATCGAGCGAATGGACAATAATGCTCCGGCTAATAGGATCTTCGAATCCCAGCCCACAGGTTCGAGAAGGCAAGGAAGACCGAACATCCGTTTCAAAGACCAAGCCATCGCGGATGCCAGAGCGCTTGGTCTAGGCAACTGGAAGCAGCAAGCCGGGGATCGTAGATGACGGAAGGCTACAGTGTCTCAGGCAGAGATTCTTCACGGGTCGGGAGCCCGATAAGTAAGTTAGTAAGTATAAACGTTCTACCGAGAGGCCTATTCGCAGTGCACCTCTACCACTAACGTACGTCAATGAAACACAAGAATATACGAGGAAGTCGATTTCGGGTAGCTCACAAGAACTCGGACAGCTCACAACTTGGCGAATTTTGCGTCGTGACTTGAGCCTACACTGTATAAAACTATAAGGGAAACGACCAAAGACGACAACGTGTGTTGAATAGGCTCTGGATCAGTGGGCAACTGACCATAATTTTCATGGAAAAGCATCTTCAGCGATGAGACCCATTTTTGGATGAATGGGAACGTCAACAAACAAAATTATCTAATGTGGGACGATGGTCCACAAAACATCAAAGAGCTCAAATGCACCGTGAAAAAACCACTTTATGGTGAGGATTTTGGGCTGGCGGTGTCATCGGTCCATATTTCTTTGAGAACGACTGGTTACCCAGGCCATCACCTTCAACGGCGAGCCCTTTAGGTTGATGATAAACAACTTCTTCTGTCCTACATTGGATAATATGAACACCAACGACATGTGGTTTCAATAGAACGGCAGGCGTCACGCACCAAAAAGCTGACGTCACATTGGAACAATTCGAGGGCATGATCATCTCACGTGGTGGTGTTGTGAACTGGACACCGAGATCGAGAACTTGATATAAGTAATTGTATATCAGCTAATATTTCGACTCTCGTGCAGATACCTGTACTGCTGGATGGGTTGAATTTGGACTGTGGGTCATGTGTTAACTTTTTATTTTGTCGAGTGCATTGTAATTGTAATCGTAATGCAATTACTGTACTAACGTCTCGATTCTTTAAATCATTCGATTATGTCCATCACTAGTTGAGGGATACACGTTCTTGCGATTGCAGTCTGTCGAAATTACATTTTTTTACAGTATTTCTGGTTTGTTATGGTGTGATGGATATCCGCATTCTTACCTTGGCTGCATTAATGAAGTGGTCCGAGTAGATGTTAGCCCTCGGAATGTTCGGACATCCAAAATACTATATGCATGCCTCTTGTCTATCGCAATGTGATGGATTTTTTTTTTTAAATTCTGACCTGCCTAAGCAGTAATATACAAATCGACCTAAAAGATCTAGTGTGCTTGCCGTCAGATGCTTTTTAGGTTAGTAGCGCTTCTACTTTCCTAATGTAGCTGATAATACTTTCAGCCGAAGATCTCCTCAGTTCTTCGGGACTTAAAAATTCCCTGAACAAAGATTCCCTTCTCATACCGTAAAGGGCCGGGCATTCACATATGATATGTTCGGCTGTTTCGTCTTCTTCTAGACATAGTCTGCACTCCGGTGAGTCGACTAGACGCATTTTGTTTAGGTGATATCGCAGACCGTGATGACCAGTTAGGTAACCTACTAAGTTCTTGATTTCGTGCCTGTGAAGATTTAGTATCTTGTTGGCATCTGATTTGAAGGGCTGAATAGCTCTTTTGGCCTGTCTTAGGCCTGGGATGTTTCCCCAGTATGAAACACATTTGTTTTCTTCCCAGTTTTTTATGACTAGATTTATGGCTGATTTGGGGATTGGACAGAAGGGTTCAGGTCCAATGAAGGGGGTTTCCGAACCTTTCCTGGCTAGTTCATCAGCTTTTTCTGTACCTTCAACTCCCTTATGTCCGGGGACCCACCATAGTCTGGTTTTGTTCCTGGAAATGAGTGTTTGGAGGGAGTTGAAGCAGTGTAGTACTGATTTGGAGTCAATGATGTGTGAGCTAAGGGCTTTTATAGCTGCTTGACTGTCCGTGAATATTTGGATGTTTGCGCCTTTAATGCCTGAGTTGTGTATTAGGTTTGCGCATTCGTTTATGGCAATGAGCTCAGCTTGGAATACACTAGGGCTTTTTCCCATAGGTATTGAGATGTTTTTATTTGGTCCATGTATGCCAGCTCCTACCCCTGATTCCATTTTAGAACCATCCGTATACCACTTTAGGCCGTTTAGGCAGTTTGGTGGGTTGTTACTACACCATGCTTCTCTGGTTGTGATCTCCGTTGAGAATCTTTTGTCGAAGCATAGTGTCTTTGGTAAGCGGTCTGTAACCGCACAGATCATGTCAAGTTCTGGAAGTTCGGATAGAAGTTCAGTTAGTTTTAGATGTTCACTAATGTTTAATTCTTCCGCTTGTGTCAAACTTGCGGAGCTGCGAATTGCCACTTTTTTTATATAAATGTGGAGGGGTGTTAGTCCTATTAAGGCTTCTATAGCCGCTGCGGGACAGGTACACATAGATCCGGTAATGCCCAGGCAGGCAAGCCGTTGTACCTTGTTTAATTTATTTATAGTTGTTTTTTGGGTGACTTTGTTCCACCATACTATTGAAGCGTATGTTATAATGGGCCTGACCATGATCGTGTAGATCCAGTGTGTGGTCTTTGGAGAGATTCCCCAGGTTTTACCATACATGCTTCGGCAAGCCCACAAAGCTTTGGTTGCTTTTGAATTTTGTTGTTGATGTGGGAGTTCCAGCTTAGTTTTTTGTCGAGGATCACTTCAAGATATTTTACTTCGTTGGAATACTCAATGTATGTACCATTAATTGAAATTTGGGTAAGATTTCCTCCTTTTTGTAAAAGGGACGATGATAGCCTTGCTGGGGTTTATAGAGAGACTTTCTTTATTACACCAGTCTATGACTATCTTAAGGGCGTTTTGCAAACGTGTTGTAACTTCGTATGGTTCTTTGCCCTTTATTATGATGACTAGGTCATCGGCGTATCCAATTATATTGAAACCTGCATTACTTAGGTCTTGAAGTAGGTTATCGATAACCAGAGACCATAGTAGGAGTGAGAGTACTCCTCCCTGAGGGCAGCCTTTAACGGCTGTTAATGATACTGAGGTCTGTGCTGATGAAGCAGTTATTTTCCGACTTTCAAGCATCGCTTTGATCCATTTGATGGTGGGATGATCTATTCTTCTATGAGTCAAAGCATTTGATATGGAGTCATATCCAGTGTTGCCAAAAGCACCCTCTATGTCTAGGAAGGCACATAAAGCTACTTCTTTGTTTTCGTATGCCCTTTTTATTTGTGATGTTAAACTTAGAAGTGCTCCTTCCGTGGATTTACCTTTTTGGTAGGCGAATTGACATGGGTGCAGAGGAGTGCTTTCATTTAAGCACTCTCTAATGTGTACGTCAAGTATTCTTTCCATTGTTTTCAGGAAAAACGATGTTAAGTTTATTGGACGGTCAGATTTAGGTAGTTCTATTTGTTTGCCTGGTTTGGGGATAAATACCACGTTTACCTCCCTCCAGGTTTGTGGTATGTAGCCCCAATTGAAACTAAACCTAAATAAGGCTACCACAGTGGGTAGGAAAAAGTCCAAGCCCTTTTGTATAAGAGCAGGAAAGATTCCGTCTGGCCCTGGTGCCTTGTGTGGTTTAAATGAGTTGATCGCCCATTTGACCTTATCCGGAGTGAAAAGTTGTGATGTGATGGATTTGATTGACTATTTGTTGATCTGGAGACCGCCATGTCCCCTTATGGATATAGGTGAAGAAACCGTTTTCTAGGTATAGTGGCATTCCGTTCCTTAGCGAAGTCAATTATTATAAGTCCATTGCCAGAAGTGTTGTCGTGTAGGCTGTGTTTTCAGAAAATACTGCCAGAGTTGTCATCTCTTCCTACCTTTGCGTTAAAACCTCCCATCACGATTTTATGATCGCGATGGGATTGTAGAAACAGTCTTTCGCTATATCATCATTTTTCTCCGTCGGGGCGTGACCACATATAAGGGTTATTTTGTGCGATTTGGCCTTGATGCAAACTGTTACAATGGTTTCGGCCCTTCCCATCGTATTTGCTGGATGGCAGTAATGTCTGCTTAGTAATAACTTAGGGCTTCCGATAGTTGTTCGCCTGCACCTCTCATATTTAATGTTCTCACATCCCAGGTGTAGGTAGATACCAACGTAGTGTCCTTTTTTCGTTTAGCAGGGTCGTCAACAATAAAATCAGTCCTTTCCAAGGTTGTTGATCCCTTCGTAACACAACTTTTTTCCATGGGTTAGTTAACCCAAAGCACAACACCCGTCCTGGAAGGCCAGTTCAAATTTATAAGATACGCCTAGGACACTATCCACTACCGCATTTACCGCTGGCGTTGGGCCTTCGGTTCATCCGCCACCATCTCTGTTCAAGGGGCTTGACTTACCGTTGAGATTCCTAATTGACCTGTTCTTCGGATATGTCGAAGCAGCTTAACTTGGTTCGCCTGCCTCCCGGATATTATGTGCCAGGCGTTCTTACCTAGCTGTTAATAGTGTTGCTGTTTTTCCTCTCGCACTTATAAGTTTAGCAAGTCAAATTCATTTGGATGAGACCAGTTTCCGATGGTTACCACATGGAAGTAAAATAAGCTCAATTAATGTGAAGTCAAAGTTATAAGGACTGGGCTTTGCCAAGTTAATTTGTCCTCGTTCTACAACATCCATCTATATTTGAAGACATATCTTCACTAATTTTTGGAGTTTCAACAATATCTACAACCTTATCTTGACCCTTTTACTATACCACAGCGTTTTAGGCTTGCATAAGTGTACTGAAAAAAAAAACTTTGATGTAAAAAAACATGTGGCTGTAGCAGCAATTTTTATTTATCTGAAAACAATCTGCATTTTATGAATAATTAAATTTTAAGCTGATTGATGATTTTTAACATTATTTTTTTTTATTCTGTTATAGAGGCATCTAGTATGCCTCTGTAACAGAATAATTAAAATCGACATGTTTTTGAATTCCTAATATCGACATTTAGCCCCAACGTCCGTAAAAAAATTACATAAAGCCGGCCTCAAAAAAAAAAAGTCTAGCCCACATTGATAGACAGAACACGTATTTAATTAAATACGAAAGATACAAAACTACACACATACACAATCTATATCTGTCCCCCAAATCCCATTCATAATCTAACCGAACATTTCCATCCCGTATTTCAACAAAGCGATTGCAGATTTATTCGAATTATTTCGCAATTAGTATCAAAAGTATTTTAACAATATCAAGTACCTACTTAACCACCCCCAACCTTCCTCCAAAACCGCAAAAATAAATCATCTGCATAGTTGCAGATACTCGTACTTACCAATTGCGCACTAGTGCGAGCGGAAAAATTCACAATATTCACCAAATTAGCATGTTTCGGCAATCCCAACAAATGATGAGTGATAATCGCACTTTTGCCCGTCCCAGTCGGTCCAATCACCATAAAAGGCATCGGTTTGCGGCTAATGCAGAACTCCAGCCAATAGTTGATGTAGCCCGTCTCCTTGGTCGGTACGATGATTTCAGTGATCTGTGCACCTTCGGGAAGTGTAATATCGTCGTGTCGTTGCCATGGCCACCAGGTTTCGTTGCCATCAAAACGATAATCCATTAGCGAAAGTTTCTCGGGAAACATTTGACCACGATTCAAGGAGAAGTACTTTGGCCTCGGATGGTTCTCATTGGACCCGTACAACACTTTTCTGATTAAACTATCGAAATGTTTTTGGCCTTCAACTGTGTGTGTGTGTGTTTGAGTGAGGTGCCGAAGATGCGTTTGGTGTGTCGTTAAAATTGATAGAAAATAAAGTTTTTTTTTTTTTTTTTTAGTTTTAGACAGATACGAAGTATATAGGTGTAGGATAGTTGTAGGGTTGAGGATGTGGATACATAGCTGTTGGAAAACTTAAAAATGAAAACTAACAAGGATATGTTAGTGTGATACTGCTGCAACCAAAGTGTACGAATGTTCTTGGCAAGAAAATGAAGATGTATCTCTGGTACAATGCTAACCGAAGTACAGTGTATCTAACAAGAATGGAAGTTAATTGGATAATTTTTTTTTAAAGGATGTATTGGCGATTTGGGGATTTTATATCAATTTGTAACAAAAAAAGGTGTTGATGCATACGAGATCACTGACAAAGCCGTAAGTGCAACAAGATTCCTCACTTAGCAAGGTGGAGATTTTCTGCAACATGCTGAGTCTAAACTTTGTTGGATTCGTTTTGTCACCGTTCCTGCTGAATGAGTATAACTGGTTATTTTGTATGCATCATGAAGAGAATTCACCGCTCTTATAAGCTGTGCAGAATGGAAATAGCGTATTTGACGAAAAAAGTTTCCCTCTGCTGAGAATGTTGTTCATCTGAATCAAAAAATCTCAGCTGTTGCAGTGGAAACAAATCTCTTAGGGAGCGGTTGAAAATGCCTTAAGCAGGTATCTGAGTAAAAATTCTTCAAAAAATTGGCCAATGTCTGTCTCTAAGTTGTTGGGTGACTTTTAAATACAGAACAAACCTCAGTTAAAGAAGGAAATTCTGGTGCTTTGAAATTAAGATTAGGAATTCCAATGTGTTCCTTGATCGGCGTTAGTATTATGTCATGCAAATTCAAAGTTCTAAGCTAATATGGATTTATTCATCGTTTGCATATCGTATTAAGAACTAATTCATGATCGGAAGGTTGCATTTCATCATTCTTATAACGGGTGATTTTTTAAGAGGTTTAGAACTTTTTTTAAAAATTCGAAAAAATGAATGAAATATTTATTTGAATCGATAGTTTGAACCTTGCAATTTAATGTTTAAAGATAATTTCATGCAAATGTTGACCGCGGCTGCGTCTCAGGTAGCCCATCCGCTGAGTCCAATTTTGGCATACTCTTTCACACATATCGGCCGGTATCTCACGAATGAATGCATGGATGTTGGCTTCCAGTGCGTCAATCGAAGCGGGCTTGTCCCTATAGACATTAGCCTTGACATACCCCCACAAAAAATAATCTAATGGTGTCAAATCGCACGATCTAGGCGGCCGGCCCGAAACGTGAAATTAACTGTTCACCAAACTCGCCTCGCAATTGCGCCATTGTTTCGCGTGCTGTGTGGCATGTGGCACCGTCTTGTTGAAACCACATATCATGCAAGTCAAGAACTTCCATTTCGGGCAAAAAAAAGTTTGTTATCATCGCTCGGTAGCGTTCACCATTGACAGTAACGCTGCGATTCGCATCATCTTTGAAGAAATATGGCCCAATAATGCCGCCGGCCCATAAACCGCACCAAACAGTAGCTTTTTCGGGATGCATTGGTAGCTGTTGCAATGCTTCTCGCTGATCTTCACTCCAAATGCGGCAATTTTGCTTATTTACGTACCCATTCAACCAAAAATGAGCCTCATCGCTGAACACAATTTTTCGATAAAAAAGCGGATCCTCGGCCAGCTTTCCAAGAGCCCATTCACCAAAAATTCGGCGTTGTGGTAGGTCGGCTGGCTTTAGTTCTTGCACCAGCTGTATCTTAAAAGGCTTTACGCCCAAATCCTTCCGCAAAATTTTCCACGTAGTGCTGTTACAAAGGCCTAACTGCTGGGAACAGCGCCGAATCGACATTTCGCGGTCTTCTGTCACACTAGCTGATACGGCCGCAATATTTTCTTCACTACGCACAGTACGTAAACGTGTTGGTGGTTTAATGTCCAACAAAGTAAATTTGGTGCGAAATTTGGTCACAATCTTCCGAATAGACTGCTCAGAAGGTCGAGAATGCCGATCATAAAATGGAAGCAGCGCGCGATGAACATTTCGAACCGAGCACGAATTTTGATAGTAAAATTCAATAATTTGCAAGCGTTGTTCATTTGTAAGACGATCCATGGTTAAATTGCAAACCAAATTGAAGCTGTTTGACAGTGTCACAAGGTACTAAACACACGTCAGCTGTCAAAACCAGTGTTGCCAAAACCAAACCAGCTAAAAAATCACCCTTTACAAATAATTGCAAATAAAAATAAATCTCAAAAAATAAGTATCATATCTGGAAAACGTTCTTAAAGAAGTATCATAAGAACCGAGAAATGATATCTCCATGTTTCAGAATTCATAATAGTGACTTGACTAAGCCACTAACCTCGTTATCTTAAAACTAAAAATCGCCAAGAGAATTGAACCAATTTTATAAAAATTGGTAACATAATTTAAAAAAAAAACAGAATAAAATATATTAATGGCAACTCCGTCAAGGATTTGTCATTTGCATGACTTCCATAACCAGTGCAAATATTTTCTTAAAAAAAAAACATCTCCAACCCCCTTGTCAGCCACACTGTACTTAAGTGTGTTGTCTCCTTCCACTCCCATAGCGGATATCCTATCGACTTATTGAGTTTCCCAAAGAGGACACCTACCATACGCTCTTCTACTTGCTTGAAACTCAATTATCGACAGAAACCTTCTCCATACCCGGTCCACTTTGGCCTGTGAATGTGGAATAGTTGCTATGTATCCGCTTCACCAGGTGCATGTCAGTGACGCCTTTCAAGAACTATCCCATACAAGTTTCCCATTTATATATCAGTGAATATGTGTGTGTGTTCAAATTATGTGCACTCTTCTGCTTTGTTCATACCTGTTAGTGCGGAACCATATGCCCAGGCGAAGCTGAATAGAAAAGTCTGCTGGAACCATATCTGATTATATGATTGGTTCTTCTCCTCTAGGAATAGCATGAAGAATCTTGAAAGCATCTGTGTGTCGATGTACACCGAAATGAAGGCGTCAAATGAGAGCAATTTCCACCGTCATATACACGCACGGACAAAGCACGTCCACCCGCATCCACGCGGTAAACGAAAATCAGGACAAAACAGGAATGGAAGCACAGAAAAAAAAAATGAAACAAGAACAAGAAAATGGAAAAGTTAAATAAATTAAATTTTTCCCGCCCGGGGGGACACTCTAAACGTGCTTTGTGCTGGGAAATTGAAAATTGAACACCATCCCGCACCTTGTTGCAGAACGCGGAGTGAAGCAGAAATACTCACCGTGTACTGATATATCGGCGAGGCTTCCAACAAAGACTTGCACTCGTGCAGTACCTCCAGTGCGGCTGGCACTAACCAATTAACAAGGTCCTCGTACAACGCCATATAGATGTCATTCAGTCCCTGCTCCGATTCGAGAACATTCGTGAAACTCTTGTGAAAAACTCGCCAGCCAAGCTGCGCCGGTTCCATGTAGATCATGCCACAACGTGACACTGTGCCCGGTGAGGCTTGTTCCAGGTCGGCCGCTTCAAACATCATATTCATCATTTTGGTCATTTGGACAATTTCACCCGACATGAGGCAGAGTTTTTTGTTATCGTCCAGCACGGTTTTAAGATTCTCAATCCAGACAGCATCTACGGGGCCATCGAACAGCACCCATTGACGTTCTCTCGGCGATGCGTACACCATATCACGGAAGGTTTTCGCCAGCACTCCGTCGGTCCATTCGTGCGAGATCGGATCGAAACTGCCATACAGTTGACCCATTGTTATGGCTTTGGGGTTAATTATACGATAATTGACGGGGTACTCCACAAGTGTAGCTTCCTGGTCGGCACTGACGCACTTCATTGCATGGCCGAGGACCTGTAGTGGGTATATATATGAAATGAAAGTCAAGTGGAAAGTGGAAAGTGTAATGAGTGAGTGTCGTCCTTCCAAGCGTGAGTGGCGAATAAGTGTTTTTTTTTTTTTGCGAAAGTGCACACGAAATAGCTTGACTGAGTGGGCTCTCTCTCTCGTCTGAAGGGGCTACCTATGTGGAAGAGGCGAGTTGAGCAAGTATGCTGTGTGGTAAGTGATATCAAGGTATCCCTCACAATGGTTGAATGGTTTTTGGTTTCAAAAGGTTCTGTGGGTCGGTTTGGGGGGCTTGTTTAAATGTTATGTTGTCGGGATTTGTTTAAGTTAAATTTCAATTTTTTTTTCATATTAAGGTGATTCTAAACGGATGTGGAATCCTGAATTTAAAAATACCTGGTTTCACTGTGTCGCATTTAAATAGATAGTACTACTGTTTTAGCCTTGCCATTGGTCCGGGTTTTCCCGGACATGTACTCTTTTTTGCCTCTGCGGGGAATGCCCGGTATAGTTTTAATAATATGTCCGGGATTATATTTTCACTTATCTACTTGACTCTTAATTTATAATTTAATCGGAAAATCATTCGCAGATCACTAAAATCAACAGAACTAATAACTCTGAAATGAAAACTCGAAACGAACAGAACTTTTGAGACGTCAAATCTCAGAATAATCATTGGACATGTTCCGGATTTCAGTTTCAAGATCCGCCCGAAATGCGTACCTGTAGCTGATGCTTGTAGCTGAATACTGAATATTGAAAAACCTAAGAAAAAAAGCACCGATTTCCATATATGAGGTATATGAGGGTTCAAATCCGAAGTAAAAGACGCCATTTTTGACAGCACACGTCAAGGGAATTTTCATTGCAGAAAATGCATTATTTGATTTACAGTGTGGCATGGCGCATCGTCTTGGTGACACATTTTGTTGGAAGACAGTATGAGTCATCGATATCGGATTCCTATAGACTTTTTTGTCATTTCTGAAGAAAAATGGCACAATGATGATTTGTGAAAGTGTGTGAAATGGGCCTCGTCGGTCTTAAAAATTTGCTTCCAAACATCAGATAGAGTATCAACCATTCGAGCTACGGCTTGGAAATATTTGAACCCCGTTGCTTAGGGCTTCTAGCGATACCAGAAAAAAATATGCATCATCGGAGAACACGGACAGCCGTTGGCAGTGAGAAGTGAAGTCAAATAACGTGGCATCTGGCTTGACAAGTTTCTGTGTTTTAACAAAATTGTTGCCAGGGTTAGGGGACTTATACGCTGACAAGAAGTAGAAGACTATTTCAAAGCAGTTGACTTTATTCAAGGTTGAAAGTCATTTGCTACATGCCCCTTATAAGGACAATCATCGCTTATGCTTGTCCCGTATGGTGCAATGTAGTACCAGCCTACATCGAAAGGATACGGCTGTTTGAGAGGCGTTGTCTCCGATCCTGCTTAGGATTGTACCGAACGACGAATTCCGAGTAGATAAAATATTATCTCAACGATTATCTATACAATGGAGCTCAGCTGAATAGAATTGACATTTCCTTATTAAGGTGATACCCTTATGTCTTTATTCCCCCAGAGGCATTCGTTTAAATCGATTCGTTAGGCTTAGTGCATAAAAGGAACAGTATACCGGTATTATACAACCGCTACTGTGACGCGAGGTACAAGCGGTGCACAGAATTTTGGTGGCTGAATGAGAAAAGTATTGAGAAAGCATTTCTTTTTTGCAAAACAAAGCGAATCCCAGACCATAGGTTTTTTTATTGACTGAGCTCAGGGCAGCTGCACAGAAAGCTTAGGAGGTCCTCCTGTATTTCTTAACTACCGTAGTCTCTCTGGAGCTAATGATCTTTAAGATTCTTTAACGCATATTACTTTTCTGTAAGTCGTGTCTAGTAAGAGGAGACCAACTGAACTGAGCCAACTACAGAGGCAAAAGTCTCTTCAAGATCGCCTACAAGATCGTGTCTGTTGTAATATTTGGACGCCTGAAACAACACTTCGACTTTGGCAGTGTGGTTTTAGGTCAGGAAAGTCCACAACTGATCAAATCTTCAAATCTTCATCGATTTCAAAGCAGCACAAGACAGCAGTTATAGAGACGATCTATACATAGACATGTCTAGTTTTGGTATACCGCCGAAACTCGTCCATCTGTGCAGGATGACGATGGAGAATTCTCGCTGCTCCAACAGGTCTGTTGATACCGAAAAATAATTAAGGCAAGTCGACGCACTGTTATGTGACTTCTTTAATCTCATTCTTGAGATGATTGTGCAAAACTCATGAACCAACACCAGATGCACAATCTTCCATAAATCGAAGCAACTACTAGCATACACCAACGATCTTGTCATCATTACTCGGATTCAAGGTGTTGTCATCGCCATTTTTGCTAGTACAGAGAAGGAAGCGTCAAAAATGGGCTAAGCAGTATATGATGGATAATATTCACAAGCGACCTTTTGAGGTGACCTAGCCAACCGCTGTTTCTTTGGGCTAAGATGGGAATTAAGCCTTTACTCGAACTACATATCCTATATAAGACGCAGATCATCTCAAAAGTGGATAACAATACTCTTGGTCGTTTTGGAAAAAAAAAATTCCAAAAAATCTTCGGTTCCGGTTGTGTTGGCGGACGATTCAACAAAGATTCAACCACGAATTATACGAGCAGTACATCGACATAGACTTGATCAAAAAACTCCACATTGGACGTTTATGGTGGCTAGGATATGTTGAGTGAGTGACCAATACTCCGGCTCGCAGAGTCTTCGATTTCTAGCCAGATGTCGGACAAAGTAGAAGACCTGGCCTTAAGTGTCGCGCACAATAAGACACCGACTAGGAGCAGATAGCTAAGGACCTGGCTAATTGGTTGAGGTGAGTAAGTTGTGTCCAGTAAGCATATCAACTAGAATATTAATAAAGCTTTGCTGTTTCTTTGAAGGATCTTAAAGGTTCTTATATATTGGTATTCTAGCTGCATCTTCTTAGATGTTTCGTTCGTCAGGATGGAATTACTCCTATTTAACAGAATGTTTGTCCTGTTCTGTACTGATCTTAAAACCTCCCTTTGCCATCTCATCAGGAATTTCATTGTTTCCAGTCATAAAGAAGAGACCTTTACATGGTGTTGAACCCCAAGAACCTTCAGCTCTAAGGGAAAGAAAACACTTTAAATTTGTGGTATATGGTAAGGAGTGTGAATATTTCGTTGTTATTGTCATTGGTTTCGTCTGTGCTAGTTTTAGGTTTATCCGGAAATATGGAACCACGAGGTATAATAACGGGTGATTTTTTAGCTGGTTTGGTTTTGGCAACACTGGTTTTGACAGCTGACGTGTGTTTAGTACCTTGTGTCATTGTCAAACAGCTTCAGTTTGGTTTGCAATTTAACCATGGATCGTCTTACAAATGAACAACGCTTGCAAATTATTGAATTTTACTATCAAAATTCGTGCTCGGTTCGAAATGTTCATCGCGCGCTGCTTCCATTTTATGATCGGCATTCTCGACCTTCTGAGCAGTCTATTCGGAAGATTGTGACCAAATTTCGCACCAAATTTACTTTGTTGGACATTAAACCACCAACACGTTTACGTACTGTGCGTAGTGAAGAAAATATTGCGGCCGTATCAGCTAGTGTGACAGAAGACCGCGAAATGTCGATTCGGCGCCGTTCCCAGCAGTTAGGCCTTGGTTACAGCACTACGTGGAAAATTTTGCGGAAGGATTTGGGCGTAAAGCCTTTTAAGATACAGCTGGTGCAAGAACTAAAGCCAGCCGACCTACCACAACGCCGAATTTTTGGTGAATGGGCTCTTGGAAAGCTGGCCGAGGATCCGCTTTTTTATCGAAAAATTGTGTTCAGCGATGAGGCTCATTTTTGGTTGAATGGGTACGTAAATAAGCAAAATTGCCGCATTTGGAGTGAAGATCAGCCAGAAGCATTGCAACAGCTACCAATGCATCCCGAAAAAGCCACTGTTTGGTGCGGTTTATGGGCCGGCGGCATTATTGGGCCATATTTCTTCAAAGATGATGCGAATCGCAGCGTTACTGTCAATGGTGAACGCTACCGAGCGATGATAACAAACTTTTTTTTGCCCGAAATGGAAGTTCTTGACTTGCATGATATGTGGTTTCAACAAGACGGTGCCACATGCTACACAGCACGCGAAACAATGGCGCAATTGCGAGGCGAGTTTGGTGAACAGTTAATTTCACGTTTCGGGCCGGTCAATTGGCCGCCTAGATCGTGCGATTTGACACCATTAGATTATTTTTTGTGGGGGTATGTCAAGGCTAATGTCTATAGGGACAAGCCCGCTTCGATTGGCGCACTGGAAGCCAACATCCATGCATTCATTCGTGAGATACCGGCCGATATGTGTGAAAGAGTATGCCAAAATTGGACTCAGCGGATGTGCTACCTGAGACGCAGCCGCGGTCAACATTTGCATGAAATTATCTTTAAACATTAAATTGCAAGGTTCAAACTATCGATTCAAATAAATATTTCATTTATTTTTTCGAATTTTTTGTGTTTTTTTTTTTAAAAAAATTTCTAAACCTCTTAAAAAATCACCCGTTATAATACAACCGTTCATTATTATCTTCGACAGCATCTAACGACGACCTTTATTTATCAGTGTCCATTTTGTCACTTTTTTGTAAATGACCCATTAGGAAGCCTAGGGCTAGTGAATTACTTTATCCTAGTTAACCCAGCCAGTCTGTTTCAGTATCTTTTGATTGATTGCACTTGAATGCAAGGTGTCAAGTGAATTAATAATCAATCGCCTCATGAATAATTAACGTCATCGTTTGACTGTTCGAAAGTTCAACTAATCAAATCGATTACCTGAGAAGTCGTTTCCTAAATCCATTTTATCACAATCTTAAATCTATTCAAGAATTTATCCAAAAGAACGCAATTGATTCACTCAAGAGTCCCGTTCACTTGGCTCAAGAGCTACCAACTAGTTTATGTGCACACCTACGCAAAATAACATTTGATGGTGTTGATATAAATACCAGCAATGTAGTCCGTTTAATATCATTCATCTTAGTCATTCTATTGTGGAAAGATCGGCTTAGAATCGATGATGGTAAAACCAATTAAAAGTTCAATTGCAACCTTAACTGGCTTGGCTAACACGATAACTTGCATTTTCAGAGATTCCTTGTAATTGCGTTTGTGTTCATTTTCGCTGCAGCTACTGCTCTGCCAGCTGAATATCTCCCACCAACAAGTGATGATACACCAACTGCAGAATACTTGGCACCATTAGCTGAAGGTAAATTAACTGCCGAAGAACCAACTGATCTCGCCGCTGATGGATATCGCTACAAGACTGTGAAGAAATATCGTCTGAGACACCGTCGTGATGTCAATGAACTACCATCCAATGAATACCTCCCACAAATAGAAGAACATGCTGCTGCCCTTCCAGAGGAGGCAACCTCACTAGCAGCTGATGGATACCGATACAAGACCGTCAAGAGGTACCGCCGGAGACACCGTCGTGACGTCAATGAACTTCCTTCGAATGAATACCTCCCTCCAGTGGAAGAAGAAGTAGGTGCCGCTACAGAAGATTCAACTCCACTCGCCGCTGATGGATACCGATACAAGACCGTCAAGAGGTACCGCCTAAGACACCGTCGTGACGTCAATGAACTTCCTTCGAATGAACACCTCCCTTCAGTGGAAGAAGAAGTAGTTGCCGCTACAGAAGATTCAACTCCACTCGCCGCTGATGGATACCGATACAAGACCGTCAAGAGGTACCGCCTGAGACACCGTCGTGACGTCAATGAACTTCCTTCGAATGAATACCTCCCTCCAGTGGAAGAAGAAGTAGGTGCCGCTACAGAAGATTCAACTCCACTCGCCGCTGATGGATACCGATACAAGACCGTCAAGAGGTACCGCCTAAGACACCGTCGTGACGTCAATGAACTTCCTTCGAATGAACACCTCCCTTCAGTGGAAGAAGAAGTAGTTGCCGCTACAGAAGATTCAACTCCACTCGCCGCTGATGGATACCGATACAAGACCGTCAAGAGGTACCGCCTGAGACACCGTCGTGACGTCAATGAACTTCCTTCGAATGAATACCTCCCTCCAGTGGAAGAAGAAGTAGGTGCCGCTACAGAAGATTCAACTCCACTCGCCGCTGATGGATACCGATACAAGACCGTCAAGAGGTACCGCCGGAGACACCGTCGTGACGTCAATGAAATTCCTTCGAATGAATACCTCCCTCCAGTGGAAGAAGAAGTAGTTGCCGCTACAGGAGATTCAACTCCACTCGCCGCTGATGGGTACCGATACAAGACCATCAAGAGGTACCGCCTGAGACACCGTCGTGACGTCAATGAACTTCCTTCGAATGAATACCTCCCTCCAGTGGAAGAAGAAGTAGTTGCCGCTACAGAAGATTCAACTCCACTCGCCGCTGATGGATACCGATACAAGACCGTCAAGAGGTACCGCCTGAGACAACGTCGTGATGTCAATGAACTACCATCCAATGAATACCTCCCACCAGTAGAAGAGGCAGTTTCTGCTTCTTCAGAGGAGTTAACTCCCCTCGCCGCTGATGGATACCGATACAAGACCGTCAAGAGGTACCGTTTGAGACACCGTCGTGATGTCAATGAACTTCCTTCGAATGAATACCTCCCACCAGTGGAAGAAGAAATAGTTGCCGCTCCAGAGGAGGCAACTCCCCTCGCCGCTGATGGATATCGCTACAAAACTATTCGCCGACTTAAGTACCGCCATCGCCACTAGGCTTCGAACCAACTTCCAAGCTTCAACCAAAATACGCTTTTAGAAAAAATTCAATAAAACAGTCCCTTTGCCATTAAAAGCCACTTAAAAATGCCCAATTAGTTCCACAAGTTAGTTCACATAATTGTGGGACTTTTTTCTTCGTTTAAGCCCCCCCCCCCATCATCATCTGTGGCACGTAGCACTTTTAAATATCAATATTGACACCCGTAAGTGATGCAAAAGTAGTTTCAAACTAATTCATCTCGAAAAACCTTTACCAGAGAGTATTGAAAAACTTCTCAAATCACGGCACATGCCATCCTCTGAATCACCGTTTACTTTGTTGAGTGAGTGTGTGTTAGTAAGTTCCTTTCATTTACTTTCACCGCTGCACGCTGTACTAACTTTTAACTCAGTTCCTGTGACAAAACTTTACATGTACTCCACGTTAGACTCAAGCCTCAGCTCATAAATATTTCAAACAAAAGGCCCAGACAACTAAAACTGTCCCCGTCCATGTTCCTAAAATGTAAATCAACTCTAACCATACATACATACATATACAAGGATAATAGCCGAGTGGGTGGTGGTTGAAATTTACAGCTATCTCTTCTGTATACACCCTCCCTCCATTTGGCCATTGTTACCACTTTCATCAACGACCGACCAAAGCGACGCGACGGTGTGCTGCTTCAAATTAAGTCCAAAATTTAAGGCGTTCATAAAAAAAGGACAATCCAAACGATTCATAGCCATGACGGTAGTCCACACGGAAGCGGACAGGAATTTTTATGACCGCTATTTCGCTGGCATATTCTATTCAATTTAATGCCTCATTAAAGTGGATTAAAGCCAACAACGGTGGCAACTCACTTAAGTCTGTTGGTGTGGGTAATCATGTGTGTATGGGTGTATGTGTGTTTGTTTTTTTTGTTTGCGAGTCATAAAATCACTCTTTGTCACTTGAAAAGCCAGAGTTGGTATCCTTCACACCTTCAGCTTTATACTCACTTGGTAGGCAGTAGTTTTTCCACCCATCGGACCGCCTACAATCATTAGACCGTGCCGCACCAGAAGCATCTCGTAAATTTGTAAAATCTTCTGCACATACCATGATGTCGCCTGTAGGTTTCGCTCTTCGAGAGTCCTGGTAATCCACTTGAGGAGATCATCTCGAGATGGCTATAAAGGAAATAAAAAAAAAGTAAAGCCATCCAAGGAACTACTAAACCTAAATCACACAACAGCCGTTCTTTGTTGCCGGTCGTTTTTTTTTTTTTTGAGCGCCCAATCTCTGGATAAACCGAGAATAGTCCTAGCAACACATTAACAAAGCGAGGGTGTGCGCATCCTGATGTAAAACGACCGACAACAGCTTTTGGGTGTGTGCGGCTGTCGACTCTCGACAGACTTACCTCGGGTAAATCTACACCTGGGAAGAGATCCGTGTAAATGCCAATGAACAAGGGGACATCTTGCTCGAGAAATTTCGGCAGGTTAACATCGACAATGGCTCGCAGGACAATTTGTGCCTCCGGCAAATTGGGATGCATACGACGCAACGATGCAGATGCCAGAAGGACAGATTTTACGGCTCCCATACCTGAAAAGAATACCAACAAACGGGTTAGTGTTGGGGTGGTTGATGATGGCTGATTTGGCCAGGATGGTATCTAACGATGCCTTGTCTTCATACGTGTATGTCATCATCCTTTAACGTCTGGCTGGTTTTGTCATCTGGAATGGAATATTGTCGGCGTCTTTTGCATTAGACGGGTATTAGGTGAGATTCTTTTTTTTTTCAATTATCTATGACTGTGTTGCGTGACATCCGCACGTAAAGACGTTGAAAAGTTCTTGAAAGAATACACGTGACTTAAGGGAGGTGTATGTAAAAGTGAAGGATGGATTGTAGATTTAGGAGGACTAAACAGGGCATAATAAAGTATAACGTTCTTCCAAAGCGACAGTAGGCAGGTAAAGAAAAAAAATTGTTAGCGCAACAGATTCGTAAGGACGAAACACAAATATTCATGTGTGCTGTGTACTACGAGGTGACTTACAATTCATTCAATTATGATGAAGAGGGCTAACAACTTATTGACACATTCGGACAAGTGGTAATCTAAGATACGCAACGGATTGTCAGGCCCCTGGAACAGAGATAGTGGCTTCTGAGCTGAAAGACAATCAGCTCAATTCTGTTGTGGAAACCGATGGCCCTGTGTTCCATTTTGTTTGTGAATGTTTCGTGTCGAGTAGCGTGTCATCGCAATAATGCGCCTCTTTCTTCTTCAAGACAGCTGACGAAGACTTTCGAAGATTAAGTGAAGGGTGGCTTCTATAGTCTCAATTAAGAATCACTTAGATCAGCTGCCGCTACACATTCGGTTTTAGATGCCACTATCTCTGTTCAATGTGCCTGACTAATCTTTGAGATTCTAGTCAGACCTCTTGAACAGAGATAGTGGCATCTGCACTGAGAGACCAACGCAACGGCTCAATTTCATTTTGGATACTTATGGCCCCATGTCTAACAAATTGGAACTACCCGTACAGTTTCGTGGTTGTGCTTCGGATTAGCAACTCAATTACGGGAAAACTATTTTGCAACAAAGCCACCTAAAGCCTTGGAAAGGACAGATTTTATTTTTGACGACCATGCTTAAAGAAAATAGGACAACGACGTTTGTATCTACACCCGGAATGTGTGTACACTAAATAGAAGAGGTGCAGCAAAACAACCTTCAGAATCCATAAGGTGCTATAAAGCAGACATTACTGGCATCTGGGAAATACAATGCAAAATGATGATGCAAAACTGTGTGAATGGAATGTGTGAACACTAAATAGAAGAGGTGCAGAAGAACAACCTGCAGAATCCATAAGGTGCTATCAAGCAGACATTACTAACATCTGGGAAATACGATGCATATGATGTGACATCTACTACCGGCCAGACTTAAGAAGAAGCCTTATGCTTTGAAAACATAAGGAAGTGCATAACATAACTAATCGATTACCAATGCCAAATTTGTCAACAGAAGCCTTTTAAATACTCACGCTCCAACGGTGGAAGAAGACGACATTACAGGGCACAGTTGCTACGACCTCCTGGAAAAAACTTATGAGGACTATCAAAGTAGGATAATCATAAGGGAACTAGCAGACTCCAGATCAATGAACGGCATCCAGTATTTTTGATGTCCGAATCCTGCTAGGGTAACATTGACTTGGACAACTAACTACCTTGTTGTAGGCAAAGTTCCAGCGGGGGTTGGTCCTACTGGGCGCGTCTCGGGCGGTGGATATAGGAATCCAAAGTAAAGCTAAGTATCCTGTCATTAAGTCATTTGGTAATCTGTAGCGAATGGTGTTATAGCAGGTGATCTGAAAGCCCATCGTAAACCAAACAAAACCAGCTTCATGAAGGTCCATACACTGCTAAATTTTGCTGTCAGAATAAGGCTTTGTGACGGGTCATGCCGTGGACATACCGGTAATCATGGCTTTAATATTCGATAAAGCAGTGTATTTATAAAAAAAAAAACTAAGTATGGGCTCATGAAGTTGGAAAAGTTGCATGGCGCTACTGTTGCTGACAGTAAGCAGTGGTGCTGAGTAACATATAGATTCTTGAATGGGTTGTAAGGGCTCATAAAGATGATCATGCAACACTACAGGTGTTGCTTAGAACAAATGAGAAGTTCTGTAACAATATTTAATGTCAAAAGAAGAACCGCAAGTTAGCGAATAATCCTTTGCAGAACCCCTTATTTCTTCCTCTTGATTAACACCATATACCACCACCAGCATCTACTGTCGAAGAATAATGGCGACGATATCAGTAAGCCAGATGATCAGCCGCAACTGATGTGCTAGGCTTTTTGCGTGAACCAGCAAGAAACCCTGGTTTGACGAAGAGTTCCGAAAGATGCAAAAAGTCAAAAATAAGCTCTACAAATTAAAGCTCTAGGTGAAGATGAGAGCCGCCATTGGGCTTAAGAAGGGTGGAACAACATCGAAAAGAGCGCTATCGAAGACATAGAGAGGTCTCAGTCCAGGGATGATGTCAAAGGCACAAATACAAGGCCCAGAAATAATCATGTCAAAATGAAGAAGGAAAAATCGTATTTGTGTCTCAGTCGATGCTGAGAATATTACAGAACCACTTCAGACACTTCAGATTTGACGCATGCTCTGTAGTTCTATACTGTTTGGTTCAAAGAAAAATAAGTTGCGGCCATCTCTGTTTCCTCGTCTTTCGCTTTAGGAGATTAAAGTTGCCGTAGGTCGTCTGGTAATCCGTAAGGAATGTTATGTAGAACTCCCGAAAGGGCTTGTGAGATATATCTTGGATAAAAAATGGCAGACTGTTTAGCACTGTCCACTGTATATTCGGTAGGTCAGTTGGAGTAGTTCGGCTACAGATGGGTGTACTCTTTCCCTCTTTGAGGTTGATCAGGATGTGCGCAAAAGAGATCGGATTTTTGCCACCCTCATAGTAGGCATAGCTTGCCACCCTTAAGGATAGTGATGCGATTATATGAGGATACAAGCGTTCTCACTCTAGCCTCTCACTATCAACTCCTACTCTCACCTCCACGCTGGTGACTGGTGGGTGCCTAGTACCTCGACTGGAGATGGGGTATTGAACCACTGTGGAAGGTCGTTGGTGGCAACAAACGAGAGAGGGGGGAGGAGTGTCCTCTTACTAAGCCACTCACTCTCAGGCGGCAGCGGAGGAATTCCCCAGATGGAGTCAACGGTGGCGCCTACAGCACCAGTTTGATCGAACTGGTAGTGAAATCCCTATATGAGCTGCTTCGACATATTTGAACACCAGGTCTATATGGATTTCCAATACAGAGCCAGGGTATTGGAAAAGAGTTGGTGGCGGAGAAGCACTCAATGGGTCAACGGCAGCGCTTATGACGCTGTCCTAGGGTCAGCCAATAGCCTCGGAAAGGACTGATAGTATTGTTGACGACCATGCTAAACGAAAAAAGGACATTGACGTTCGTATCGACAAATAAGGCACTGAGCCCTCATTTGTCGATACGAACGTCATTGTCCTTTTTTCGATGCGCGATGGGTAGTGCGATGAATTGCCGCGCAGGAGGTCTGGGTTCGTTTCCCAGCCGTAGCAACACCTAAATGATCTGACAAATCATCCGAGTAGTATCAATTGTCAAGAAAAGCTCATCTCAACTAAGCCGTTCGGAGTCGGCATAAAACAGGAGGTCCCACCATCGTGCAAGAAGTACACACGCACACATGAACGGTTGTGAGAAAGCTAGGCCCTGGGTACTAACGAGCCTGTTGCGCCAAAAATTTGTTTTTTTTTGTTCGTATCTGCACCTGGAATGTGAGAACATTAAACAGGAGAGGTGCAGGCGAACAACTAGCGGAAGCCCTAAACTGCTACAAAGCAGACATTACTGCCATCCAGGAAATACGATGGGATGGGCCGGGCAAAAAGAGGACGAAAATCTGTAACATCTACTATGGACCGTGTTATAGTGAGCAGAAACAGCGAGTATTTGGATGCGGATTTGTTATAAGTGCCAGACTTAGGCAAGAAGTCTTATGTTTTCAAGACATTAGCGAACGCATTATAACAATCCGCATTAAGGCCAAATTCGCCAACATAAGCCTTATATGCGCTCATGCTCCGACGGAGGAAAAGGATGATATAACTAAGGATTGCTTCTACGAGCTCCTCGACAAAACCTATGAGCGACTACCAAAGTACGATGTTAAAATCGTGCTGGGAGATTTTAACGCAAAGGTAGGAAGAGAAGACATCTTTAGCAGTACTGTCGGAAAATATAGCCTACACGACAACACGTCTGGTAACGGACTTAGGCTAATTGACTTCGCTACGGAACGAAATGCCACTATAGCCAGCACACGGTTTCCTCACCTCGATATCCACAAGGGGACATGGCGGTCTCCAGATCAACGAACAGTCAACCAGTGTTTTGGATGTCCGAACATTCCGAGGGGCTAACATCGACTCGGACAACTACCTTGTTGTAGCCATGAAGTAATGATGCGGATATCCACCACGCCACAAAAAAAAAGAAATACTGTGAAAAGATTCAATGTCGAAAGACTGCAATCTCCAGAGACCGCCAAGACCTTCGCGCAACGCGTATCCCTTAACCTCTCGACTCACAACATACCACCAGCAATTAATGTCGAAGAACAATGGCAACGATGCCAACAAGCCATTAGATCAGCCGCAACTGATGTGCTAGGTTTCTCGCGCCCACCAGCAAGAAACCCCTGGTTTGATGAGGAATGCCGACAGGTGCTCGCAGCCAAGAACGAGGCCTACAAGGCTAAGCTGCAGGTGAAGACGAGAGCTGCCATTGAGCTCTATAGGCAAAGAAGAAGGGAAGAACATCGGCTTTTCAGAAAGACGAAAAAAGAGCAAGAAAAGCGCGCGATCGAGGATATAGAGAGGTGCCACTCCAGGAACGATGTTCGAAAGTTTTACCAAAGTGTAAAACGTCAAAGAAAAGGATACAAGGCTCGAACAGATTCCTGTCGAGATGAACAAGGAAATATCGTAGTTGAGACACAGTCGATGCTGAGGATATGGAAGAACCACTTCTGCAGACTGTGAAAACGGCGATGACGAACAACATTCCGCTGTCAGGCAGAACGAACCATTCAATATTGGCAACGACAGCGAAAACTGCCAACCACCCGACCTGAGTCAAGTGAGGATAGCAATATCTAAACTCAAGCTTAATAAGGCTGCTGGAAATGACGGCCTTCCCGCTGAGCTCTATAAGGCCGGCGGAGATGACTTGGTAAGTAACATCCACCAACTCATAAGCCCAATCTGGTCGGATGAAAATATGCCTGAAGAATGGAACCTCAGCATCGTTTGCCCGATCCACAAAAAAGGAGACCCTCTGAACCGCGCCAACTACAGAGGCATAAGTCTACTCAACATCGCTTACAAGATCCTATCTGCCGTAATATGTGAACGCTTGAAACCGTTTACCAACAACCTGATCGGCCCTTATCAGTGTGGGTTTTAAGCCAGGAAAGTCCACAATCGATCAAATCTTCACACTTCGGCAGATCCTGAAAAAAAAACCCAAGAAGTCCAAATCGATACCCACCACCTATTTATCGATTTCAAAGCCGCATACGACAGCATTTATAGAGACGAACTATACAGAGCCATGTCTAGTTTTTGTATACCGTCCAAGCTCGTCCGTTTGTATAGGATGACGATGGAGAATTCTTGGTGCTCCATCAGGGTCGGAAACGACCTCACCGACACATTCGATACCAAAAAAGGATTTAGGCAATACGATGCGCTGTCATGAGACTTCTTTAATCTGATTCTTGAGAGAATTGTGCAAAACTCCAAAGCCAACACCAGAGGCACAATTTTCCAAAAGTCGGTGCAACTACTAGCATACGCTGACGATATTGACATCATTGGTAGGACTCAACGTGATGTCATAGCCACGTTTGCTAGTATAGAGAAGGAAGCGGCGAAAATGGGTTTAGCAGTAAATGAGGGCAAGACTAAGTATATGCTGTCAACACGAAAGGACACACAACATCGACGAATTGGACCAAACGTCACTATTGACAGATATAATTTTGAGGTAGTACGGGACTTTGTCTACCTCGGCTCCGCTATTAACTCTGACAACAACATCTCGTCAGAAATTAAACGAAGAATTACTCTTGCCAACCGCTGTTTCTTCGGGCTAAGAAGGCAATTTAGTAGTAAAGCCCTCACTCGAACTACTAAGACCCTGATCATCCCAGTCCTGCTCTACGGCGCTGAAACATGGACCGTATCAAAAGCGGATGAAGAAATCCTTGGTAGATTCGAATTCTTCGAAGAATCTTCGGTCCCGTTTGCGTTGACGGGCTATGGAGACGAAGATTCAACCAAGAACTATACGAGCTGTACAGCGACATGCCCCTGGTCAAAAAACTCCGCATTGGACGTTTAAGATGGCTAGGACATGTAGAACGAATGGACAACAATACTCCGGCTCGCAGAGTCTTCGATTCCCAGCCAGACGTCGGACGCAGTAGAGGAAGACCTCACCTTAAGTGGCGCGCACAAGTGGAAACAGACCTCAACCAACTTGGTGTGCGCAACTGGAGGCAGTTAGCTAAGGACCGGGCTAATTGGAGAGGCATGTTGGTTGAGGCCCAGGTTCATTCCGGACTGTAGCGCCACTTAAGTAAGTAAGTAAGCTAGTGTTTAATGTTTTACTTAGCGCGGGATACCAGTTTCAATTCATGAAAGTAAAAACACCGAAGTTTTTTACCCGCCCCACCTTTTGAGAAAGACCGACAACATCAAAGAGTATAACACATTCAGGGGATGTTTCTCAAATGTGCAGATCGGAATCGGAGTTAAGCAGGAGGTCCCATTCTTTGTGTCAAAAATACAAATTCGCACATACAAATGAATAAAGAAGCTTTGTTTGTGGTCTTTAGTGCTTCATATTTCATTTTTGGTTTCTTTGCGACCTGACCTTCAAAATTGGTCAAATAGTTTATGCAACTGTCACTCTGGGGTGTTGGGTTGAACTTTTTTTTGCAACGTTGTTCCCTATTTCGGTTTACGATGGTGAGCTCATCCAAAGATGGACGATACATAAGAGGAAATAAGATATACACGTTTGCTCTCCACTACTTCTTCCATGAAGAGAATAAGGATCGTCTTTATGTTTACCTGGAATTTGAAAACTCTGGAATTTGTGCTCTTAAAGTCATATGGATCTTAAATGTCCAATGAAGAGTGCTTTTAATACGTATATACCCCTTTAAAGCTCATAGATTTCTTGTTTGAATCTTTCTCTCTTCAGCCCGTCAACTGGACTGAAGATTTTCCAAAGTCTTTTTCACTCAAAACGACCAAGAATTTCTCCATCAGCTTGCGACACGGTCATGTTTCGACATAAAGCACAAATCTTGAAAAACAAAATTGATTCTGACTTTAAGTTGCAATAACTCCCAGTTTCCATATAGCTTTCGCTTTTGTTTTCAAAAGCTTCTTCATTGAGCCTGCCCACAAAGAATACTGAACTGATAATACAGTTGCCACACAGGACTGAAATGAAGATTTAACAAACACCCAAGTTCACTCACACCATTGTATTCATTTACCCAGCATCGATTCCATTCGTATTGCGGCGAAGCTTATTCAGTTGGCCAACTTGAAGTAGAACGAAAACACAAGACCTCTCTAGCAAGAGAATTCCAACACAATTTACGCCTTTCACGATAACAAAATTGAAGTGTACTTACCCTAGTTTTAAAACTTTACCACCACCACACTGCTATTCAAAAATGTTTGTTCATAAATACTTTTACATCTCTTTGCACCAATAAATGTATCCAACCGCAACCGAAATATTGGAACTACCCAAAATAATCTGGTATTCGAGTTGCAAAAGGAATGTAACTTCATAAAAAAAAAATCCTTTCCTTAAATATATTCAACACAAAAAAGCAATTTCACAAACCCCCATCCATAAACGGAAACCATCCTAAAACCTAACCTAACCCTTAATCCAACCCGTACTGCACTTTTCCGATCCAAGCACATTTGACCCACTACAAAGGAGGAACAAAAAATTCCAGAAAAAAAGCACACTCACCATAGTCATAGTGCGATTGAGAGGATAACTGTTCCGAGCACAGCTTGTACGTGTGCACGATTTTCTGTGCCAGCGGACGTGCATCAACGAATCCATTCGAATATAAAGTGATTTCACCAATCATTGCATAGTCAGGTACCATCATTGCGACCGTCCGGAAGAGAACCTTCAAATTTTCCGGAAGTTCCGTGCATCCAGCATACCTAAGAATCGATTCACACAAATCTTTCTTAATTTTCCGTTCGATTCAGAATGACTGTGCACCCACTGTGCAAGGACATAGCTATTTTCTCTGGTCAACGGGCTTGCTATTAACATATGCGAAACTCAACTGAACTACCACCACCACCCCGTCATCCATACTCTGTCAAAGTTTTTCCAATTTTAATTTTTAAACAGATTCTCCTCTAGAGGGAGCAAGTTTCGCATACGTTGTCGGTTGAGCCATTATTATCATCAGAGGAAATAATGTCCTTTTGCAGGAGTATGCAAAAAAATGTATACGTGACATAACCGACTGGTCGGTGTGGTTGTACTACACTTACCCAGGATTCATTGTAATAAATATGGAGCAAGTTGGATCCAATTTCAGCATTGTGTCCTCGAAGAAGAACTTTACCACTCTATTGGCGATGGCCCGCTGTATGGTAAGGATCTGCTGAGCAACAACGGACAACACTTCCAATTCGATTCTATTGAATTCGTCGAAGCATGCCCAGGCTCCGGACTGAGCAAGCCCCTAGAAAGAAAGAACAAACAATGTGTGGAAGGAATTACTTTATTTTTTGATTTTGAAATTTTCAAAAAAGGACCCCACAGAATGTTGCACGAAATGATTTATATCTCAAGCCCGATTGTTTAATTTTTGGAAAAAAAACGACCATACAAGTTGACCGTCCACTTTTGAATTAAATCAATGCAACACTGATACAGCAGGACCTTCGCTGGACCTACTCCCAGTGGAGAGATTTATCGACAACAAACCCGGTAAAGTCTTACGCGAAAGTATTTGTTTCCTTTCATAGGCGGGCCTCCATTGTGTATGTGTTGTAGTGATAACAGCGCAAGGATTTAGCAGGAATTAAGAAATGACTACACTTGTGGGTGGTACTCGTCCTCGAGCATTATTTCGAAAATACCACGACTAGGGGTGGAGAAAATAATTTGTTTCTGTAGGCGACGAATCCATTTGAATTTCTAAAATTGTTCCGCAGATTGTTTGGTGTGGTTCAGCCATGAATTTAATTGTTTCACATAAAACGTTCCATGTCTGCTGAAAGTTGGTTGTGATTTTTTTTTCCTTGTTCTAGTTTGGTGGTGATAAATGAAACCAACGTCAGAGACGTCAGGGAGATGCTTAAGTGTTCACGTTTTGACTTTTGTGGTATAAAGGGGAATTTTTGAATAGTTGTGTGTGAGATTTGTCAGGATGCAGATGTGGGTAGTAGGAATTATTTCTAAAAATGTTGTGGTAGCTCCTTGTTCGCAGAATTGTAACATTAGATACTTTTTTGGCTGTATCTATGAAATTCACGCCATATTTTAATTTTATTTTGTAGAAGGCGCTGCGATGTGTATTCCATAAATTACCATGTTTGCCAAACATAAGAGGATATTGTCTGGTAATATTGGAAAAGACCATGGATATGATCCATCTATTTGTAGCTAGGTCCATCCCGAAGATATTTAGACGATATTACTGTAACCATACATGACTCCGAAGTTGACCTGAGAACGTGCTTACTAAGTGACTTAATTATATAAATATTGAACTGTCCAATCGCATAAGTAGAGGATTGCCATTGAACATGCATACTATGGTGTACTTCGCGACATACTCCAGAAATCCTAAAAATGAAGAATTCCCATTAGCCAGCTTGCCTACAATTAGGCCATGCGATTATATGAAACCTTGAGTTTTTACCCAGCTGATGCCTAGTACCTTGACCGTAGGTAGATACGGTCTCAACCACTGTGCAAAGTCTTGGCGGCAGCAGATGAGGGCCGGGTGGAATACATGTACTCACACCAGTACACATATTCTGTTTTCAGGCAAAATCGGAAAAACTCAGTTAGGATGGACAAAGTGAATAACCTAGATGAGCTGATTCGACACACTCTCGGACAAAAGGTCATTTAGGAATCTTAAGGGAAAGTCAGGTCACTTGAATAGAGGTGGTGGCGGATGAGTCAAAAGGCCAATGGCAGTGCTCAATCCCGTAGTCTATACTGATGGCTCTGTGTCTTAGGGGTATTTGATAAATTGGAACTGGCTCTATAGGTTGGGGCTTGTGCTTTGGGTTAACTAACAACCCTTGGAGTAAACTTTTGTTATGAAGCAACTTGTAGCTTAGGAAACGACTGATCTTATTTTTGACGACAATGAAAAACAAAAAAAGGACAACGAATGTGAAATCATTTAACAGGAGAGGTGCAGGCAAACAACTAGCGGAACCCTTAAGCTGCTACAATGCAGACATCACTGTCTGGAAATTAGGAAATTAGATGGGATAGACTTGTCGAAAAAAAGATAAAAATGACTGTGAAACAGTCTATTTGGGTGCGTATTTGTTATAAGTGCCAGGCTTAAGCAAGAAGTCTTAATTTTCATGGTCAAATTCGACAACATAAGCCTTATATTATGCGCTTACTCTCCAATGATGAAAAAAAAGGTTTTGCGAAAGACTGCTTTTACGAGCTTCTTGACAAAACTTATGTGCGACATTCCGAGGGTCTAACATCGACTCGGAGCACTACCACTCCAAAACAAATCAGAAATACTGTGAAAAAATTGAGACTGCAATCGCAATACACCGCCAAGTTCTTCGCAGATCGTGTATCTCTTAACCTGTCGACTAAACACCATACCATCACCATATAATGTCGAAGAATAATGGCAACGATGTCAAAAAACTGATCGGGCCTTGTCGGTACGGTTTTAGGCTAGGAGGGTCCACAACTGATCAAATCTTCACATCTCGGCAGATTCTGGAAAAAAAAAACCAATAAGTCCAAATCGATAGCCTCCATCTATTCATAGAGATGATCTTTACAGATATATCGCCCAAATTCGTCCGTCTGTACAGGATAACGATGGAGTATTCTCCGTGCTCTCACCGAAAAATTGGATACCAAAATATATTTTGGAAATGTGACCCATAAACTCCTGTTGTTAAGGCCCAGGTTCATTACGGACTGTAGCTCCACTTAAGTAAGCATATGTTCTGTACTGGATGTCATATTTTTCCTCTGTCGAAGAGTTACCAATATAACGCGTATGCGAATCTGGCCTTGATAACGATTTTTCAATGCATTCGCTAATGTCTTCAAAAAAGAAGACTTCTTGCCTAATAATGCCTGGTCTAGCAAATAGGCATCCGAATATTAACTATTTTTGATCACTTTAGCACGGAGCATAGTAGAAATCTAATCGTAGTTCCTGGCTGACTGTGATTTGTACCAGTTTAGGGCTTCGGCTATTTTTTCGGCTGCATCTTTTGTGTTAAGTGTTTTAACATTCCTATAGGAACGTCGTTGTTTAACTTGAGTCAGTCAGTCTTTCCGAAGTTTTAGGTTGGTTCGTAACAATTGAGTTTTTCCTTGATTGATTAGTTAACCTTAAGCACAACCCCAACATTGAAGGCTACTTTCTATTACTTGGATATTCGACTACAGGATGCTGCCATTGACCTTTCAGCCTATCCCTCACCATCTCTGTTCAATGGGACTGACTAACACTTGAGTTTCTTAAATGACCTGTTGTCTGAATATATGTTGAAGCAGGTTATGTAGGCCATTATTGTGACCATCTTATCTAGGAAATTTTGGAAATTCTTCCGATGCCGTTTGGGGAGGTTTTTTGATAGGGGACCTAACCCCTAGCTAGTTATGGCCCACGAGTGTTATTTTATTTCCCACCTATCTCGCATATCTGCAGAGAATGCCCCTATCCGCCATTCGAGGACGCGTCCAATGGGAGACTATCAACTCCAGACGGTATGAAGAACTACCCGATTACAAAACTCGATGCTTATTACTTGGCATACAAACTCTTTCTAATCGAAGAAAGCTAGCAGGCGCTTTTAATTAGGAATATTGCATGTTATCGGATAATTTCTTCAGAATCGTATGTCAGCCCTAAGATTGCATACATATGCACCTGTGAGACATTTTCACCCAAAAGATATGTTCATAGCGAACAGGGGAATATCACAAACATACTTCAACGAATTGTGCAGTTCGAACGAGTGCGACTCGTACTAGATTAGCATTTATAAAATCACATTCCATGTCCGTTAAGCAATTTTATATCCCAAATAATAAGTCCAGAGCCATACTCTTAAAAAAGTTTTTTTTTTTAAGTTAAACTTCTTTTCAGACGCCGACGGTGTGAATTGGATTTTATGAAACGAGAAAGTGTAACGAAAAAGAGTGACAAAATCGCAGCTGGTTAGTGTTAGAGCGCTGTTTGATAATGCGTATAAATGCGTTCACTTGTATTGCAGTCAACACTTTCGTTGGTGATCAAAAAAGGACATCTGTATCGGAAGTGCGCAGCTGGTCTGTTATTTAACCTAAGTGTGCGGATCCATTCAATATTGGCAACGACAGCGAAAACTGCCAACCACCCGACCTAAGTGAAGTGAGGATAGCTATATCTAAACTCAAGCTTAATAAGGCCGCCGGAAATCACGGCCTTCCCGCTGAGCTTTATAAAGCATCTGCATCGTTTGCCCGACCCAGGAAAGTCCACAATCGATCAAATTTTCACACTTCGGCAGATCTTGGAAAAAACCCAAGAAGTCCAAATCGATACCCACCAACTATTTATCGATTTCAAAGCCGCATACGACAGCATTTATAGAGACGAACTATACAGAGCCATGTCTAGTTTTTGTATACCGCCCAAACTCGTCCGTTCAGCTGCCATCATCAACGGGCACAAATTTCTCAGTTCAGATCACTCAAGATCAAAATTTGTGGCATCGCAGGATGGGACACCTCAGTTTCGACAGTTTGAGAAAACTGAAGGACGTGGCAGTTGGTGTAAATTTCCCTGTGCCAGTTAACAAATCTCCGTGTGTTATATGCTGCAAAGGTAAACAAACGAGAATGGCGTTTAAGCACGTAAGTAAGAGAGCAACAGATGTTTTAGAATTGATACACTCGGACCGATGTCGGTGAAATCACTTGGAGGAGCGTTTTATTTTTTTGTTTTCATCGACGACTACTAAATCTAAATCACAGGTGTAAGAAAAATTTGAATTATTCATGCGTTTTGTTGAAAAGCAAACAGGCAAGAAAATAAAGGCGTTACACACCGACAACGGTACAGAGTTTTGAAATGAAGAATTACAGAGCTGCTTACGTAAAAACGGAATCAAACATCAGTTAAGCGCACCATATACACCTGAGCAAAACGGCTTGGCCGAGAGGAGCAACCGAACAACAGTTGAGAAGGCTCTTTGCCTATTGTTTGACGCTGATTTGAAGACTGAGTTCTGGGACGAAGCAGTTACGACTGCTGTTTATATCATCAACCGCTCCCCAAGAAGCGGTTTGTCAGATAAGACACCGGAGAAGGTCTGGAGTGGATAAAAGCCGTGTTTGGAGCTGTTCAGAGTTTTTGGATGTCGCGCAATGGTACACATTCCTGAGCAGCTACGGAAGAAATTTGATCCGAAATCCAGAGATTGCCTCATGATGGGATATTGCGAAAATTCGAAGGCTTATCGACTACTAGTATTTTTTGAAAATGACCAACCAGTTCAAAAAATTGTCAATAGTCAAGACGCCTTTGTGAATATCGATTCAGTGGGGGAGCAAGACAATGTCATCGATTGTGAGCCATCTTGAGTGCGTCTTCAGATAACTCAGTTGATAGTGAACCTAATCGTGAAGCAGATTCCAGTGTGTCTCAGTCAGCCGATGAAACCTACTATTCAGAGACTTCTAGTATCGACCAGCCGGAGACAAATGATGATTACAAACCACCGAAGGGGGAAGAACGGCATCTTCTCTAAGTCGATCGCAGGCCCACTTAGCGAAGCGAAAACGCATTGGATGGTCAGTTGGCTTCAACTCCTGAACCTGAACCAACCAATCTATGGTTGGCTTACCCACATATCAGAATCATAGAAAAGTGTGGTTAACACCCCAAAGCAGGACACATTGCTTGGAACATTTCGATAATCATGTTGTTAGGCACGAACTTCATCTTTGATAAGGACCTAGGTCTATATGCACCTTTTGTATTCAACATTATTTTGGCTCCATCAACTTTAGAATACCATACCGCCCCAGCATTCTGGTAAAACTACAACCACTACGATACTCCCACAAGGGGGCCTACCTCAAAATCAGGCTAAGACAAGTCTTAGGGGCTCCTGATTCCGGTGGTACCATACTATAGTGTATGGTGAGACTCCGCACCAATTCCTTATGGGTTCCGTAACAAACCCAGTCCGCAATCGGAGTTACTAAGTCACTAAGTAATTAGCAGCTTAGTAACGAATGAACGAAACTTCGCTTTACTGCAGCTCCCTCTATCCACCATCTGAGGACGCCCACAGTAGGGGCCCAACCCCCATGGAAGTGCCAAACACACCTGAAAGTGCCTGCATCGCTGATGTCTCACCTGCTTGGGGATTAAAAAGGCACAGTTAAAACTAAGTTCATCACCAAGCAGACTCTAATAAGTTTCCATTCTCTCCCACAACCAGAGTCAACCACCAAACTGTATGGTCAATGCAATATTTAACTTTCTCTTACAAAGAGAAAGATATTGTTTTCGTGAAAATGTTCGACCTCGAGATTTTGATTTATTCTAACATTACGATGATAGCGGAGCTTAAAAAGTGGTTTTTGGAATTCTGTCCGTCTCTGTCCGTCGGTCCGTCTGTCCGTAATGGTCTCCCCAGCCTAAACGGCTTGACCGATTTTCTTCAAACTTCGTATCAAAGCTTGTTTTGGTCATAATTCTAGGCCATTTTTTTTGTTACCTACCATATAAAAATTACACAACGCTGGGAAATATTGCGACATTACTTTGAAAATCATGGTAATGTTGCAGAATGTGTGCGAAAATTGCGTACGGATTTTGGAAGAAGAGAAGCACCGTCAGCTCCGTATGTTCGTTATCTTATGAAAAAGTGAAAGAAACTGGCATCCTCAACGATAAACCAAAGCGTGAAAAGCCAAAAACAGTGTGTACACCGAGAATATTGCTGCAGTGGCAGAAAGTGTGCGTGAAGCACCATCAATCATCAATTCATCATAAATTTCGGAGACATCATTGAGACGAATTTTGCATAAAGACCTTGGTATGACGCCATACAAAGTCCAATTGGTTCAGGAGTTGAAGCCAACTAAGTGGGCCTGCGATCGACTTAGAGAAGATGACGATTTTGCCAAAAAAAACATCTTTTCAGATGAAGCTCATTTTGATTAGCAAAATTGTTGCATTTGGGGCACAGAAAACCCGCACGCATACATTGAAAAGCCGATACACCAAAAACGAGTCACTGTTTGGTGCGGATTTTGGTCCAGAGGCATAATTGGGACATTTTTCTTTGAAAATGAGCAAGGAGTGGCCGTTAAAGTCAATGGCGATCGTTATCGGGCCATGTTGAACGAATTTTTGTTCACAAAAATTGAAGAGGAGGATAGTGGCAACATTTGGTTTCAACAGGACGGTGCTACATGCCACATAGCCGAAGCTACACTCGATGTTTTGCGCCCTGTTTTTGAAGATCGCATTATCAGCCGAAGAGCTGATGTCGTTTGGCCACCTCGGAGCTGCGATTTGACACCGTTGGACTATTATTTGTGGGGTGCCGTAAAAGATAAGTGTTACGCCGACAAGCCAGAGACAATTGACGCTTTAAAGGACAATATTCGTGAAGCCATTGGTGAAATACAGCTGCACACAATCGATAATGTGCTTAAAAATTGGACCGATCGTGTAGGCTACTGCATGGCCAGCCCGCAGCCATTTGAATGAAATTATTTTCCATTATTAACCAGAAGGATTGTACTTTCGAATAAAAAAAGAAAATATTCAGTAGTTTTTTTTATAGCATTTTCAAAATTATAATATATGGCGGACCCTTTATAACCATATTAGTTCCAACAAAACTGCATACCCAGTTTTTTCGAGAAAATCCATATAACGGATTTTGTTAATAATAATAATTGTTAATTTCTCGCAAACTATTATGTCAAATTGAATGAAATTTAATGTATATACTACAATTACAGCTTGAAGCAATTCCACATAATTAGTTTTAGCCCAACTATCACTAAACGGAATTTTCAGTTTTGGCCAATAACGTAAAATCATTATTATTCCAATTGACATCGATTCCTTAAAATTTTGGAGTAAACATAAATACATTTCGACATTATTTATATCATTTTAGCATTAATAATCAAAATGCTTATGATATGATCTAACGCCCAACTTGCTGTGAAAGAGAAAGTTGCGTACGACCCAGTCGTGCAGCCACCACTCGTTTTTCATTATAATTTGACGCAATCTAGTGTGATTGTCTAATTTCGCTCAGTCGTTATATGTGTACAAACAACACCTGTCAAAGCCAAATACCACCTGCGATGCTTTAATTGATAACATCGATCATAAAAAACTACCCACCTTCACTTTAGCAATCCGATTTGCGTAGACTATTTGGCGTTTTGCATATTTAAGACATTCACTCGGTCGTAGATATTTCCATACCTAAGATATCTTTAGAACCACAGATTGACGTCAAAGTTCGCATGATTCTTAATTAAAATAAAGACACCAGCCGCAGCCGCCATAGTTCCTTTTTAGCGTCCATCTTTATAAGCGTGGCCATGTGGGTAGAATAATTTCGTGGGAAATAAATTTCAAATCATAAAAGCCAATTAACGTTTGAATGCATTTAGCATAAATTAATGTTATACTAGATATTTCCATTAAAGCATTAAAACTAATGCCACGAGGAATGGTGAATCTATTTAGGTTTTTTTTTCTTTTTTTGCAATTTTTATTGAATGAAAAATACATATCAATGAAATTGTTAAAAAAAAGAGTGATTGCATTTTAATTGACATTTTATTTTTCCAGATACCTAAAAATAATATCGTAAAGCATAAATTTGCAAAATTAAAATTTAGAAAAACCAGATTTATGTCAAGATGATTTTGTGCTTGGTTTTTAATTCTGTTTCAACGTGCGTATTAATATACAGATAACTGTTACACTAATAAAAATAAATTACATTTTAACATATATGAATATTCGATTTATTCCATAAACCTATTTCATTTTATTTTTATATTTAATTTGTTTTTTTTTTAGCTTTTTCTGTTTGATGAACTTTAATCTAAATCGATCTTTTCGGTAACTTGGCAACATAGTTAAATTAAGACATAAAAGTTTGATTGACTAACAGCAGCAAACGGTAAATTGTAGGAGAAAGCTATCAAGAATTTGTTTTTAATTTACGATTTCTGTTATTTCAAGTCTACCCTTGGAATCATTTTCTACTCAAAATCGGGATCAATTCTTTTAGATGGTTTTTGTATCCTCAATAATACAGTGTGGCCCAAAAGTTTGTTTCCTATGTAAATAACTAATTACTCCTTTAGTTATAGATATTTTTCAGTTTTTTTTTGTTCCTGTAAGTCTAACAACTCAATGATGGTAGTCCTGAAAAACATTTGCAAAATTGTCTCAAATATTGAAGAATTTTTGGGAAATATTATGATGATCACAGGTACGAGACACAATTAATCTGAGCGGGTTTGTGAATAATCAAAATTGCTGATTTTGAGGATCACATCAACTTTCCTTACATTAACAGGGTGTTACTGTTTGAAAGCTATGCGTACCTGTCCCACAGCGACTATCGAAGCCTTAACAGCCTTAATCCCAAAAATCTCCATCAACTTTCCTTACATTAACAGTGTATTACTGTTTGGAAGCTATGCGTACCTGTCCCACAGCGGCTATAGAAGCCTTAATAGGACTAACGCCGCTCCACATATATCTATATATATAAAAATGAAACCCGTTTTCCGTTGTCACGACATAACATGAAAACGGCTTGACCGATTTGGCTTATTTTTTTTGTAGTTTTCTAATACTCTGTACAAGGTTCTTACGGAAAAAAATATTGAGAAAATCTCTCAGGTCAGCTTTGAGAAAATAAATACTACTAACACTAAAATACTATTACGGACCCTAAAACGAAACAGTACCCGGACGAAGCCGGGCCGGGCAGCTAGTATATATATAAAAAGTGGCAATTCGCAGCTCAGCAAGTTTGACACAAGCTGTAGAGTTAAACATTAGCGAACACCCAAAACTAATTGAACTACTATTCGAACTTCCAGAACTTGACATGATCTGTGCGGTTACAGACCGCTTACCAAAGTCACTATGCTTCAACAAAAGATTTTCAACGGAGATAGCAACCAGAGAAGCATGGTGTAGCAATAACCCACCAAACTGCCAAAACAGCCTAAAGTGGTATACGGATGGTTCTAAAATGGACTCAGGGGTAGCATACGTGTACCAAATAGGAACATCTCAATAGCTATGGGAAAACAACCTAGTGTACTTCAGCTGAGCTCCATACCATAAAAGAATGCACAAACCTAATACACAACTCAGGTATTAAAGGCGCCAACATCCATATATTCACGGACAGTCAAGCAGCTATAAAAGCCCTTAGCTCACATATTATTGACTCAATTCCCTCCAAACACTCAGTTCCAGGAACAAAACCAGACTATGGTGGGTCCCCGGACATAAGGGGATTGAAAGTAACGAAACAGCTGATGATCTAGCCAGAAAAGGTTCAGAAACCCATATCATTGGACCCGAACACTTCTGTGCAATCCCCAAATCAGCCATAAATCTGGTTATAAAAAACTGGGAACAAAACAACTGTTATTCGTACTGGGATATACCAGGCCTAAGAAAGGCCAAAAGAGCTATTCAGCCCTTCATAGCAGATGCCAATAAGACACTAAATCTCCGCAGGCAGGATATCAAAAACTTAGTAGGCTACCTAACTGGTCAACACGGTCTGCGATATCACCTAAATAAAATGCATCTAGTCGACTTACCGGAGTGCAGACTAAGTCTAGAAGAAGACGAAACAGCCGAACATATCATATGTGAATGCCCGGCCCTTTACGGTATGAGAAGGGAATCTTTCTTCAAGGAAGTCCCGAAGAACTAAGAAAATCTTCTGCTGAACGTTTTATCAGCTACATTAGGAAAGTAGAAGCGCTACTAACCTAAAAAAAATACCTCTGATCTTTAAGGTCGACGTGCATCTTACTGCTTTAGGCAAGGCGATGCGCTGTCATGTGACTTTTTCAATTTGATTCTTGAGAGGATTGTGCAAAACTCCCGAGCCAACACCAGAGGCACAATTCTCCAAAAATCGGTGCAACTACTAGCATACGCTGACGATATTGACATCATTGGTAGGACTCAACGTGATGTCATAGCCACGTTTGCTAGTATAGAGAAGGAAGCGGCAAAAGTGGGTTTAGCAGTAAATGAGGGTAAGACAAAGTATATGCTGTCAACACGTAAGGACACACAACATCGATGAATTGGACAGAACGTCACCATTGACAGATATAACTTTGAGGTAGTACGGGACTTTGTCTACCTCGGCTCTGCTATTAACTCTGAACAACAACATCTCGTCAGAAATCAAACGAAGAATAACTCTTGCCAATAGCTGTTCTTCGGGCTAAGAAGGCAATTAAGTAGTAAAGCCCTCACTCGAACTACTAAGGAGATCCTATATAAGACCCTGATCATCCCAGTCCTGCTCTACGGCGCTGAAGCATGGACCGTATCAAAAGCGGATGAAGAAATCCTTGGTCGATTCGAGAGAAAAATTCTTCGGAAAATCTTCGGTCCCGTTTGCGTTGACGGCCTATGGAGACGAAGGTTCAACCACGAACTATACGAGCTGTACAGCGACATACCCCTAGTCAAGACACCAATACTCCGGCTCGCAGAGTCTTCGATTCCCAGCCAGCATCGGACGCAGTAGAGGAAGACCTCGCCTTAAGCGGCGCGCACAAGTAGAGACCCACCTCAACCAACTTGGAGTGCGCAACTTGAGGCAGTTAGCTAAGGAGCGGGCTAATGTGAGAGGCATGTTTGAGGCCCAGGTTCATCACGGACTGTAGCGCCACTTAAGTAAGTAAGTAAGCATCTTACTGCTTAGGCAAGTCAGAATTTAAAAAATCTGCTGATTTGGTTTCAGCAAGACGGAGCTACCGCTCACACCTCTCGTGAGACAATGAACTTAAATTACCTCAAAAAATGGTGAATTTAAATCGCTTGATCTGTCGGCTCCGGATTTATTTTTATTTGGTTACCTGAAGAAAATGGTTAAAATTAACAAATAGCACTATATGCAGAAGCTGAAACTCAACATTATCAGAAATCACAAATTCATGGAATGTGTCATCAAAAGAGCCCATTAGTGCATGTATTGTAATGGTGACCACTTTAGCGATAAGATTTTCCAGTTCATTAGTTTTTATCTTTTCGTTCAAAAGTTATTCCAGATAATCGTAGAAATACGACTTTTGGGCCACCCTGTATTTTTGAGGCGGTTGAATGTTAGGCAATGCGGTTATCTGAAAGCACGAGCGTTTTCACCAAGCTGATACCTACAAACTTTGACTCTCAACCCGCGTGCTAGCTGTGTTAAAAAACTAGCCAGTGTATAATTTTTGACATAGGTGTGGTGAATATAGAGTTTAGAAATTTAACCTGATTTGGAGCTCCCTAAAATGTACCCAGTGGCTAATTTTTGACGCCTACTGATGACAGAAATGGACCAATTCTCGTTACCAGTGTTCACACGTAGAGGCAAAACTACACATCCTTCAGATTATTGAACCAAAAGCAAGGTTTATATTTTTTTTATAACAACAAATTTAACACAAGGTGTAAAATAAACTAAAATGTCCAGAACATTTTTTAACATCCATTTTAAAGAAAGTCAAAGTCAAGAGCGAACGATGCGTGCCTAGTACCTTGACCGTAGATAGGGCATTAATCTTTGTGTATAGCCTTGTCTTCTGCAGATGAAACCCTATGACGATGTTGTCCTCATCAAGACACCTGATCATTTTCCAATACGGAAATGGCGGTGGTGGCGTCAACAGTCCCAGTTAAGATTTATAAAGTGAATAACATAGATGAGCTGCTTTGACATATTCAGACAACAGGTCATTTAAGAAATTCACGGGTTGAATAAAGATGTTGACGAATGACTCGATCGCGCGCTTTTCTTGCTCTTTTTTCTTCTTTCTGAAAAGCCGATGTTCTTCCCTTCTTCTTTGCCTATAGAGCTCAATGGCAGCCCTCTTTTTAACCTAAAGCTTAGCCTTGTAGGCCTCGTTCTTGGCTGCGAGCATCTGTCGGCAGTCCTCATCAAACCAGGCGTTTCTTGCTGGTGGCCGCGAGTAACCACATCAGTTGCGGCTGATCTAATGGCTTGTTGGCATCGTTGCCATTGTTCTTCGACATTAGATGCTGGTGGTATGTTGTGAGTCGAGAGGTTAAGGAATACGCGTTGCGCGAAGGTCTTGGCGGTCTCTGGCGATTGCAGTCTTTCGACATTAAATTTTTTCACAGTATTTCTGTTTTTTTGTGGCGTGGTGGATATCCGCATCCTTACCTTGGCTACAACAAGGTAGTGGTCCGAGTCGACGTTAGCCCCTCGGAATGTTCGGACATCCAAAATACTGGATGCGTGCATCTTGTCTATCGCAATGTGATCAATTTGGTTGACTGTTCGTTGATCTGGAGACCGCCATGTCCCCTTGTGGATATCGAGGTGAGGAAACCCGTGTGCTTGCTATAGTGGCATTTCGTTCCGTAGCGAAGTCAATTAGCCTAAGTCCGTTGCCAGACGTGTTGTCGTGTAGGCTATATTTTCCGACAGTACTGCTAAAGATGTCTTCTCTTCCTACCTTTGCGTTAAAATCTCCCAGCACGATTTTAACATCGTACTTTGGTAGTCGCTCATAGGTTTTGTCAAGGAGCTCGTAGAAGCAATCCTTAGCTATATCATCTTTTTCTTCCGTCGGAGCGTGAGCGCATATAAGGATTATGTTGGCGAATTTGGCCTTGATGCGGATTGTTACAATGAGTTCGCTAATGTCTTGCCTAAGTCTGGCACTTATTACAAATCCGCATCCAAATAGTCGCTGTTTCTGCTCACTATAACACGGTCCATAGTAGATGTCACAGTTTTTCATCCTCTTTTTGCCCGGCCCATCCCATTGTATTTCCTGGATGGCAGTAATGTCTGCTTTGTAGCAGTTTAGGGCCTCCGCTAATTGTTCGCCTGCACCTCTCCTGCTTAATGTTCTCAAATTCCAGGTGCAGATATGAACTACGTTGTCCTTTTTTCGTTTAGCATGGTCGTCAACAATAATATCAGTCCTTTCCGAGGCTATTGGTTGCTTCGTAACAATATTTTTTTTCCGTGGATGGGTAGTTACCCCAATGCACAACCCCCAACCTGGAGGGCCAGGCCCTTGTTTTGACCCTAGGACAGCGGGCCAGAAAAAATACCGATGTCAGTAGCCCATTTTTGGGGTATGAGCGCTGCCGTTGACCCATTGAGGGCTCCTCCGCCACCAACTCTTTTCCAATACCCTGGCTCAGTATTGGAATTCAAATATGTCGAAGCAGCTCATATAGGGATTTCACTACCAGTTCGATCAAACTGGAGCTGTATGCCCCACCGTTGACTCCATCTAGGGAATTGTTATTGGCCTCGTCTATGCATAAAATCAAGTGCTGTATAAGGTATTTTCTATAATGGGACTTACAACTTTTATAATACCTTGATCAAGTGGCTCTAGATGCGAAGTTGTATTTGCAGGAAAAAAAACTTCAGTTCGATGTTTTTAAATCCACTTACACTCAGAGAAAAGATGTAAACTAAAATGTAATACGATCTATTTGATTTTACGTGGAATAAACTTTGATAAATAATCTTTACTTTCACATTGAAACATATTTGATTTGAATACGCAATGTAATTTTAAATAAAGTCATCATAGATTCAATGTGAAACATATTCACTCTAACATTGAAACCATTTTTTTAAATATTTAAGCTACTCTCAACGTAGTTTTGAAGTGTAACATGATAGTATTTGTCCATTCAAAGTGTTGCATAGTTAATTTAACTTTGTTTTAAATCGCCATCAACTTCAAACCGTTGCGTATTTATTTATGCCGAAATTTTTTGGTGCAGACAAATAATGCTTACATGCATTTTCTTCACACATCGTAGTTTCAAACTTGAGTCAACGTTAATTTAAAGTGTTGCATATTCCTTTTTCAAGTGGCAACAATATAGAAACAAAGTGGAACATGTTCGTCGTGCATTGATGCTACTCATTTCAATAACGATCAACGTAGATTCAAAGGGAAAAATACTTATTTGTATGTCCCGCTAAGTGTCGCGATGGTGATGGTGAGCTCTTGTGTCTCCTTCGGTTGTGTAAAGATGGAAAAAAATTAGTGCAGTCGACGAAAATGAAGAGCTCATAAATGTCAGTTGTCTGAAGATGACGATAAGTTAAAAAAATTAAAAAAATTACTGGCCAATTTGAAATAAAATGCCTGTTTCCAGTGTTAAAATGTAAGTTTTATGTGATTATATATAATGTATTAGAAATAAAATTAAGTGCATTGATTCGTAGGCGAAACTTACAAATGAAGTGTAAGTTCAACATGTTTGTATGGAAATAATTTTGTTACAAACCATATTGTGCAATTTAAAAGTAACTTGATATTAATACCTCAGGATAAAATCACGTGTGCGAAAAAATGTAGCTGGATTTAAGTGTTTGATTAGAAATTAATTATGTGTTTACAAAACGGTTGATTAGTGCATATGAGCAAAACATAATAAGGATATCCACATTGTTTTTCCTAATTTTCTCAAAATTTCTAGTTTAATGAAGTACAATTTTTCAAGCAGTCAACAATAATGCACAAACAAAAATTATTTCCATATAAGTTCTCATAGGATTGCACTTAATTTTATTACTTTTTGCTTGTAAAAGCTTTTTACTTATTAAAAAAGAATTTCAATTTAGCCAATGACATAACGTTTCGGAGATTAGTCTATTTAACAAATGAGGACATTACAAATACCATAGCTAGTATCGGCCGGAGAGCAGAATTCAGGGCAAAACTTTTTGTGGTGAATGTTGCAGATAATGTCGAATATAAAGGTACTCTGTATAAAAAGAATTGTTACTTGACTTATTACAAAAAAAAAAACCATTAATGGAATTATTTAAAACACATGTCTCTGCATTTCAAAATAATAGTTTGTTTGTTTTTTGTTATCCAATTGAAGTAAAATCATTTAGTAAGCATTTTCAAGCCTTAAAAATATGCAACAAAATTAACCATGTAGTGATAAAAGAGCTCCTTTTTTACGAGCTCACCTTAACATTTATATTCAGTAAATAATGGGAAAACATATTTCAAAAATAATTTTATCTAGGCAAAAAAACTAATTTTATCTTTAGGTTAATAATGAACAATTTAGGAATTTTTTGTTATTATGTCATTGAAAATAAAATTTATGAATTCCAAATTATTGTTGTTTTGATTTTTAAACAAGAAAACAAAGATGTATTTACTAAAATTTTAAATTTTGCGAAAAATTTATTTTGAAAATACATACCTATATCAAGTAACCGTTGAAATATACAGCTTTCAAAGTTAAAAACATTTTATTCTACAACGAACTATTGTTGTATCAAATAATAAACGTGATATTTTTAAAGTCGAATGAGGTTATCTCTACGAAGGATCATGGTAAGATTAAAGTAAAAAATGCTAATTCAAAATGGTTTCATTTTGAATCAATGCCTGAACGAATTTAAATTAAAGCTTAAGCATAGTACTTTCAAAGTTGGATTTGTTTGAATACACAATGCATAGTCATTACTTAAAAATGTAGTCGTAGTGTTTTAAAAGTCAAATATATTTGATTCTACGATGCGTCATTGTTAAATTAAAGTTAAAACATATTATTTTCTAAGTTGAATGTATTTTAATCTACGATACATTATGGTTGAATCGAATTCAACAAACTTTCTTTTAAAGATAAAAGAATTTGATTTAAGCATGATCCCACATCAAATCAAGGTACATACGTGGTTATATCAAATTAAAACGATATACTTTTTAGAGTAGGAAAACCCTTTGAATTAATGTCATGCTACTTTGATTTTAAAATTTTTTGTAGTCGAAGCTAAATCATTCCGAAAAATATTTAAATGGAAGTGGTTTTCTCTGATTTTACGTTGTTTTTTCTCTGAGTGTACGGCGCATTGTCTGCAAAAAGGAGAACCTTCCGATTTTGCTTTTGCATTTTTTGTCAAAAATGGTTAGCCACCCTTGAAACAAAGTGGAGTTCATCCAAGCCTTTTTTTTTTTGAAATCATCGCAAGTGGCAACATCAACATCCGCTCCTTCTCCACAATGTTTATGTGGCTTCTTAAATGCCTCAAGTTATCCATTAGAAGCAGTAAAATTTTTAATTTTAAGATATTGGCACATTCCTTAATCTAGCTAAGCAAAACCATTTGAATGTGAAAACATCAATTTCGGCAACAGATACACATGATTTCATACGTTTTCTTTTCAATCCAAAATTTTTTTCAAATGACAATATGATGTTCTCCTTTGCGCCAGATTGCCAGATCTCTCTGAGACAAATCTTCGCCTTCGAAGCACTTTATAACTTCAACATATTTTCCATATCAAGCTCCCTGTACTTTCGTTTACGCATTTAAAAAAACTATTTTAAAAACGTATCACTATTGAAAATCAATAACAAACACTTTTAAGAAATCAATCGCACTGACTGAAGAAACTCTGGCTATAACCAACATAAATTCATATTGTTTCGTTTGCCAACTAACGCAAACTAAAATAATGGGAAATCACCCCCCTCCCCTAAAAAAAAAAATAAACCGGCGTTTTAAACTTCGCAATACCAACAATTCGAAAAAAAATTAAATGCAATGCATACAAATTAAGCAATATAATCCCTACGGTTGGTCCAATTTGACAGGTAAATACATTAAGCTACGCATGTTATTTTGGTGGTCCATGATCCGATTAGCAGATGTCCCGATTATAGAGGGAAATTTGTATGAAAAATAGCAGGGAATGCATAACCTGCGGTGGTCCGATTATAGAGTGTCCCGATTAGCAGGTTTTACCTTAAAAAAAACTTTCAATGCAAAACTTTGATTAAGTTAACGCGAATATTCTTCTATAGAACATTTTAACTCATGGCCTTTTTTGGGGGCGTTTTCTTTTAAAAATTTCCATTTGTACAGTTCTACACCCTACCCCATAGCATATGCAATAGAAAAACCATAAAGTGTATTTCTATATTTCAACCCCATACAATTTTTTGTCAACCCCACTTTTTGGGGACATTGGGAGGATGGGATGGGATAGGGTACTGAACAATTCGAACAGCGGATTGTAGCCTTCTCATACGTTTTTTTTAATGACCTGTAGTTTCTAACCAATTTTGTTAGAAACTACAGCTAGTTTCTTATAAAATCCCCAAAAACAAAGGCAAACACAAAAAGGGTGTTTTTTAGAGGTTGGTTTTTCGGATAGAGATAAAACTGACATCTTGTGATCAAATCGGGCAACTCTAATGTCATTTATGTTCAGTTTGGTTTGCCATTTCATCAAGAACAGGTTGACATATGAACAACGCTTGCAAATCATGCAAATTTATTTCGAAAATAATGGTTCCGTTCGCGATGTTTACCGCAAGCTCCGTCCATTTTATGGTCGACATGAACGTCCATCAGAGAAATTAATTCGGTTAACCATGGATCGTTTTCGCACTACGTTAACTCTATGTGATAATCGGCCCTATCGAGGTATCCGTCGGAGCGGAAAATTCTCCGATTTCGTACGATTCGGAGGATTTTTGCTTCGAGGTATTCCTCCAAAAAGCTGTTCGGAATATTTCTCCGACATTTTGTAACGCACCCTGGCGAATTGCGTTGAGGTGCATTTTTCATGCGATTTTTGACAGCTAAGTGCCATTCTTTCTCCGATTTCCTCCGATACAAATCTTCGCGGAATTTATTTACGAATTGCAGTGAAGTGAACCCGTCGCATTTGGGAAGATTTTTTTTCCGATGACACATACCTCGAAGGGAATTTTAACCTCCGACAAAGTATGCGTTGCGGAAAATTATCCGCTCCGACGGATACCTTGATAGGGCTGAATATGCATCCGCAGAGACGTCGAACAATGCGCACCGAAGAAACAATTCCCGATGTAAAGCAAAGCGTTGAAGAGGACACGAATGAATCGATTCGCCACCGTGCACATCAATTGGAGCTTTGTCCATCAACTGGAAGATTTTGCGCAAAGATCTCGGCTTACGACCTTACAAGATCCAGCTTGTACAACAATTAAAGCCGCGAGACCATGCAATGTGTCGTGATATTGGTGTATGGGCCGAAAATGAGATTGATCTCGATGATGATTTTCTTCGCAAAATTTTGTTCAGCGATGAGGCTTATTTTTGGTTGAATGGCTACGTCAATGAATGCCGCATTTGGAGTGAAGCGAATCAACATGAGACCCTTGAGACGCTATTACATCCACAAAAATTAACTTTTTGGTGTGTTCTATAGGCTGGTGGAGTCATTGGGAAATACTTCTTCCGAAATTATGCTGGAGAGTCAGTTACCGTTAATGGAGACCGGTATAGAGTCGTGATAACCGACTATTTTCTTTCCGAATTGGATGGCATGAATGTGGATGAGATGTGGTTCCAACAACACGACGCTACATGCCACACAGCGCACGTCACAACCGATTTATTGAAGGAAACATTCGATGATAGACGATTTTCTTGTGTTTTATTTCAATTTGAAGTTCTATACCTCTAAAAGAAACACCCTTTAGCACTAGAAAATCATACTCCCTTTATTCCTAGCCATACTGTCTACAAGACAGTGCCTATAAGAATTGAAGCTCAGAATACCACGACTAGGGACTACCCCAAAAAATAGTAAACAAAAGCATGAAATACGACGTGATATACTTTTTGTAATACTAGGCAATCCAGCGGAGCTAAGAAGGGGCTCATCATTTAGGAAGGGAGTTCAAAAAATACTATGCCATGTATGCCATATAAATTTTGTAGCCTTAGATATGTATATAGCATACAAAATACATCCCACGAAATTGTGTCACATTTACCTGTCAGAACTGTATTATTTCTGTGTAGTACCACCCTATGACAAATGGTCTGCAACATCTCACACCAACGTTTCTAAGAATTAAAGTTCAGATTTGATAAAAATAAAACTGTTTCCATTTTCGGCAACCTTTCGTGTGTCTACTCCATATCCATCACACTCCATTCACCATCGATAATTAAGTGGTGAATGAACCCAGTTAAGGTGTAACCACATACTCAAAGAGCAGAAAAAATGTTCACAGATCGGACAGAACCCTGAGAACTTCCCGAAAAGATTGAGAAAAAAAAATAAAAAAAAAATTATTTGCCACGCTTCCTCAATAACCGAATCTTTTACAAATGTAAATGCCTATGTGGGTTCTGCCTTAATAAACACGTGTAAGTCGTAAAACACTTTCAAGTCTTGGGGCAAAGCGAAACTCATCAACTTGGAGTGTCAATCAACGCGAAAAAACATCAAAGACCGTCAATCTTACGCAAATTAGGAAGCCAAGACAAATACACTCGACGACGACACCTTCTTGATATGCAAATAATCTAGATTACCTCAGCCAAGCTGTGTACATACTTTCAAAGACAAACATTTTGATGGACCACTTGGACGGGTGCGAATAGCATTTGGATTGGATCAACCGGTTCACTGATTCACTAATTATGATTTCATACCTTTCTTACCGAAAGAACGAGCCATAGAACGAGGCGTATAAATAGTTGGAGAATATTCTGGTCAATCATCATTCGTACAAGTCTCTTCCGGAGAGAACAATCGTACAGAGAAGATGGTAAGTTCGCACGTCCATAGATGGTGATGGGGTGGCTCTAATCACAAACCGATCTTTTGTTTTAGAAATTCTTCGTTATTGCATTTGCTGTCCTGGCTACGGCCGCAGCAACTTCAGTGTCCACTGAATACCTGCCACCAGTTAGGGAAGCTGCTCTTCCAACTCAGGAATACTTGCCACCAGCTGCTGACGCTGTTTCAGTCCCTGAGGAAGCTACTCCATTGGCTGATGATGGATATCGTTACAAGACTGTCAAGCGTTACCGTCTGAGACATCGTCGTGATGTTAATGAACTCCCATCTAACGACTACTTGCCTCCAGTTGGCCCAACTCAGGAATACTTGCCACCAGCTGCTGACGCTGTTTCAGTCCCTGAGGAAGCTACTCCATTAGCTGATGATGGATATCGTTACAAGACTGTCAAGCGTTACCGTCTGAGACATCGTCGTGATGTTAACGAACTCCCATCTAACGACTACTTGCCTCCAGTTGGCCCAACTCAGGAATACTTGCCACCAGTTGCTGCCGCTGTTGCAGTCCCTGAGGAAGCTACTCCATTGGCTGATGATGGATATCGTTACAAGACCGTCAAGCGTTACCGTGTGAGACATCGTCGTGATGTCAACGAACTCCCATCCAACGAATACTTGCCTCCAGTTGTTGAGGAAGCTCAAGCTGCACTTCCAGAAGAAGCCACCGTTTTGGCTGATGATGGATACCGTTACAAGACCGTCAAGCGTTACCGCCTGAGACATCGTCGTGATGTCAACGAACTCCCATCCAATGACTACTTGCCTCCAGTTGTCGAAGAAGCTCAAGTTGCACTTCCAGAAGAAGCCACCGTCTTGGCTGATGATGGATACCGTTACAAGACCGTCAAGAAGTACCGTTTGAGGCATCGTCGCGATGTCAACGAAATCCCATCCAACGATTACTTGCCTCCAGTTGTCGAGGAAGCTCAAGTTGCCGTTCCAGAAGAAGCTACCGTCTTGGCTGATGATGGATACCGATACAAGACTGTCAGGAAGTACCGTTTGAGGCACCGTCGTGATGTCAACGAAATCCCATCCAACGACTACTTGCCTCCAGTTGTCGAAGAAGCTCAAGTTGCACTTCCAGAAGAAGCCACCGTCTTGGCTGATGATGGATACCGTTACAAGACTGTCAGGAAGTACCGTTTGAGGCACCGTCGTGATGTCAACGAAATCCCATCCAACGATTACTTGCCTCCAGTTGTGGAGGAAGCTCAAGTTGCCATTCCAGAAGAAGCCACCGTCTTGGCTGATGATGGATACCGTTACAAGACTGTCAGGAAGTACCGTTTGAGGCACCGTCGTGATGTCAACGAAATCCCATCCAACGACTACTTGCCTCCAGTTGTCGAAGAAGCTCAAGTTGCACTTCCAGAAGAAGCCACCGTCTTGGCTGATGATGGATACCGTTACAAGACTGTCAGGAAGTACCGTTTGAGGCACCGTCGTGATGTCAACGAAATCCCATCCAACGATTACTTGCCTCCAGTTGTGGAGGAAGCTCAAGTTGCCGTTCCAGAAGAAGCCACCGTCTTGGCTGATGATGGATACCGTTACAAGACTGTCAGGAAGTACCGTTTGAGGCACCGTCGTGATGTCAACGAAATCCCATCCAACGATTACTTGCCCCCAGGTGTTGACAATTTGAACATCTCCTTGGCTCCAGAATTGGAAACCATTGTTGGCAATGATGGTTACCGTTACAAGACCGTCAAGAAGTACCGCCTGAGACGTCATTAAGTGCACTGTGTTATAACAGTATTAGATTTAATAGGAAGTGAAAAAACGGACACGAGTAGACAAAAAAAAAACGAAAAATAAAAACGAAAATATGTAATTAAAATTTTTAAAGGACTTTTCATTTTTTTAAGGATTTATTTAAAGCTTTACCTTGAAAAGGTTTTTTTTTTTAAATTCAATCAAGCTGATTTTTTTAACTTTTCATAAAAGGTTGTTGTTTAGGAAATATCTAGAGACCGATTAATCTGACGATAACACCCAACAGGAGTTAGGACTTAGTGATGGTAAAGTAAAGTCAGAATGTGGTAGTCGGTTTCATCCCCCATTTCTGGTCAATTGCCTTTTTACATGTATCAAGGGCGGTTTTGTCCAAGACCAGACCTAGGTACTTGGTTGATTCTACAAATTTTGGACTGACGCCATTTAGTTCCTACTAGGGTTTGCTTCAACCCGCACTTGGCTGCCTATTTGGAGACCACTCAAAGATCATTTTCATCTTCTTTTAAGGAGTATTGAGTATTTTCGGGATGCAGTCATCTGTATAGGCAATTTCTTTGCAATCTTCAATTAGCTTCTATGGCGATTCGTAGTTCGTTTAATATCTGATTTTATGGTAGAGGGGGTAGGTCACCTGCATAGGGGTTGCCACAGCCGACGAATATTGTTGCATAAATATCTTATTATCTTAGAGGGGATTAAGGTTTGCGTTTGTTTTGACATCGTTGAAGGACTCTCTATATCAAGAAAAGTCCGCGTGGTGTACTCTTTTGACCTTGGCTTTTATTTTCACTTAGAACCTATGATGGAGCTCAACAGATACTGGTCGCATTTAAACGGATTTGATTTGCTAAACTTTTATTAGTAGTGCGAGTGTTGATAACAAGACGAAAAACAGCAACACTATGAACAGCTTGGTCAAAAAGCCTGGCACGGAATATCCGGGCTGGCCAGGTGAACACATATGATTGGCCCTCTAGGTTAAGGGTTATGTTATGGGTGAACTACCCACTTACGTTAAAAGAAAACCATATTACTAGCCACGGAATGATTAAGTTGTTGACGACCATGTTAAACCTAACCTGTTATAAAGCAGACATTACTTCCATCCAGGAAATACGCTGGGATGGGCAAAAGGAGGATGAAAAACTGTAACATCTACTACGGATCGTGAGCAGAAAGAGCGTATCCACAAATAGCCGCACAATTGAACTTCGATCTGCGAAACATGAGTGCCAAACTTAGACAAGAAGTCTTATATTTTCAAAACATTAGCGAAGGCATTCTAACAATCTGCATCAAGGTAAAATTAGCCCACATTATATGCGCTGATACACCAACGGGGGAAAGAGATGAAAGAGATGCAGAAGAATGTTTCTACGGGGAGCTGGACAAAACTCATAAGCGACTACCAAAGCACGATGTCAAAACCGTGTTTAGGAGTGTTTTTAGAAAACACAGCCTAAACTACAATACGTCTGGCAACGGACTTAGGCTAATTCACTTAACAGGGGAAAAGTGCCACTATAGCCAGCACGCGGTTTCTTCACCTCGATATCAATAAGGGGAAATGGCAGTCTCCAGATCAATGAACGGTCAATCAAATTGTTGATCTTGCGATAGACAAGAGGCACGCATCTAATATTTTGAATGTCCGAGCCATTAGATAAGCCGCAACTGATGTGCTAGGTTTCTCACGAATACCAGCAAGGGTTTCCGCTACTAAAGCATTATTTCGGCGTCGGAGTTATCCAAATTTGTATGTCAATGGCAGAACGAATTGGTCACCGTTAGGAATCGGTATAAAATGAGTCTTATATGGATTCTTGGTAATAAATGGTAACGTATATGCTGGTGGCATAGCTAGGATGAGCTCATCTTTGCCTAGCTCACGTATAAATTATTGGCGCAACAGGCTCGTAAGGTCTAGCTTTATTCTCACAATCGTTCATGTGTGCGTGTGTACTTCTTACACTAATGCGGGACCTCCTATTTTTTGCCGAATCCGAATGGCTTTTGTTGACAAAAGAGGTGGAGGACTAATGAAAGATAAAGAATCGAACCCATAGCACTGGGCGCCACTGAGCCAGACTTCGTCCAATTAGCAAACAAGTTAAAAACATATGAGAAGGCTACAATCCGCTGTGCGGATCGTTGAATACCCTATCCCATATAATCCTTAAAATTAATATCCCAAACAAGTGGGCTTTTCGAGCATATAATATTGAAAATGACGTTGTCACAACATATTGTTCAGACAGTTTATTAAAATCATTTTTGGTTCGACAAAAAACAACGATTTTCTATTGCATATGCTTTGGGGTAGGGTATACAAATGGTTTTTGAAGAAAACGCCCCCAAAAAATGGGCGTGGGTTAAAACGATCTATAGGGGAAATGTTTATATTATCATAACCAATGATCTTGTATCGAAATTTTTTTCAAAATTTTTAAAAATGCACCAAAAAATTATTGGCGCAACAGGCTCGTAAGGTCTAGCTTTATTCTCACAATCGTTCATGTGTGCGTGTGTACTTCTTACACTAATGCGGGACCTCCTATTTTTTGCCGAATCCGAATGGCTGAGTTGAGATAAGCTTTTGTTGACAAAAGAGATGGAGGACGAATAAAAAGATAAAGAATCAAACCCATAGCACTGGGCGCCACTGAGCCAGACTTCGTCCAATTAGCAAACAAGTTAAAAACGTATGAGAAGGCTACAATCCGCTGTGCGGATCGTTGAATACCATATCCCATATAATCCTTAAAATTAATATCCTAAACAAGTGGGATTTACGAGCATATAAAATTGAAAATGACGTTGTCACAACATATTGTTCAGAAAGTTTATCAAAATCATTTTTGGTTCGACAAAAAACAACGATTTTCTATTGCATATGCTTTGGGGTAGGGTATACAAATGGTTTTTGAAGAAAACGCCCCCAAAAAATGGGTGTGGGTTAAAACGATCCAAAGGGAAAATGTTTATATTATCATAACCAATGATCTTGTATCGAAAGTTTTTTCAAAATTTTTAAAAATGCACCAAAAAACTTTTTTTTGTATAGAAAACGCCCCAAAAAGTGGGCGTGGCAAAAAACTTTGTATGGACGAAATATGTATAGATATTGAGATTTTCTAAATATGTTTCTCAGACAATTTTTTAAAATTCCTTACGGTTTGGCCAAAAACTAAGTTTTTCTTAAAAGGGGGCGTGGCAGTGGGCGGATTTTAAAAATATTTGCTCTTGTTCTGTAGGCACGGGCGAGGATCCTATATACCAAATTTTACTATCCTAGCTCAAAATATAAGGCTTGAAAATCGGTGACGTACAGACGGACGGACGTAGTATATGGGACTTTCGACCGTCGTCCAGGATAGGTATACCAATTCTATTCCTCTTTACTACATAGCTATCTTCGGCTCTACCTTTGTATTAACTAGTCGACGAGATTCAACCGATCTTACTACAGCCGTTTCATTGTGCTCTCCAAATAGGCCATCAGATGTAGACTCTGCGCAAACCCTAAAAAAACAGAATTGGTACTATTCAGAAATACAAAGTTCCGCATGTTGATTCATATTCAGCAGGAAATACAAAGTTCCGCATGTTGATCCAAAACTTATTGGCTTCAGTCTGAAGTTCGCAACCTGGGTCTGGTTTTGGGTAAGAAACTGAACTGGAAAGCCAATATTCAAGAACGCGTAAATAGCCACAGCAGACTTGTATGGTTCATTTGGAATCTGGATGCTGCCTCGAGGCAAATAAGAATGACGAAGATAGCTTTAGTGGCACGATGTTTAGTGCGACTAAAAATATATGTCACTGTCTCTCCATTTTAATGTTTTCGAAACTTTTACACGACCCTAGCGTCAAGCTAAATTTTTATTTTTCATCAAAATGTTAAAGTTTTTGAAAAGACCTTAAGTTCATGATAAATTTGTATTGTATTTCCATTAAAATTTATTTTCATTTAAAATTAATCATCTGAGTAGCATCGACTTTAACAAATCGTATTACTACCCAGCCGTTCCGATTTGAAATATATTTGGAGGTTCCGGAATTGTACAAGTACACACGCACAGATGAATGAGTGTGTGAAAAAGGTTGACCCTAGAACAGCGGTTCCCAGTCTTTTTTGGTCGAGGAGCACTTTTTAGGTCAAACATTCCTCGCGGAGCACTTCGTTACACTTACGCTATTTTCGCAGTTATGTATGTGTAAAAAATGCAATACTCAAATTTTTTTTTTATATTTTATTAAATTCAAGTAAAACAAGTAACATCAACGAAAAAAACAAGAACAATGTTTATTAAAGAACATAAGGAATTCAAGTGAGAATAATGTTCCTGTTTGGTTTTGCATAATGCTTGTATATCTGATTGAATTTGGGACAACTGCAACCGAATATCTGGCTCTGCATCGAGACGGGATCTATATTTTGTTTTGGTTCCAACGTAGGCGGAGAATCCTGATTCGCACATGTATGTTGTTGCAAACGGCAGAAGAATTATTTTGGCTCTGTCTGATAAAATTTTGAATTCGTCCTTCAACATACACCAGAAATCTGTTAAAGACTTCTTAGTTTCAAAATTTGCCTTTAAAGAAGAATCTGATGTCAAATCAATTAAGCACTCAAACTGCAACGATGTCAGAGATGCTGGCTTTTCCAACGCGGCGGATTACGGGTCTGCAACCCACACATTTTCTTTAATGTTTGAATGGTATTCTTCCGGAAAGTAGCTTTGGAAGTTTTCGAGCAAACTTAGCAGATGTAAATGAAACTCATTTAAAATGTCGTCAGGAATACCCAAATCTATTTCCTCTTTACATTCGCTGACCATTGGGAAGCTGTCTAGGTTTCGATTTTTTTAAAGATTTCGCCCAAAACTTGATTTTCTTTTTAAATGCTTCGACCTTATCACTGGCATCGAAAACAGTTATTGTCTTTCCTTGAAGTGATACACTCAAATCATTTAATTTTTTAAAAATATCCGCTAGATACGATAATTTCAAGAGCCAACGCTCATTACACAATCTGTCGCCCAAATCAAAGTTGTCGTTCATAAGGAAGGTTCTGACTTCAGCCCTCATTTCGAAAAGCCGCGTCAGTGTTTTGCCGCGAGAAAGCCACCTTACTCCTGCGTGAAGAAGTAAAGACGTATGTTGACTACCCATTTCATTGCACAATACTTTGAATAGCCTTGAATTCTTAGGTCGAGATTTAATAAAGTTAATTATTTTCACGCTTTCGTCTAAGACCTCTTTTAAGGAGAGTGGCATTTTTTTCATTGCAAGGGCTTGGCGGTGTAGAACGCAGTGACTACTGCTGCATTCCTTGGCATTTTGTTTTATTCTTGAGACGGCACCGGACGTTTTTCCAGTCATGGCCTTGGCACCGTCTGTGCACATATCCACGCAGTTAACCCATGGGATATCATTGACAATAAAGAAATTGTCTATTAAAATATCCAACCCTGCAACATCTGTTGATTCATCCATTTGCAGCGAAAATTTTGTGAATTTTATTCGCGAAAGTAAAGTAGTTTTGACATTCTCTGCTAAGTCTCCGATTCTTCGTGATATTGTGTTATTTGACAAAGGAACGGTGTCAACTAATTTTTTGGCCTTTTCACCCAACATACACTCAACAATGTCCTTAACGCATGGCTTGATTAAGTTTTCAGCGATTGTATGGGCTTCGCCAGTTTGCGCAACTCGGAAACTCACTAAGTAGGACGCCATCAACGCATTTTCGTTCGCTGTCTTTGAGTGGTTAGTAATAATTGTTTGAGATTTTGTAAGTTCACCATACTTCCTTTTAAAAAAATCAGTCGGTTTGCTTTTGCAATCTGGATGAATCCCCTCAAAGTGACGTTTCATTTTTGCTGGAAACATCGCATTATTCGGCAACACTTTGCCGCAAATTACGCATTGGGGTTTGTTGTCACTTGTCTCAGCAAATCCAAGATTTAAATATTAATCATGGTACTTCCTTTTTACTGTTCTTTTTCTGCAGTACTGATCACCATAGAACTAGTACTAGCCACATTGTCTGCCTCAAATTCTTCAGAAAGTTCTGACGCCGCTGTCTCTATTGCGTCATTTTCCTTGGTTCTCGAAAAGAACAATAAATGGAAAACGAGCAAATTCACAAATCTGAATTGAGGATAACAACAGAAAAAAAATAGTATAAATCCAGCAAAACGCATCTAATACAAATGCGGTTCTAGCGATAGGAAACTTCCCATTATGAAATAAACAAATATGGTTTTGTATTATGTACCTGCCAGTTGCTAACTCTTTAGTAACTACTGGGGGTGCTGTTAAGGAGCTTTCAGCGGTTATTTTTAACGACCCAGACTTTAGCCAGCGATCCATAGTACCTATTATTTTTGATCTCTCACGATCTTTTGATCTTTTCACGTCGATAGATCCACAGAGTCACATCAATGTACAAAAAAACAAATAAAAAGTAAAATTCACGCACTAAAAGCAAAACATAGATTAAATACACCGCACTACGATTCGTTTTAATCTGTATAAATAGATACCGACCCAACAAAAACCGTCTATTGGGCGCGTTTAAAACCAGAGAAACGTCGTCCCAGTACAAATTTCAGTTAGCGTCAGCGTATATGGTCGTCTCTGGTACGTCTCTTTAATAATTTTCATTTGTCCGGGATTCCCACATCTTTTTACACGAATTATTTTTTAGTTTGTTTGTATGTATTGATTTCTTTTAAATGGAATTTTGCTATTTCGTTTTTTTATTTTGCCGCGGAGCACCAGGATATCCTTCGCGGAGCACACTTTGGGAAACGCGGTACTAGAACTTAACAAGCCTTTAGCGTCAAAACTCCGTTTTTTTTTATTTGATGACGATTGCATAGATCCTTGTCAAGGCATCGCATCCTTGTAGCCCCTATTAAATGAATCAACTTCAATTAAAAATGTATCCATAATTCTTTGATTGACATAACAACGTTGTATTACAAGTATATAACTAACAGATATAACAAATTCGTACACTGAACACCTAATGACGAAGACGATACTTTAGTTTCCTTACGGTAGCCGTCAGCATAAGTCGGCTCCTCATTAATTGAATACCAGCAAACCTAGCACATCAGTTGCGGCTTATCTAATGGCTTGTTGTCATCGTTGCCATTGTTCATCGACATTAGATGCTGGTGGTATGCTGTTCATCATGCTGTACGATGAGGAGTACTGACATATGCTCGCAGGCAAAAACGAGACCTACAAGGCTAAGTTGCAGGTGAAGACGTGACTTGTCATAGGGAAGGAAGGATCGATTGTGCGTTTTTCTTGGTTTTTTTCTTCTTTATGAAAAGTTGGAGCACAAGAAGCGCGCAATCGAGAACATAGAGAGGTGTTACTTGTGCTACTTCAGGAATGATGTTCGCAAATTTTAACGTCAAAGGCGGGGATACAGAAGCTTGTCGAATTGAACAAGGAAATATCGTAGTTGATCCGATGATGAGGATAGGGATGAACCACTTCTTAAGGATGTTAAATGGCGAAGACGAAAATACTCACATTGTCAGACAGAACGATCGATTCAATATTGGAGACGATAGTGAACACTACCAGACAAACCCCACCTTAATAAAGTGGGCATAGTAATATCTTAAATTAAGCTGATCAAGGCTACCAGAACTGACAGCCTTCCCGCGGAGGTATACAAAGCTTTTGGAGATGATTTGGTAAGTTACAATCACCAATTGATAAGCAAAATTAGATCGGCTGAAGATATGCCTGAAGAATGTAACCTCAGTATCGTTCGCTCCAACTACAGAGGCATAAGTCCCCTCAAAATCGCCTACAAGAACCTATCTGCCTTAATATGAACACGCCTGAAACCGTTTACCAACAACCTGATCGGCCCTTATCAGTGAGGTTTTAGAATAGGAAATTCCACAACTGATCAAATCAGCACACTTTTTGGACCTATTCATCGATTTCAAATCCGCATACTACAGCATTTATAAAAACGAACAATACAGAGTCTAGTTTTGTTATACCGGCCAAAACTCCTCCGTGTGTGTAGGATGACGATGGATGCTTCTCCATCCGGGTCAGAAACAACCTCACAGACACATTCGATATCAATAAAGGATTTGGCCAAGGCGACGCACTGTTAAGTGACTTCATTCACATTATTCTTGAGAAGATTGTGCAAAATTCCGGACCCAACACCAGAGGCGCAATCTTCCATAAATCGGTGCAACTACTAGCATAGGCCGACTAGCAACCAATGATGTCAAAATTCATTGGTTGCTAGTATAGAGAAGGAAGCGACAAAAATTGGTTAAGAAGTAAATGATAGACAGACCCAGTATATGCTGTCAATACGAATGTACATACAATTTCTGGGGAAAGTAATCATTGGCAGGCATTATCTTGAGGTATTGCGGGACTTTGCTAACCTCGGCTCCGCTAGTAACTCTGATATCAAGATCTCGTCAAAAATTAAACGAAGAATTTTTTTGCCAACCGGTGTTTCTTCGGGCTAAGAAAGCAAGTCGGTAGTAAAGCCCTCACTCGAACTACTGAGGAGATCCTTCATAAGACCATGATCATTCCAGTCCTGCTCTACTGCTCCGAAACATGGACCGTATCAAATGTGGATGAAGAAATCCTTGGTCGTTTTGAGAGAAAAAATCTTCTAAAAATCGTAGGTCCCATTTGCGTTGAAGGGCTATGAAGATTCAAATAAGAACTATACGAGCGACATAACCCTAGTCAACAAAACTCCGCATTGGACGTTTATGAGGAGTAGACATGTCGAACGAATGGACACCCACACATACTCCGGCTCATAGAATCTTCGATTTTCAGCCAGACGTCGGACGCAGTAGAGGAAGATCTCACCTGAAGTGGCACGCACATTTAGAAACCGAACCTAACCAACTAGAAGTGCGCAACTGATGGTATATAGTTAAAGACCGGGGGAAATGATATGGTTGAGGCTCAAGTTTATTCCGAATTGTAGCACCGCTAGAGTAAATAAGGCGCTGACTTTGCCTTGTCTTGTCACTCTATTGATTCGCCCTGATAGAGTTTTTTGTAAAAGTTGCTTTCCGGCTTTTAAGATAATAAGTATTTCATTGGCTATTAGTTGAATTGCCCAATATACTCTGTTTTTACTGCACTGGTAGTATGCAGTAGTCCCATGTTGGCTGCGCCGCAATTAAATGGGAGCAGATATGCGTCCTTCTTTAAAATCTGAGAGCACCATTATACGAAGATTCTAGGTACACGAGACCAACCAGGCTATTGCGGAACGCGTAAGATGATCTTTTTTATTTTTTTTTTAAAACACTCTTTTTATCTTAGTATAGCCTATCCCTGCTCTACCGTCTACAGTAAGTCCTCCTATCAAAGGAGTAATAAAGTATCTATAGCGATTAATTTTTAAACCCATTTTATATATTTTTATCGAAAAACAATCATCGTCTCGCCTCATTACGAACATCTGTTGTCGAATTTTATTTATCGCTTTTTGACATTAGTCAAACATATTTGTCATCACCATGTTCATTGTTTAAAAGGGGGTCGCATTTACATTTCATGAATAGAGCGCAGCGTTACAAATTCAAAGCGTTCCTCCTGTCAAAATATGATTTGTTATCACTTTCATGTGTTGACAGATCATGCGACATGAAATTTATGATTGTTACTTTGCCACCGTTAGGTTAAACGAGACCAAAAATTATTGCATGGTTCCATGAAACTAATGGTGTATATATAAATGGTCCAACATGTAACAGAGTCATCATTCAATCGAGACCACCTCAAGTCATAGATACATTGAGATACACAGCTACAGGAATATCCATCCCAGTTATGGTAAGTTCAGCGCCCTATTCACCATACTGAGCTTTTATTAATTAATTGTTTGCAGAATATCCTTACTTTTACGTTTGTGGTGGTGGTTGTTGCATTGGTGACAGCTTTACCCGTTGAGTACTTACCACCAGTGGATGCGGAAGCATATGAATACTCACCACCAGGCCTTGATGAGCAAGCTTTCATATTGGCTGATGACGGATATCGTTACAAGACTGTGAAGAAACTTCGCCTTAGACATCGTCGTGATATCAGTGAGATATCTGATGAAAACCTGAAGCCAATTGTGGAGGAATCAATGGAATTTGCTCAAGAAGAGCCGATTATTCTTGCTGAAGATGGTTATCGTTACAAGACAGTGAAGAAGATCCGTTTAAGGCATCGACGTGATGTTGGCCAACAGATCGTTGGTGAATATATGTCGAACGATGAATATCCCGCGGAAGATTCTAGCTTTGAAGAACTTCCATTGGAAGGTACACTTCTTGCTGATGACGGTTATCGTTACAAGACCGTGAAGAAGCTAAGGCATCGTCGAGATGTTGCTGAAGTAGCAAATGAATATTTACCAGCTGTGGAAGAAGATGAAGGTTATGAGGGTAATTATGAGGAGCCGACTTATGCTGACGGCTACCGTTACAAGACTGTAAGGAAACTAAAGTATCGTCATCGTCATTAGGTGTTCATTGTACGAATTAGTTTTGCATGTTACTTGTTATATAGTTGTTATACAACGTTGTTATGTCGATTGAAGAATTATAGATACATTTTTAATTGAAGTTGATTCATTTAATAGGGACTACAAAGATGTGACGCCTTGACAATATATTGGTTCTATGCAATCGTCATCAAATAAAAAAAACGATCTTTGACGCTAAAGGTCAATCTTTTTCTCACTCTCATTCATCTGTGCATGTGTACTTCTTGCACAATGGCGGAACCTCCAAATTTATTCAAAATCGGAATGACTGAGTAGAGATGCGTTTTTTTTAAGTCGATGCTACTCAGACGATGAATTTTGAATGAAGAAATTTTACTGGAAAATAAAAATTTATCGTGACCCTAGAGATTTTGATGAAAAATACAAAAAAGTATTTCAAAAACATTAAAATGGAGAGACAATGAAAAATATTTTTAGTCGCACTACACAAGTTGCCACTAAAGTTGTCTTCAGTCATCCTTATTTGTAGAGAAAGGTTCTGAGGATATATCTGCAGCGTTAAGAGTGCCGGAGTGTCCTCTCACTAAGGCACTCACTCTCAGGCGGCAGCGGAGGAATTCCCTAGATGGAGTCAACGGTGGCGCCTACAGCTCCAGTTTGCTCGAACTGGTAGTGAAATCCCTATATGAGCTGCTTCGACATATTTGAACACCAGGTCTATAGGGATTTTCAATACTGAGCCAGGGTATTGGAAAAGAGTTGGTGGCGGAGGAGCCCTCAATGGGCCAACGGCAGCGCTCATATCCCAAAATGGGCTACTGACATCGGTATTTTTTCCGGCCCGCTGTCCTAGGGTCATAACAAGGGCCTGGCCCTCCAGGTTGGGGGTTGTGCTTTGGGTTAACTACCCATCCACGGAAAAAAGACTATGTTACGAAGCAACCAATAGCTAAATGCTAAACGGAAAAAGGACAACGACGTTCGTATCTGCACCTGGAATGTGAGAACATTAAACAGGAGAGGTGCAGGCGAACAACTAGCGGAAGCCCTAAACTGCTACAAAGCAGACATTACTGCCATCCAGGAAATACGATGGGATGGGCCGGGCAAAAAGAGGATGAAAAACTGTGACATCTACTATGGACCGTGTTATAGTGACTAGAAACAGCGACAATTCGAATGCGGATTTGATATAAGTGCCAGACTTAGGCAAGAAGTCTTATGTTTTCAAGACATTAGCGAACGCATTGTAACAATCCGCATCAAGGCCAAATTCGCCAACATAAGCCTTATATGCGCTCACGCTCCGACGGAAGAAAAAGATGATATAGCTAAGGATTGCTTCTACGAGCTCCTTGACAAAACCTCTGAGCGACTACCGAAGTACGATGTTAAAATCGTGCTGGGAGATTTTAACGCAAAGGTAGGAAGAGAAGACATCTTTAGCAGTACTGTCGGATAATATAGCCTACACGACAACACGTCTGGTAACGGACTTAGGCTAATTGACTTCGCTACGGAACGAAATGCCACTATAGCTAGCACACGGTTTCCTCACCTCGATATCCACAAGGGGACACGGCGGTCTCTAGATCAACGAAAAGTCAACCAAATTGATCACATTGCGATAGACAAGAGGCACGCATCCAGTATTTTGGATGTCCGAACAATCCGAGGAGCTAACATCGACTCGGATCACTACCATGTTGTAGCCAAGGTAAGGATGCGGATATCCACCACGCCACAAAAAAACAGAAATACTGTAAAAAATTTAATGTCGAAAGACTGCAATCGCCAGATACCGCCAAGACCTTCGCGCAACGCGTATCCCTTAACCTCTCGACTCACAATACACCACCAGCATCTAATGTCGAAGAACAATGGCAACGATGCCAACAGGCCATTAGATCAGCCGCAACTGATGTGCTAGGTTTCTCGCGCCCACCAGCTAGAAACCCCTTGTTTGATGAGGAATGCCGACAGATGCTCGAAGCCAAGAACGAGGCCTACAAGGCTAAGCTGCAGGTGAAGACGAGAGCTGCCATTGAGCTCTATAGGCAAAGAAGAAGGGAAGAACATCGGCTTTTCAGAAAGAAGAAAAAAGAGCAAGAAAAGCGCGCGATCGAGGATATAGAGAGGTGCCACTCCAGGAACGATGTTCGCAAGTTTTACCAAAGTGTAAAACGCCAAAGCCAAGGATACAAGGCTCGAACAGAATCCTGTCGAGATGAACAAGGAAAAATCGTAGTTGAGGTACAGTCGATGCTGAGGATATGGAAGAACCACTTCTGCAGACTGTTAAACGGCGATGACGAACAACATTCCGCTGTCAGGCAGAACGAACCATTCAATATTGGCAACCACAGCGAAAACTGCCAACCCGACCTGAGTCAAGTGAGGATAGCAATATCTAAACTCAAGCTTAATAAGGCTGCCGGAAATGACGGCCTTCCCGCTGAGCTCTATAAGGCCGGCGGAGATGACTTGGTAAGTAACATCCACCAACTCATAAGCCCAATCTGGTCGGATGAAAATATGCCTGAAGAATGGAACCTCAGCATCGTTTGCCCGATCCACAAAAAAGGAGACCCTCTGAACTGCGCCAACTACAGAGGCATAAGTCTACTCAACATCGCTTACAATATCCTATCTGCCGTAATATGTGAACGCTTGAAACCGTTTACCAACAACCTGATCGGCCCTTATCAGTGTGGTTTTAGGCCAGGAAAGTCCACAATCGATCAAATTTTCACACTTCGGCAGATCATGGAAAAAACCCAAGAAGTCCAAATCGATACCCACCACCTATTTACCGATTTCAAAGCCGCATACGACAGCATTTATAGAGACGAACTATACAGAGCCATGTCTAGTTTTGGTATACCGCCCAAACTCGTCCGTTTGTGTAGGATGACGATGGAGAATTCTCGCTACACCATCAGGGTCGGAAACGACTTCACCGAAACATTCGATACCAAAAAAGGATTTAGGCAACCCGTTACGCTGCCATGTAACTTCTTCAATTTGATTCTTGAGAGGATTGTGCAAAATTCCCGAGCCAACACCAGAGGCACAATTCTCCAAAAATCGGTGCAACTACTAGCATACGCCGACAATATTGACATCATTGGTAGGACTCAACGTGATGTCATAGCCACGTTTGCTAGTATAGAGAAGGAAGCGGCAAAAATGGGTTTAGCAGTAAATGAGGGTAAGACAAAGTATATGCTGTCAACACGTAAGGACACACAACATCGATGAATTGGACAGAACGTCACCATTGACAGATATAACTTTGAGGTAGTACGGGACTTTGTCTTCCTCGGCTCCACTATTAACTCTGACAACAACATCTCGTCAGAAATCAAACGAAGAATTACTCTTGCCAATCGCTGTTTCTTCGGGCTAAGAAGGCAACTTAGTATAGTATAAGACCCTGATCATCCCAGTCCTGCTCTATGGCGCTGAAGCATGGACCTTATCAAAAGCGGATGAAGAAATCCTTGGTCGATTCGAGAGAAAAATTCTTCGGAAAATCTTCGGTCCCGTTTGCGTTGACGGGCTATGGAGACGAAGATTCAACCAAGAACTATACGAGCTATACAGCGACATACCCTGGTCAAAAAACTCCGCATTGGACGTTTAAGATAGCTAGGACATGTAGAAAGAATGGACACCAATACTCCGGCTCGCAGAGTCTTCGATTCCCAGCCAGACGTCGGTCGCATTAGAGGAAGACCTCGCCTTAAGTGGCGCGCACAATTAAAAAACCGACCTCAACCAACTTGGAGTGCGCAACTGGAGGCAGTTAGCTAAGGACCGGGCTAATTGGAGAGGGATGTTGGTTGAGGCCCAGGTTCATCCCGGACTGTAGCGCCACTGAAATAAAATAAAAAAATGAAAATTTACTCGATCACTGATTGCAGAATACCAAAAATCCGATACTCTATACTCGAATCTGGAATGCGATCATACCAAATCAACATTTTTCATTCACCCAAGTTTCACTTCTACCGAGTGTGAACCCACACTCGATTCTTTTTAAAGTGGGCGTGGCAGTGGGCGGATTTTGGAAAAAAATATGTTCTTTACAAGAAAACGCCTCCCTAAAGTGGGCGAGGGTTAAAATAATCTAAGGACGAGATGTTTATATTTAAACTTTAATAATGTTTTTGCATCGTAAGTTATTTCAAACTTCCTTTGCGTTAAAACTGTTTTTTTTTAAAGAAAACGTCCCTAAAATTGGGCTTTTGACCAAAAATAACGTTTATCTTAAAATCGGGCGTGGCAGTGGTCGGATTTTATAAATGTTATGTAGGCACAGACAATGATCCTATAAACCAAATTTCAGTATCCTAACTTAAAATTTAAAATTGGTGACGTACATATGGACGGACGGACAGATAGACATGGCTTAATCGACTCAGCTAGCGATTCTGAGTCGATCCATGTACTTAAAGTATATGGATCTACTCAGCTATATCTACCATTATGGGATGATGTATACAAATGGTGGTCATGACCGACTGTCTGCCTGCTGGCCGTATTTAAGCTTGATAGCGCTTAAATACGGCGAAGCTATTAAGCCAAAGACTCTAAATGTAGGTCCTTTTCGAAAGCGGTGAGAGTGTTACCATGTCACAACCTACAGAAAATGCAGTGACCAAGAAGTCAAAGAGGACTTCGTAAGCTTGATGACCAGCGATCGGTAGCATTTGTACCAATTTGCAGTTTCTAAGACAATGAGTTGCAGGACTAACAACTAATCCCATAAGAAGCCACAATCTTTATTTAAGTCGTATTTGGAAACCATGGTATTAAGTTGGTAACTGGAGCATACCAAACCTAGCCTTTATAGTAAAAGATTAGCAGTCCTTTTTATTTTTAAGAACTTAAAGGTTTGATGTGCTCAAACTTACGAAAGAAATCGGGAATTTAATAAATGTCATCCCCTGCTACCATGACATTCGTGGTGCTCACGAACAACAACTGTTATGTGAAGCCTTGGAATTTATAATATTAACAGATTTTATAGATTCGGTTCACCTGAGAGGTTATTTAAAAAAAAAAAATTGTTTACATATTATAAGGGATTGTGTGTATTTTCAAGTCTTTGGGTTCAGCTACATAATGTACTCAGGCAAATTTCGCATGCCTAATCTAAATTCGGAGATCGTTTAATGACGATGACGGAAACGCAATTTCCTAACGGTCTTATAACGGTATCCATCATCAGCAAGAACTCCGGATTCGAGAACAGAGGCTACCTCAGCAACTGGAGCGGCAACATCGAAAACGGCTTCCTCAACTGGGGGCAAGTATTCGGGGGCAACGACTTCATTGACATCACGACGATGCCTCAAACGGAGCTTCTTCACGGTCTTGTAACGGTATCCATCATCAGCAAGAACGGCGGAATCAACGACTGGGGCAACTTCAGCAACTGGAGCGGCAACATCGAAAATGGCTTCCTCAACTGGGGGCAAGTATTCGGGGGCAACGACTTCATTGACATCACGACGGTTCCTATAACGAAGCTTCTTCACGGTCTTGTAACGGTATCCATCATCAGCAAGAACTCCGGATTCGAGAACAGGGGCAACTTCAGCAACTGGAGCGGCAACATCGAAAACGGCTTCCTCAACTGGGGGCAAGTATTCGGGGGCAACGACTTCATTGACATCACGACGATGCCTCAAACGGAGCTTCTTCACGGTCTTGTAACGGTATCCATCATCAGCAAGAACGGTGGTATCAACGACTGGGGCAACTTCAGCAACTGGAGCGGCAACATCGAAAACGGCTTCCTCAACTGGGGGCAAGTATTCGGGGGCAACGACTTCGTTGACATCACGACGATGCCTCAAACGGAGCTTCTTCACGGTCTTGTAACGGTATCCATCATCAGCAAGAACGGCGGAATCAACGACTGGGGCAACTTCAGCAACTGGAGCGGCAACATCGAAAATGGCTTCCTCAACTGGGGGCAAGTATTCGGGGGCAACGACTTCATTGACATCACGACGGTTCCTATAACGAAGCTTCTTCACGGTCTTGTAACGGTATCCATCATCAGCAAGAACTCCGGATTCGAGAACAGGGGCAACTTCAGCAACTGGAGCGGCAACATCGAAAACGGCTTCCTCAACTGGGGGCAAGTATTCGTTTTCAACGACTTCATTGACGTCACGACGGTTCCTATAACGAAGCTTCTTCACTGTCTTGTAACGATATCCATCTTCAGCCAGCACAGTTGGTTCCTCAACAACTGCAGCCTCTGCTGGTGGCAAGTACTCAGCAGTTGGTAATGCCAACTCCTGTACTGGAGGCAAGTAATCAACTGGTAAGACACCGGCTGATGCAACTGCCAATAAGGCAAATCCTATGACGAAGAATCTCTAAAAAAACGTTGAAAATGTTGGTAAATCCTTTTGCGATCTGAAGCCCGATGAGCAACTCACCATTTCTTGAAAATTCTTTTTTTTACGTTCTATCCAAAGACGATCTCGGGTTAATGATTCCGTTTCACCCAGCTATAGCTATATTTATATCGCCGCAGTTCACCGAAAAAGATGGCCTTCGAATGGTTTTGCTTTCAATCTTTTACTTCTCAATTTGATTAATTTATGTACAGTTACTAGACGATACAAACACAAAACAGACAAACAAACAAGCAAATTTTTGCCACCTGGTTAACGACCGCGGATTTTTTTTATTTTTTTTTTGTTTTTGTATCTTTGGATGCCATTGGTATTAATTGGCAAAAAAAATCTTTTAATGTGGAGAAGGACAAGTTATGTTTGTTGCGAATGGTGTGTCTGGCTATTCTGTCCACCGTTCGGAGTACCGAAAATATCGCTGCCCTAAATGTTTCAGCTCAAAAGGAGCTAAATAAGTCGATTTATCGCCGTTCCAGGAAATTGGGAATCATGATATACATATCTATATATATAAAAATGGATCTTGGTTTGTTCGGATGCTTAAAACTCGAAAACGACTGGACCAAATTGGATACTTCCTTCTGCGGATTTGTTCGTAATTGCTCCGCGAAGGTTTAGGAAAAAAGAAAAATTGAAAAATTCTCAACAGGTGGCGCTGAAGGCGGCCATTCCATTTGATAATGGCAAAACAACGTTTGACGGGCCAGCTTGTACCACCCTAAAAGGACAAATTAACTCAAGAACTAAAGCCTCTCTATCATTTGAAGCGTGGGCGTCGAAACAGATCCAATGGAGATCTAAAAGTTGATAAAAATCTGTCCAGCGATAAAGTGACTTCAAGGAACGCCATTGCATCCTCAAAGAGTGAACGTGTGGTGTGGATTTCTTTCTGAAGGTGTGATTCATTACTTGCGCGTCGATAGAAGTGATCGATTTTTATAATCCATATTCCAGAATTGGAAGATTCTTTTTGTGCAGAACTAGATGTACTTGACTTGTACTTGGCTGGTGTGTGCGAGAAATCTAGCACATCAGTTGCGGCTGATCCAATGGCTTTTTGGCATCTTTGCCATTGTTCTTCGACATCTGATCCTAGTGCGGTATGGTTGAGGGATAGGTAAAGGGATATACGTTCCCCGGAGGCCTTGGCGGTCTCTTGCCTAGTCGATGTTAGCCTTTCGGAATGTCCGGACATCCAAATAGTGGATGCGTGTCTCTTGTCTAGGCAATGTTATCAATTTGATTGACTGTTCGTTGATCTGGAGACCGTCATGTCCCCTTATGGATATCGTGCCGGCTATAGTCGCATTTCATTCCGCAGCGAAGTCAATTAGCCTTAGTTAGATAGATGTGTTGATGTTTTCTCTTCCCAACTTTGTGTTAAAATCAACACGATTTTAACATCGTACTTTGGTAGTCGCTCATATGCTATATCAAGGAGCTCGTAGAAGCAGTCTTTCGCTATATCATCTTTTTCCTCTGTCAGGGTGTGAGTGCATATAAAGCGCATAGCAGGATAGTCACAATGAAATCAGTCCTTTTCGAGGCTATTGGTTGCTTTGCAACAATACTAATTTCAATTGCTGGGTTAACCCAAAAACAATCACCAGCCTGGTGGGCCGTTCCAATCTTTTAGCTACCCCTAGGACTCGGGGCCATAGTATCCATTACGGGATTATGCGCTGCAGTTGGGCTTTCGGTTCATCCGCCACCATCTGTGTTCAAGGGGACTGACTTACCCTTGAGATTCCTAAATGACCTATGTCCGAATAGAGTGAACGCGCAGAAGTTCTGGGTTCGATTCCCAGCCGTAGCAACCCCTTAATGATTTTTCAGTGGTCCTCTTCACGTGATGAGCTGACAAATCATCCGATTTATGCCTATTAGTACCAAAAGCTAGGCACTGGGTACTAACGAGCCTGTTGGGCCAATAATTTATATTTGTATTTCTTGTAAAGCTTTTAGCCACGCCTTCTTTTTGGGATATTCATTTTAAAGATGGGATGAGGCGCGATAGGGTAATAAACGTTTCGCACATCATAGCCTTCTGATATGTTTTATTAATAAATTGAATCTTCTTAAAAATCTGTAGAACATTAATTTTTCGGCATAGATAAGTAGAGACATATAAAACCCTGAGTATAAGGCTGTTCATATAATAAATAATATTGGGCATGATATGGTGAGACTTCGATTCGAATACAACAAATGACTTGGAACTACTTTAGCGTTTTATGTAAGGCAAGATTGAGTTGGGATAGACAGTCCATCCCACTCCAAATCTGTGGGCCTTAAAAACAAATTTTTAATTTTCAGATTTTTGTACGCTTTGCATGTTTTTTTTTTTTTTTTAATTTTTAATTTTTTTAGTAGATTAGGAAATATTGGATGCTTTAAATTTTTAACTTTCTCTTACAAAGAGAAAGATATTGTTTTCGTGAAAATTTTCGACCTTGATTAATTCTAACATTACGATGATAGCGGAGCCTAAAAAAGTGGTTTTTGGAATTCCGTCCGTCGGTCCGTCGGTCCGTCGGTCCGTCTGTCCGTAATGGTCTTTAGTCTAAATTCAACGAAAATTATATCATTGACTATTTCTGAAACATTTGCAAAAAAAAACAGCTGCCACTTTTTTCCCATTTGCGTTTAAGAGAGATTTTATGGAATACACCCGACATTCTCCAGAAATGATAAGTTTGTTAGAAGTTATCCCGAATTTAGACGAGAGTTTTAAAGAAATCTAGTTTTTATTTTTAATTGTTTTGTTAATTTTGGTTAACAGTTTTTAACTTTAAATGTATAAACAAACTAAATATATTCTTTAAAAAAGAAACATTCTTTAGTTTCTTGCAGTTTCTTAAAAAAACGAGTGGTGGGTGCACGACTGGGTCGTACGCAACTTTCTCTTTCACAGCGAGTTGGGCGTTAGATCAAATAGTAACGGGTGATTTTTTAGCTGGTTTGGTTTTGGCAACACTGGTTTTGACAGCTGACGTGTGTTTAGTACCTTGTGTCACTGTCAAACAGCTTCAGTTTGGTTTGCAATTTAACCATGGATCGTCTTACAAATGAACAACGCTTGCAAATTATTGAATTTTACTATCAAAATTCGTGCTCGGTTCGAAATGTTCATCGCGCGCTGCTTCCATTTTATGATCGGCATTCTCGACCTTCTGAGCAGTCTATTCGGAAGATTGTGACCAAATTTCGCACCAAATTTACTTTGTTGGACATTAAACCACCAACACGTTTACGTACTGTGCGTAGTGAAGAAAATATTGCGGCCGTATCAGCTAGTGTGACAGAAGACCGCGAAATGTCGATTCGGCGCCGTTCCCAGCAGTTAGGCCTTTGTTACAGCACTACGTGGAAAATTTTGCGGAAGGATTTGGGCGTAAAGCCTTTTAAGATACAGCTGGTGCAAGAACTAAAGCCAGCCGACCTACCACAACGCCGAATTTTTGGTGAATGGGCTCTTGGAAAGCTGGCCGAGGATCCGCTTTTTTATCGAAAAATTGTGTTCAGCGATGAGGCTCATTTTTGGTTGAATGGGTACGTAAATAAGCAAAATTGCCGCATTTGGAGTGAAGATCAGCCAGAAGCATTGCAACAGCTACCAATGCATCCCGAAAAAGCCACTGTTTGGTGCGGTTTATGGGCCGGCGGCATTATTGGGCCATATTTCTTCAAAGATGATGCGAATCGCAGCGTTACTGTCAATGGTGAACGCTACCGAGCGATGATAACAAACTTTTTTTTGCCCGAAATGGAAGTTCTTGACTTGCATGATATGTGGTTTCAACAAGACGGTGCCACATGCCACACAGCACGCGAAACAATGGCGCAATTGCGAGGCGAGTTTGGTGAACAGTTAATTTCAATTGGCCGCCTAGATCGTGCGATTTGACACCATTAGATTATTTTTTGTGGGGGTATGTCAAGGCTAATGTCTATAGAGACAAGCCCGCTTCGATTGACGCACTGGAAGCCAACATCCATGCATTCATTCGTGAGATACCGGCCGATATGTGTGAAAGAGTATGCCAAAATTGGACTCAGCGGATGGGCTACCTGAGAAGCAGCCGCGGTCAACATTTGCATGAAATTATCTTTAAACATTAAATTGCAAGGTTCAAACTATCGATTCAAATAAATATTTCATTCATTTTTTCGTTTTTTTTTAAAAAAAAGTTCTAAGCCTCTTAAAAAATCACCCGTTATAAGGGCTTATAATTAGTTTTATCCTAAATATTTAACTTCGATTTTAAACAATACGACCATTCATTACATTCTGAACGCATTAGCTGATTTTCTTAAAATTTAATACTAAGATCTCTTTAATTTAAAATTCATTTAAATGTTAGCTTTATTATGCAAATAACTTGTTGAAAATATTTTAAAATTATCGAGTACTCTAAATCTAACTATTGGATCTAAAATTTGAATTGCGAAAAGTCCGTTTCACATTATTTTCCAAACAAACAAATTGAGAATTCTCAGTTTAAATGGTACTGCACCCACAAAGCTGAAAAAACTGCCGTCCCAAAGCAAAGGGGCACCCGTTGACGAATTAGTACTATTCGACGTCGATTAAGCTGCTTTAACCACAACTAGCTATCCATCGGGCAATTGTGCAGTAGATTTGCACTACTTTCCATACAAAATTCAGGTAAATCTGCAACTTGCTAAATACTTTACAAGTCGGTTGTTCTTGAATCGTACTGCTTGGAAAACAAAGTGAAAGTAATTGAAGCTTTTTTTCCAAATCAATGGGTTTATGAATAAAAAAAATAAAAATTTTGAAGGTGCGGAACTCCAGTGAATATTACGCTTCGATTCAAATCTTCATCAAAATACTGACGTGTAGCGAAACCAAGAATTCAAAGAATGGTCCGAGAAAGGTTAAGAAGCAAAAAATCGGTTCACCGATACATCTGACTACTTAAATCTCCACATATTCGACAGATTTAAGCAATTTCATGATTGCAGATTAACATTATCCATGACCTTATTCCAGTGGATAGATACATAGTCATCACTTGACATCACAGCTACCATTGAACGATCGCATTTGTCAATTGAAGACTTAAGTACTTTCTTAACTGAGACACCTCAAAGCATGCATAGATGCACACCTATCTGCACAAGAACTGATCTTATTCCAAATTTTTATAATCGCATCCGATAATAAATCAAAATAAACGTGCTGATCATTAGCCAGATGGCGAACACGAGCGGTATAACTTTATTTATCTGACGTGTTGGTATCGCCAAGTGGGCTGTACATAAATTAATCAAATTGATTATTTAACGATTGAAAGATACAACCGTTTGAAGGTCTCTTTGGACGTAATATGCCGATATAAATATAGGCACCGATAGGCGAAAAGATATCATTAAGTCGACATCATCTTTAGATAGAACACTAGTACAATCTGCAAAGATGGTATGTTACAGATCAAACGTCAGGATTACCATCGGATTAACCAATAATTTGGATTTTTTTTTAGAGATTTTTCGTCGTAGGATTTGCCTTACTGGCAGTTGCATCAGCCGGTGTCTTACCAGTTGATTACTTGCCTCCAGTACAGGAGTTGGCATTACCAACTGCTGAATACTTGCCTCCAGCAGAGGCTGCAGTTGTTGAGGAACCAACTGTGCTGGCTGAAGATGGATATCGTTACAAGACCGTGAAGAAGCTTCGTTACAGGAACCGTCGTGATGTGAACGAAATTGTTGAAAACGAATACCTGCCCCCAGTTGCTGAAGCTACTTTCGACTTTGCTGCTCCAGTTGCTGAGGTCGCCCCTGTTTTGGAATCCGGAGTTCTTGCTGATGATGGATACCGTTACAAGACCGTGAAGAAGCTCCGTTTGAGGCATCGTCGTGATGTCAATGAAGTCGTTGCCCCCGAATACTTGCCCCCAGTTGAGGAAGCCGCTTTCGACTTTGCTGCTCCAGTTGCTGAGGTCGCCCCTGTTTTGGAATCCGGAGTTCTTGCTGATGATGGATACCGTTACAAGACCGTGAAGAAGCTCCGTTTGAGGCATCGTCGTGATGTCAATGAAGTCGTTGCCCCCGAATACTTGCCCCCAGTTGAGGAAGCCGCTTTCGATTTTGCCACTCCAGTTGCTGAGGTCGCCCCCGTTTTGGAATCCGGAGTTCTTGCTGATGATGGATACCGTTACAAGACCGTGAAGAAGCTCCGTTTGAGGCATCGTCGTGATGTCAACGAAGTCGTTGCCCCCGAATACTTGCCCCCAGTTGAGGAAGCCGTTTTCGATTTTGCCGCTCCAGTTGCTGAGGTCGCCCCTGTTTTGGAATCCGGAGTTCTTGCTGAGGATGGATACCGTTACAAGACCGTGAAGAAGCTCCGTTTGAGGCATCGTCGTGATGTCAACGAAGTCGTTGCCCCCGAATACTTGCCCCCAGTTGAGGAAGCCGCTTTCGATTTTGCCACTCCAGTTGCTGAGGTCGCCCCTGTTTTGGAATCCGGAGTTCTTGCTGAGGATGGATACCGTTACAAGACCGTGAAGAAGCTCCGTTTGAGGCATCGTCGTGATGTCAACGAAGTCGTTGCCCCCGAATACTTGCCCCCAGTTGAGGAAGCCGTTTTCGATTTAGCCGCTCCAGTTGCTGAGGTCGCTCCTGTTTTGGAATCCGGAGTTCTTGCTGATGATGGATACCGTTACAAGACCGTGAAGAAGCTCCGTTTGAGGCATCGTCGTGATGTCAACGAAGTCGTTGCCCCCGAATACTTGCCCCCAGTTGAGGAAGCCGTTTTCGATTTTGCCGCTCCAGTTGCTGAGGTTGCCCCTGTTTTGGAATCCGGAGTTCTTGCTGATGATGGATACCGTTACAAGACCGTTAAGAAGCTCCGTTTGAAGCATCGTCATTAAACTATCTCCGACTTTAGATTAAGCATACGAGACCCGCTTACGTACATTATGTAGGTGAACCCAAAAGACTTGAAAATATACACGAACACTTTATAATATGTAACCGTATTTTTTGTTAGTAGTTAGAGTGGTTTAGTCGATATGCTCGTAGTCTTGTGAAAAGACGAAGACAATATTTACCACATGCCTCCCCATTGAGTAACCCTTGTCGCTACTAAAATGAAACTTTGCTATGCGATCTTCCAGGAGTTATTTCTGCAGTTTGATCTCATATCGTACTTAATTAGCCGGTCTATCCAAGGATCTTTGATCTTTGGACTACGAGAAATGCTCGGATCAAGTGAGGCCTACAAGAAGGCCTCACTTAAGAGTTTATGTATAAAAATATGAAGGAAACCTTATCTCACACAAAGGATATACGATAAAGTTGTTTTTGTTTCAGCAAACGTATTTAGAGAACTTTGTATGTTAGGTTTTAACGATAGCCTTGAGAAACTTAGAATATATGGATGCCTAATATTAAAAAAATAACAATTTTCTGAAAAAGTTCAAATATATTTGATAAGATGACTAACGCACTTAGACGGATCATAGAAAAGTGAAGTGTATGCCATGTGCACTTTCTATAGGTTCAGATGGGATAAGTTTAAACACGAGCTTCACAGCCAATATTAGTCTTTTTACAAAGACAAATAAATTGTTTTCATAAATATTTTCGACCTCGAGGTTTTGATTGATTCTAACACTATACGATAATAGAGAAACCAAAAAAAAATAGTTTTTGGAATTCCGGGAGTCCGTTATGGTGTTTCCAACCTAAACCACTTGACCGATTTTTTTGAAACTTATTAAACGCAGTTTTTTTTGTTCTCAGTGGCGCGATGGTTGGTGCGATGAACTGCCGCGCAGAAGGTCTGGGTTCGATTGATTTTTCACTGGCCTCGTGATGATCTCGTGATGATCTGACAACCCATCCGAGTAGTATCAATTGTCAAGAATAGCTTATCTCAACATAGCCGTTCGGAGTCGGCATAAAACAGGAGGTCCCGCCACCGTGCATTTTTTTTATTAAGGCCATGTAATGGGTAGACTTACACCCGAACAATGATTGCAAATTGTTCGAATCGTTTTAGTAAATAGGCTCTCGAGAGACTTGCTGAAGATCCACTGTTTTCGACCAACATTTTGTTCAGCGATGAGGCTCATTTATGACTCAATGGATACGTCAATTAGCAAAATTGATGTTTATGGAACGAACAACAACCAGAAGAGGTTAAAGTGCTTTAGTTACATCCACAGAAAACACCCGTGTGGTGTGGTTTATGGTCCGGTGAAATCATGGGTTCGTATTTCTTTAAAAATGAGGCTGGCTTCAACGTTACGGTAAATGGGGCTCATTGTTGCACCATCATAACGGACTATTTTTTTGGCTGAAATTGAAGCCCGAGATCTCGACAACATTTGCTTCCAACAAGACGGCGCTACTTGCTACACAGTCCATGAAACAATGAACATATTGAGAGACAGCTTTGGTGAATAATTAATTTCACGCCTCGGATCAGGGAATTGGCCAGCAAGATCATGCGATATCACACATTTAGAGGTTTTCCTATAGGGGTAAGCAAACTCTGAAGTATTTGAAGATAACCCAGCTACGATTGAAGCATTGGAGTGTTACACGTGATATCCTGAGTTACCGACATATATGCTCGAACGCGTCATCGAAAATTTGAACGTCCGCATGGACGATCTACGATCTACGAAACGAAACAGGGTTGTTCGTGAAATATATGAGTTAAAAAAACACCTTTATCCCTCACGGCTTAACCCAACGCAGTAAAAATCTTTTTTACTGCAACTGATGAAACCGAAGTGCTTGAAAGCTTTTTAGCAAAAAATCAAAAGGCGAACCTAGATGAGCTGTTTCGACATATTCGGACAACATCTTATCTAGGTATCTCAAGGGTAAGTCAGGTCCCTTGAACAAAGATGGTGGCGGATGAAGCGAAAGGTCAACGGCAGCGCTCAATCCCGCAGTGGATACAGATGGACGCGTGTTTTAGGGGGACATTACTGCCATTCAGGAAATACGATGGGATGGGCCGGGCAAAACTAGGAAAAAAAACTGCTACATCTACTATGGAGACCGTTTTATAGTGAGCAGAAACAGCGACTTTTTGGATGTGGATTTGTTATAAGTGCCAGACTTAGGCAAGAAGTCTGATCTTTCCAAGACATTAGCGAGCTCATTGTAACAATACGCATCAAGGCCAAATTCGCCAATATAAGCCTCATATGCTCTCACGCTCCGACGGAGGAAAAATATGATTTAACTAAGGATTGCTTCTACTAGCCCATTGACAAAACCTATGAGCGACTACCAAAGTGCGATGTTAAAATCGTGCTGAAAGATTTAACGCAAAGGTAGGAAGAGAAGACATCTTTAGCAGTACTTACACGACAACAGGCCTGTTAACGGACTTAGACTAATTGACTTCGCTACGAAACGAAATGCCACTATAGAAAGCACACGGTTTCCTGGCGATATCCAGAAGAAGACATGGCGGTCTCCAGACCAACGAACAGTCAACCAACCAGTAGGTATTTTGGATGTCCGAACATTCCGAGAGGATAACATCAACTCGGGCCACTACCTTGTTGTAGCCAAGGTAAGAATGCGGACCACCACGCGACTAGAAATCAGAAATATTGAGAAAAAATGTAATTTCGAAAGACTGAAATCGCAAGAGACTGTCAAGGCCTTCGCTAAACGCATAGCCCTTAACCTCTAGATTCACACCATACCACCAGCAGCGAAAGCCATTAGATCAGCCGCAACTGATGTGCTAGGATGCTCGTTACCAACAGCAAGAAACCATTAATAGATGTAAACAGATGCTCGCAGCCAAGCCTACAAGGTTAAGCTGCTCTACAGGCAGAGAAGAAGGGAAGAACACCGTCTTTTCAGAAAGAAGAAAAAAGAGCAAGAAAAGCGCGCGATCAAGGATATAGAGAGGTGCCACTCCAGGAACGATGTTCGCAAGTTCTACCAAAGTGTAAAACGTCAAAGCCAAAGATACAAGGCTCGGACAGAATCCCGTCGAGTTGAACAAGGAAATATCGTAGTTGAGACAAATTCTATGCTGAGGATATGGTTGAACCACTTCTGCAGATTGTTAAACGGCGATGACGAACAACATTCCGCTGTCAGGCAGAACCAACCATTCAATATGGGCAACGACAGCGAAAATTGCTAACCACCCTACCTAAGTGAAGTGAGGATAGCTTTATAAAGCTGGCGGAGATGACTTGGTAAGTAACATCCACCAACTCATAAGCCAAATCTGGTCGGATGAAAGCATGCCTGAAGAATGGAACCAAAAAAGGATTTAAGCAAGGCGATGCGCTGTCATGTGACTTCTTCCATTTGATTCTTGGGAGGATTGTGCAAAACTCCCGAGCCAACACCAGAATTTACCAAAAATCGGTGCAACTAATAGCATACGCCGACGATATTGACATCATTGGTAGGGGTCAACCTGATATCATAGCCACGTTTGCTAGTATAGAGAAAGAATCTGCAAAAATGGGTTTAGCAGTAAATGAGGGTAAGACTAAGTATATTCTGTCAACACGAGAGGACACTCAACATCGACGATATAACTTTGAGATAGTACGGGACTTTGTCTACCTCAGCTCCTCTATTAACTCTGATAACAATATCTCGTAACAAATTAAACGAAGAATTACTCTTGTAGTAAGGCGTCGAACTACTAAGTACCCTGATCATCCCAGCCCTGCTCTCCGGCACTAAGCGTTTACCGTATCAAAAATAGGTAGACAAATTCAAATCGATTTTCAACTTTTTACGGCCTATGGCGGAACAGCATCCTAATTTGTGGTTCCACCAAGATGGAGCGACTGCACACTGCATTCAAAATGTAAATACCAGTACCAATACCAATACCAACATTACATAATGCAAATATCACGTTCATTGACCTGCCTGTTCAATGTCATTTTATAAAAAAAAAATGAAAAACCACTTCATATTCACAAAAAAAAAAAACTCAAAACAATTTTACAACACGTCAACGGGCCTGAAGTTAAAAAACAACTTCTACCCATATTACACGCTTAATAAGCCTACTTAACTATCAAAACTCTTAATTGTATCTCTATTTATGACCATTTGTGTTAGTGCGTCAACCGAAAATCCAAATTCAATTCCCAGACTAAATGAATGCCAAAAGACTGAAGCTAATCGCTAATGTGCCGATTAACAATCAATGAAAACGTTCATCACAATCAAGTGAGAATGCCTAGACACGAAATCATAAATGAATCTAAATAAAGGGAACTGCCAACATACATACATGAATATGTTGAACTATTTATTAACCAAGATACAAGATACAATCGCTGAATATGTGGCTGCAAAACAATCACTTCCGGAGTAAAATTGACGCTCATCAGCGGCGGCCATATGGATAATCAGCGTTTGGTTGAAGATAGGTAAAACAAATTAATTCCGGTGTATAAATATTTATGACCCTCCGATGACACCCCGTTCGACAACAAACTGTTACAAGACACTGCGACGAGATCAAAACCATTCTTTACATGTGTGCTTAATTATTCATAGATATTCTCAGTCCCATTGAGTTAAAGCGGAAAAGAAGATTGGATGTAATTGGAACTGTGTTAAGATATCCGCGGAAATGCTAACGAACTTCAATGATTTGAGTTTGATTGAAAGCTACAGACGAAACCGGTTACAGGTACGGATAGTATCTGACAAATAACTCGAACATGTGTGCCAAAAAGATCGATATAAATAGGCACGAGTTCATCAAGAAGTTATCATTCGCTCGATAGCATCTTTGGAATCACGCGAATTTAGAAGGATGGTGAGTTGACCATCTCCCTAGAGGGCGGTAAAAGGATTAATTGACGACGTTTTTTTTCGTCTTTTCTATTTCTTTTAGAGATTTTTCGTCGTAGGATTTGCCTTGTTGGCGGTGGCGTCGGCTGGTGTCTTACCGGTTGATTACTTGCCTCCAGTACAGGAGTTGGCATTACCAACTGCTGAGTACTTGCCACCAGCAGAGGCTGCAGTTGTTGAGGAACCAACTGTTCTGGCTGATGATGGTTATCGTTACAAGACTGTGAAGAAGCTCCGTTTGAGGCATCGTCGTGATGTCAATGAAGTCGTTGCTAACGAATACTTGCCCCCAGTCGAGGAGGCCACTTTCGATATTGCCGCTGAAGATGAACCAATCGTTGATTCCGCCATTCTAGCTGATGATGGTTACCGTTACAAGACAGTGAAGAAGCTCCGTTTCAGGAAGCGTCGTGATGTCAACGAAGTTGTTGCCAACGAATACTTGCCACCAGTCGAGGAGGCCACTTTCGATATTGCCGCTGAAGATGCACCAATCGTTGATTCCGCCGTTCTAGCTGATGATGGTTACCGTTACAAGACAGTGAAGAAGCTCCGTTTCAGGAAGCGTCGTGATGTCAACGAAGTTGTTGCCAACGAATACTTGCCCCCAGTTGAGGAGGCCACTTTCGATATTGCCGCTGAAGATGCACCAATCGTTGATTCCGCCGTTCTAGCTGATGATGGATACCGTTACAAGACAGTGAAGAAGCTCCGTTTCAGGAAGCGTCGTGATGTCAACGAAGTTGTTGCCAACGAATACTTGCCCCCAGTTGAGGAGGTCGTAGAGATCGCTGAAGTTGAACCAGTTGTTGATTCCGCTGTTCTTGCTGATGATGGATACCGTTACAAGACCGTGAAGAAGCTCCGTTTCAGGAAGCGTCGTGATGTCAACGAAGTTGTTGCCAACGAATACTTGCCCCCAGTTGAGGAGGCCGTAGAGATCGCTGAAGTTGAACCAGTTGTTGACTCCGCTGTTCTTGCTGATGATGGATACCGTTACAAGACCGTAAAGAAGCTCCGTTTCAGGAAGCGTCGTGATGTCAACGAAGTCGTTGCCAACGAATACTTGCCCCCAGTTGAGGAGGCCGTAGAGATCGCTGAAGTTGAACCAGTCGTTGATTCCGCTGTTCTTGCTGATGATGGATACCGTTACAAGACCGTGAAGAAGCTCCGTTTCAGGAAGCGTCGTGATGTCAACGAAGTTGTTGCCAACGAATACTTGCCCCCAGTTGAGGAAGCCGTAGAGATCGCTGAAGTTGAACCAGTCGTTGATTCCGCCGTTCTAGCTGATGATGGATACCGTTACAAGACCGTAAAGAAGCTCCGTTTCAGGAAGCGTCGTGATGTCAATGAAGTCGTTGCCAACGAATACTTGCCCCCTGTTGAAGAGGCCGTCGTTGATGTAGACGCTCCAGTTGCCGAAGTCGCCCCAGTTGCTGACTCAGCTGTCCTTGCTGATGATGGATACCGTTATAAGACAGTCAAGAAACTGCGTTATCGTTACCGTCATTGAATAAACATCGATCTTAAACTAAGAATACTGTCGCCTTCGTACATTATGTAGGCGCAACCGAAAGACTTGGAAATACACATAAACACATTAATATATAACTTTGCTTTTTTTTTTTGTTTGTTGTTAATTTTAACTTATCATATTGGTATTGACAAGAATTTATCTATGTATCTAGGAGAATTTTCTATCAAGACCCAATTTTTTCTTCAAATTTTGACTGATTGGCAATGCTGTATCTAGCACAGAATTCTATACAACTCCATGAAAAACTAGTTTGTCAAACAGTGTATCAATTGGAACTTAGCTTATAAATATTGGAAGCGTTTTCGCCTGGAAGATCACCATATCACTACGATTTTAGTATTCACGACTAAATCCAAAACTTCCTCGGCAAAAACTTTGGAGACACATTGAAATTGGTAAGCCAAAAAAAATTCAAGAATGTGGTTTTGATTGTGATGAGTTAAATAAAAAACTTAAATATATGTGGAATACTTACTCCACAGAACCATTGAGACCTTACTCACGCACACATCCTTCATCAAACCGATCAAGGCGTAAACACTTTCACATTTACTAGAACTGATAAAGCCGAAGTGGTTTTCTAGGAACTAAATCAAACTCGGTAAAGGTTGGATGTTGTAAAACGATGAAAAACTCTTATGTGCTTTATCTTGGCGAAGTCCAGTAGTTCAAAATTTGGCTACACGTCAATTGTGCTTATTTGACCAAATTCATCAAATAACAACGACAACAGGTTATTAAGGAATATCAAGGGTAAGTCAGGCCCCTTGAACAGAGCATTAAACAGAATAGGTGCAACCGAACAATTTGCGAAAACCCTAAGTTGCAACAAAGCAAACATTACTGCCATCCGGGATATACGATGTCGATGCCGGACAAAACGAGGATTAAAAACTTTGACACCTACTAAGAACCGTGTTGTAGTGAGCAGAAACAGCAACTATCCGGAAGTCGGTTTGTTATAAGTGCCAGGCATGTGCAAGAAGTCTTATATTTTCAAGACATTACCAAACGCATTGTAACATTTCCCGTCAAGGCCAAAATCTCAAACATCAGATTTATATCCGCTCAAGCTCCGATAAAGAGGAAAAAGATGATGTAGCGAAAGGCTGCTTCTACGAACTCCTTGACAATGCTTATGAGCGACAACTGAAGTACAAAAAACAAAATACAAATTTTTGGCGCAACAGGCTCGTTAGTACCCAGGGCCTAGCTTTCTCACAACCATTCATGTGTGCGTGTGTACTTCTTGCACGATGGCGGGACCTCCTGTTTTATGCCGACTCCGAACGGCTAAGTTGAGATAAGCTATTCTTGACAATTGATACTACTCGGATGATTTGTCAGATCATAACGAGAGGAGGGCCAGTGAAAAATCATTTAGGTGTTGCTACGGCTGGGAATCGAACCCAGACCTCCTGCGCGGCAGTTCATCGCACTAACCATCGCGCCACTGAGCCCGAACTGAAGTACGATCTTAAAATCATACTAAATCTCCTAATATGCAAAGGTAAAAACAAATTACATCTTTAGCAGTATTGTCGGCAAATAGAGCCTACATGCCAACATGGCTGACTTAGGCTAACAGAATTCACTGAGAAACGAAATGCCACTGGCGTGCTAGATTTCTCGCTCGCAGCCAAGAACAAGATCTACAAAGCAAAGCTTCAAGTAAAGACGAGAGCTGCCTTTGATATCTATAGCCGGAGAAGAAGGGAAGAACACCAGCTTTCAGATAGAAGAAAAAAGAGCAAGACAAGCGCACGATGGAGGTGCCACTCCAATAATGATGTTTGCAAGTTTTATCAAAGTGTTAAATATCAAAGCCAAGGACACAAGGCTCGAAAAGAATCCTGTCGAGATGGACAAGGAAATATCGTAGATGGGACACGGTCAATGCTGAGGATATGGAAGAACCACTTCTGCAGAGTGTTAAACGGCGATGACGAAAAACATTCCGCTGTCACGCAGAACGAACCATTTAATATTGGCAACGACAGCGAAAACCGCCAACCACCCGACCTAAGTGCAGTGAGGATAGCAATATCTAAACTCAAGGCCGCCGAAAATGACGGCCTTACCGCTGAGCTTTATAAAGCTGGCAGAGATAACTTGGTAAGTAACATCAGCCAACTCATAAGCCAAATCTGGTCGGATGAAAGGATGTCTGCAGAATGGAACCTCAGCATCGTTTGCCCGATCCACAAAAAAGGAGACCCTCTGAACTGCGCCAACTACAGAGGCATAATTCTGCTCAACATCGCCTACAAGATCCTATCTGCCGTAATATGTGAACGCCTGAAACCGTTTACCAACAACCAGATCGGCCTTATCAGTGTGGTTTTAGGCTAGGAAAGTCCACAATCGATCCAATTTTCACACTTCGTCAGATCCTGGAAAAAAACCCAAGAAGTCCAAATTGATACCCACCACCTATTTATCGATTTCAAAGCCGCATACGACAGCATTCATAGAGACGAACTATACAGAGCCATGTCTAGTTTTGGTATACCGCCCAAACTCGTCCGTTTGTGTAGGATGACGATGGAGAATTCTCGCTGCACCATCAGGGTCGGAAACGACCTCACCGACACATTCGTCATGTAACTTCTTCAATTTGATTCTTGAGAGGATTGTGCAAAACTCCCGAGCCAATACCAGAGGCACAATTTTCCAAAAATCGGTACAACTACTAGCATACGCCGACGATATTGACATCATTGGTAGGGCTCAACGTGATGTCATAGCCACGTTTGCTAGTATAGAGAAGGAAGCGGCAAAAATGTGTTTAGCAGTAAATGAGGGTAAGACTAAGTATATGCTGTCAACACGAAAGGACACACAACATCAACAAATTGGACAGAAAGTCACCATTGACAGATATAACTTTGAGGTAGTACGGGACTTTGTCTACCTCGGCTCCGCTATTAACTCTGACAACAACATCTCGTCAGAAATCAAACGAAGAATTACTCTTGCCAATCTCTGTTTCTTCGGGCTAAGAAGGCAATTTAGTAGTAAAGCCCTCACTCGAACTACTAAGGAGATCCTATAGAAGACCATGATCATACCAGTCCTGCTCTACGGCGCTGAAGAAATCCTTGGTCGATTTCAGAGAAAAATTCTTTGAAAAACCTTTGATCCCTTTTGCGTTGACGAGCTATAGAGACGTAGATTCAAGCGAGTACTATACGAGCTGTTTAGCGACATACCCCTTGTCAAAAAACTTAGAATTGGACGTTTAATATGGCTAGGACTTCAAGAGCAAATAGCAACAATATTCCAGCTCGCAGAGTCTCCGATCTTAAAATTGTACCGAAATTCAAAATCTCTAAATGTCTTGCTCAGAAACTTTTTCAAAATAACTGACGGTTTTACCAAAAAGAACGTTTTTCTGAATGGTGGGCGTACCAGTTTGTACATTGTAAAACAATATATTTTAAAACCTTTTTTTTCATGACTAGCAAATACCAAATATGCATAAAAAAATTCATAAAAATCGGTCGAGCCGTTTCGAAAGAGTTCGGTCACAAATACCGTGACACTACATTTTTATACCCTATCCCATAGGGGTATATTAGTTTTGATACATAGTTTGTAACATAGAGAAATAATTAGCTAGATATACCTTAAAGTATATGGATCGACTCAGAATCGATAGCTGGCTAAATCGCCATGTCTGTCCGTCCGTCCGTCACCAGTTTTTGGGCCTTAAATTTTCACCAAGAATGATGATATTTGGTACACGTGCTCTTTGTTGCTCCCAGCAGAACAAATGTAAACATCATTTAAATCCGCCCACTGCTACGCTCTCTTTTTTGAAAACCGTAGTTTTTAGCCATACCGTAAAGAATTTTAAAAAAAGTGTTTGAGCAGCATATTTAGAGAATCGTAATATCTATATTTTGTCAATATAAAGTTTTTTGCCAAGCTCACTTTTTAAAGACGTGTTTATAGTCTGTCCAAGAAAAAATGTCAGTACAGGTCTTATGGGAAAGCTTTTTTTCTAACAATGGTGCCTGTAAGTGGACTCAATGATATATTACCACTGAAACACAAACGAAGCCACTGAACTTTGTGTACAATTGTTGTTGTAATTACAAACCAGATTTAACCGCAGCCATCCTATGACTTGTTTGCCCGATAGCATTGGTCAGACTGATCATACAATCACCATTCGCCATTATACTGCTGACTGCTGAGAGCTGAGTACTGGCTGTGTGCGTGACGCGTGTGGTGTGCGCTCATCAAAGCAGTGTTACCATTCTCAAATGTTAGCACATCGATACTGATTTTTCAGTGTTATTGTTACAGAACTTTTGGGATTTGAAGCTTTTGAGAGCACAAAAATGAATTTGTGAGTAATAATTTGTGTGGTGGTGACGTGGTGTTATCATTTGCGATTTTTTCTCCTCTTTTCGAGAAACCGCTAAAATGTAGTCAAACCATTTTTTTCGACTTTGTATTTTAAAAGAAAATTTTATTCGCGCGCTATTTTAATGCATTGCAACAATATTACAAAAATGAGCAGATCAACTTTACATACAATCATAAAAGAAGATCTTTAATTTAAATTCGTCAAACGTCAGCGTAAAAACTTGTTGTCGGAAAGAAGTGATATTATATCATGGAGACGAAGGTATCTACGCGAAATAAAAAAATTTCGAGAAGAGAAAAGAAAAATATATTTTACTGATGAGACCTGGCTCAACGAGGTACATACTCGGGAGAAAGTTTGGGTGGATCCATCCATTACAACACCACGCCAAGCTTTTAATGAAGGGTTGTCAACTGGACTGCGATCACCATCTGGAAAAGGAAAGCGACTAATTATAGCCCATATTGGAAGTTCTACAGGTTTCGTAGATGAAGGTCTGCTACGCTTTATTTCAAGAAAAACTGGAGACTACCACGAAGACATGAATGCCGAAGTGTACGAGAAATGGTTCAAAGATATTTTAACGCGCCTGGAACCCAACGCCGTAATAGTTTTGGACAATGCTTCCTACCATTCCAGAAAGAAAAATAAAGCACCAACCACTTCTACTAGAAAAGATGATATAAAAAAGTGGCTGAGATCTAATGCTATAAGTTTTGAGGATGATATGGTTAAAACAGAGTTGCTTGAAATCGTAAAACGTTTCAAAGCCAAGTGTGAAACCTATGTCGTGGATGAAATGGCTCAAGCTGCAGGACATAAAGTGCTTCGCTTGCCGCCTTATCACTGCGAGCTAAATCCAATAGAATTGGTTTGGGCTCAAGTGAAAGGATTTGTAGCAAGCCAAAACAAGTCATTTAAAATGACAGAAATTAAATTATTATTAACAACAGCACTTGTAAGAGTTGACAGTGAGAAATGGCACCGATGTGTGCAACACGTTGAACAGGTTGTTGAGCCAACGATGTGGGATATGGACGTTTTCGCGGAGGAAGCAGTCGAAAAATTGGTAATAAATATAAATAACGATAGTAGCAGCACTAACTTTTCATCAGATTTTAATATTATAAATGAATGAAGTTATTTTTACTTTAAATTAATGAAATTTTATGTTTTAACATTATACTTTACTATATTTATTATGAATTATATTTTTGTTTACTATATTTATCATGAATAAATGATAATACATATTTTTTTTAGTTCTTATTTCTGTTTTCGGAAAAAAATGTTTTTTTTTTAAAACAAACTAAAATGGGCAGATGGCAACCCTAAGCGAAATGCTCTCTCTCTTTGTGGTGATTCATAATATACACCATGGCAACCCTACGAGAGCTTTAAATAGGGACACATTTATACATGTTACTGCAACCAGACAAAGAGGCAAATGTCCTATCTTCCCTGTACTGACATTTATTCTTGGAAAGAGTATAGCAAAAAACCTTTTTCGGTCAAATTTTCAAATACCTATTCGAAAAAACTTGTGATGCAAAAACTTTAATAAAATTAATATGAACATTTCGTCCTTAGACCATTTTAACCCACGCCCACTTTTTTTCGTTTTCCTAAAAAATCCATTTGTATGCCCTACCCCAAGGCATATGCTATTGAAAAACGTTGTTTTTTGTCGAATCATAAATGATTTTGATAAACCGTCTGAACAATATGTTGTGATAACGTCATTTTCAAAACTTTATAACCATATAGACCACATTTTAGGAATATTAGTTTTACAGATGAGATGGGACAGGTTATTAAACGATCCGCACAGCGGATACTCCGGCGATTTATGTACTTTTGGCTTTATTGGACTAAGGTAATGATGATATGTTACCTTATAGTTCAATTGCCAGCTTTGAGATGCACTTAGATATGATATCAAGACCTAAACCTTTTAACCTTAAAAATATAAAGCCTATAAGAAACATATTTAACTTACCAGTAGTAAAATAAAATCACATAATTTGTCATTAAAAATCAAAAAAATCCCTTATCCAATCACTAACCTTAAAGAACTTTCCAAGCGCCTTGTAGTCCAATCCATCTGAACAATTAAATACAACACATTTCTTTGCCACGGATTTTGCCAAATCCTTGCATGTTTCTGTCTTACCAGTACCAGCCGGTCCTTCTGGTGCACCACCCAAACATAGCTTCAAAGCACCCATTAATGTTCTAAAAAAAATGTATATATATATATTTCATTCTAATTTCAATCTCTAAAATAGCGTTGGTATAATAAAATTTAGTGGATACCTATAACAGCGGTCCGTAAGTGGGGTAACTACCAGGCGTGACGTGTTACCGAGATATTCCATACCGTATTTTACATCTGTTGCAACCATACTAACAGCCACGTACTCCATTTTATCTGTTATTTGAAAGGATAGCCACATCAATTTTATTTTTTTAAGTTCATTTAGTTATTGGATTATTCTGGTAGGCAAGTACCAACTCGACATTTGTTTAAATCAATTTGATGAATGTTTTAACTTTTTTTTAAATAATAATCTGATGGAACCACTTACTGTCCACTTTCCAATAGTATCGCAGTTGCGATATCCAATCAAACTCAGTGACAGCTGTGACATTTTGGTCAATCATGTATTTTATTACATCTCGAGCTAAAAAATAAAAATATTTTTAATTTAAATCAAATTGGGAAACGTTATAGGGAGAATAATAAAAACAAAATTAAATTTCGAATGAGACCAAGAGACGCATCGTCCCTACTGGTTTTTAAATAACTTGCGAATGGTATAAGTAAATAATATGGATCGAGGTGTACCTATATATGAAAGTTTCACACTCAAGTACCAAAAGTAAAAAAAATATTTTACAGACATATTTCAACATATTTTACATAAACCCATTCTTACTAAAAAAAACCTTTGAAAAAAACACGGATACAACGGACTGTCAGCGACTTGACTTCTTTGAACATCAAATATGCTTATTTTTTACCTCCAAGTGGTAACCGTCGGGTACTGGTCTCATCCATTTTATTTGCTAAACGATAAGTGCGAGTGTTGATAACAAGACGTAAAACAGCAACACTATAATCACCTTGGTCAGAATGGCACGGAATGAATGCCCGGTCTGCCGTTCCAGGCGAAGCTAGATGAGCTGCCTCGACATACCCGCACAACAGGTTATCTAGGAATCTCAAGGGTAAGTCAAGCCACTTGAACAGAGATGGTGGTAAATGAACCGAAAGGCCAACGGCAGCGCTCAATCCTGATACTGATGGCCCCGTGTATCTTATAAATTGGAACTGTCCCTCCAGGTTGGGGGTGTGCTTTGGGTTAACTACCCACCCATGAAAAAAAACCTTGTAACGAAACAACCCATAGCCTCGGAAAGGACTGATTTTATTGTTGACGACCCTGCTAAACGAAAAAAGCACAACGACGTTCGTATCCGCACCTGGAATATGAGAACATTAACCAGGAGAGGTGCAGGCGAACAACTAGCGGAAGCCATAAACTGCTACAAAGCAGACATTACTGCCATCCAGGAAATACGATGGGATGGGCCGGACAAAAAGAGGATGAAAAACTGTGACATCTACTATGGACCGTGTTATAGTGAGCAGAAACAGCAGAAAATATTCGGATGTGGATTTGTTATAAGTGCCAGACTTAGGCGAGAAGTCTTATGTATCCAAGACATTAGCGAACGCATCGTAACAATCCGCATCAAGGCCAAATTCACCAACATAAGCCTAATATGCGCTCATGCTCCGACGTAGGAAAAAGGTGACCACTACCTTATTGCAGCGAAGGTAAGAATGTGGATATCCACCACGAGACCACAAACCAGAAATACTGTGAAAAAATTTAATGTCGAAAGACTGAAATCGCAAGAGACCGCCAAGGCCTTCGCGCAACGCATATCCCTTAACCACTAGATTCATTCCATACCAGCAGCAACGATGCCAACAAGCCATTTGATCAGCCGCAGCTGATGTGCTAGGATTCTCTTGACCAACAGCAAGAAACCATTAATAGATGAGGAATGTCGACAGATGCTCGTCGCCAAGAACAAGGCATACAAGGCTAAGCTGCAGGTGTAGAAGAGAGCTGACATTGAGCTCTACAGACAGAATAGAGGTGCCACTGCAGGAACGATGTTCGCAAGTTTTACCAAAGTGTAAAACGTCAAAGCCAAGGATAGAAGGCTCGAACAGAATCCTTTCGAGATGAACAAGGAAATATCGTAGTTGAGACACATTCGATGCTGAGTATATCGAAGGATATGGAAGAACCACTTCTGCCGACTGTTAAACGGCGATGACGAACAACATTCCGCTGTCACGCAGAACGAACCATTTAATATTGGCAACGGCAGCGAAAACTGCCAACCACCCGACCTAAGTGAAGTGAGGATAGCAATATCTAAACTCAAGGCCGCCGGAAATGACCCGCTTCCGGCTGAGCTTTATAGAACTGGCGTACATGACTTGGTAACTAACATCCACCAACTCATAAGCCAAATCTGGTCGGATGAAAGTACGCCTGAAGAATGGAACCTTAGCATCGTTTGACCGATCCACAAAACAGGAGACACTCTGAACTGCGACAACTACAGAGGCATAAGTCTCCTCAGCATCGCCTACAAGATCCTATCTGCCGTAATATGTGAACGCTTGAAAACGTTTACCAACAACCTGATCGGCCCTTATCAGTGTGGTTTTAGGCCAGGAAAGTCCACAACCGATCGAATTTTCACACTTCGGCAGATCCTGGAAAAAACCAAAGAAAATCCAAATCGATACCCACCCCCTATTTATCGATTTCAAAGCCGCATACGACAGAACTACGCAGAGCCATGTCTAGTTTTGGTATACCGCCCAAAATCGTTCATTTGTGTAGGATGACGATGAAGAATTCTCGCTGCTCCATCAGGATCTGAAACGACCTCACCGACACATTCGATACCAAAAAAGGACTTAGACAAGGCGATGTGCTGTCATGTGAATTCTTCCATTTGATTCTTGAGAGGATTGTGCAAAACTCCCGAGCCAGAGGCACAATTTACCAAAAATTTACCAATTTATCTAAAAAACTACTAGCATAGGCCTACGATATTTCCTTTTTCATCTTTACAGTTTTGTAGAACTTGAGAAAATCTTTCATAGAACATCTTTCATTTTAAGGATGGGATGGAATAGGGTATTCAACGATCCGCACAGCCGATATGTTTTTTCTTCTTTGTTCTTCCGGTCTATAGATCTTAATGGCTGCTCTCATGTTCACCTACAGCTTAGTCTAGTACACCTCGTTCATGGCTGCGAGCATCCATCGCCAATCTTATGAAACCAAGGGTTTCTTTATGGTTTGCGCGAGACTTGGTGGTTATTGTTCTTCGACATAAGACGCAGGTGGTATGATGTTGATCCATAGGGTAAGGGATACGCGTTTTGCGATCGTCTTGACGGTCCCTTGCGATAGGAGTCTTTCGACATTCAACTTTTTAGCAATATTTCTTATTTGTTGTGTTGTGGTGGATATCCGCATTCTTACCTTGGCTGTGGAATGTTAAGGCATCCAAAATACTACAATTTGATTGACCGTTAGTTGATCTGGAGACCGCCATGTCTCCTTATTATTATCACAATGAGGAAAGCGTGTGCTGGCAATAGTGGCATTTCGTTATACATACCTGGAATAGAAGCCCAATTATAGGCTATATTTTCCGACAATACTGCTAACGATATCTGTAGCAGTATTGTCGGAAAAAATAACTTTTGCGTTAAAATCTCCCAGCACGATTTTAACATCGTACTTTGATAGCCGGCTTATAAGTTTTGTGTCGTTCACAATATCATACCTTTCCTCCATTGGAGCGTGTGCTCTTATAAGGGTAATGTGGGCAAATTTGGCCTTGACGCGGATTGTTACAATGCGTTCGCTAATGCCTTGAAAGCATAGGACTTCCTGCTTTGTCTGCTGCTTATAACAAAACCACAACTGAATCGTCACTATTTCTGCTCACTTTAACAGTATTTCCTGGATGCAGTAATGGGTGCTTTGTAGCTCCTTAGGGCTTCTGATAGTTGTTCGACTACGCCCCTCCTGTTTAATCTTCTCACATTGCAGGTGCAGATACGAACGTTGTTGTCCGTTTTTCGTTTAGCATTGTAGTCTGCAATAAAATCAGTCCTTTCCAAGGGTCTCAATCATTACGTAGCAATAGTTTGTTACGTAAGTGGGCAGATAACCCAAAGCACAACCCCAAACCTGGAGGGCCAGGCCGTTTGTCCACCTGAGGATAGCAGGCCGTCTATTCAGTGGCAGTCATTCTTACCAGAGTTTTTAATTTGTTTCTGTTTTTCGTCTTGTCACCTGTCAAATGCGCTTAAAAATGGCCAATGGTTACCACTCGAAGGTAAAATATGCACAATTGATGTGAAGCCAATGTCACAAAGACCGGACATTGCCAAGCTAACGTCCATCAGAGGTTGTCCTTGCTCTACAACATCCAAGTACTTACCAATGTGTTTGAAAATGAAAACATGAGTGTTTAACGAAAGAGTAACCTTTTTTGTACGACTCACCTTTCAAACGAATAAATCACAGAGTAACATAACAATGATGACATTTTTGTTCAAAACTGTTGTACCTACCATGCACGTCCAGCACTATTAACGCTTCCACAGTTATTCTCACCGCAGAAGATAAATCGGTTCGCACGAGTTGAACCAAATCGCTTATTTGTGTGTTGGATGTTTCCAAGTATCCGGGAAGGTTTGTGGCTTCAATAGCCTCCTCCACCTGAAAGGATTTCCAAGTATTACATAAAACCCAAGGTGTCACTCTTTGGTGAGGTAGATTCACCTCAGAAGTCCATGCCATACAAGAAATCGCCTGTACAACTTGACCCGGCCATGCTGTGACCCATGATTTTCTCTCAATCTGATAATAGTCATCCCATGCGGATTTCATTTGCTCTTGAACACTTTCCAGCATCACGGTTTCCACTTCTTTTAACCATATTTCGACGAGTCCCTAAATAGAAGTGTGAACAGATTACATAGTTTATCTCATTCGATCAATCTTACATTGGCCAATTGCGGATTTATCTTTCGACACGTCTTAACAACTTCACCCTCCGACGAAATCATGGCGCAAATTTCAAGGCTATCATCAAATGTCAAGGAATCAATCTAAAACAGAAAAAAAACCTATCTATGTGCAACTTCGAAGAATCGATAGAATTATTTACCCCCTCGAAGCATTTTTTCAGATGTGGTTGTACTCTCAACGGATCCTTGGTCTCCGACAAAATCTCCAACAGTTCGTCGTTCGAAAGGAAGAAGAATCTCGCAAAAAACAAACGCTTCTGTTCCAGATATGTATTCAATCCCTTTTGCACACACTCAAGGTCTTCGAGTGCTTTCCTAAATACTTGCAGTAGATTTGGATAATCGGTTGCCTCAATGACACCACGATGTTGGTAAGTGTGCTTCATGACCTTGCGCCAGATTTTATCCACCTAAGGAGGGAAAACTTAACAACTTGACCTTTGTAAACACGAACCTCTTACCGATTTAAAGTTTCTCCCTTCGACAGGCATCTGTCGCATTATATCTTCGGAGCTAAAAATTGGTTCTAAGTACATCCATGTGGCTTGTACTTGAGTCCATGCGTCCATGATATCCAGCATGCTCAATAGTTTCGCCTCCCAGTCATCGGCCTTGGTGCCAAGTGCAACAATAAAGGGTGATCGACGCATGGCCTGAGATTTCATAACCTGATCATCTAGGATTGTTTGAATGTCATCTAAGGCTGCTAGAATATGGGTATCTGAGTCGCGGTACTGTATCACATCGAACTTGACATCCTCCCATTCGCGTTGCATCGCCACCAAATGGCTGTTAAGTTCGTACTCTTTTCCAGCTGCGTTTGCTACTTCCTCCAAAGCTTCTAAGATGCTCATGATGTTGGCGTCAATCATGTCCTTCAGTGAAGGGTATAGTGATGGATTGCAAGGTTTACCAAGTTTTGCCGAGATGAGATCCCAGTGACGTTGTTCTAATCCCTGACGGCAAATCGCATCCAATGCAGGGATGTACACCTTGAATTTATCCAGTTTGATGCGAATCTGTTCGGCGGCACGCTTAGCTACGACATTTTTGGCCAGTTGGCCAGTTAGTTTTTGGATAATCTTTTAAGGGAATGAATGTAACCATTGGGTTTGAAAGTTGAAAATTATAAATTTCGAAATACCTTGTGCATGTTTTCAACTTCTTCTCGTATGACGTCTGCATTAAGATTGGCGAATGGCCCGTACATCCTAAAATAAAGAATGAAATATTTTGTACTAAAGCTGCTTACGCATCCTCTCAACATACAAATGGTTTACCTGAAGCTTACCAATGTCAAATTTGGGGCAATAAGTTCTTATACTTACGTATGCCTTCTCGGTTGGTCTGGAGCCCATTAATATTAGATAAATGCATACCTGATATGTGGTACTCCAGCATACAACTAGTCAAAAAGGAATATGCGGAGTCAAGAAACTGACTGTAGGAGACGCAAGCTCGACTCATTGACAAACAGACCCGAAACACAGAAGATGGCCAATTGGTAGGGACTGCGAAGCCGGTGTTACTGGAGATACTACCAGCCATCCGATGCAAGAACCGACAATATGGCGTTCTTTGTGCTTTATTAAGCTTTTCCCAACGCGAACATATTTGTATGGTCTGGAGTATCTTGCCGAGGATCTAAGAGATGCTAACTCTAGCTGGCCTAACTCACTACCTTGCAGAAGGCGGCGACTAATTGAGCCTTATCCAAAAAAAAACTTGACTAGTTCATGCTATTAGTTGGAAGCAGATTCCGAGTATGCACAAGTACCCAATTAAGTAATAAAGTTAGGACCAGAGTTTGGAATATTTCTTACCTAAGTTCTGTACAGGCGGCTTTCTGTTCGCAATAATTCCATCTAACGGCGGATTGACAGACTGGTTCATTTTTTACGAATTTAATTTACGATGACACGCTCCGCCAATGCACCTATGGGAAGTTATCAAATGCTTAACGAAAAAACGCTCTAGATTTGGGGTGACATTCCTAATGCACATCATTACTTTTAGGGAAGTACAGTCACTAAACCAATAGGTGGGTACATTTTTGAATTCTAACTATGTAGCTTGGAATAGGGGTAATACTCCTAACCCCAATGAAAAATTTCGATTTTCGGGCATTACTCAGATCATACCTGGGCTCAGCTGTAACCTCTGACTACATGCTGCCTCAGCTTGATTTTCAAAGACCATTCTCCAGCATCTTTCCAAGTAGAGAGGAGTGGAAGAGGAACAAACTGGGAACCGAAACCATATTCATCTAATCTATACTGATGGTGCTTAAATGGACGTAGGCATTGGAGCAGTGTGTTTTCCGAAACATTAAACCTGAACAGCACTATTCCTCTCCCTGAGCACAGCAGTGTCTTCCAGGCTTAAATTTTGGCAGTAGCAGATGAAGCCAAAGCGACGTCAATGCTGGCGATACCACCAAATGATATATCACCTTTATAGAGAGTGAGTCTGTAGTTTAAGCAATCTCTGCTGTCGAAATAAAATCTAAGCTCGTAAAGCGTTACGATGAAGAGCTGAAGGTTCCTGGAGTCCATCATAGTGTTAAGCTGTGCTGGGTCTCGGACACAAAGGCATACAAAGGGCAATGAAATCGCTGTTGAACTGGCGACAAATGGATCTGCCACCACCATTGATTAGGCAGACCAATCTGTCAAACCGCAACTATGTGACCTTTAACTCCCTCCCCACCTGTGAAACATCCAAGGGGATATGACCCTAGTGTATATGAAAAAGCCAGAATCCACATACTTCTTCAGAATAACAGGAAATCTCTTTCGACACTAGAAGGGAAACTTAATGGACCCAACTTACTTAAAAGCCACAAACTGAAAATGCATTCTATAGATGATGACCTTTATAGAGGCAGCGGTGATGAAGAAATACCCTTCACTGTCCAGTCCAGGCCTCAATCAATTAAGAAAAAGAACTTTAGGGAAATATTTTGTCCATGACCTCACGGTCGTAACCGAAAACCCTCTCTCTAACCTTTTCAGGTTAACAAAATGAGAATTGCTGGAAAAGGAATAATAATGGACAGTAACGAGACAAAGGAAGGAGCCACCCACACTCGTGGATCCATAATGGGCATCGCAATTTATCTATATTGACCTGAGTGTGATGAGCGAAGACGTACACCGCCTATATTATCAACCCACAAGCTTAACCCAACCTAATCTCGCAAATTAGAAAAGCCACAGCAAATTAGAAAAGTGACAGCCTAAACGATCAAACTGAGTAGGTCTTTGCAGAAATCAAATTGGTTTCGTGAGTAGCTAAGGAACTTTCACTCCTAGGGGTATCCAGGAACTTTCACTATTAGTGGTATCCTTCTTCTATGTGAACCTTTAAATATGGACGCTGCAAACAATCATGGCATCGATATAACAAAGCCCGAAGTTATCATTTCAAGGCCCTGACCAACTAAAGTTGCAAAATTTTACCAAAATACAAATTAAAAAAAAAAAAAATTCGCAATATAAACCCTCTACTCACCATATATCATGATTCTTCTCCAGCTCATAGGTAGTCTTCCATAGCTTTCCGATCGGATCCATTTTCTCTATAATATCGGTAAGTATCGGAAACACCGACACATCTATCTGCAGTAGTCCCTCCTCAACGTTAATCGCTTTTGTTTCCTTGCTGCATTGCTATACAAATATCACAACAACAGCAAATCACTCAATCTGTCCACCAGTATGCATTTACTTACCTCCAGTATGTCATACAAGTCATTCACAGTGTCCACCTTCTCCTTTAGTTCGTCCAGCGATAGGATATCATGGGTCTCCTTCATTCTAAAACCGTCCATACGAATCTTTTCCGACGCGATATACTTCTCGAACCGAGCACGCTTCTCCCTGCAAAAAAAAAAAAAATAATTTTCGCCGCAAATTTAACATGAAGTCGGACAACTTTTGACAGGATAACCCACCGCAGTGCCAGCTCCAGATTATCCCGTACGACAGTCAGTCGTGCTGCACTTAAGTCCAATACTAATTCTAATTCAGATGGCAAGAGGAACGTCCTGGTGTTCAAACGGATATCATCACCTGAAAGGGACACACACTGGTGAGACTGTAATAAATCTCATGGTCTTCGTCGTCGTCGTTGTCGTTGTCCTAGCTGTCCTTGTCGTAATTGTTGGCGGTGTACATGAACGCTCAGCGATGCCCCAATGACTATATGCACAGGACACCACTGTGCCATTGCATGACTGTTGGTTGGTTGGTCAATGGGGAGCGCATCAGTTGGTCGGCACACAAACAACACTTACTATTGAGGCTGGTGTACTGCAGCAGGAATAGTACACGCTTGGATACGACTTTAATGTCGTCCTTTATTTTGAATATCCTCTCGTCCCGGCACTCGGATAAGTAGTTTTGCAGTGCGACCACTTCGGCTGTTTCCTCGGGCCGTTCGCCGGCTTTCATGGACATCTCTTCCAGTTCGTCGCATATTCTAAAATTGATATTGCAGCGAGTTTAGATTCAATTTAAAGGAGACAGTGTGTGTATGTGTATGTGTGTGTAAAATTTAATCGGAAATTTGCACGCGATTACTTATGGAGGATATTCTGTGAATTATGCGATGGATTTTCATAACTCACATGGATTTCGAAATTGCGGGTGTAAATATGCGATACTTCGTGGAGAGATTTATGCGAGTGTCTTAGGCGGACACTGCAACATTTACATGCACTTGCGGTGCATGGTGTTATGCTGCAGTTTAATGTGTTAATTTAATTCCCCAATTTGATGAGAATCGTCACACTCTCCATGGCAATAATTACCCTATGTATGATTATGTCGAAAAGCGGGTGGGGATTAGCATTGAGTAGACACGGATGCGAATTAATCTATGTTCGGTAATTAAGATTGAATTGTATTCTGTTTGAAATATAATTTGCATACTTGGCACTCTATTACATTATTTACAATGCCTGGTGGACGCTCGATTAAATTGGAATTATAAGCCTTAGCTGAAATGATTAAAGACTTACATTGACTTATACGGTATTGATTTGGTTTTGATAGTAAATTATCTGGACTGATATGCCTTAATACCAATTTAGGAATCTTTTCACTGGCCTTATTGAGATTTTGACAAATTTCAAAAGTACAACACTTTGAATAAATTTTGTCTACGTACTAACTTACTTACAAAGCATCGTCTTCGATAATAGGTACGTTGCTGTCAGTTATTCAATCCAAGTGCTCTGGTGGTCAAATGGTAGGCAATGCAATTTTATGCAACCTTGAGTTTTCACCTAGCTGATGCCTACCGACTACGGCTCTCTGCCTAGTATCTTGACCGTAGAGAGGGTCTCAACCTGTGTAAAGTATTGACGGCAGCAGATGATAGCGGGGGAAGACGAAAATATTCTATTTACATGCGTCAGCGGAAGAACTCCATAGATGGAGCCAACGGTGGCGTCTACAGTCTCAGTTATTCAGAATCTCAAGAATCGACATTTAGGAGTGTAAAGGTCACCATCTTGAACCGAGGTGATGGCGGATAAGCCGAAAGGCCAACGGCAGAGCTCAATCCCGTAGTGGATACTGATGACCCCGTGCCATAGGGGTATCTAATATATTGGAACTGGCCATCCAGACTGGAGGTTCTGTCAAGGGTTAACTACCCACAAATGGGAATAAAATTGTTACGAAGCAACCAAGAGGCTCGGAAAGTACTGATTTCACTGTTGACGACCATGTTAAACAAAAACAGACAACGACGTTCGTATCTGCACCTGGAATATGAGAACAATAAATAGGAGAGGTGCAGGTGAAAAACTAGCAGAAGCAATAAGCTGCCACAATGCAGATTACTGGCATTCAAAAAATATGATAGGATGAACCGGGTAAAAAGAAGATGAACAACTGCGACATCTGCTACGGACCGTGTGGATTTATATACATTAGCGAACGCATTGAAACAATCCTCATCAAGGCCAAATTCCCCAACATAAGCCCTATATATGCTCACGCTCCAACGGAATAAAAAGATGAAGCGATAGATACAAAGCAATAGACTGCTTAGCTCTATGACAAAACATACGACCAACTACCGAAGTACGATAACATTGACTCAGACCCATACCTTATTGCAGCCAAGGTAAGAATGCGGATACCCACCATGCCACAACAAATCAGAAATACTGTGATAAAATTTAACGTCAAGAGATTGAACTCGAAAAGGACTGCTAAGGCCTCTCGATTAAGACTATATTACTAACATATCATCTCGAAGAACAATGTTAACGATGTCAACAAGCCAATAGCTCACCTGCAACTGATGTGCTAAGTTTCTCGCGCCCACCAGCAAGAAACCCTTGATGAAGTATAAGCCGCATGTGAAGACGAGAGCAGCTATTAAGATCTAAAGGCAAAAAAGGAGGGCTTTTCAGAAAGTAAAGAAAGACTCCAGGAAAGATGTTCGCACGTTTGACTAAACTGTGAAAAGTCAAAGAAAGGGATACAACACCCGAATAGGATCCTGTCAACATGAACAAGAGATAATGTAGTTGAGACATAGTCGATGATAAGAAAATGAAAGACGAAGAACCTCTTCTACAGACTGTTAAATGGCGATGAAGAAGAATCTTCCGCTGTCAGGCAGAACGAACCATTCAATATTGGCGACGACAGCAATAACTATCAACCACTCGATCTAAGTAAAGTAAGGATAGCAGTATCCAAACTTAAGCTTAACAAGGCTGCCCCAAATGGCGGCCTTTCCACCAAGCTTTATAAATTCTGTGTAGATAACTTGGTAAGTAACATTCACTAATAGTCAATACGCCAAATGCCATCGGACGAAAGTAAGCCTAAAGAATGGAACCTCAGCATCGATTGCCCGATCCACAAAAAAAGGAGACCCTCTTAACTTCGCCAACTACAGAGGCACAAGTCTCCTCGATATCACCTACACTATCCTATCTTCAGTGTGATCGCCTGAAACCGTTTACCAACAACCCCATCGGTCCTTATCAGTGTGGTTTTAGGAAATCGATACCCACCACCTTTGCATCGATTTCAAAGTCGCATACGACAACATTTATAGAGACGTACTAACGGGTCCGCCATCTAACGTTTTCTTTTCAACTAGTGCTTATTTCGTGAATGGTAACACTTAGCTCATGTCTGATTTGACAGATAATTAGTTTTATCCTTCCGCTGAACGAATATGGTTGTGTATACGCTTGAACAACGCTGGGAAATATTGCGACATTACTTTGAAAATCATGGCAATGTTGCAGAATGTGTCCGAAAATTGCGTAGGGATTTTGGAAGAAGAGAAGCACCGTCAGCTCCGTATGTTCGCTATCTTGTAAAAAAGTGAAAGAAACTGGCATCCTCATCGATAAACCAAAGCGTGAAAAGCCAAAAACAGTGCGTACACTCGAGAATATTGCTGCTGTGTGTGAAGTGTGCGTGAAGCGCCATCAACATCAATTCACCGTCGTTCTCAACAATTGAACATTTCGGAGACATCATTGAGACGAATTTGGTATGACGTCATACAAAGTCCAATTGGTTCAGGAGTTGAAGCCAACTGATAATCCAATGGCATAGTCGCCAATAGCCTGATGCTGTTCGTGCAAAAAGATGAACTCCTGGACATCTTTGTATCACTGAAGAATAAAAAGTCGGCGGGAGATGACGGGTCCCAAACGTCGTGTTGAGACACCTGCCAATAGAGGCAGTCGATATTTTCACAACGCTTTTTAACAATGCACTGAATAATTCACATTATCCGGTGCACTGGAAAACGGCGGTGGTACATCCTATCTCCAAAAAGGATAAGGACAGAACAAACCCTGCAAATCTTCGGTCAATAAGCCTTCTGCCGAATGTAAGCAAGGTATTCGAGATGATAGTCAATAGGGCTCTGCTTGAGTGGGTCGAGGAAAATAAAATTATCCCGGAAAATCAGTTTGGTTTTCGAGCGAGGCATGACACTATTCATGCCGCGTCGAAACTAGTCTCCGACATCCAATGGAATAAAGCCAAAGGACAATGCACAGGGGCCTGTCTGGTTGACTTTGAGAAGGCCTTCGACACCGTATGGTTAGAAGGGCTTTTCTACAAGCTAACCAGACTTGGCATACGTAAACCCATGCTATATATGATTTATGAAATGCTTATGGGAAAGAAGTTCGTCGTGATATGTGGCAACGTAACTTCGAGTAAAGTCTTTGAAATTAAAAACGGTTTACAACAGGGGGCGGTGAACTCCCCGATATTGTTTAACATTTATACAAGTGATCTTGTAGATTCCCTTAGTCACGCTATAGCGTATGCAGATGATCTGGTGGCGTACAGATCAGGTCCGAAAATCGGAGTCATCAACATACTTTTGCAACGTGACTTCGATCACATCAAGGGATATTGCGACGATTGGAAATTGAAGATCAATTTCCAAAAAACCGAAACAATTCTGTTCAGGACCCCAGTGCAGAGGGCATCTTACAATACCAGAAAAAACTGGAAAAAATTGTGCATCATTGGACAGCATGGATGGCCGTTGGCGCTGGGAACTGAAGTCCTTGGCATCTGGCTTGACAAGTTTCTGTATTTTAATAAAAATGTGGATGCTTGTCTGGGTAGGACTAGGGGGGCTTATGCTCTGACAAGAAGATTGTTTCAAAGCAGTCAACTTGATTCAAGGGTGAAAGTCATTTGCTACATGGCCCTCATAAGGCCGATCATCGCCTACGGTTGTCCTGTGTGGTTCAATATTTCACCATCCTACACGGAAAGGATACGGCTGTTTGAGAGGCGTTGTCTCCGATCCTGCTTAGGATTGTACCGAACGCCGGACTCTGAGTACATAAAATATTATCGCAACGAGGTTCTTTACAATGGGGCCCAGCTGAACAGAATCGACAATTTCCTTATTAAGGTGACTCGGAGGCACGCTGCAAGGGCGATGGCTAGCGACAACAGCCTGATCTTCGGGGCTTCTTACCCCAATGAAACATACATGGAGAGTACGCTCGTGTCTGGCTTTATTCCGCCCTGCGATCGACTTAGAGAAGATGCCGATTTTGCCAAAAAAAATCATCTTTTCAGATGAAGCTCATTTTGGTCTTGGCGGCTACGCATATATTGAAAAGCCGATACACCCAAAACGAGTCACTGTTAGGTGCGGATTTTGGTCCAGAGGCATAATTGGGCCATTTTTCTTCGAAAATGAGCAAGGAGTGGCCGTTACAGTCAATGGCGATCGTTATCGGGCCATGTTGAACGAATTTTTGTTCACAAAAATTGAAGAGGAGGATATTGGCAACATTTGGTTTCAACAGGACGGCGCTACGTGCCACACAGCCGAAGCTATACTCGATGTTTTGCGCCCTGTTTTTGAAGATCGCATTATCGGCCGCAGAGCTGAGCTGCGCTTTGACACCGTTGGACTATTATTTGTGGGGTGCCGTAAAAGATAAGTGTTACGCCGACAAGCCAGAGACAATTGACGCTTTAAGGGACAATATTCGTTAAGCCATTGGTGAAATACAGCTGCACACAATCGATAATGTGCTTAAAAATTGGACCGGTCGTGTAGGCCAGCCGAGGCAGCCATTTGAATGAAATTATTTTCCATTATTAACCGGAAGGATTGTACTTTCAAATAAAAAAAGAAATTTGAGAAAATTTTCAGTAGTTTTTTCAATTTATTTGGCGGACCCTTTATATAGAGCCATGTCTAGTTTTGGTTTTGTATTGGATTTAGGCAAAGCAACGTACCTACTGTTATATGATTTCTTTAAGATCATTCTTGAGAGGATTTTATAAAACTCCCGAGGCTACACTAGAGGCAGAATCTTCCATAAATCGATGATCGTATGCCAGCAGTATACGCGAACGATATTGACAATATTGGTCGGACTCAACAGTATGTCATAGCCACGTTTGTAAGTATATAGATGGAAGCGGCACACACAGCATCGATGAATTGGACAGAGCGTCACTATTGACAGATTTAACTTTGGGGTAGTACGGGACTTTGTCTATACCTAGGCTCCGCCAGATCTTGACTCAGATCACTCATCTGTGCTGCTTACACTTGGTAATAATATTATAATGAAGGAACACAACCCACTGACTGGATATATTTCAGATATTTAATAGATAAACGCATAAACTATCCACAACAATTAATACATATGAAGAATTAGAAAGAGAAATACAGTCCTTCACCCTAGACATACAAAAGACTGCATGGACTACAACGCCTGAATTAAAGAGTAAAGTTAAAAGAAACGTGTATCCCAAAGAAGTTTACGACATTATACCTGAAAAGAGCCGAGCTCGCAAACGATGGCAACTAATAGTTTAAATAATAAGCTCAGAAAAAGAATAGCAGAATTTAAAAATGCATCGGTGGAAAGATACCTTACAGATCTGACAAGCGATGCTAGTTCAGAATATTCACTGTGGAAGGCTACAAAAAAACATATGACAAGGCTACAATCCGCTGTGCGGATCGTTGAATACCCTTTCCCATCCCATCCTTAAAATTAATATCACCAAAAAGTGGGCTTTATGGGCCTATAGTATAGAAAATGACATTGTCACAACATATTGTTCAAACAGTTTATCAGAATCTTTTGTTGTATGGCAAAATACATCGTTTTCCTCCTGCATATGCTATGGGGTAGGGTATTCAAACGGTTTTTGTAAGAAAACGCCCCCAAAAAGTGGGCGTGGACTAAAATGATCTATAAACGAAATGTTTATATTAATATTACTAATTATTCTGCATTAACATTTTTTTCGAAAAATTTAAAAATTTACCGTAAAATGTTCTTTTATTAAAAACGCCCTCAAAAAGTGGGCGTGGCAAAAAACTTTATATGAACGAAATATAGATATTACGATTGTCTAACTACGTTTCTCAGACACTTTTTTAAAATTCCTTACCGTTTGGCTGAAAAGATGGCATGGCAGTGGGCGGATTTCAAAAAATTTTACACTTGTTCAGCTGGGAGCAACAAAGACCACGTGTAGCAAATTTCATCATTCTAGCTCAAAATTTAAGGCCCAAAAAAAAACAGTAGTGGTATTTGGACTTAAATGAACAAACAAGAGGCGGATCAATTTGCGGAATATCTTGAAAACGTCTTTAAGTCATACGACGATAATGGTTATCCCCCACAAACGGAAGAAATGTGCGAAGACGACAGATCGATTCCTGCAGTAACCTCTACAGAAATAGCCAAAGAAATAAAAGAAAAGATCAACCCGAAAAAAAGTCCCAGGACTTGATCTAATAACGGGTGAAATTCTGAAAAAAAAACTGCCTAAAAAAGGTATGAAATAAATAGAACAGATAATAAATGCGGCGTTCAGACAAAGGTATGTTCCACGTATGTGGAAGTTCGCGGAAGTTATTATGGTACCTAAGCCGGGAAAATTGTCCAGTGAAGTAACGTCTTATCGGCCGATATCTTTGCTGCCAATCCTATCTAAGCTATTCGAACAAATAATTCTAAAACCACTCAATCGGATTCTAGAAGAAAAGACACTGATCCAAAACCATCAGCTTGGATTCAGAAATAAATACTCAACTATAGAACAAGTCCACAGAATAACTGATGTAATAGAAAAAGCTTTAGAGGAAAAAAGCCATCTTCCAGGCTTTTGATAAAGTCTGGCATAAAGGATTAATCAGTAAAGCTACAAAGAGCTCTATTACACGGCGCATGTATTTGACGCGCATGTTTGGTTATTTTCTTTTGAACTGTCATTCCATAATGCGCGCATTATTACACGAAGCCTTTGTCTCACTCTCAGTCTTGCATGTTTTTTGACAGCTATCTTTCATTTTATCTTTGGTGCTTAGTATAAAAACAATTACAAACAAGAATGTCTTTTGAAGAATTAAATAATTTGTTGGACTCTTGATTGCATCAATCGTTATGTTTGGTTCAAAATCTTTTAATGAATCCAAAGCAATTCCGTAAACATCATTTTTTTTACTCTATCTATATAATCAGGGTGGCGGGGATCATATAAGATTGGGTGCATTTCATAATTTAAAATTAGTTCGCTGGTTATTTCCTTCGTCCATTTAAATTCATCCGCCATATTTTAACGTTGTGCTCATAACAACAGCAAATGAATAATAAAGCAATTTCGAAAAACAAAGAAGAAGGAGAAAAGGAAATGTCAAAAACATGCAACGAACATTTTGCCCGCAGACACCGGGCAGGCGTATTTTTTGTTTCATTATCCCTCTCTTTTGCACTCATTTGAGTCTCTCTAAACACGCGCCGTGTAATAGCCGTCTAACCAGTACTATGAAATAAAGGGTGATCCATTTCGAGGTTCCCTACTTTTTTAAAGAAAAAAACACAGAAAATTCAAATTTAATGGAGAATGTTTATTATCATTTGAAAGAACATTCTTTGGCATTTGTTTTTTGAAGATTATGTTTATCAAATGTTGGCCGTTGCTACGTCGCAGATGGTCCATCCGTTGAGTCCAATTTTCGATCACTCGTTCGAGCATTTCGACTGGTAACTGGCGAATGACACGCGTGATGTTTTCCTCCAAGGCCTGAATCGAAGCGGGTTTGTCGGCATAAGCTTTTGACTTTACATATCCCCACAGAAAAAAGTCTAACGGTGTAATATCACACGATCTTGGTGGCCAATCGACCGGCCCAAAACGTGAAATTATGTGCTCACCGAAATGTTCTCTCAATAAGTCCATTGATTGATGCGATGTGTGGGAAGTGGCGCCGTCTTGCTGAAACCAAATGTCGCCGAGATCACGAGCTTCAATTTCAGGCATCAAATAGTCGGTTATCATGGTCCGAGTTGCTGCGAACGGCGCCGAATCGACTCTCCACGGTCTTCGTGTACACTCTCAGCTACGGCCGCTATATTTTCTTCACAGCGTGATGGACGTGGTCTATTCGGTCGAATATTATCCAATAATGAATGCTGGGTCTCAAAATAGGTGATGGTGTTGCAAATAGTACGCTCAGTAGGCCGATTATGTTGACCATAAGTTGAGTGAAGTGCACGAAACACATTCCTCACAGAACGTGAATTTTCATAATAAAGTTGAACAATTTGTAAACGTTGTTCACGCGTAAGTCTTTCCATTATGAAATGCCAAACAATACTAAACAAAAATAACATGACAGCATGACACGACTCACACGTGATCTGTCAAAAAAGGCTATTGAAAAAAGTATCTCTACTTGGATCACCCGTTACTAGAGTCATCACTAACGACTCTACAACGATTATTTAGAATTAAGCAAGAAGATGAGTACTCAGCATTGAAACACATCAAAGCTTGTATTGTGCCTCCTATACACGAACGACCTACCACAAAATGACGATACTACTGTTGCCACTTTTGCAGACGATACTGCAGTACTTGCAGCAGGAAAAACCGTACAGGAAGTTACAGAAAAACTACAAATTACAGTAAATGATAACGGGTGTTTTTTTAAGAGGTTGGTTTTTCGAATAGAGATCAAACTGACATTTTGTGGTTAAATCGGGCACCTCTAATGGCATTTATGATTAGTTTGGTTAGCCATTTCATCATGAACAGGTTGACATATGAACAACGCTTGCAAATCGTGCAAATTTATTTCGAAAATAATGGTTCCGTTCGCGAAGTTTACGGCAAGCTCCGTCCATTTTATGGTCGACATAATCGTCCATCAGAGCATTAAATTCGGTTAACCATGGATCGTTTTCGCACTACGTTTACTCTATGTGATAATACGCATCCGCAGAGACGTCGAACAGTGCGCACCGAAGAAACAATTGCCGCTGTAGAGCAAAGTGTTGAAGAGGACCAGAATGAATCGATTCGCCACCGTGCACAGCAATCGGAGCTTTGCCCATCAACTTTATGGAAGATTTTGCGCAAAGATCTTGGCTTACGACCTCACAAGATCCAGGTTGTACAAGAATTAAAGCCGCGAGACCATGCAATGCATCGTGATTTTGGTGTATGGGCCGAAAATCAGATTGATCTCGATGCTGATTTTCATCGCAAAATTTTGTTCAGTGATGAGGCTCTTTTTTGGTTGAATGGCTACGTCAACAAGCAAAATTGCGGCATTTGGAGTGAAGAGAATCCACATGAGACCCTTGAGACGCCATTACATCCACAAAAACTGACTCTTTGGTGTGCTCTATGGGCTGGTGGAGTCATTGGGCCATAGTCAGTTACCGTTAATGGAGACCGGTATAGAGCCATGATAACCGACTATTTTGTTCCCGAATTAGATGGCATGAATGTGGATGAGATGTGGTTCCAACAAGACGGCGCTACATGCCACACAGCGCACGTCACAATCGATTTATTGAAGGAAGCATTCGATGAGCGCATAATTTCGCGGAATGGACGTGTCAATTGGTCCAAAAGAATTCATCCAATGTTGTTTGGCCCTTTAGTATATCGGTTGTAGCTCGTGTTCCTGTTGGAACCACATGCCTTCCAGTCCTAATTCGTCCAATTGCGGCCGAAAAAACTCTGTTAACATGGCCCTATAGACCGTCCACTGTTGTAGTTTGACGTTCTTGAAAAAAAAAAATGGCCCGATGACTCCTCCACCGTGAACAGCGCACCATGCAGTAACTTTGAGCGGGTGTAATGGCTCCTCGTGCACTACTCGTGGGTTTTCGTCGCTTCAGAAGCGATAGTTTTGCTGGGTGGTCGACAGGCAGCAGCTGATGCACGGACTCCTTTGTACGGGAACATGCGCAAGTCTTTGACCAAAATTCGCCTTAGGGACGACCGGCTGATGGCTAATTGCGAGGCACGGCGTCTGGTCGATGTTTCCGGCGACAGCTTGACATCCTCGGCAACAGGTAGTTGCTCGTTAGTTTTGTCAAAGGAGCTCGTAAAAGCTTATATTAGCGAATTAGCCTAGATGTGTGTCTTGGAAATATAAGACTTTATGCCTAAGTCTGGCTTTTATAACAAACCCACATCCGAATATTCGCTGTCTCTGCTTACTATAACTCAGTCCGTAGTAGATGTCACACTCATTCATCCTCTTTTACCATGTCCATTCCATCGTACTTCCTGGATGGCAGTAATGTCTGCTTTGTAGTAGCTTATGGCTTTCTTTAGTAGTTTGCCTGTACCTCTCCTGTTTAATGTTTTCACATTCTAGGTGCAAATACGAATGTCGTTTTCCTTTTTTTTCGTTTTGCATGGTCGTCAACAATAAAACAATGACATTCTGAAGGTATGGTGGATACAATAATTGTTGTTGTTCGCTTCAATATTCTGCGGGTAGGCAGTTTAAGAGCGGACTTTAATGAACAAAATGTAGTTAACCTTTATAGACCGATCAATCATGCACATGTTCATCTTCAACAAGGGCTTAGCGCCCTTCTACCACATTCGTCAGTTGATGTGTCAGTTCATTCTGAGAGAAGGGCTAATAGATACGATATATGGTGCTGTTACGACTGACATTCGAATGCATATTTACCTCCTACGCGGCTATACTCCCCCTAACCACAGCTTCTCGGAGCATTTATTAATACCAAACAAAAGTGCATGTCTACGACATTTTTGACATTGACATCAAAATAATTAAAATTTAATTAAATCCCAAAATCAATACTCACCTCCTATTCTCGTTCAAATTCAGCGTCATAAAGTAATTCATGATGAAATCAATAACATCTTGCACCAACATCCCCAGTGCCTGATTAACGTGTCGATTATCCAGCATAAACAGATTCAATGGGACGAAATCCTTCAGAAAATAAGTACCCTCCAACAGCTCCTTTAATTTGCCCATTAAATCCTCAATAGCCTACAACGATTGGAAAATTAATTTACCACCATTTAGGGCGTGCAATGTTGCAAATATACGCTTTGCCTCAACGGTCCTATAATCGCAGCGAACTTATTTAATAAAAGTCTAGAGAGTGCGAACCACCATGCACCGTTACAAGTGCAAATTAAAATGCGCGCATATACATCTAATGTAATTTACTGTTAATTCTACGGATCGCTGAGTTTAATGAAATCGAAATAAATCGCTAATTAGATTCTACGTGCGATACAGGGTGGCTAGGCTTTGCCGAAGCATGCTGAACGTACTGGTAGGTCTGGAATTTTTTGCTGGGCGAACACCTTCTCGGCGATAGTCAACATTTTGCCCGTCAACATTGGGAAGTAATAGTCGTAGATGGGATACAGATAGACAGTGGGCCCGGTCCAATTGGCTTGGACAATTTCACGGATATCTTCATAGAGACGCAGCATGTCGATGTGTGATTCATGGATGCAGTGCAAGTAGCCATGTTCGCTTTCGTCTGCAAAATGGCTGACATGAGGTAAATGTTTGTTTTGGAAGTTGAATAATACCTTTTGTAATAAAATATTCGAGATTAGGGATTTCATAGCCCACACGAAGGATACTCTTGATGAAGCCAATGAAAAGGTCGGGCAGCTCTCTCATGTAGGGATAGACAAACATTCGACCGTTGTGCTTGAGGATGAAATCCGCCGGGAAATACGTATCGAACCACTGAAAATCATCGAAAAGGCTTAAACGGGGGTACAGTGTAAGTGAGGGGTCGTCAGCCTACTGTGGTGTGCTCGAAATTTGGATCGAATAAGAGCGGATCCGATGGGTCAATCTTGTAAATTGTTGACGTGCTACGTGTTTCCAAATCGACAATTGGTTCAAAGTGCTTGCCAACCGCCGACACGATTATTGTCATAAATGGACGACGTTTCAGCTTGGGGTGGTATGGGTCATAGGTGTCCATGCAATTGCCATCCTAAATGTTGGGGGAGGAACGCTGTCAACATGTTGATTTCTATTGACGACATAGGTTACCCGATAGTTTTTTAAAGCCTTAAAAAGATGTTCGATACTTCGTTGGAGCAGTCCTCGCAATTGTAATGACATCAATGCGTGTACGCACTTGAATAAAATACCAGCCCTTCCTTTGCACGGACTGTGCATGGGAATGAAATGTTTCCAGGTCTTTTGCATTGCGTCCAACATGTCAGCTGCTCTTGGCAGCCAATCGTTAACCAGGATCTGAGTGTGAAAATGTCAAGGTGTCGTTTAGGTGGAAATTGCGGAAAACTTACATCACGTGCAGCTAGGCAACTGTTTCGAAGGAATTCCAATACTTCATCGGCATTGAGGGGGATGTCAGGCGTATAGAGTTTGGACACATCCAGAATAAGGATGTCGTTGTAGCTGTAATGGAAATAAGTGGTATTAGTTGGGGAATTCATAGTGCTAGGACTGATTGTTTAATTAAAATATCCCATCTTATGATGTGAGACCCAAATGAGCCTTATTTTCTTAGTTAAGTGACCCCAGATACTAACCGAATTAAAGTCGATTACTCCTGACCTAAGTGGGCTCCTAATATGTGCAGCCTTGGATGTCGGCTATAATAAATGTCGCAAGCTTTTTGTTTGTGTACTCCTAATCCTGTACAACGTATTTGCTGGATCGCGGTAATGTTTGTCCTGTAACGCGCGAGAACAGATTTAAGTTTATCAGTAGCACCCGGGGTGTACAACGTGCGTACTTTCCAGATGCATACCGATAAGTCGCTCCCACTACGTCTAAGAGAATCCTGGAAGCAAAAGGCTGCAAAGTCTTTAGCGACAGGATAAACTAGTGTGGGCAACCAAAGTTGACACCGCAGTGTCTACTGAAGAGAGCAAGGACTCATCATAAAAGTGCCAGCGATGGTTGAAGAAAACCTTTTCAGTTTCCAAAAGGGCCAACGTGATAAACACAAAAAATCACTCCAAGCCCTCCAACGCTATATCCATGTGGTGCTCAAAGGCAATATCATGCTATCGCTGACCGACCACATTGATATACGATTTCACCGGAACTGTGAAAAATGATAACTTCCCAGATGGCCACAGTCTTCCTCAGTATAATGAGGAAGTACCCGGGGTCACCACCCTGTTGTCGCGAAGCCGGCTGTCGTCAGGGTCATACTAAGCTAAGCAGATCAGAGATCGTTTGTGATCTATCGCATTGCCATAGCCAAAAGCACTCGAAGCTGGAAGAGCCTTCTAACGTGGATGAAATAATCCAATTGCCTGTAGCAACCCCACTTTTCGGACACTCAATTGGAAAGTGGTTAAGCTGGACCAAGTGCAGGAACTTTATTGATGCGCGCTTTTTGTGACCAATAAAGAATCCCTTGCTCCTCTTAAAGAAATTAAAGATGTCATAAGCTATGACTTTTATACCATAAAACTAAAAGCCTAATAGAAGGATCAGCTGGATGCAGAAGCGGGTCCTCCTCATCCCACCGGTACGATTATAAACTCCACCGATCCTGGGGCTGGTGTGAGTTTTCCATCTCTAGTCAATGTATCTGATTTATCAATACCGGAGCGAATGGATTAGTTTCATTAAAACCGGAGAGGAAACTCACAACAACACTCTGTCTCCCAACAGCAAAAACATGGAGATAGAATCCATTATCCGTGATTCTCTGATGGAGGATGACCTCGGATTCGCAGGACACGAACACCACCGTGGTGGAGCGATCTGATTTTAGTAAAAATGCTGGATTAACCTCAACCTCAACCACTCAAAAACGGCTTCGGTCGCACTTCTACTCCGACTAACGACTAACAGAAAAGATATTGTCCTGATTCAGGAACCTTGGGTCGTCAACGACTTGGTATGTGGACTCAGGACTCAAGGTCAAGACTCAAGACTATACTTATACTCTCTTTCATGCAAAGGACAAAGGTAAACCAAGATCCTGTATACACGCTTAGAATAGCCTAAATATTTGCTTGCTCTCCAATTACAGCGATCGAGATATAACTGCAGCTTAACTAGAAGCCAAGACTAGGAATTACTGGTTCGCCTCTGCATATCTCGCATATGACCATGTGGGATCCTTCCCTAAAAAAAATCTGGGGAAGGCGATCGCAGATACTGAGAGCCAAAAAGATGGACTCATCCTGGGAAGTGATGCTAACGCACACCACACATGGGGCAGTTCTGACATAAACGAACAAGGTGAGTTACTTTCGATTATCTTTAAAGTACAAATCTCTTGCTATGCAACAAATGAACCAACTTTCATCACTAGCAACAGACAAGAAGTCCTTGACATCACACTTGTCTCAAATTACATTCGTCATATGTTCAATGACTGGGAGGTATCTAGTGAGCAGTCCTTTTCCGACCACAGATACATTCAATTCGATCTTGATGAACATATCCCGAGCAAACCGATTTTTCGAAATCATCGAAAATCCGATTGGTTCAAATGTAGGGCAACTATGAAAAGACTAGTCCCCTGCTCAACCCACCCCTAATAGAAGTACCCAGGAGCTTGATAAATTTGTTGGTAAGCTAAAATCCGCTCCCAACGAATGGCTCCATGGCCACTAATCTAGGAATGCTTAGGCAGAAGTGGTGAAAACTTTTCAATAAAGCTAAAAGCTTGAACGAATCCTCTAACTTTATCTCATACAAAGAGTCCCTATCAATATACAAAAAGGAACTGAGAAAGTCCAAACACAAATCCTGGAGACTCTTCTGCTATAAAATAGAAGAGACTTCCGAGGCGTCTTAGCCACTAGTCCAACTGTTCCAAGTTATCTCAAAAAACAGATGGCACTCGGACGACTTCGAGCAAAGAATCCTTAGAGCTACTAATGGACACCCATTTCCCAGGTTCCTCGCAGGAAGCTTTTGAAGACGAAATAAGTAGAACCAATCTATTCACCTGTCAAAATCGTATCACAAAAGATAAAATACTTTGGGCAGAGCACAGCTTAAAACCATCGTAAGATAACAAGATTCGAAAAATTCTTTACAATCAAATTGCATAGTTAGGTATCCTGCAGACTAGAAATAATATTCACTGCATACCTACTCAAGACATATTTGCATAATCATACATGTCCTTACAAACAAATTAAAATTTAATTTGTGTTCCTATGTCTCCATATACATTCATCACCTACATGTCGTCCTTTAAGGATAAAGTTAAATATATTTTATTTATAACTCACAGTTCATGCCACAAGACATTCAATCCCTCCAGTACCGGGTGGTTAATCATCAGAACTTGATCCAAACGGTTTCGGGCTATTTGCACTTGTGCTTTCCATGGTACCGGAGCTCGTATCGTCATCATAGGGAACTCAGGTGGTTCAATTTCCAGTTGCAGTTTCTTCCTCTCAACGTCTGATCTAGATACCACACAAACACACACATATAAGATAAATGTATTCCGAAAAGTTGCAAATATTATGTATACAAGATATTTTCATATTTCAAAAAAAAGAAGAAGAGAAAGGACGAAGTAAAAACAAACTGCAATTATAGGATGCAGAGAATTCTGCACTTCACTTTAATCGAATTTTTAAATACTTTCTCAAGTATTTCAAAAGATGGATGATTTTCCTTTCTCTAATTTTTTTTTGGGGGAATTTCTTTCCTCACTTATACACCAACTTTTAGTGAGGGTGTTGAAGGATGACGACGAAAAAAAAAACAGGATAACACAACTTTTGATATGAAAAACTTACTTCAAGATGTATCGCAGGAAAGCACGTTTCACATGATAACGGAAATCCTCTTGGAGATCTATTAGACAGGATGTAATTAAAATTGCAGCATCTTGTTGAACATGATGATCGGGATTGAACAGGTAATCCATTAGGATAACTTCGGGATACACATGTGGCCAAAGTTTCTGTTAAAGTGATGTTTGTGGTTAGTTTGTTGTATCTCTTCACACCAAAAATAAATAGTTTGACAGGTAATTTAGCAATTTAATGAGTTACCTACACCTACCCTCAGTCCAACGACTATATACCTCTTACCTCTTCTCGGAGTATGAATTTGTAGGCCTCCCGCAAGTAGGATATTTTTGCATTGATTTTCGGCAAAAGTTTCTTAATCAACTTGGAAGGATAAATCTCCAGATGAGTTGTGGATAACTGAAAGAGATATGGAGAATGTGCAGAGCATTAAAGGTGTTATGGAAGATTTGGCCGGCAACAACGGATGAAGGACGTAGGTGTTGGTCCTTTTATGGTTTCCTATACATTCAAAGGGTAGGTACCTGAACGCATTTATGTCCTCGAAGTTTGATGGAGGGGTATTTTTGATTACGAGTTGGAGTGTCATCATAAACACAACTCAGCCGTAAGGGGTTTTATGGACGCATATTGCGTTAATGTTTGATTGAGTGATTTGCGTGAAGGTTATGCACGAGGATTTTACGAATGTACATTCATATAACGGATTGATAGGCAGATTTTTTTAGGTGAATACGTGGTTATGCTTTTTGTGGGTGAAAATTGGGACCATATACTTGGGGTTATATTTTGGGCATATCTCCATGTTAACGAGGTGATTTAATCGCCTGGTGTTTGACCATTTTTATTTTCGAATATTGGTAAAATATGGCCAAGCGACACCCATCCGTTATTGAGGAGATTTGGTTATTGATTGAGATTTACGTTACCATTGAGATTCAGATTGAGTGCCAGATTACAAATACTAAAGGTAGACCTAAAGTGACATAAAATGCAAATTTCATTTTCGGAATGTGCAACGATATACATTCTGCTGTTGTTTGTTATTCATTCGGTCGCTATATATATATCTTATATATTGTAGCGTATCACCTACACTTTTATTTTTATACCCTATCCCATAGGGGTATATTAGTTTTGATACATAGTTTGTAACATAGAGAAATAATTTAGCTACATATACCTCAAAGTATATGGATCGACTCAGAATCGATAGCTGAGTCGATTTAGCCATGTCTGTCCGTCCGTCCGTCCGTCCGTACGTCACCAGTTTTTGGGCCTTAAATTTTGAGCTAGAAAGATGAAATTTGGTACACGTGCTCTTTGTTGCTCCCAGCAGAACAAGTGTAAACATTTTTGAAATCAGGCCACTGCCACGCCCCCTTTTTAGAAAAACGTATTTTTTGGCCAAACCATAAGAAATTTTGAAAAACTTTCTGAACAACATATTTAGACAATCTAAATATCTGTATTTCGTTCATATAAAGTTTTTTGCCACGCCCACTTTTTGGGGGCGTTTTTAATAAAAAACGTTTTTCGGTCAAATTTTAAAATTTTCGAAAAAACTTTTGATGCAGAATAATTAGTAGTATAAATATTAACATTTCGTCCATAGACTATTTCAACCCACGCCCACTTTTTGGGGGCGTTTTCAATTAAAAACTGTTTTCGGTCAAATTTTAAATTTTTCGAAAAAAAATTTTGATGCAGAATCATTAACATTATTAATATGAACATTTCGTCTATATACCATTTTAACCCACGCCCACTTTTTGGGGGCGTTTTTATATAAAAACCATTTTTATACACTACCCCATAACATATGCAGGAGAAAACCTTGTCTTTTGTAGAACCGTCAAAGTTTTTTGTAAACAGTCTGAACAATTTGTTGTCACCATGTCATTTTCTTTATTTTATCCATATCGTGTTTTTAGCCATGTCCACTTTTTGGGGATTTTAGTTTTACAGATAGGATGGGATAGGGTATTCAACGATCCGCACAGTGGATTGTAGCCTTCTCATATGTTTTTTTTTTGAATTAAAAGAATTTTAAATTATAACGACATCACCGATTAGCTTATGACAAATGGAGTGCAACAAATCCGTAACCTACTTACCTACTTACTTAAGTGGCGCTACAGTCCGGGATGAACCTGGGCCTCAACCAACATGCCTCTCCAATTAGCCCGGTCCTTAGCTAACTGCCTCCAGTTGCGCACTCCAAGTTGGTGACGTTCTGTCCAATTCGTCGATGTTGTGTGTCCTTTCGTGTTGACAGCATATACTTTGTCTTACGCTCATTTACTGCTAAACCCATTATTGCCGCTTCCTTCTCAATACTACCAAACGTGGCTATGACATCACGTTGAGTCCTACCAATGATGTCAATATCGTCGGCGTATGCTAGTAGTTGTACCGATTTTTGGAAAATTGTGCCTCTGGTGTTGGCTCGGGAGTTTTGCACAATCCTCTCAAGAATCAAATTGAAGAAGTCACATGACAACGCAGCGCCTTGCCTTAATCCTTTTTTGGTATCGAATGTGTCGGTGAGGTCGTTTCCGACCCTGATGGTGCAGCGAGAATTCTCCATCGTCATCCTACACAAACGGACGAGTTTGGGCGGTATACCAAAACTTTGTACAATATTCTCAAGAATCAAATTGAAGAAGTCACATGACAGCGCATCGCCTTGCCTAAATCCTTTTTTGGTATCGAATGTGTCGGTGAGGTCGTTTCCGACCCTGATGGTGCAGCGAGAATTCTCCATCGTCATCCTACACAAACGGACGAGTTTGGGCGGTATACCAAAACTAGACATGGCTCTGTATAGTTTGTCTCTATAAATGCTGTCGTATGCGGCTTTGAAATCGATAAATAGGTGGTGGGTATTGATTTGGACTTCAGATCGATTGTGGACTTTCCTGGCCTAAAACCACACTGATAAAGGCCTATCAGGTTGCTGGTAAACGGTTTCAACCGTTCACATATTACGGCAGATAGGATCTTGTAAGCGATGTTGATGAGACTTATGCCACTGTAGTTGGCGCAGTTCAGAGGGTCTCCTTTTTTGTGGATCGGGCAAACGATGCTGAGGTTCCATTCGGCAGGCATGCTCTCAACCGACCAGATTTGGCTTATGAGTTGGTGGATGTTGCTTACCAAGTCATCTCTGCCAGCTTCATAAAGCTCAGCGGGAAGGCCGTCATTTCCGGCGGCCTTATTAAGCTTGAGTTTAGATATAGCTATCCTCACTTCACTTAGATCGGGTGGTTGGCAGTTTTCGCTGTCCTTGCCAATATTGAATGGATCGTTGTCCCTGACAGCGGAATGTTGTTCATCATCGCCGTTTAACAGTCTGCAGAAGTGGTTCTTCCATATCCTCAGCATCGACTGTGTCTCAACTACGATATTTCCTTGTTCATCTCGACAGAATTCTGTTCGAGCCTTGTAGCCTTGGCTTTGACGTTTTACACTTTGGTAAAACTTGCGAACATCATTTCTGGAGTGGCACCTCTCTATATTCTCGATCGCGCGCTTTTCTTGCTCTTTTTTCTTCTTTCTGAAAAGCCGATGTTCTTCCCTTCTTCTTTGCCTATAGAGCTCAATGGCAGCTTTCGTCTTCACCTTCAGCTTAGCCTTGTAGGCCTCGTTCTTGGCTGCGAGCATCTGTCGGCATTCCTCATCAAACCAGGGGTTTCTTGCTGGTGGCCGCGAGAAACCTAGCACATCAGTTGCGGCTGATCTAATGGCTTGTTGGCATCGTTGCCATTGTTCTTCGACATTAGATGCTGGTGGTATGTTGTGATTCGAGAGGTTAAGGGATACGCGTTGCGCGAAGGTCTTGGTGGTCTCTGGCGATTGCAGTCTTTCGACATTAAACTTTTTCACAGTATTTCTGTTTTTTTGTGGCGTGGTGGATATCCGCATCCTTACTTTGGCTACAACAAGATAGTGGTCCGAGTCGATGTTGGCCCCTCGGAATATTCGGACATCCAAAATACTGGATGCGTGCCTCTTGTCTATCGCAATGTGATCAATTTGGTTGACTGTTCGTTGATCTGGAGACCGCCATGTCCCCTTGTGGATATCGAGGTAAGGAAACCGTGTGCTGGCTATAGTGGCATTTCGTTCCGTAGCGGAGTCAATTAGCCTAAGTCCGTTACCAGACGTGTTGTCGTGTAGGCTATGTTCTCCGACAGTACTGCTAAAGATGTCTTCTCTTCCTACCTTTGCGTTAAAATCGCCCAGCACGATTTTAGCATCGCTCATAGATTTTGTCGAGGAGCTCGTAGAAGCAATCCTTAGTTATATCATCCTTTTCCTCCGTCGGAGCATGAGCGCATATAAGGCTTATGTTGGCGAATTTGGCCTTGATGCGGATTGTTACAATGCGTTCGCTAATGTCTTGAAAACATAAGACTTCATGTCTAAGTCTGGCACCTATAACAAATCCGCATCCAAATAGTCGCTGTTTCTGCTCACTATAACACGGTACATAGTAGATGTCACAGTTTTTCATCCTCTTTTTGCCCGGCCCATCCCATCGTATTTCCTGGATGGCAGTAATGTCTGTTTTGCAGCAGTTTAGGGGTTCCGCTAGTTGTTCGCCTGCACCTGCCCTGTTTAATGTTCTCACGTTCCAGGTGCAGATACGAACGTTGTTGTCTTTTTTTCGTGTAGCATGGTCGTCAACAATAATACCAGTCCTTTCCGAGGCTATTGGTTGCTTCGTAACAATATTTTTTTTCCGTGGATGGGTAGTTAACCTAAAGCACACTGAACCACTGAACAGTAATCTGTGAAATCGAAACTAGCTTCAGTTTACTCTGTTGGTAGAAGCGCGATATATAAAGCATTGACAACTGTAGCTTTAGTCTCTTTTAATTTTTGTTGTCAAACTGTCAAGTGGTCTACAAGTTGAAGCGGATAATTTATTCGCGTGCAAAGCAAATTTTAATCGTATCGACTAATTTTTTACACTATCAGATCTGTGTCGTAGCGAGCTTAATACAAGCAGCATCTACGAGCAGAGATTTGCCACAGCATATAATATGCATCCACAGGCTCATCATTTAATGCATTTGTTAGTGGGACAAAACAGAACATAGATGAAACTAAGTTTGAAATCACTAGCAAAATCAATAAACGATTAAATTACAATGAAGCTATATATATTATTAAACAAAAGACAATTTTAAATATACTTATTACGGCTCTAGAATACAATTTCGCAGAGTGTTTTTCAAACTACTTTTACTAACATGCAGTTCAACTACATCGTTATTTTTATTGTAAACTCTACTCATGCGACTAAAAGCCTCATGCATACCATAGTTGTGTTTATGGCTAGGTATATGTAATATATTGAATCTACGCAGGTTGTAGGAACCTCCCCGAGTATTAAAACCAATAGCACTTAAAAAATCAGGAGCATCAATTTGTCCTGATAATAATTGGTGTAAGAAAACCATGTCATTGGTTAGTCTACGTTGAGACAAGGGCAACAGTTGAAGCAGTTTAATTCTGCACCTATACGGAGGTAAATCGTGACGATCATCCCATGGAAGTCCTCTCAAAGCAAATCTTATGAATTTACGTTGGATTGATTCAATTCTATTTGAATGAACTACATAGAAGGGTGTCCAAACTTGTGTAGCATACTCCAAGTGAGGCCGAACTTGACAGTTATAGAGCGAAAGAGTGACATAAGGGTCATTAAACTCTTTTGAGTTTAATTTATTGACGTTTGATTTATTGACGATAACGTTAATGTGTTTATTAAACTCCATTTTGGGATCAAAATATACACCAAGATCTTTAAAACTGTCTGCACGACAGAGAGTGTTCCCGGACAGAGTATATTTAATATTACATGGAGCGCGTTTTCGTGAAAATGACATATGCTGGCACTTTGTAGTGTTCAGATTAAAACCGTTTTTAAGACACCATATGGTAAAACTATTTAAATTGGCTTGTAGTGAAAGCGAATCGTTTAGATCTCCTACACATTTGAAAATTTTCATATCATCAGCTTATATCAATATTTTGCTATCTCGAATACAAGCTTTTACATCGTTAATTGCAAGTATAAATAAAATTGGTCCCAAATGACTTCCTTGAGGTACTCCAGACTGAGCAACAAAAGGGTTGGACTTGAAACCTCTAAATTTTACTTGGTATGTTCTCAATGAGAGGTATGATTTAACACAATTTATGAATCCTGGAGGGAATCCATACGCCTTAAGTTTAAAAATTATGATGTTATGTGATAACTGGTCAAAGGCTTTGGAGAAGTCAGTGTATATACAATCGACTCCTTTTTTATTTTCCAAACTATTGGAGCAATGATGCATGAAAGTTAATAGATTTGTTACAGTGGATCGATGTTTAACAAAGCCATGTTGTTCATCACAGATGATGTTTCGACAAAGGAAGACCAATTTATCACAAATAATATGTTCGAATAACTTGGGAATGCAAGATAGTTTTGGGATAGGTCTATAATTAGAAATATTCCATTGAGTTGGGAATACTCCAGTGGCAAAGGAACTTTCAAACATATGCTTAAGGTATGGCAAAAGAGCATCTTTGCATTGCTTTACGACTATTGGTGGGATTCCATCGGGCCCTGCAGAATAATCATTATTTAATAAAGAGATATATTTAAGTAGTGTCTCTTCGTCAAATATAACGTTGCTGAAACTAACTTGAGGACAGTCATTGAGATAACTGAAATTATGTTCGTCTAAGACAAGAGGGGTGTCAATAAATGATTTACTGAAATTCTCTGCGAATAAGTTAGATAAAATTAGAGAGTTCGATGTATTTGAATTATTATAACAGAAGTTGGCTGGATATCCATCCGTTTTTCTCTTCGAATTGACAAAGCCCCAAAAGCGTTTAGGGTCATTATACCCTATCCCATAGGGGGGTATATTAGTTTTGATACTAAGTTTGTAACATAGAGAAATAATTTAGCTTCATATACCTCAAAGTATATGGATCGACTCAGAATCGCTAGCTGAGTCGAATTAGCCATGTATGTCTGTCCGTCCGTCCGTCTGTCTGTTCGTCACCGATTTTTGGGCCTTAAATTTTGAGCTCGGATAATGAAATTTGGTATATAGGATCCTCGTCTGTGCCACCAGAACAAATGTAAAAATTTTTGAAATCCACCCACTGCCACGCCCCCTTTTTAGGAAAACGTATTTTTTGGCCAAACCGTAGGGAATTTAAAAAAAAGTGTCTGAGCAGCATATTTAGAGAATCGTAAAATCTATATTTCGTCAATATAAAGTTTTTTGTACGCCCACTTTTTGGGGACGTTTTTTATAAAAAAACGTTTTCTGGTCAAATTTAAAAATTTTCAAAAAAAAATTTGATGTACAATCATTGGTAGTATTAATATGAACATTTCGTCCATAGACCATTTTAACCCACGCCCACTTTTTGGGGGCGTTTTCTTACAAAAAATCATTTGTATGCCCTACCCCAAGGCATATGCAATAGAAAAACGTTGTTTTTCGTCGAACCATAAAAGAATTTGATAAACCTTCTGAACAATATGTTGTGACAACGCCATTTTCAATGCTTTATGCCCATAAAAACAACATTTTGGGGATATTAATTTTAAGGATGGGATGGGATAGGGTATTAAACGATCCGCACAGCGGTTTGTAGCCATCTCATATGTTTTTTAAGATCGTTCTCCATACTGACTTTATAGCCATTATATAAACTACCTGACATCGTAAAGAATTCATTAAAATAATTCAGGCATTTATCATAATCGTGATGATTCTGGCTTTTTACAAAATTATTCCAGGCCCGGTTACGTCTATTTCGAAGAGATTTAAGCTCTTTCGTGTACCAAGAAAGCTGGGTTTGAACATTTTTTGAATATTTGACTGGGATTGTTCTATCCATGCAATCTTTTATTAGAATATAAAATTTTTTTAACAGCTTCTTCAAAATTGGAGATTATTTTGGTCTACGACGTTCCTAACACAAAGAGCCGATTAAATAAAAAAGAGTCGACAACCAAGAACGAGGCCTACAAGGCTAAGCTGCAGGTGAAGACGAGAGCTGCCATTGAGCTCTATAGGCAAAGAAGAGGGAAGAACATCGGCTTTTCAGAAAGAAGAAAAAAGAGCAAGAAAAGCGCGCGATCGAGGATATAGAGAGGTGCCACTCCAGGAACGATGTTCGCAAGTTTTACCAAAGTGTAAAACGTCAAAACCAAGGATACAAGGCTCGAACAGAATCCTGTCGAGATGAACAAGGAAATATCGTAGTTGAGACACAGTCGATGCTCAGGATATGAAATAACCACTTCTGCAGACTGTTAAACGGCGATGATGAACAACATTCCGCTGTCAGGCAGAACGATCCATTCAATATTGGCAAGGACAGCGAATACTGCCAAACACCCGACCTAAGTGAAGTGAGGATAGCTATATCTAAACTCAAGCTTTATAAAGCTTTATAAAGCTGGCGGAGATGAATTAGTAAGCAACATCCACCAACTCATAAGCCAAATCTGGTCGGTTGAAAGCATGCCTGAAGAATGGAACCTCACCATCGTTTGCCCGATCGACAAAAAAGGAGACCCTCTGAACTGCGCCAACTACAGAGGCATAAGTCTACTCAACATCGCTTATAAGATCCTATCTGCCGTAATATGTGAACGCTTGCAACTGTTAACCAACAACCTGATCGGCCCTTATCAGTGTGGTATTAGGCCACGAAAGTCCACAATCGATCAATTTTTTACACTTCGGCAGATCCTGGAAAAAAACCCAAGAAGTCCAAATTGATACCCACCACCTATTTATCGATTTCAAAGCCGCATACGACAGCATTTATAGAGACGAACTATACAGAGCCATGTCTAGTTTTGGTATACCCTCCAAACTCGTCCGTTTGTGTAGGATGACGATGGAGAATTCTCGCTGCACCATTAGGGTCGGAAACCACCTCACCGACACATTCGATACCAAGAAAGGATTTAGGCAAGGCGATGCGCTGTCATGTGACTTCTTCAATTTGATTCTTGAGAGGATTGTGCAAAACTCCCGAGCCAACACTAGAGGCACAATTTTCCAAAAATCGGTGCAACTACTAGCATACGCTCACGATATTGACATCATCGGTAGTACTCAACGTGATGTCATAGCCACGTTTGCTAGTATAGAGAAGGAAGCGGCAAAAGTGGGTTTAGCAGTAAATGAGGGTAAGACTAAGTATATGTTGTCATCACGAAAGGACTCACAACATCGACGAATTGGACAGAACGTCACCATTGACAGATATAACTTTGAGTTAGTACGGGACTTTGTCTACCTCGGCTCCGCTATTAACTCTGACAACAACATCTCGTCAGAAATCAAAGGAAGAATTACTCTTGCCGATCGCTGTTTCTTCGGGCTAAGAAGGCAATTTAGTAGTATAGCCCTCACTCGAACTACTAAGGAGATCCTATATAAGACCCTGATTATCCCAGTCCTGCTCTACGGCGAGCTGTACAGCGACATACCCCTGGTCCAAAAACTCGGCATTGGACGTTTAAGATTTCTAGGACATGTAGAACGAATGGACACCAATACTCCTGCTCGAAGAGTCTTCGATTCCCAGCCAGACATCGGACGCAGTAGAGGAAGACCTCGCCTAAAGTGGTGCGCACAAGTAAGAACCGACCTCAACCAACTTGGAGTGCGCAACTGGAGGCATTCAGCTAAGGACCGGGCTAATTGTAGAGGCATGTTGGTTGAGGCCCAGGTTCATCCCGGACTGTAGCGCCACTTAAGTAAGTAAGTAAGTTCAATTTCTTACTCGAGAAAAAACCCAAGTTCTTCATTGATCCTATGAACTTGGGACTAACGCCATTCAGTTTTGGACGGTCAACGTTCGGGACTTTGTGTTTACGGTTAATAAGGACCAATTCGATTTTTTGAGGCTTTGCGCCGACTCCAAATTTGGCAGTCCATTTGGCGAGTGCTGAGAGACCGTTTTATAATTGTTTTGTAAGCTTATTAAGGACTGAAGCTTAAATGGAAGCTGCACATAGCAGAAAGAGTAAAGAAAGCGACAGTCGCACTTTATTCTTAATCGGAAATGCAACCTCGTATCACCCATTGGCTCTATATCTCGGTTATAAAACCGATACTTCTTTCTGGAGTAGTAGTATGCTGTATGGACAGCGCTAGAGATATCTATAAAAAGCAAAAAAAAAACTAGCCAAGGTGCAAAAAACTGCGTGTCTCTACATCCTTGTGTGTATTCGTACAACACCCTCAGCGGCACAGGACATTCTTTTTCACCTGCTACCCCTAGATATTTTCCGCAAGCAAATGCCATCTAACTCAGCCATACGTCTTAAAGCCAGTGGTCAAATATTCAATATGGCCACTCAAAAATTTTAAACGAACTTACAAATATTCCTGAAAACACCAATTACATCCTTCCCAGGTTAAGCATTGACAGTAGTTTACAGGTCACAATACCAGACAGATCGTCATGGAAAATTAACGACCCTGTACAAAATGACACGAACGAATTTTATACCGATGGCACCTTAAGAAATGACGGAATGAGTGCTCGTGTCTTCTCCGACAGTCGAAATCTCAGCATATCTTTCCGTCTTCCTGATCATTGCAGCGTGTTCCAATCGTAACTCATGGCGATCAATGAAAAATTATTTTGGCTGAGCTATTGCCACCACATCTTCCTAGGCGTGTTTTATTCAGCCTTGAAGCCCTCCCTTGGAGCTTGATGCAAAATGTTGCAATGCCTTTCATCCCTACAAAACGGATACTTGTCGCAGATTTGTATTTTTCCCGTATTTTCGGGATAGCAGTAATGTCTGTATTGTTGTGCCCTAGGGCTTGAGCTAATGTTCCAAATGCACCTTTTCTCTTAAGCGTCGTTAAATGTCCAGATACGAACTTCGTTGTCTTTTTTCGTTAATCTTTTCGTCAAAAGCAAACGCAGTCCTTTCCGAAGCTTCATAAGAATAAATTTTTTCCTAAAGTGTCTTGTTTACCCAACTAGAGGTACCATGTCCATGTGTTGACCTGATAACATACCTGAGCGATTTTTACTCGGGGGTACAAGTTTGTCTATTTGTCAGAGACTAGTATCCGGTGGTTACCACTGACAGGTAAAATAAGCATAATTGATGTGCAGACAAAATAGCAACGCCAAGACTTTGTAAAGTTGACACCAATCAGTCTCTCCCCTCATTTTACCCATAACATCCTATTCCTCGTCATAGTTTGTGAAAAAAATATTTGCTTCGAATTAGCAACTAAATGCTAGAACTCAGGCCCCTCTCAACACCCAACTACCGCCATATTTAATACAATAACTTTTTTTCTGAGATTAAGTTTTTTTTTTACATCCTAGTGGAACATAAAACGGAACTTACTTTATCCATTAAACTCATCGTACGCCTTTGAACTTTGATGGTGAACTTTGGCATCGTTTTGTTCATTTCGTCCTGATAACTCTTCAGTATTGCACTTTTCTGTTCATCAGGATCGACGGGTAAGAAACCCTCTTTATATTTAAAGCTTCTACAAAAAAAAACACGTTATTTTCATAGTAAACACTTTTTACCCACACTATGTCAGAAAAGCAAAATAAAATATTTTGTTCGCAACAAGAAAAATAATTAAAATCCTTTTTGTTCATAGAAAAGAAAAGAACAAAAAGAAACAAGAAAATATTAACTTTGCCAAAAGATTAAATTATGAAAAAGTAAACTAGCTTATAAGATACAAAAAAAAATTTAAATAGAAAATAGCTACCCATGAAGTAGAACTTACTCGCGGTCCTTTTGCTTTAAGGCTTTCATAAAATCCATCCTAGATAGTGGACTCGTTGCTTTTGGTTTTACCTTTGTATTCTGACAGCAACCGCAAAAAGAATTGTTAAAAGGATTTAGAAAAATGCGATATTCTCTGTTTGTGTGCTTTGTTTTCTGTGGTATCCTTTGTGCATTTCACCAAAGAGTATAGAACTACATACAGCGCGCATCTCATACGACGAAAATTTACTATGTGGAGTACTGATATTGATATCCCAGTGTTCACATTGGTATCACAGCATCAAACACGAGCATAGTCGACGCATAAAAACGACAAAAATTTCCCTTAACACTAACCCCCCGCGTCTGAAACGGCTGTTCAATTTTGAGGTGTGATGTGTACTCTATGTAGTTCTATACTCTTTGATTTTACTTACATATTTTTGAGTCGGCAGCTTTGGAAAACATTTTGACGGTTGGGATGGTCGTTTTTCAGTATTTGTTTGGTCTTCGACTAGCTTTGGTTGCTTTAGGATGGGTTCGATTAGGTTGTCTAAGAAATCACGAACTCGGACTAGTTCTGATTTGAACTCTGCAAATATAAATTGGATTAAGTGAGCCATTAGTTTCATATGAATGAAGGTGACTTACGGACTAAGTGGGATAATTAATACAGTTTTGGGACTTATTTGGATTTATGACATTCGTCTTATAAACGCAAAATTTGAATTTTGCGCCATTTAATAACTATGTTGCCAGCGGAAAAAAATATAAAAAAGTGACAGCTGCCAGTTCAGGGTTAGTAAAAAACATTGTTGAACAATATTTTATAATTAATGAAGGTTTGTCAGCTACAGTATGCAAGTTTGTACAAAATATGATCGTCATAGTGATTTAAAACCATCAACTGTGAAGGGAATAATTGAAAAATTGAGGGAGACTGGATCAATGACACAACTAACAATTTCGCTTCGATAAAGCACTTTCGAAACTATTTCCGCTCCAGCCATATTTACTGCATAAAGTCTAATGGAAAAATATTTGACACACTCTACAGGACTCTATAAGAATCCCTAACCGAAACCTTACCGAAACTCACAAACAATGACCCGTGAAGATCTCTGCCTGAGACACTGCAGCATTCCATCCTCTACGATCCCTGGCTCGCTGCTTCCAGTTGTCTAGACCAAGCGCTGTGGCATCCGCGATGGCTTGGTCTTTGAAACGGAGGTTTGGTCTTCCTTGCCTTCTCGAACCTGGGGGCTGGAACTCGAAGATCCTCTTAGCTGGAGCATTATTATCCATTCGCTCGACGTTTTGGCTTTTCGGACTACATCAACATCTTGGTACAACTCATAGAATTCGTGGTTGTATCTTCTCCTCCATCAGCCCTCCTCGTGCACAGGACCAAAAATCCGCCAAAGTATTTTTCTTTCGGAGGAGCCCAGTATCAGCTCTTTCTCCTTGCTTTTCGTCCAGCACTCGGCGCCATTAAGCAGAACTGGCAGGATAAGGGTTTTGTAGAGCACACATGTCGTCCTTCGAGTTAGGAGTTTTGAACCCAGTTGTTTCGCTAAACCGAAGTAGCAACGGTTTCCTAGGGTAATTCTTCGACGGATCTCCACTAGGGTGTCATTCGTGGAGTTTATTTTTACTTCGAGGTAGGTGAACTCCTTAACTATGTCGAAATTGCTGGTATCAATAGTGGCGTTTTGTCCTAGACGGTGGACAGATGCTTGTTTGTTTCTTGCTATCATGTACTTAGTCTTGTCCTCATTTACTTCAAGGCCAACAGATTTCGCTTTCGCCTGTTCTTCAATCTCCGTGAACGTTTTTATCACGGCATGTTGGGAGCGACCGATGATGTCAATATCGTCCGCATAGCCCAGCAGCTGGACGGACCTGTTGAAAATAGTGCCTTCCGTGTTAACACCTACCCTGCGCACTATCTGCTCCAGTACGAGATTGAAGAAGTCATATGAAAGCGCGTCTCCTTGCCGAAATCCGGTGCATGTTTGGAATAGTTCGGAGGAGCTACTTCCAAACTGCGCGTTGCATCGCATGTTTTCCAGCGTCACGCGACACAGTTGAATCAGTTTTTCTGGGATTCCAAATTTGGCCTCCCTTCTCCTGGATTGATACTCTTCTCTCGCTGTAGCGCTTTCTTGTGTGCATCTGCTGTCACCTTTTTCTTGTAGATGCATTCATCATCATACCACGGGCGCTTTCTCCTGGGTGGCTGGTACCCTACAGTGGTTTCGGCTACCTCCTTGATGATGTCGCGATATTGGCACCACTGATTGTTGGCGTCTGTGGTAGGTGAGTGGGCAGAGGAGGGTTTCATACTCAGGCGCTCACTGTAGGCTCTGGCTACTCCAGGTGTGCTAAGGCGTCCAAAGTCGAATTTCTTCCTCTGGGCAGTTCGCAGCTTTTTCTCGTTGGACAGGTGAGCTCTGAACTTAACCGCGACAAGAAAATGGTCAGAGTCGACGTGTGCCCCTCGGAATGTAAGCCTTGGGAAACTAGTGCTACTTATCACCGTATTACGAGCTGCTGCAAAATTTGTTAGTCGGTAGCCGTTGTCTGTTGTCGTTTCGTGGATCCTGTGCTTACCAACTAAACCGCCAAAGATGTTTTCCTTTACGAATTTAGCATTGAAATCCCCGAGCACAACTTTTACATCATACTCCGGGCAGGCTCCGTATGCTCCTGGATGGAGGTCATAAAACTCCTCTTTGATGGGATCTTCAGCCTCGTCGGTAGGGGCGTGTGCATATATTAGGCTTATGTTTTGGAACGTAGGCTTATGTTTTGGAACGTAGCTTTGATGCGGATCACAGAAAAGCGATCACTTAACGGCTTGAAGTCAATGACTTTTGTCCTTAGCCGATTTCCCACAACGAATCCGCATCCTTATACATGCAATCTTTTGTTGCAGCTGTAATAAATGTCGCAATTTTTTCTCTTCATTATACCTGAGCCTATCCATCGTATCTCCTGGATTGCGGTTATATCTGCCTTGTACCGCGTGAGAACAGATTCAAGTTTTTGAGTAACACCCGGAATGTAGAGTGTTCGTACATTCCAGGTGCATACTCTCATATCATAGTCCATTGACCTTCCGGGTCTTGTTGCCGACGGCACAACCCCAAACCTGGAGGGCCGGCCCTTGTTTTTGACCCTAGGACAGCGGGCCGGAGATTCCGATGTCAGTAGCCCATTTTGGGATATGAACTCTGCCGTTGACCCATTGAGGGCTTCTCCGCCATCCAACACTTTTTCAACACCCTGGCTCAGTATTGGAAATCCTCATAGACCTGGTGTTCAAATATGTTGAAGCAGTTCATATAGGGATTGCACTACCAGTTCGATCTAATTTATCCTCCGCTGCCGCCTGATATTGAGTGCCTTAGTGAGAGGACACTCCTCTCCCCTCTCTCGTTGGCTGCCACCAACGACCTTCCACAGGGGTTTGTTACCCCATCTCCAGTCGAGGTACTAGGCACCCACCAGGCACCAGCGTGGAGTTGTTGGAGAGTTGATAGTGAGAGGCTAGTGTGAGAACACTTGTGTTCTCATGTTATCGCATCACTACCCTTAAGCACCGGCATTTATGATATGATATATTATTTGTTAAAATTTAATTTATGATATATTAAATTTAAACAAATAAATAATAGGTTCATAATAGTAATGGGCGCAATCGACTGAAAGAATTGATTATAATCGATTATGAGAATATCTCGAGATGTCTCGAATCTTCACCCAAAATCATTTGTTGTGTTGTCTCTTGTTTTGTGAGTTTTGAGTGTGACTTGTATTCTCTTCTCTTTCTCTTACAACTGTACTGGCGGAGAGCGCCATACATTAGGCGTGTTTTTTTCTAAATCTATACAGGCTTATTTACACATGAGAAATAAAACGTTAATCGGTGATCTGGCATCACTGATACTGAAACACGTATCCGCCAACAGATGGCATTTTGGGGTTTTAATTTTTGCTGTGTCATTTATTTTTTTGTAAATAGAAACAAAATTTTTTTCACTAATTCCACTACTACACTTATTGTAATGTTTTGATTTGAGATTCAAAGCAAATATAAAAATAATTTCACATCAAATTATTTCATAAAACATTGATTTTGCTCCTATTTTTCAGCGTAATACTTACTGGTTGTGGTATCAGCTGCTATATTTTGCAATTTTATAATTTTCGACAGCCGTTTTCGAAAACAAATCAAAACGAGTTATAAGGATTTGAAAAAAAAAACATATGGAAGGCTACAATCCGCTGTGCGGATCGTTGAATACCCTATCCCATCCTATCTGTAAAACTTAAATCCCCAAAAAGTGGACATGGCTAAGCACACGATGTGGATAAAATAAAGAAAATGTTATGGTGACAACAAATTCTTCAGACTGCTTTTAAAAAACTTTTACGGTTCTACAAAAGACAAGGTTTTCTCCCGCATATGTTATGGGGTAGGGTATAAAAATGGTTTTTATATAAAAGTGGGCGTGGGTTAAAATGGTCTATTGACGAAATGTTCATATTTATATTACTAATGATTCTGCATTAAAAGTTTTTTAGAAAATTTTAAAATTTGACCGAAAAACGTTTTTTATTAAAAACGCCCCCAAAAAGTGGGCGTGGCAAAAAACATTATATGAACGAAATACAGATATTCAGATTGTCTAAATATAATGTTCAGAAAGTTTTTCAAAATTCCTTATGGTTTAGCCAAAAAATACGTTTTTCTTAAAAGGGGGCGGATTTAAAAAATTTTTACACTTGTTCTGCTTGGAGCAACAAAGAGCACGTGTACCAAATTTCATCCTTCTAGCTCAAAATTTAAGGCCCAAAAACTGGTGACGTACGGACGGACGGACGGACAGACATGGCTAAATCAACTCAGTTTTCGATTCTGAGTCGATCCATATACTTTGAGGTATATGTAGCTTAATTAATTCTCTATGTTACAAACTATGTATCAAAACTAATATACCCCTATGGGATAGGGTATAAACATATGAGAAGGCTACAATCCGCTGTGCGTATCTTTGAATACCCTATCCCATCCTATCCATAAAACTAAAATCCCCAAAAAAAGTGGGCATGGCTAAAAACACGATGTGGATAAAATAGAAAAAATGATATAGTGACAACAAATTCTTCAGACTGCTTACAAAACTCTTTTACCACCAGCAAGAAACCCCTGGTTTGATGAGAATGCCGACAGATGCTCGCAGCCAAGAACGAGGCCTACAAGGCTAAGCTACAGGTGAAGACGAGAGCTGCCATTGAGCTCTATAGGCAAAGAAGAAGGGAAGAACATCGGCTTTTCAGCAAGAAGAAAAAAGAGCAAGAAAAGCGCGCGATCGAGGATATAGAGAGGTGCCACTCCAGGATCGATGTTCGCAAGTTTTACCAAAGTGTAAAACGTCAAAGCCAAGGATACAAGGCTCGAACAGAAGCCTGTCGAGATGAACAAGGAAATATTGTAGTTGAGACACATTCGATGCTGAGGATATGGAAGAACCACTTCTGCAGACTGTTAAACGGCGATGACGAACAACATTCCGCTGTCAGCCAGAACGAACCATTTAATATTTGCAACGACAGCGAAAACTGCCAACCACCCGACCTGAGTGAAGTGAGGATAGCAATATCTAAACTCAAGCTTAATAAGGCTGCCGGAAATGACGGCCTTCCCGCTGAGCTCTATAAGGCCATAACATCCACCAAATCTGGTCGGATGAAAATATGCCTGAAGAATGGAACCTCAGCATCGTTTGCCCGATCCACAAAAAAGGAGACCCTCTGAACTGCGCCAACTACAGAGGCATAAGTCTCCTCAATATCGCCGCCTACAAGATCCTATCTGCCGTAATATGTAAACGCCTGAAACCTTTTACCAACAACCTGATTGGCCCTTATCAGCGTGGTTTTAAGCCAGGAAAGTCCACAACCGATAAAATTTTCACACTTCGGCAGATCCTGGAAAAAACTCAAGAAGTCCAAATCGATACCCACCACCTATTCATCGATTTCAAAGCCGCATATGACTGCATTTATAGAGACGAACTGTACAGAGCCATGTCTAGTTTTGGTATACCGCCCAAACTCGTCCGTTTGTGTAGGATGACGATAGAGAATTCTCGCTGCTCCATCAGGGTCGGAAACGACCTCACCGACACATTCGATACCAAAAAAGGATTTAGGCAAGGCGATGCGCTGTCATGTGACTTCTTTAATCTGATTCTTGAGAGAATTGTGCAAAACTCGCAAAGTCTTCGATTCCCAGCCAGACGTCGGACGCAGTAGAGGAAGACCTCGCCTTAAGTGGCGCGCACAAGTGGAAACCGACCTCAACCAACTTGGAGTTCGCAACTGGAGGCAGTTAGCTAAGGACCGGGCTAATTGGAGAGGCATGTTGGTTGAGGCCCAGGTTCATTCCAGACTGTAGCGCCACTTAAGTAAGTAAGTAAGATGGGATAGGGTATTCAACGATCCGCACAGCGGATTGTAGCCTTCTCATATGTTTATTACTCAGTTCTCTTTCAGTTTCTTGTTTCTTGTATGTTTCATTCGTAATTCATAACTCATACGCATATCTCGAGTGATTTGAATCGAATCAATGGGCAATGGACTATGTTTCATTCGTAATTCATATCTCATGTCTAATATGCATATCTCAAATGATGTTTTGAATCGAATGAATGGAGATCACAATGATTTAGAACTTTTCGAGAACTTGAAATTAGTAATTTTATATCAGCTAATATCTCGATTCCCTTGTAATCCCTTGTTGTAGGGGTTGTATTTGGCAACTACTGGACTACGGGTTATGTGTTAACTTTTTAATTTGCCGTGTGCATTATAATTGTAATCGTAATGCAATTACTGTTTGTGTTGGTTTTTGCAGTTTTTTGCCTTTGCGGCGATTTTAGTAATGGCATATTTAGTTTTGTCTATTAGCATTAAGAGTTTTTGATATCTCGAATGATCATTAGGTTATGCAGATCACTTAAAGAATCGAGTCTCTATTCTTTAAGTCATTCGATTATGCCCATCACTAGTTCATAATGGGACTCGAACTCGGGTCTCTTTGCACGCCTGTTCACCACGCCATCGAATCGAAATAATAATCAATTTAGGTTTAGGAATCGATTCAATCGTGGATATGTTTTCACTAACTGTCCGGATTCTATCAGATGTTGGGAAAACTGTAACAGGAAAAGGATCAGTCAGAGGGAGCTCGACCAGCGAAGAAGAAGCTTCATTTCTTCTGTTTTGATTTTAGCTTCTCCAATTTGTGTGTTTAGCTCACGGATTTGCCGACGATGAATTGTTGAAGCGTTTTCGCTTTGCTGTGATAGAAAAATTGCTAGTTGGGGACTGATCTAAGTAACTCTGGGAGTCCTGTAACAAGTCGTTCAACAGAAAACATAGGAACAATTCGCGAGGGTATTGCTGACAGCCCAGGAACATCAATTCGGCACAGTAGTCAAGAATTGTGCATTTCGAAAAGCTCTCTGTAGTGAATTCTCACGAAAGACTTGAAACTTACAAAGTTCAATTGACTCAAGAACTGAAGACTACAGACCATGCAGCGCGAAGAGAGTTCGTTGAATTGATACTGGAACAACAACAAGTAGATGCTGATTTTTCTAACAAAATCATCTTCAGTGATGAGATTCATTTTCATCTTGAAGACTTCGTTAATTGTTAAAATTATCGCCTTTCGGGTTCAAAGAAACCCACGAGTAACTGTTGAGAAACAAATGTATCTACAACGCGTAACTGTTTGGTGCGCATATTAAGCTGGAGGAATTATAGGACCATTCTCCTTCGAAAATGCGTGTAATGGTGTTTGTTATCGAGACACGATAATCCAGATTTTAGTTCCGAAATTACAAGATATGGATCCCATTCAATTTTTAAATTAAAGATCACCAAAAAGTGGACATGGCTAAACACGTAATAGGGATAAGTTATAGAATATAGAACATATATATGAATAATGTGTTGTCACAATACATTATTCAGACAGTTTATCAAAATCTTTAATAGTTCGACAAAAAAACAACATTTTTCTTTGCATATATGTACCTACCTTGAAGCTAGGGAATACAAACGTTTTTTTAGGGAAACTCCCCCAAAAAGTAAGCGTGGGTTAAAAATGTTTATATTATATTTTACAATGATTTTGCATCAAAAGTTTTTAGATTTTGACCTAAAAACCTAAAAACGAACCCAAAAAGTGGACGCGACAAAAAAAACTGTATATAGATGAAATATGGATATTGAGATTGCCTACATATCTCGTGCAGAAAAGTTTTCAAAATTCTTCACCGTTCGACCAAAAGTAACGTTTTTCCAAAAAGTAGTCTTGGTATTGGGTGGATTTTGAAAATGTTTACCCTTGTTCTGACAGCACGTAAAAGGATCGCATATACCAAATTTTATTATCTTAACTCAAAATTGAAGGCCTAAAAACCGCTTACGTGCCTACAGATGACGGACGGACGGACACACAGACATGTCTAAATCGGACTTTGTCTACCTCGGCCCCGCTATTTACTCTGACAACAACTTCTCATCAGAAATTAAACGAAAAAATTACTCTTGCCAACCGCTGTTTCTTCGGGCTAAGAAGGCAGTAGTAAATCCCTCACTCTGTATAGGATCTAAGGACACTGATCATCAAAGTCCTTCTTTACGGTGCAAAAGCTTGGGCCATATCAAAAGCGGATGAAGAAATCTTAGGTCGCGCTGAGATAAAAATTTCATCAAAAATCGTCGGTCCTGTTTGCGTTGACATACCATGGAGACAAAGATTTGCCCGCGAGGGACGTTTAATATGACATGTCGAGCGAATGGATGCCAATACTCCATCTCGTGAACCGAATCTTAGGCTTAACCCGTCTATACATAAGAAATATTTAAAAATTTTTATATCAAGTTTACCTTCAGGAGTCCTTAGAGCATAGTGGTCACCAATCTTAAATTTCTCCACCTTTTTTCGTTTCCTTAAAGCAGGTAGTCTCAACTTCCTCGACCATGGGCTATAAAACGACGCTGATAACAAAAAAAAATCAGTAACCCGTACAATAAGTCCTCCCTAAAAAAAATCAACTTACCAATCATATCACTGGGTGCACCATGCAGTTGCTGAAGCTCATTCGAAAACAGCGGTGATTTGGTCCTTTCGTTCTGATGAAATATTTGCACCCTACGATTGCGGTAAATCCGCAATATCTCATCGGTCACTTTAAACACCACCTCCTCGCTTGGCACACCTATTCCGAATATCAAAATAAACACCCATATAGGGAACCCTCCACAAAAATACCACTGGGTGCGGACATAAGTACACACCTAGGAACACTTACCAGGATACTCGTCGTCTAGCCAGGGGTAACGATCAATATCTGAAAGATAATTAAATGCTCCAATGAATCCATCGCCTGAAGAATTTCTAATGTGAACTTTGACACTGATAACGACAGCATAAATAATTGATGTACCCCGGGGGTTACGTGGTCGAGATGGTAGAAAACACGCATTCAGCCTGCGTTTAACCCTTTCTGCCTTCCCAGCCAACTCCTTACGAGAGTATAGTAGCATGCAATGAATTTGAAATTGAGAGAAGAAAAAAAGGAGATGACTACTTTGCCACACACAAAATGTCATATGTGAGTTGATAGTCATTCAGGGACATATAACGGAGCAGATACACGATGACTTTGCACTTATGTGAGGTGGGTCTCAACCCTTTGCGACTTCCGCTGGGAATCAAGCCGCCTGCCGCTCCACAAGAAGACCATAAAAAAAACTGACAAGAAACCAAAACGAGAATGTCCTGTCTACCCATTAGAAACCAAGGGTACAAATGTTTTAATGGCGAATTTCAATTTCCTGTTTTGAATAATTGAAGAGGTCCATTTAACGAATGACCAATTCACGTAAAGAACCCTTTCGGAGTGAATGACTCCTGAAATTGTCGATCTGCGTGCTAACACTGTTGAAATTAACATGTCACACAGTTATGGGGAGAGGGCAAGTGGTATGGAGAAATTAAATATGAAGGAGAAGTAATGAAGAAGAAGAAGAACAAGGACGAGAAGTGTTGAAATTAGAAAGCGATTAGAAGGGTTGGAAGCATCATCAATTTGGAAGCTTTAGATTTAGTGTGGATAATGTTCGTAAGTCAATTTATTTAAATTAATCGTCCTGGTCGAGTTCAATCGGTGAAGGTAGTCAGTGAGGGGGGTTTAAGAGACATTTATTTATTTGCTTTGGTTGTGTGAGTGGACACCTCTCAATTTAGGGTAGAATCAGAGTGGAGCAGTGGGTATTGTGGTTTAAACCACAAAACGAGTGTTCTGTGATAGAATAGAGAAAATGGTGTCAATAATAAATTGTCGTATATTTTTGTTTACCGGTAAAGGACAGTTTGGGTGTTATAGAACGAGGGTAGACTCTGCTTGGCTTTAACTTGGCAATGCCCAGTGCTCGCAACTCTGACTACACATCAAATGTGCTTATTTTCTACCTCCAAGTGGTAACCATCGGGAACTGGTCTCATCCAACCGGATTTGACTTGCTAAACGATAAGTGCGAGTGTTGATAACAAGACGTAAAACAGCAACACTATAATACCCCGGAATGGCAAGGAATTAATACCCGGTCTGTCGTCCCAGGCGAACATAGATAAGCTTTGACATATTCGTACAACAGGTTATCTAGGAATTTCAAGGGTAAGTCAGGCCCCTTGAACAGAGATGGTGGCGGATGAACCGAAAGGTCAACGGCAGCGCTCAATCCCGTAGTGAATTCTGGTGGCCCCGTGTCCTAGCGATATCTTATAAATTGGAACTCCCCCCCAAGGTTGGGGGTTGTGCTTTGGGTTAACTACCCATCGATATAAAAAAGCCTATGTTACGAAGCAACCAAAAGCTTCGGAAAGGACTGATATTATTGTTGACGACCCTGCTAATCGAAAAAAGGACAACGACGTTCGTATCTGCACCTGGAATGTGAGAACATTAAACAGGAGAGTTGCAGGAGAACAACTAGGGGAAGCCCTAAACTGCTACAAAGCAGACATCACTGCCATCCAGGAAATATGATGGGATGGGCCGGGCAAAAAGAGGATGTGACATCTACTATAGATCGTGTTACAATGAGCAGAAACAACGACTATTCGGATGCGGATTTATTATAATAGCCAGACATAGGCAAGAAGTCTTATGTTTCCAATACATTAGCGAATGCATTGTAACAATCCAAGTCAAGGCCAATTTCTCCAAAATAAGCCTTATATACGCTTATGCTCCGACGGAGGAAAAAGATGATATAACTAAGGATTGCTTCTTCGAGATCATTGACAAAACCTTTGAGCGACTACCAAAGGACGATGTTAAAATCGTGCTGGGTGATTTTAACGCAAAGGTAGGAAGAGAAGACATCTTTGGCAGTACTGTCGGAAAATATAGCCTACACGACAACACGTCTGGTAACGGACTTAGGCTAATTGACTTCGCTACGGAACGAAATGCCACTATAGCCAGCACACGGTTTCCTCACCAAAATATCCACAAGGGGACATGGCGGTCTCCAGATCAACGAACAGTCAACCAAATTGATCATATTGCGATAGACAAGAGGCACGCATCCAGTATTTTGGATGTCCGAACATTCCGAGGGGCAAACATCGACTCGGACCACTACCTTGTTGTAGCCAAGGTAAGGATGCGGATATCCACCACGGCACAAAAAAACAGAAATACTGTGAAAAAAATGAATGTCGAAAGACTGCAATCGCCAGAGACCGCCAAGACCTTCGCGCAACGCGTATCCCTTAACCTCTCGACTCACAATACACCACCAGCTTCTAATGTCGAAGAACAATGGCAACGATGCCAACAAGCCAGATCAGATCTGATCAGCCGCAACTGATGTTCTAGGTTTCTCGCGGCCACCAGTAAGAAACCCCAGGTTTGATGAGGAATGCCTCGCTCGCAGCCAAGAACGAGGCCTACAAGCCTAAGTTGCAGGTGAAGACGAGAGCTGCCTTCAAGATTCCATAGGCAGAGAAGAAGAACACCCACTATTCAGGAAGAAGACAAAATAGCAAGAAAAGCGCGCGATCGAATGGAGAGGTGCCACTCCAGGCACGATGTTCGCAAGTTTTACCAAAGTGTAAAACGTTAAAGCCAAGGATACAAGGCTCGAACAGATTCCTGTCAAGATGAACAAGGAAATATCGTTGTTGAGACCTAGTCGATGCTGAGGATATGGAAGAATTACTTCTGCAGACTGTTAAACGGCGATGACGATGTATTTCGCTGTCAGGCAGAACGAACCATTTATTGGCAACGGCAGCAAAAACTGCCAAACACCCGACCTAAGTGAAGTGAGGACAGCAATATCTAAACTCAAGCTTAATTAGGCCGCCGGAAATGACGGCCTTCCCGCTGAGCTTTTTAGAACTGGCGGACAAGACTTGGTAACTAACATCCACCAACTCATAAGCCAAATCTGGTCGGATGAAAGTACGCCTGAAGAATGGAACCTCAGCATCGTTTGCCCGATCTACAAAAAAGGAGACCCTCTGAACTGCGCCAGCTAAAGAGGCATAAGTCTCCTCAATATCGCCTACAAGATCCTAGCTGCCGTAATATGTGAACGCCTGAAACCGTTTAACAAAAACCTGATCGGCCCTATTCAGTGTGCTTTAAGGCCAGGAAAGTTCACAAGCCGCATACGACAGCATTTATAGAGACGAACTATACAGAGCCATGTCTAGTTATGGTACACCGAACTAACTCGCCCGTTTGTATAGCGTGACGATGGAGAATTATCGCTGCTTCATCAGGGTCGGAAACGACCTCACCGACATATTCAATACCAAAAAAAAGGATTTAGGCAAAGCGATGCGCTGTCACGTGACTTCTTCAATTTGATTCTTGAGAGGATGTTGCAAAACTCCCGAGCCAACACCAGTGGCACAATTTTCCAAAAATTTGTGCAACTACTAGCATACGATATTGACATCATAGGTAGGACTCAACGTGATGTCATAAGCCAGTATGCTAGTCTAGAGAAGGGAGCGTTAAAAATTGGTTTAGTAGTAAATGAGGGTAAGACTGTGCAGTCAACACTTAAGTACACACAACATCGACGAATTGGACAGAACTTCTCCATTGACAGATATAACTTTGAGGTAGTACGGGACTTTTTCTACCCCGGCTCTGCTATTAACTCTGACAACAGCATCAATTTAGTAGTAAAGCTCTATCTCGAACTACTAAGGAGATCCTATATAAGACCCTGATCATCCCACTCCTGCTCTAAAGTGCGGAAACATGGACCGTATCTCCGAAAAATCGATGATCCCATTTGCGTTTACGGGCTATGGAGACGAAGATTCAACCACGAACTATACGAGCTGTACAGCGACATACCTCTGGTCAAAAAATTGGAGAGGCATGTTGGTTGAGGCCCTGGTTCATCCCGGACTGTAGCGCCGCTTAAGTAAGTAAGTATAGTAAAGGACAAGTCTGAAAACTACATGTCCTTTAAAAATTCACAACTAGAAAATGGTATTATGAAACGCAAAAAAGACCGCTGTTGCCTTGTGCTGCCTAATAAAGTAAACTTGGATTCACTCCCCCAAGGGGTGGCCCCTGGGGGAATATTAGTTCCAACATTAATTTTTTTACCCAAAGAAAATAATTTCGATAGGTATACCTTAGAGTATCTGTACCGAATCAGCTTCGCTAACTGAGTCGATTGAGCCATTACTGTCTGTCTGTCTGTCCGTCGGTCTGTCCGTCCGCCCGTGTGTCACCGATGTTTGGGCCTTAAATTTCCAAGTAGAATGATGAAATTTTGTTTATCGACTCTCTGTTCGACGAAGCAGAACAAGTGTACAAATTTTCCAAATCCGCCCACTCCAACGCCCACTTTTTAGAAAAAACTTTGTTTTTGTGTCAAAACGTAAGGAATTTTGAAAAAGTATCTGAGCAAGATATTTGAAGTTCAACGAAGTCTTATCCTGGCTGACAGAGAATGTAATATCTGCCAAGGATATTAGCATTTTCTCGGACAGCTAAGTGCCATCAAATTCAAAGAATACCCTAGTTTGGCGATCATCTCTGCAGAAGATGTCAGATCATTTTAACATTTACATATTCTGGGTGCATTGGCATGGTGACATTCCAGGGAACTGTAAGCCTGATGAACTCGCCAGACTTGAGACTAAATTACCAGTTGTACCAGATATTCATATCGCTACACGAAAAAGCTTACTAGCGCAACATGCTAATGGAAAATCAAAGCTCAGATGGAGTCTTGGCAAGAATCGTCAAATAACCAAACAATTTTGACCAAAGCTAGAACTGAGAAGATCAAAGTGACTGATTTCGCTCGATAGATCATACATTAGCGCCACTATAGGTTTCATCATTGGGCACTGTTTAATAAGCCTCTAATAACCTCTAATTACCTTAATAAGCTTTAATAACCTCTACTCAAACGACTTCTGTAGGAGCTGCATGGAGGCAGAGGAAGAAGAAACAATAATTCATCTCCTTTGTAACTGCTCGGCCCTGTCAAACAAAAGGCAGCTTCATCCTTGAGCTTCCTATATTTTCAAAATCTCAGTGATTTGACAAAGACGGAAATGATTTTCTCACAGATAGCAAGGAGAATAGACAGGATCCACGTGGTACCATAATGGACCAAAAAAGTTGTCTAATTGTGCTGACGAACTCGCTGGCAGCAACTCTAACCTAACCTGAGATATTTAGAGATTCTCGGTATCCATATTTCGTGGCGTTAGTTAGCCTCATGGGCGTAGTCTCCTCTTCGCCGTACCGTTGTCTTAGACGCTCTTCAAATCGTTTGCATGATTCTTCTTCGATGTTTCTTTTCAAGCAAACTATACGGGTTGCATCTGGGAAGTCTGTCTTCATTTTCGCAAAACGTGGCTTGTAAATTGCATGATCTGCGTCTTCTTTTTCGTTCGGACATTGTGGACAGATTGGTGAGGTGTTGTGCCCGAATATATGCAGGTTTTTTCTGAATCCACCATGGTTTTTTAGAAGCTGTGTAATATAGAAATTTAGGTCTCCTGTTTCCTTTTTGCCTGGAGGTTTATTTCAGAGATGAGTCCATCTTACTTTGGTAGTATTCATCCCACAGTTTTGCCACTCTGGGTTACACAGTTTGTTATGAGTTGGTTGCTTACATGTTTCCTCATGAAAACTCTCTTCATTTCGTCAGCATGGGTGTAAATGGTCATTATACCGGCTAAGTAGACCAGTCTATACACTTTTGATATTTTTCTAGCTCTAACCATTGCGTCAGCCCAGAGTGGTGAGGCGTACAATAAAGCTGAGCTTATTACTCTGCGACTTCCTCTGGGTCCACCAATGTTTGATAAAATTCTTTCAAGCGATGTGGTGATTGGAAGATCATAGCCCTCTTTCTAACGAAGTCAAGGTTCCCACGAGTACCTGCATGTATTCTACTACTTCTCGGCTAGTTTTCAGAACGGCTTCTGTATTTTGTTAGGTCAATACCAGCTGACTCTAATCAGGCTTTGATTACAGATATCGCTTCGTTTCTTCTCTGCTCGATCTCGTATATGCTTTTTTACGTTAACGATGGTGATATCATCCACAAATCCTACAACATTCACACTTCGTAGCATTGGCATCCTCAAAACACCATCAAACACAATATTTAACAAAAGAGGGCCTAGAACAGATCCTTGGGGAATGCCTGCTGTCATGTTGTACAGATAACTTTTTATCGCTGTTTTATGTTAGTAGCTAGAAGTAGCTAGAAGTAATAGGACCATGTTGCGGAACTGAAGGAATTTATGACTTCAAAGGTGACAACGGAACATTACTCCTTTGATCCAAATCGCTATCATTTTCCCTCGAATGCAGTTGCAGCTGTGCTGATAATCAATTTTATGGCGCCTTCTATGGAGCCAGCTTTTAAGAATCTAAAATTGGGCCGCTTTCTTCAGCTATTTCTATTAGTCTATTACAGGTGACCTTTCCTGTGACTTTGCTCATCGTGTACAAAACGCTAATGGGGCGATATTAGGACGGGACAATTAGATGTTTATTTCCCTTGGGGAAGAAAGAAGCAATTATCGTTGCATTTTTTTTGTGGTTTATGAATATCCCTACTTTAAGGCAATTCTGTCCGTAACTGCAATAAGGCTACCGATTTTCCTCTCGAATCTACCAAGGATTTCTTCATCCGCTGTTGATACGGTCCATGCTTCAGCGCCGTAGAGCAGGATTGGGATGATGAGGGTCTTATATAGGATCTCCTAAGTAGTTCGAGTGAGGGCTTTACTACTAAATTGCCTACTTAGCCCGAAGAAACAGCGGTTGGCAAGAGTAATTCTTCGTTTAATTTCTGACCAGATGTTGTTGTCAGAGCTAATAGCGGAGCCGAGGTAGACAAAGTCCCGTACTACCTCAAAGTTATATCTGTCAATGGTGACGTTCTGTCCAATTCGTCGATGTTGTGAGTCCTTTCGTGATGACAGCATATACTTAGTCTTATCATCATTTACTGCTAAACCCATTTTTGCCGCTTCCTTCTCTATACTAGCAAACGTGGCTATGACATCACGTTTACGTTGGAAGGCAAATCAAATATTCTACGAGCTTTTGTATTAGTCTCTGTTCTAACTACATGTTCTCATCATCTTAAGTCTCTAATGTGGACTTTTTTTTGACCAGGTCTACGTCGATATACAGCTTGTAGAGTTCGTGGTTGAATATTCATCTCTATAGCCCGTCAACGCAAACGGGGCCGAAGATTTTTCGAATTTTTTTTGCTCAAAACGACCTTTTTCCTCCGCTTTTGAAACCTCCATGCTTCAGCGCCATAGAGAAGGATGGGGATGATCAGGGTCTTGTCTAGGATCTCCTTAGTAGTTATCTTTTGATTTTTGGCAAGATGTTGTTGTCAGACTTGATAGTGGAGCTGAGGTAGATATAGCCTCGTACTACCCTAAGTTATATCTATCCAAGGTAAAAGGTCGTAATATCATTGACTGCCTAACCCATTTTGCAGCTTCCTTCTCTATACTAACAAACGTGCCTTTGTATCACATTGGATCCGACCAATAATGTTATTATCGTCGGCGTATGTTAGTAGTTGAACCATTTTATGGAAGATTGTACCTCTGTTGTCGGCTCGGGAGTTTTGCACAATCTTCTCAAGAATGGAGTAAAAGAAGTCGCTTGACTGTGCATTGCCTTGCCTAACTTCTTTTTTAGTATCTATTGTTTGGTTTAGGTCGTTGCCAACCCTGATGCAGCAACGAGGATTCTCCATCATCATAATGCACAGACGGACGGACGACCAAAACTAGACATGACTCTGCACAGTTCGTCTTTATAAATGCTGTTGTATGCGGCTTTGAAATCGATAAATCGTTCGTGGGTATCAATTTGGACTCTTAAGGTTTTTGCAGGATCTGCCGAAATGTGAAGATATGATCAAATTTGGACTTTCCTGCCCTAAAACCACATTTTCACCGGCCTTAAAAATCTCTGTTGAAATGCATTTATTTTCGACAGCCTTGTTAAGCTTAAGTTTGGATATTGCTGTCCTCACTTCACTTAGGCCGGATGGTTGGTAGTTTTCGCTGTCGCCTCCAATATTGAATGGTTCGTTCTGAATGATAGCGGAATGTTCGTCATAGCTGTTTAACAGTCTGCAGAAGTGGCTCTTTCATATCCTCTTTGTCTCAAGTATGATGTTTCATTGTTCATCTCTATAGGATCTGATCCCGCCTTGTACCCCTGACTTTGACGTTGTACACCTTGGTAAAACTTGGGAACATCTTTGCTGGAGTGGCAGCTCTCTATTTCTTCGATCGCTTATGCGCTTATGCTTCTTCAGCAAAGCCGTTGGTTTAGCCTCCTAAAGAGCTCAATGGCAACTCTCGTCGTCACCTGCAGCTTAGCCTTGTAGGCCTCGTTGTTATCTGCGAGCATCTATAGTATAGGTATTAAGCATTGGGCATTCGTCAGAAGAAGCCTGAGAGTCGGATTAGGCTACCATTTGACTACTTATTTCGTATAAACTGTCAAACTGTGAAACTGCCTTTGAAAGGCAAAGTTGTATAGTTCTTGAATTATTTTTGTCCCAACTTCGTTACCGCGTGGTCTCAAAGAGTTATCGTCGATGCACCAAAGATATATTCTGCGGTCTTTCCGCAGGTATGGTGTCATCCTTCTGTCCACTTGATTTACTTCAAAGATGGTGACATCAATACCAGTAAGGGTATGCCCTACATGGCATATCACGTAAAAATTGGCCGTATCACCATGCTGTCGGTGTCGTCGTCAATAAGTGTGTCCACGGGAATATTGTCCCAAGAGGATCAATGTTCGCATTGAACACACCTACCACCCCAAGTGCCACGAGGATTTCTTACGTCGTGGCAAGGAGACCGAGAAACTCTTGAAGGAAGCCAAGGAGAAAAAGGTGTGAGTCAACACTATCAAAGAGGGCTCACTTTGTGGAGAAATAGGACTAACCAATCTCATACGAGTTCATTGCCTAGAATTAATTGTGTGTGCTATCATTAAAATAATTAAGTCACAAATTTAAAACTTCAGCTGCGGATCGATTTTGGCAACATATTCAACTGAATTGTTCTCAAATTTAGCGAAATGTCAAATTTTTTTTAATGGAAATGACCATCGACAAACATCACTTAGAATATTATTTTTATGTTACCTCAGTATAGCTATATAAGACCTTTCTTAAGTATTACTTGTTACATACAATGGTCCTCGGCCCTAGCCTTAACTACCCCAATTGATGTTAAGTACCCTTTAGCTTTGCTTACAATGTCAATGAATGCGGAAGATACTTTGGAATTCCTAAGAACAAAAATCTGAATTCAACTCTATTTCAATGTAAGTATTCCATTTTGATCTCTTTCCACTAAAATGCCAATTAGTAATCAAACCAATCTTTGGGTGCTTTGTGACTACTTCACCATACAAATGGATAGCACTTCACAATGAACTCTTATAATTCGTCGAAACTGATCACCGAAAACGTACTACATATTGATAAACTACGGTCTCCATGAATATGACAGCACAGCTCAAAATCTAATCCATGCGTATGGAGTTGAAGTATCTTGTTCATCGAATCACTACCTAAAAATAGATTGCGTTCCAAGTGAATTAATTACTCGGACACTTGCCACCACTCTTTCTAAGAATGATTCACTTTGAGTGGCATGAAGATTTCTGCTGCTGAATGGAGTCTTTTGAATACTCTGGTAATCCTTTATGACGCTCGGATGGATTTTTGGGAATTCGTTGTGCAAACAAGTCGGTGATACAAGTTGAGAACACTTAACGAGTTATCTATATATATATAAATGGATCTTGGTTTGTTCGGATGCTTAAAACTCGAAAACGACTGGACCAAATTGGATACTTCCTTCTGCGGATTTGTTCGTAATTGCTCCGCGAAGGTTTAGGAAAAAAAAAGGTGGCGCTGTAGGCGGTCATTCCATTTGATAATGGCAAAACAACGTTTGAGGGGCCAGCTTGTTCAAAATAAATATTTGTATCTACATTTATTGCCTTCTTTGAATCGTTCGTAGTTTAAAATAATTTATGAGAAAATGGGAACAAAGTCCACGGTATTGTGGGTTCTGATTAGCTTCAATCAGATTAAACTACAATTTCGTAGAAGTATCTTCTGTTTCATGATTCTAAAATATGTAACCCAGGTAGCGTACAATGCCTTTCCAAAATGTAAGCGATTTCTGCCGAGTTCCTGATTACAGGTTTGTAGTCGGAATTCTTCGTCATTATCTAGACCAGGAATTTTAAATCAATCGCTGTGCAACCATAAAAATTCAACCGAAAAATTCTCCGAGATTGTACGATTCGGAGAATTTTCGCATCGAGGTATTCTTTTCTTTCGAAAAGCTGTTCGAAACATTTCCCCAACATTTTATAACGCATCCTGACGAATTGCGTTGAAGTGCGTTCAGGAGCATTTTTCATTCAAGTTTTGACAGCTTAGTGGAATTCTTTTTCCGATTTCCACCGACACAAATTTTTCGCGGAATCTATTTAAGAATTGTAGTGAAGTGAAGCCGTCGTATTTGTGTAGTATTTTTTCCGATGACATATACCTCGAATGGAATTTGAACGTCCGACGAAGTATGCGTTGCGGAAAATTATCCGCTCCGACGGATAGCTCGATAGGGCTGATTAATGCCTATTTCAATGATTTCAAAAATTTCAAACGATTCTATATTCTTTTATAGAAGCTAACCATCGTGATTACTCAGAGGGTTTCACCAGACGCAAGCTATTGAAAGAAGTACAACCCTTTGCTAAAGTTCTGTAGGATTATGGTATAAAGAAGGGTAATCAACTACGGGAAGCACTAAGCTGCTACAAAGCAGACATAACTGCTATCCAGGAAATACGATGGGATGTGCTGGGAAAAAATAGGATGACTCTAAATCATCGTGTCTTCAGAAAATTCCACCAGGTCGTGAATTCGACTACGGACCGTGATATATTGAGCAGAAACATAAACAGCGATTCAGGCAAGCAGTAGTATTCTTTAAAAAAATTATCGGAGGCATTATAACAATTCGCCGACATAAGCGCTCACGCTGCGACGGAGGTAATGTATTACGAAAGACTGGTTCTACGAGCTCCTTTGCAGAACTTATGAGAGACTACAGAATTACGATGTTAAAATAGAAAGAAAAGAGGACATCATTATCAGTATTGTCGGAAAACACAGCCTACACGACAACATGTATGGCAACGAATTTAGGCTAATTGACATCGCTGCAAACGAAATGCCACTATAGCCAGTACACGTTTTCCTCACGATAAGAAGACATGACGGTCTCAAGTTCAACAAAGTCAAGTCAAGAGGCTAACATTGAGGGGCTAACATTGACTAGGGCGACTACCTTGCTGCAGACAATGTATGAATGCGGATATACACCACGTCACAACAAATCAGAAATAGCGGGAACAAATTTTATGTCGAAAGACGGCAATTGCAAGATACCGCCAAGTCCTTCGTGGAACACGTATCCCTTAACGACGTCAACAAGCCATTCATATATGATATCAAGAGCAACTGATATAGTTTTCTTGTCACCATAAGGAGAAACCCTTGGTTTGCTGAAGTGCCGACAAAGCCATCTTCTAACCTGCAGGTGAAGACGACAGCTGCCTTTGAGCTCTATATGCAAAAAAGGAGAGAAGACTTTTCAGAGAGAACAAAAAAGAACAAAAAAGTGCGCGATCAAGAACATAGAGAGTTGACACTCCAGGAACGATGTAAGTTTCACCAAAGTATAATACGTCAAAGCTAGCGAAACAAGCCGCGAACAGAATACTGTCGGGATGAACAAGGAAATATCGTATTTGAGACACAGCCGATGCTGAAGATATGCAGACTATTGAACGGCGATCACGAACAATATTCCGCTGTCAGACAGAACTACCACTCAATATTGGCGACGAGAGCGAAAACTACCAGCATCACGAGTGCACGACCTAATTGAAGTGAGGATAGCAATTCGAAACTTAAGATTTAGAATGCTGCCGGTGGATATAATTTGGTAAGTAACATTCACCAACTCATTTGCAAACTTTGGGCGACTGAGGAATGGAGCCTCGTCATCGCTTGGTCGATCCCGAAACAAAAGATCATCTGAACTGCGCCAACTACAGAAGCATCAGTCTTCTCAACATCACCTACAAGAATCTATCCTCCGTAATATCTGAACGCCTGAAACTGATGACCAACAACCTGATCGGCGCCTTATAAGTGTGGTTTCTGACCAGGAAAGTCTACAACTGATCAAATCTTCCAACTTCGACAGATCCTGGAAAAAACTAAGAAGTCCAAATCGATTCCCATCATCAGCAATTATACAAAGGAACTTAACAGAGCCATGTCTAATTTTTTTATAACGCCCAAACTAGTCCGTCTGTGTAGGATGACGATGTAGAATTCTCGATGCACACATTCAATACCAAAATAGGATTTCGGCAAGAAGCACTGTGATGTGACATCTTTAACATTATTATTGAGGGGATTGTGCAAACAGCATCTCGTCAGAAATCAAACAAAGATTTCCTCTTCGCAACCGCAGTTTCTTCGAGCTAAGAAGACAGTTCAGTGGTAAAGCCCTCACTCGAACTACTAAGGAGATCCTATACACGATCTTGATCATCAGAGTCCTGCTCTACGGCTCTGAAGCATGGACCGTATCAAAAGCGGATGAAGAAATCTTGGTTGTTTTGAGAATAAAAAAATCGTCTGTCCCGTTTGCGTTGACGGGCTAAGCTACGAAGATTCAACTGAATATTATACGAGCCGTATAGCAAAATACCCCTAGTCAAAAAAAAACCCGCATTGGTCGTTTAAGATGACTAGGACATGTAGGCTGAATGGACACCAATACTGCTGCTTCGATTCCCAGCCTGACGACGCACGTAGTAAAGAAAGACTTCGCCATAAGTGGCGCGCACAAGTAGAAACCAACCACAACAAATTTGAGTGCGCAACTGGAAGCAGTTAGCTAAATTTTGAGGTCCAGGTTCATTCCGGCTTATAGTCCCACTTAAGTAAGTTAGTTGGCGCTGAGAAATTGAACAACTCCCGTCATCCTGACATACCAGAACTGAGGATAACAATATCCAAACTGAAGCTGAACAAGGTTGTCGGATGACGATCTTTCTGATAAGCTTTACAATGCGGCGACGATAGCTTTGTCCCGTTTCAGGTTATAAATGGATTATTTGACAACTAACTGCACAAAAATATATATTGGTTGTTTGAAATATCATGAATATGTAGAGAAAATGGGCATTGACGCTTTGGCTCCAAAGAGGCTTTGATTCCCACCTATGTGTTCATCGCAGTTGTGTAAGACATAATCAAATGAAGCGTGCAGATTTCTTATATAACATCAACCAAAATTTAGTTAGGTATTGGCAGCAGGACGCTACGGACCGGTCCAATTGGATTATTTCGTGTATCTCACTATTGAGAATTAAACTTACACAAATTGTACAGCGGTTTATTGCAAAAAACAACACAAGTCTGCGCCCTTTCAACGTGTAAACCTGCAAAAACTACTCTTACACTGATGATACAATGAAACACTTCCTAGGTAGCTGGGCTATAGATATTGATATGCCCTTCAGCCATAAAGTATGCCACAAAAGTGGATTGTAACATTTTAAAGCTACCGACAATAGCCAGACGAATAATGGGTCTTCTTTAACACCTATATAAGGTTATTGGGCTCCTCACCGACATTTTGAAACATTGTCATGCTGTTATGTCTAGATTCTGAAAATTAAATTTTGTCTTTGTCAACCTTTGTGACATACGTATCTACCTATGTTCTTAGAAATATGTCTACCATTTGTATATTAAGCCGAAATAAATTATTTCTAAAAACAAAACATAACCGAAACATACCTGAAGTTGCAAACGAATATCCTCGCTTCGTTTGGTCTTTGATTAAATCGAATTTACTTGGCAGAACAATATTCTCGATGTCAATTACCATTCCATTCTCATCGCATTCTTCATAATCATCCTTCGCAATTGAACCGTCCTGCTCTCGAAAGTATCTGCTTTCACTTTGCACATCCATCACACTTCCACTTCCATCATCATCATGATCATCGGCAATCGTATTCATCAACTCACTGAGTATTCCTTTATATGAATGAAAATTCATTTCGACGTTGCACCGCCCAACAATTGAATCCTCCTGTATCCTTGCTGGATACGAGTTGTAAAACGTAAAAAATCGAAGGAAGAAAAAGGAACAAAAAGAAAAATCAATTGACTACAATTCCTTGACGTCATGGAAATATAATTACAAATTTTTTCGACGAGGAATCCTTTGGCCGGATCCAGTGGCAAATCATCGGGCTTATATTCAAATCTATAGAAGGGTAAATCTTCAATATGCCTCCTGACATGTGGAATTGATTTCCTTTGTGTGCTCTGGCGTCTTTTCATCCTCGGTTGGATTAGTTGGATTCGTTAGTGTTTGGAGTTCTCTGTAGATACGTTTAAGTCGTCTTGTAATTGCTTTGAAATATAAAAATTTATTCCTAAGTATCTGACACGAATTTAAGAGATGACTAGAGCTAAATAAAAATTCAAAGTAAACTGAAAAAAAATAAACAAAGTTGTTTTGATTGACAGGTGCAAGGACTATTTTATTATTGCCGGTCAGGGTGTTGTGTTGCAATGGCAACGCGTTTTTTATTTGGTTTCCATGGATAAGTGGTGAAGGCATAAGGCAATGGGTTCTTTGGGGTTGGTAAACTTATTTGAATCAGATAGGTACCACGGGTTGCTATAGCATTGTGGTGTGCCCTCTCAAGAATGATGTTAAAGAAGTTACATGACAGTGCATCGCTTTGCCTAAATCCTTGTTTGGTGTCGAATATTTTGGTGGGGTCGTTGCCGAGTGCCGACCCATTTGGAGCAGCGATAATTCTACATCGTTATCCTGCAAAGACGGAACAGCGGTATATCAAAAATAGACAGGGCTCTGTATAGTTCGTCTTTATAAATGCTGTGGTATGCAGCTTTGAAATCGACGAAAAGGTGGTGGGTATCGATTTGGACTTTTTGTTTTTTTTTCCACTATTTTCCGAATGATGAAGATTTGATCAGTTGTAGACATTCCTTGCGTAGGTCCAGAACTTAATAAACGATCAAGTTGTTGGTAAATCGTTAAAGCATTCACATATTACAGCAGATAGTATGATTTTTTTTTTTTAAACGTTTATTTATTCACAATTTCGTTAATATTAATTAATAGCCTAAATAAACTTAAAGACTAGACATTTTTTTAACTTTTGCCAAAGTAAAAGACCATTATGGTTCGCATTACATGATATATAATTTTTTGTTTAATTCAAATTTTATATTTTTTGTGAATTTTTGTATTATTGTTATGTACTATATATATTTTTTTTGAAAATAGGAAAATGTGAATCAAAACCTATTAGAAGACAGTCGCAACTTTTTTTTTTTTATATAAAACTAAAACCTACAAGACTAACTTAACCTATCTAAACCTATCTAAATCTATCTAGGCCCTGTCATGTGATCTCTATTCCATCGACAAACAAGTCATCGTTAGATCAGAGATCACATGTCAGGGCCTAGTTTTACTTAACCTAAGTATCGGCTTCAGCCCAGTCTAGCCACCAGTATCGGTCTCTATTTAACCTGTTAGTGTTACTTTTGTCGCTTTCAGGTATGCTAATGCAGTATCTAATTTGATCAGTATTTCCGTCCCCCGACTCAAAAGGCTCATAAAGGATCCTTTTATCTGTTGCTCTCCTTGCAGCATGGTATATTATTGGAACGTTCGTTGAATCCGATAGGTAGCCATATGCATCCAGAAACAGAAATGTTTCTGGCGGAATGTATCCACTTTCCAAGGCATTTCTGAAATACCCAGGATTCGGATAGAATAATCCAGAGATTAATTCGTTTTCGCTAACACTTGCCGAACGAACAAAGTGATTCCTTACAAGATCTAGAATGGCATTGTCAATTCTGGACACACCGGAAGCATCCAGAAGTCTTTTGTTTGAGACATAATGCCTATAATCGGAATGTGCACTCCTATACATCTGTGTGCAGGCTCTAAGACATTTGCGCTCGAACACTCGAAGTTTTTCCATATACGATGGGTTAATGTTCCACCACACTGGACTCGCATAAGTCAGAATTGGACGAACGAATGCTTGGTAACAAATGATCCTCACATCGGATCTAAGATAGTTGGAATAAAACAGGCTTTTTAGCGACATGAATGCAGCTCTTGCCTTGTCTAATTGAAAATTTATGTGCTCATTGTAATACAGAAACTTGTCCAAATGAACACCTAAATATTTTACCATGGTCCTCGACTCGATCCGAAGACCATTTGAACTCGTTATTTTGAGATTTCTCCAGTTGCGTCTCAAATCTGAATTACCGCGTCTTATTGGGGTGCGGAACAGTATGGTTTCACATTTCGTATAGTTTATTTTAAGCTTCCATTCGGAGCAGAAAGCTTGAAACCTATCAAACTTGCTTTGAAGTTGGATTTGAATGTCTTCAATTTTTAAGCCGCTTGCATACAGTGTAGCGTCGTCGGCAAATGCCAATGAATTATCGAGTTCCCTAAGTATATCAGAAATGTAGATATTGAAGAGCTGTGGAGCAGTTACTGTGCCTTGAAGTAGACCATTATGGACATTAAAAACTTCAGCTGTCGAGTATTCTCTATCTGTTACAACAAATTTCTTTCCGTATAGCATGGATGCTATCATCTTTGTAAGATGAGATGGAATCCAAACCATGTCAAAGGCTTTTTCGATATCCACTAGGCAGCTGTACATCTTTTGGCGTTGAGATTCCAATTAACACCCGAAATCAATTTTGTAATAGCATGCACTGCCGAGTGATTTCTTTTGAACCCAAATTGATTCCGCGGTATAATCTCCTTTTCATTACAAACGAACAAAATAGATTTATTAATAACTACCTCAAAAATCTTGCCGATATTAGGCAGGAGACTTATAGGCCTAAAGTTAGAAGGATCAGAAGGATCCTCCTTTTTCTTAATTATTGGAAACACCTTTGATATTTTCTAGCAACTAGGGAAGTAGTAGTTATTTAGCAGATTGTTAAAGATAACGCAGTATTGCCGTATGATATCAATTGGTATATGCTTAAGCACGATGTTTGGGATGTTATCCAAACCACTTGACCTTTTAGTGTTTAGTTTCCTAAATATGTCAGTCAAGTCGTCGAGGGTCGTGAAGTAATTGTAAGTCTGTTCATCTGTCAGTTCGTCAGCTTTTAACCACTCAGAAAATGTCAATAAAGTAGGGTTCTCGCTATTGTTAAATCTCCATAGTTCATCTCTTACTTCGATCGATTTGGAGCTGGGAAGTTCCCTGGCGTGAACCGCCTCAAAATGAGACCCAATTACTTTGAGCTTGTCTGCTCCACTATCTATAATATAGTGGTTATTGATGATGGGATAACCTGATATATTAATCCCTAGCTGGGATAGATGCATCTGAGAAGACAATGGTACCTTCAGTTTAGGAATTTTGACAACGTTACGTGGTTTAAACATTTTATTTATTTTTGGAAACATGTTCCTGCCGTCTGATTTTAATATGCTTTCAGCACGTTTTTTTCCAGTAATCGTTGACACTATTCTCAAACTGCTGGCTTAACAGAGACTTCACATTCCTCAGAAGGGATTTTAATCTTTGTAGCTCCGCATTGTGCGATTGATTTAGAAATTGACGTTGTATTCGATTTATCTGAGTGATCAAAAAGCTTTTGTGTGTCTGTAGGGTCTTAATGTCACGGTTTAGATAACATTCAATGCTATTTTTCGATTTAATTTTCGGAATTGACGACTCCATAGCTTGTAATACCACCGTGTTTATGTTCCCGATATAGGAATCACACTCCTCGTTGGAAAGATTCCTATTGCTAAGAATACTAGAAGAGGAAGGGCGATTCCTATATTTTCTGGTGGCGCAACGCTGAAATCGGCACCAATCAGTTTAGTATGATTCCTCTGTTGTTTATGCAATTCCGAGGGTAGCCTTTTATGTGGATTGGCAAACGATGCGGCAGACTTTCACCCTGCTTTCATCCAGTTTTTGCCTTCCTTGCCATTATTGACAGCTGAAGATTGTTCGTCATCGCCGTTTACCAATTTACAGAAGTGGTTGCTACATATTCTCAGCATCGACTGTATTTCAACTACGGCCTTTCTTTGTTCATCTCGATAGGATTCTTTTCGCTAGTTGGCTTTGACGTTTTACACTTAGATAAGGAGTGTTACCTCTTTGTCTTCGATCACTCGCTTTTTTTGCTCTTTTTGAAGTGCAACTTCTTTTGTGACGGTGCGAATTTGATTTAATGAAACGAAAAATTGTAACGATAAAGAGAAAAAAAATCCGCAGCTGGTTCTGTAGTGTTATGGCTGTTTGGCAGTGTGTATTGTACGGGTTTACTTGTATTACAGTCAACACATTCGTTTGTGTGCAAAAAGGATATCTGTATCGGAAATGCGCAGCTGGTATGTGTTGGTATGTTGATTGGGGAACGAGGAATAAGGTAAACGAAGTGTTTGTTATATGTAGGGGTACACTGTCACCTAAAGAAAGTGTTGTGGTTCAATGCTGTGTCGTACGTACAATGCCTGTCAATGAGACAAATTAGATACGTGATGTTGTGTGTGAGCAAGATTAAATAATGAAACGTCCAGGAACGCTACATTTTCTGTAAGGAATCAAACAAAAGTTGCTAGATATATGGATGCGGCATTTGCTAACAGGCTCGGATAAAGGTTCTGTTCTTGGAGAGGTTTGAGGGTAGGTGGCTAAAATGGTTATTTTCCTCTGAATATTGAAATGACAGCTGATCGGTGGTACTGGCTTTCCATTGGTCTGTCTAACATCTGAAATCTGTAATTGAAGCTTAAATCTAAACAGGTAGATTTGATTGCGTCTTCGATGTGTATGTGATTAGTGATAATGAAGATGTATTTATGAATTGGCATTGGGGTACTGCCTCCTGGAATGATGGTATTTTACTTATGGTGAAATTTTTAAAACGAGATGCTATCGGAAACGCTTCTGACTTTTGTGGTTGTATATACCTACAAATGACGGTAATTACACAAAAGACAGATTGGACGATAGAGGCTGCAAGACAAAGTTGAAACTTGGTATGGGGTCTGATATTTTTCGGATAGGATGATATAAGGTCTGTTCCCGTACAAAATAATATTTATTGATTTTTACTGATTCACATGAAACGACGTACGTTCTCGAATTGGGCTCCGGTCACGATGGAAGAAAATGAAGAATTTGATCCGCAAAATTATCTTCAGTGATGAAACGCATTTTTGGTTAAACGGTTTCATCAATAAGCAAAATATGCGTTACTGGACAGGTGAGAACCCTCATGTGCTTCATGAAACTGCAATTCATCCGCAAAAAGTCGCTGTTTGGTGCGGTTTTCCTGCCGATGTAGCGTCATTGTGCCGTTTTGACCGTCAAATTACGGTAAAAGGTATTCGCTAACATTTGAGCAATTGTATAAATTGGGCATCAGTGGTATGTGGTTCCAAGAAGACGGTGCCACAAACCACACTGCGGGTGTTATCTCCAGAAATGGACCAATCGACATTGGCCGCCGAGATCACCTGATTTAACGCCTCTAGAAACTTTTATATGTTGCTATATTAAATCATTGTTGTACGCCAACAAGTCATATCCATATCCCGCTTGGTTAAGGGACAAATCCACACATTCTTTCTAAAGAAGGCCGACTCCAAATTGAGAAGGTTAACAAATTGCGCCATATTGAGGAAGATATCGCCTACCTATGATAATTACAGAACAAACGATTAACTGAATAGAACCCGCCCAGATATCGCAAGAATTACGGCGGTAGTTACCGGGCACTGGCCAATCGGATACCATGCGGCCAAACTAGGGATCACATACAACCCCTAATCCCGCAGTTGCGAGAACGCAAATGAAAGAGAAAACCTCTCCCACTTCCTCTACAAATTTCTGCACTATCAAGAGCCAGATCGCATTACCAAACATTCTTGGACAACCTTAGCGACATCTCGGATAAAAGGATGCAGGATTTTATTCGTTTTCTAAAACTCACAGGCTGGATCACATCCTCAAAAATCATCATAACAAAGGTCACACGAGTCGTGGTAAGAAAACGGCACATCAGTGTTACTTGGAATCATGCTAAGCCGCCACCTCTACCTACCTACCTACCTTGTCAACATGCCGTCGACGTTAGAGGAGCTCAGAACCAATATTGATCGAGAAATAGCGGCCGTATCAGTCGAAACGTGCGGCCGAGTCATCGAAAGTTAGGTTCAACTTATCGACCGCTGCATATGTTCCAAGGCTCGAACAGAATCCTGTCGAGATGAACAAGGAAATATCGTAGTTGAGACACAGTCGATGCTGAGGATATGGAAGAACCACTTCTGCAGACTGGTAAACAACGATGACGAACAACATTCCGCTGTCAGGCAGAACGAACCATTTAATATTGGCAACGACAGCGAAAACTGCCAACCACCCGACCTAAGTGAAGTGAGGATAGCAATATCTTAACTCAAGCTTAAGCCTTCCGCTGAGCTTTATAAAGCTGGCGGAGATGACTTGGTTTATGAGTTGGTGGATGTAACTCATAAGCCAAATCTGGTCGGTTGAAAGCATGCCTGAAGAATGGAACCTCAGCATCGTTTGCCCGATCCACATAAAAGGAGACCCTCTGAGCTGCGCCAACTACAGAGGCATCAGTCTACTCAGCATCGCCTACAAGATCCTATCTGCCGTAATATGTGAATGCCTGAAACCGTTTACCAACAACCTGATCGGCCCTTATCAGTGTGGTTTTAGGCCAGGAAAGTCCACAATCGATCAAATTTTCACACTTCGGCAGATCCTGGAAAAAAACCCAAGAAGTCCAAATCGATTCCCACCACCAATTTATCGATTTCAAAGCCGCATACGACAGCATTTATAGAGACGAACTATACAGAGCCATGTCTAGTTTTGGTATACCACACAAACTCGTCCGTTTGTGTAGGATGACAATGGAGAATTCTCGCTGCTCCATCATGGTCAGAAACGACCTCACCGACACATTCGATACCAAAAAAGGATTTGGGCAAGGCGATGCGCTGTCATGTGACTTCTTTAATCTGATTCTTGAGAGGATTGTGCAAAACTCCAAAGCCAACACCAGAGGCACAATTCTCCAAAAATCGGTGCAACTACTAGCATACGCCGACGATATTGACATCATTGGTAGGACTCAACGTGATGTCATAGCCACGTTTGCTAGTATAGAGAAGGAAGCGACGAAAATGGGTTTAGCAGTAAATGAGGGTAAGACTAAGTATATGCTGTCATCACGAAAGGACTCACAACATCGACGAATTGGAGAGAACGTCACCATTGACAGATATAACTTTGAGGTAGTACGGGACTTTGTCTACCTCGGCTCCGCTATTAACTCTGACAACAACATCTCGTCAGAAATCAAACGAAGAATTACTCTTGCCAATCGCTATTTCTTCGGGCTAAGAAGGCAATTTAGTAGTAAAGCCCTCACTCGAACTACTAAGGAGATCATATATAAGACCCTGATCATCCCAGTCCTGCTCTACGGTTCTGAAGCATGGAACGTATCAAAAGCGGATGAAGAAATCCATGGTCGATTCGAGAGAAAAATTCTTCGGAAAATCTTCGGTCCCGTTTGCGTTGATGGGCTATGGTGACGAATATTCAAACACGAACTATACGAGCTGTACAGCGACATAACCCTAGTCAAAAAAACTCCGCATTGGACGTTTAAGATGGCTAGGACATGTAGAAAGAGTGGACACCAATACTCCGGCTCGCAGAGTCTTCGATTCCCAGCCAGACGTCGGACTCAGTAGAGGAAAACCTCGCCTTAAGTGGCGCGCACAAGTAGAAACCGACCTCAACCAACTTGGAGTGCGCAACTGCAGGCAGTTAGCTAAGGACCGGGCTAATTGGAGAGGCATGTTGGTGGAGGCCCAGGTTCATTCCGGACTGTAGCGCCATTTACGTAAGTAAGTATTCATTCTGACCAGGCTTTTTTTTTTATTGTTTTTCGTCTTTTTGAAATAAGGTTTCTGGCATTTAAGGCCCATACCAGCCTCTTCTCTGTGTGTGCAAAGTTATTATTTGTGCCACAAATTGGATTTTCTGCTTCAAGCCTAATCTGGCTTTAAACGGCAGTTTTGAGAAGCTTCTCATGACATTGTTACTCTTGGATGTTTGCAAGACAAATCCGATTTCATGAGACCAGTAGTCAGTGGCTAACATTGGGAGGTAAAATAAGAACAATTGGTGTGTAATCACAACTTCTGTGCATTACCATGTTAACGCCCATCAGGGTTCGCCCTCGATCTACAACATCCAACCATCACTTTTAATTCAAATTCTTTAATAATCATAATGGAAACGATGTTTTGAGAATTATGCCATGTTTTGAGAATTATGCCAAAAAATTTATTTATCCAAAATTCTGTTAGGTTAGGTTAGGTAAGGTTGGTGGGTTGATGAGGCAGACGGTGTGTGTCCTCCCTCATCGCACTCAGGTCAATATATACCCATTGTGATGCCCGTTGGGGGTCCACTTATGTGGTTGGTTCATTCATTGTCCCGTTACTGTCCATTGTTGTTAGTCTCTTTCTAGCCATCCAGATGTTGATGCAAACCTGAAAAGATTAGGGAGAGGGATTTCGGATAGATCCGTGAGGTCATGGAAAAAGTATTTTCCTAAGGTTCTCATTCTTAATTGGCTGATGCCTGGGCAGTGGCACAGAAAGTGGAGGGTGTCCTCGTGTATTTCTTCATCACCGCAGCCTCTACAGAGGTCATCATGTATGAGATGCATTTTCAGTTTGTGGCTTTTCAGTAAGTTGTGTCCAGTAAGAATCCCAACTAAAGTAGAGACAGATTTCCTGTTTCTACGAAGCAGTTTATGGGTTCTGGCTTTGTCATACTCAGGCCACATCCTTTTGGAAGTTTCACAGGTGGGAAGGGAGTTCCACCTGTTTTTGGCAGCGATCAGTGTTTTCTGTCCCACCTGAGATTTGAGGTCGCATAGTGGTGGTTTGACAGACTGGTCTGCTTGGTCAGTGTTGGAGGCAGATCCTTTTCTTGCCAGTTCGTCAGCAATTTCATTGCCCTGTATGCCTCTGTGTCCGGGGACCCAGCAGAGCTTAACATTATGTTGGACGCCAAGAACCTTTAGCTCTTCGCGACAACGCTTCACAAGCCGAGATTTTATTTCGACAGCAGAGATAGCTTTTATTGCAGCCTGACTGTCAATAAAGATGGTGATATCATCTGGTGGTATCGCCAGCATTGAGGTCGCTTTGGCTGCCTCTGCCACTGCCAATATTTCGGCTTGGAAGACACTGCTGTGCTCAGGGAGACGAAAGGTGCTGTTTAGCTTAAGTGTTTCTGAAAACACTCCAGCTCCAACGCCTACATCCATTTTTGAACCATCAGTGTAGATGGATATGGTTTCGGGGCCCAATTCGTTCCTCTCCCACTCCTCTCTGCTTGGGAGGATGCAGGAGAATGGTCTTTGAAAGTCATGGTGAGGCAGCATGTAGTCAGAGGATACAGCTGAGCCCAGATATCTGTGTAGAATTTGGGCATGTCCTCCTGAGTTCGGTTTCCAGCAGTTGAGCTGGCTGATTCTTAGAGCACTTTTGGCTGCAGATTCTTGCATGTACAGGTCTAGCGGTAGCAGGTTAAGGATGGTTTCCAGTCCCGCTGTTGGCGTGGTTCTCATTGCGCCAGTAGCATGCTATTCTTTGTACCTTTGTCATATTTTTCAGATGGGTGACTTTATTTGTGGATTGCCACCAGACAAGCCCCCCATATGTTAATATTGGTCTCACAATGGCCGTGTACATCCATAGGATGATCTTGGGGTTCGGACCCCAGTTTTTTCCGAATATTCGATTACACGTATAGAAAGCGACTGTGGCCTTTTTAATGCGCTCGCGCACATTTAGGTTCCAGTTGAGTTTTCTATCAAGAATGACACCCAGATACTTTGCACTATCGGCTAGTTTGAGGGTAGTCCCATCGATAGCCGGTAGGTCGAATATTGGTATCTTCCTCCTGTTCGTAAAGAGAACGAGTTCCGTTTTCTGGGGGTTGATGCCAAGCCCACATTGTTTTGTCCACTCGTTGAGAGTTTTCAATGCCCGCTCGAGTAGTTCACTAATAGTGGGTAGGAATTTCCCTTTAACTAGTATCGCTACATCGTCTGCGTAGGCTATGACTTTTACCCCATTTCGTTGTAGCTTTAGGAGTATCTCATTGATGACTATGTTCCACAACAGAGGTGAGATAACGCCTCCTTGTGGTGTGCCTCTTGATGCTATTACTTTGAGATGGGTGTCTCCCAGATTCGCATTTATATTTCTGTGGTTGAGCATACTTCCAATAATATGTATTAGAGGTTGGTCCACGTTGTTCTTCGCGAGGTTTCTGTTAAATATCGTAATGAATGCATTCAATCTGAAATCACCGCATAAAGAGAGAAAAATATTTTCGTCCTTTCAAAGCTCGATTTCATGTCAAAAACCCTATTCAGATATATCTTTTATTTTTTTTCTAATTTACAATTACATACTTTTATGCACTGTCACCCTCAACATGCATCACACACGCTTGGTCAATAAAAGGATCCATAAAGTGCAATGAATCGAGATAATTTGTCATTAATTATTCTCTTCAGTTCCATTTAAGATGCTACAATGGACCGTATCTCTCGTCTATAATCAAAAATTGAATTTTTACCATTCGACTGCACTCAAGTGAGCAGCACTAGTCCTTCGTTTGATACATGTATCTACATTGAAACTCTTCCTATACCCTCCCCCCAAAGACTACTTGGCTGCACTCATGAAAGCTATGCAAACTTTTACTCGGGAAAATTGTGTAATTGCTTCTCATATTGCTTCAATGTTGGAGACGTGTACAGCTATAGACTGTGCTGTGTTCCAAGAACTATCCAAAGATAAATGCATACTCATATCTCATATGTAAGGACATGGCGTAATTAAAATGCATAGTCAATACATACTCTAATATATAAACATGGAATTGTTTTCTCCAACAAGTCCTTTTGAAGATTAATCCATCTGGGATGCATATGCGTTCGAGTTCGTTCGACTAATGGCCAAATCTCTTGACGAATATTGGGTGAGTGTCGAATCTGATCTAATGCCATTCTCAATACTATCCTGTCGAGAGTTAACATCAGAAGTTGATGATAGTTCTTAAGCAGATAAATAAAGTATTAAAGATACATGGGGTAGAGGTAAATTATCCCCTTGGAGGGTTTTGTTTTTAATTATATGTGCCCCTTTACACTAGTGCTGTCGAAAGTACAGGGTGCTTCAGGTTTCTTTTTTAATGGTAAATGAATGAAATATTATTTGATAATGACGTTTTCATTAATCTTATGTATGATTCCAAACATTAAGGAATGATGGCGTGTGCCTTTCCGGAAAACACATTCAAAGATCTTCATTTCGAATATTGTTTTTTAGTTTGGTGTACACCTTTTCCTTTAAGTACACTTACTTACTTACTTACGTAAGTGGCGCTACAGTCCGGAATGAACCTGGGCCTCAACCAACTGGGCCTCAACCAGCCTCTCCAATTAGCCCGGTTCTTAACTAACTGCCTCCAGTTGCGCACTCCAAGTTGGTTGAGGTCGGTTTCCACTTGTGCGCGCCACTTAAGGCGAGGTCATCTACTACTGCGTCCGACGTCAGGCTGGGAATCGAAGACTCTTCGAGCCGGAGTATTGGTGTCCATTCGTTCTACATGTCCTAGCAATCTTAAACGTCCAATGCGGAGTTGTTTGACCAGGGACATGTCGCTGTGCAGCTCGTATAGTTCTTGGTTGAATCTTCGTCTCCATAGCCTGTCAACGCAAACGGGACCGAAGATTTTTCGAAGAATTTTTCTCTCGAATCGACCGAGGATTTCTTCATCCGCTTTTGATACGGTCCATGCTTCAGCGCCATAGAGCAGGACTGGGATGATCAGGGTCTTATATAGGATCTCCTTAGTAGTTCGAGTGAGGGCTTTACTACTAAATTGCCTTCTTAGCCCGAAGAAACAGCGGTTGGCAAGAGTAATTCTTCGTTTAATTTCTGACGAGATGTTGTTGTCAGTGTTAATAGCGGAGCCGAGGTAGACAAAGTCCCGTACTACCTCAAAGTTATATCTGTCAATGGTGACGTTCTATCCAATTCGTCGATGTTGTGAGTCCTTTCGTGATGACAGCATATACTTAGTCTTACCCTCATTTACTGCTAAAAACATTTTCGTCGCTTCTTTCTCTATACTAGCAAACGTGGCTATGACATCACGTTGAGTCCTACCAATGATGTCAATATCGTCAGCGTATGCTAGTAGTTGCACCGACTTTTGGAAAACTGTGCCTCTGGTGTTGGCTTTGGAGTTTTGCACAATCCTCTCAAGAATCAGATTAAAGAAGTCACATGACAGCGCATCGCCTTGCCTAAATCCTTTTTTGGTATCGAATGTGTCGGTGAGGTCGTTTCCGACCCTGATGGAGCAGCGAGAATTCTCTATCGTCATCCTACACAAACGGACGAGTTTGGGCGGTATACCAAAACTAGACATGGCTCTGTACAGTTCGTCTCTATAAATGCTGTCATATGCGGCTTTGAAATCGATGAATAGGTGGTGGGTATCGATTTGGACTTCTTGAGGATCTGCCAAATTGTGAAAATTTGATCGGTTGTGGACTTTCCTGGCCTTAAACCACACTGATAAGGGCCAATCAGGATGTTGGTAACCGGTTTCAGGCGTTCACATATTACGGCAGATAGGATCTTGTAGGCGATGTTGAGGAGACTTATGCCTCTGTAGTTGGCGCAGTTCAGAGGGTCTCCTTTTATGTGGATCGGGCAAACGATGCTGAGGTTCCATTCTTCAGGCATGCTTTCAACCGACCAGATTTGGCTTATGAGTTGGTGGATGTTACTTACCAATTCATCTCCACCAGCTTTATAAAGCTCAGCGGGAAGGCCGTCATTTCCGGCAGCCTTATAAAGCTTGAGTTTAGATATTGCTATCCTCACTTCACTTAGGTCGGGTGGTTGCCAGTTTTCGCTGTCGTTGCCAATATTGAATGGTTCGTTCTGCCTGCCAGCGGAATGTTTTTCGTCATCGGCGTTTAACAGTCTGCAGAAGTGGTTCTTCCATATCCTCAGCATCGACTGTGTCTCAACTACAATATTTCCGTGTTCATCTCGACAGGATTCTGTTCGAGCCTTGTATCCTTGGCTTTGATGTTTTAAACTTTGGAGTTTCTGGAGTGCCAACTCTAATCTAGAGGTTAAGGGAAATGCGCTGAGCGAAGGCCTTGGCGGACTCTTGCGATTGCAGTCTTTCGACATTAAATTTTTTCACAGTATTTCTGCTTTGTGTCATTCTGGATATCCGCATTCTTTACTTGGCTGCAACAAGGTAGTTGTCCGAGTCGATGTTAGCCCCTCGGTATGTTCGGACATACAAAATACTTGATGCGTGCCTCTTTTCTGTCGCATTGTTGACTGTTCGTTGATCTGGAGACTGCCATGTCCCCTTATGGATATCAAGGTGAGGAAACCGTGTGCTGGCTGTAGTGGCATTTCGTTCCGTAGCGAAGTCAATTACCAGACGTGTTGTCGTGTAGGCTACATTTTCCGACAGTACTGCTAAAGATGTTTTCTCTTCCTACCTTTGCGTTAAAATCTCCCAGCACGATTTTAACATTGTACTTTGGTTGTCACTCATAGGTTTTGTCAATGAGCTCGTAGGAGCAATCCTTCGTTATATCATCTATTTTTCTCCGTCGGAGCGTGAGCGCATATAAGGCATATGTTGGCGAATTTGCCCTCGAGGCGGATTGTTACAATGCGTTCGCTAATGTCTTGGAAACATAAGACTTCTTGCCTAAGTCTGGCACTTATAACAAATCCGCAAATCCGAATAGTCGCTGTTTCTGCTCACTATAACACGGTCCATAGTAGATGTCACAGTTGTTCATCCTCCTTTTGCCCGGCCCATCCCATCGTATTTCTTGGATGGCAGTAATGTCTGCTTTGTGGCAGTTTAGGGCTTCCGCTAGCTACTCGCCTGCACCTCTCCTGTTTAATGTTCTCACATTCCAGGTGCAGATACGAACATCGTTTGTCCTTTTTTCGGTTAGCTGTGTTGTCAACATTAATTTCAGTCCCTTCCGAGGCTATTGGTTACTTCGTAGCAATGGTTTTTTCCATGGGTGGGTAGTTAACCCAAAGCACAACCCCAACCTTCAGTTCCAGTTCCAATTTATTAGGTACCCCTATAAGACACGGGGCCATCAGTATCTACTACGGGATTGAGCGCTGCCGTTGACCTCTGGGTTCATCCGCCACCATATCTTTTCAAGGGACCTGACTTACCTACCCTTGAAATTCCTAGATAACCTGTTGTGCGAATATGTCGAAGCAGGTTATCTAGGTTCGCCTGGGACGGCAGACCGGGTATTTATTTCGCGCCATTCTGACCAGGGTGATTATAGTGTTGCTGTTTTACATCTTGCTATCAACACTCGCACTTATCGTTTAGCAAGTCAAATCCGGTTGGATGAGACCAGTACCCGGTGGTTACCACTTGGAGGTAGAAGTGAAAGCCAATCAGAGTCTATCCTCGTTCTACAACACCCAACCATTCGATTTAGATTTTTTTTTAAATTCTGTTACCGCTGTGCACATGAGAGAGTTCCCCTTTAGTGGGTCGGTCAATAGTTACCACTGGGAGTTAAAATAAACACAATTGTGTGTTCAAAGTTAAAATGGCTGGAATTTTCAAGATCCCCGATGAAAGTCTACTCTCATCCTACAGTACCCTTACCACCTGTTTTTAGTCACCTTGGTCAACAATGAGTAAACAAATGAGCACACTTAACGCACTGCTGGTAAAGCGCCGAAATTTCTTCAAAGAAAACTTATTTTGTTACAAAACAATGAAACTTTGGATTTCTCCTCAGAGAGATGTACTCCTCAAAGTACACAATCTGCAATAATTGTGAAGTAAAGCTCTCCGATATCTGCTGAAAGTTCAATGTATCTTTCCATCCAGAAAGGATTTCTCATTTTACTTAGGCAAAATAACAAAACACTCACACATCCCCACTCTTTTAATGAAAGAAAAAAAAAAAACACCACACAACGATACCATAAGACAAAATAATAATTAAAATCCACTTGATACTTCAAAAGCCGCAATAAAAATCCAAAGATTAAAAAGTATACTCCAGGATTTTTCTAGAACCTCTTGATCTTGAATCTTTATACCTCACCTTTCATATAAAAACGCAGAACGTGCAACAAAAATAACTCCTTTCCTACTTCCCCCCGTGCCCGTCTTATCCATGAAAAATGAGAAAAAAAAATTCTTTCATGCACATGAATCAAATACTAATTAATTTGCAGAACTCCTTCCGGAAATATACCCCGGGTTAATTATTAATAAGACTTCTTGACTGAGTGACAAACCAAAAATAATAATTAGCTTTTGCTTAAAATCCAGATATTAAATCCTAAATTAAAATTATTCACCTGAAGCCCTATTTACCTTGAAGGTGAAGGCGCGGTGTGCCAAGTTAAGTAAATATTTTTCTTTGCACGGTTTGAGTACACATAGGAATGGGAGGACCCCGTCCCACCAACATTACCTGAGAGAGCGCCGCGAGAAATAATTTAAATTTCATTAAATCAGCTTGCAATTGAAGCTGTATGTAGGTATTGTACCAGTGTACAGGACTTGTGTTCTTGATGGGACGGTATTCAGGCTCCCCGGCACCTTTCTCAATTTCAATTTTAATTCCTAATTACTTTTCTTGAAGTTGATTAAAATCAAAACAGCTTCACTCACCAACCGGAGAGAGTTCCCCGCCAGTGCTACACAGAGACTGTGCCACCTCCTTTCATGATCTCTATGCCATTCTACGTTTTAATTGATTGCTGTCCTGTCTTCCACCCTTTGCATCTATAGCTGGGGTGCTGTATCATTGCGATTAATAACTATGGCCTCGTACTACCTCTCAGGAAATCATTAAAGACGTTCATCCGGTTCCGGTCATTGCGACTCCTATATTAAGAGTAGATTTGCATCCAATAAAGCCGGACAGAGAAAGTCCCTCTCTGTGAACTGGTGTGCTGGTGAGCATTGTGCGGCTAAAGGAATCGTAAATAGGATTTCTTAATAACGAACTTAATATTTAATCCTGGCTATGGGATGATGCTCATTTGTTTGCGCACTTTTATTGCCGCGAGGATTTCGTGTAGGATGTACGTATGTTCTGGTATTTGGACGGATAATTCTATAAGGATACGTTTCAATTGTGCTGGGGGGTGCATAATAAATTATCTTCAAGATGTTTCTTTAAAACCCTAAGGAAACTAAGCGAAACCCTAAGGATAAAGTGAATTGCATTTGTCTGGGTTTTTGTTATTACTTCATAAATATTCAATTGTCGAGATGCGAAAGGACATTACGAGAAGACATTGCTAGAGAATGTTGTGTTATTCAATATTAATGTCCTGGTGATTGCAGGAGGAAGACGGTGTGGGACCTTATTCTCTGTAAGCAATTGGTTTTACATATAAACTGTTGTTTTGGGTTAGCAATTTGCTTGCATGTACATGTACAATTTGTTCATAATTAACGGGTGATCCAAGTAGAGATACTTTTTTCAATAGCCTTTTTTGACAGATCACGTGTGAGTCGTGTCATGCTGTCATGTTATTTTTGTTTAGTATTGTTTGGCATTTCATAATGGAAAGACTTACGCGTGAACAACGTTTACAAATTGTTCAACTTTATTATGAAAATTCACGTTCTGTGAGGAATGTGTTTCGTGCACTTCGCTCAATTTATGGTCAACATAATCGGCCTACTGAGCGTACTATTCGCAACACCATCACCCATTTTGAGACCCAGCATTCATTATTGGATAATTGCCACTTCATCCAGAAAAAACAACGGTTTGGTGTGGTTTGTGGGCCGGTGGAATCATAGGTCCATATTTCTTTAAAAATAATTATGCCGGTTGCGAACGTAACCGTCAATGGCGACCGTTATCGTGCCATGATAACCGACTATTTGATGCCTGAAATTGAAGCTCGTGATCTCGGCGACATTTGGTTTCAGCAAGACGGCGCCACTTCCCACACATCGCATCAATCAATGGACTTATTGAGAGAACATTTCGGTGAGCACATAATTTCACGTTTTGGGCCGGTCGATTGGCCACCAAGATCGTGTGATATCACACCGTTAGACTTTTTCCTGTGGGGATATGTAAAGTCAAAAGCTTATGCCGACAAACCCGCTTCGATTCAGGCCTTGGAGGAAAACATCACGCGTGTCATTCGTCAGTTACCAGTCGAAATGCTCGAACGAGTGATCGAAAATTGGACTCAACGGATGGACCATCTGCGACGTAGCAACGGCCAACATTTGATAGACATAATCTTCAAAGAATAAATGCCAAAGAATGTTCTTTCAAATGATAATAAACATTCTCCATTAAATTTGAATTTTCTGTGTTTTTTTCTTTAAAAAAGTAGGGAACCTCGAAATGGATCACCCTTTATAACCGACCCTTTCGGGCTCGGAATACGGATTTATATTTTCTAGGAATTCAGGTACATGTCAGGTACAGTCTACCTTTTTCTTGCAATAAAGGCTGAGTTTTTAGTTGATGACCACGCCAAATGAAGTTTTTAGCAGACGTCACAAGTTGCTACAATAGTGCACAGAATATAGCCATCTTGGAAATTCGATGGTAGGATAACACTTTTTACGGTCCATGTTTTAGGAAACAGCAGATGCTATTCAGATGCCCATTTCTAATAAGCATCCAGCCTAGGCAAGAAGGCTTACATTGAGTCAAACAAGCATTAAGCTGCAAGAGGGCGTACCATGATGGTTGAATGGACCTATTTGTTTAATTTTCAGTTCTTAAATCGGTGAAAAGGTTTTGGTTGTCGTTTTGGTATCATGTTTTTTTTAGAATTTTCCTAGGTTAGGTTACGTTGGTGGGTTGATGTGTTAGGCAGTTAACGTCTTGCCTCCTAGGTTAATATAGACCCATTGTAATCCCCTTTGGGAGTCCACGTGTAAGGATGGTTACTTCATTTATCTCGTTACCATTGTTGTTAGTCAATTTCCAGCCAACCAGATGTTAATGCAAACCTGAAAAGATTAGATAGAGGGCTTTCGGACAGATCCGTGAGTTCATGGAAATAGTATTTTGCTAAAGTTCATATTCCTAATTGACTGAGACCTGGGCAGTGGGGTATCCTAGTGTATTTCTTCATCACCACAGACTTTACAAAGGTCATCATCTATAAGATGCATTTTCAGTTTGTGGTTTTTAAGTAAGTTGTGTCCAGTAAGAAGCTATCAAACCAAGACCTCAGTTGCGCAAGTGGTAGGCACTTGGCTCACTAGGCAAGGGATTTCAAGTTCAATCCCCGGTTAGGGAATAGAATTGTTTCCACAATTATACAGAGAACTGAACGTTCAATTAGTGCCACTGAGGATGAGGACACTGGGCAATGTTCGAAATGCTACAATTCTAACCAAATTTATCTACAGAAACTGTTAGAGGCTATCCCTCATAGAGTTAGAATCGTTGTTAATCCGAAGCCACCCACCAGCATAATCTCTACTGATTTCGAAACAGATTTGCAGATACTTTGAAGAAGTTCTTGATTTGTCATACTCAGAGCACATCTTTTTGGATGTGTCACAGGTGCGGAGGGAGTTCCACCTGTTTTTGGCAATATTCAGTGTTTTTTGTCCCACTCTTGATTTGAGGTCACGTACTGTCGGTTTAACAGACTGGTCTTCCTTATCAATGCTGGTGGTAGGATCTTTTCTTCGCCAGTTCATCAGCAGAGCTTAACATTATGTTGGACGCCAAGAACATTCAGCTCTTTACGACACCGTTTCATAAGCTTAGTTTTTATTTCGAAAGTAGAGATAGTTTTTATTGCAGTCTTTATTGATATCATCTGGTGGTATCGCCAGTATTGAGCACGATTTGGCTGCCTCTGCTACAGCCAATATTTCAGCCTGTTAGACACTTCTTTGCTCAAAGTGCGGTTCAGCTTTAACACTACAACGTAATTTTTAATTTGCCCCCAGAGAAGTCCTCCATATGTTAATAAAGGTGTTACAATGGCCGGGGGAGCGTTTCCATTAAGTGCCGTTATAGTAAGGAATGAACCTGGGCCACAACCGACATGCCTCTCCAGTTGCACACTCGAAGTTGGTTACAGTCAGTTTCTAATTGTGTGCGCCACTTTAGGAGAGGTCTTCCTCTACTGCGTCCGACCGCGACCGACGTCTGGCTGTGAATCGAAGAATCTGCGAGCCGTAGTATTGGTTCTACATGTCCTAGCCAACTTAAACGCCCAATGCGTTGTTTGTTTTGACTAGGAGCATGTCGCTGTAAAGCTCGTATAGTTCGTTTTTAAATCTTCGTCTCCATAGCCCCTCAACGCAAACGGGACGGAAGATTTTTCAAAAAATTTTTTTCTCAAATCGACCAAGGATTTCTTCATGCACGTTTGGTATGGTCCATGCTTCAGCGCCATAGATCAGGACCAAGATGATCAGGATATAAGATCCTTAGTAGTTTGAATGAGGACTTAACCACTTAATTGCCTTCTAAGCCCGAAGAAACAGCGGTTGGCAAGAGTAATTCTTCATTTGATTTCTCACGAGATGTTGTTGTCAGAGTTAATAGCAGAAACGATGTAGACAATGTTCTGTACGAACTCGAAGTTATATCTGTCAATGGTGACGTTCTATCCAATTCGCGGTGACGTTGTGTATCCTTTCGTGTTGACAGTGTATACCTTGTCAAACTCCTACCAATGATGTTAATATCGTCATCGTATTGTGTAAGTTGCACTGTTTTATGGAAGACTGTACCTCCTGTTGCTGAGGAGTTAAAGAATTCACATGACAGTGAGTTACCTTGCTTCCTTTTTATACCCTATCCCATAGGGGTATATTAGTTTTGATACATAGTTTGTAACATAGAGAAATAATTTAGCTACATATACCTCAAAGTATATGGATCGACTCAGAATCGATAGCTGAGTTGATTTAGCCATGTCTGTCCGTCCGTCCGTCCGTACGTCACCAGTTTTTGGGCCTTAAATTTTGAGCTAGAAGAATGAAATTTGGTACACGTGCTCTTTGTTGCTCCCAGCAGAACAAGTGTAAAAATTTTTGAAATCCGCCCACTGCCACGCCCCCTTTTTAGAAAAACGTATTTTTTGGCCAAACCATAAGGAATTTTGAAAAACTTTCTGAACAACATATTTAGACAATCTGAATATCTGTATTTCGTTCATATAAAGTTTTTTTGCCACGCCCACTTTTTGTTGGCGTTTTTAATAAAAAACGTTTTTCGGTCAAATTTTAAAATTTTCTAAAAATGTTTTGATGCAGAATCATTAGTAATATAAATATGAACATTTCGTCAATAGACCATTTTAACCCACGCCCACTTTTTGGGGGCGTTTTTATATAAAAACCATTTTTATGCCCTACCCCATAACATATGCAGGAGAAAACCTTGTCTTTTGTAGAACCGTAAAAGTTTTTTATAAGCAGTCTGAAGAATTTGTTGTCACCATGTCATTTTCTTTATTTTATCCACATCGTGTTTTTAGCCATGTCCACTTTTTGGGGATTTTAGTTTTACAGATAGGATGGGATAGGGTATTCAACGATCCGCACAGTGGATTGTAGCCTTCTCATATGTTTTTTGTTAGCGAATGTGTCGGTGAGGTCGTTGCCGATCTTGATGGATCAGCGATCATTTTTTTAGACGGGTGAGTTTAATTGGTATACCAAAACTAGCCACGGCTCCGTATAGCTTATCTTTATAAATAGGGCATTGTAATCAATAAATACCGTTTTGAACTTCTTGGGTTAAAGGATCCGGCTCCGAAGTCTGAAAATTGGATCCTAGCCAAAACCACACTATTGACAAGACGTCTTATGCTCCTATAGTTGGAAAGGTTCAGAAGGACTCCCTTTTTGCAAAACATGCTGAGGGTCCATTCTCGGGCATAAAGTCACCCGACCAAAGTTTGCTAATGAATCAGTATATATGCTATGAATGGCCGTTCGCTTATAGATACATTGAAAAAATGAAAACAAATGTCAAAATCTGTTCACATGATAAGTTTTTTATCACAGCAATTTCATTTGTGAAGAAGTGTGAAAAAGTGATGGAAGTCAAAATTAAACGGGGACAAAGGGCTTCAGAAACCCAAAAAAAATATTTAATCAACTTTCTGGAGAACAGGCCTGATTTAGCCAATGACAAGTAAGTAACCTTTAATTAATATAAATATTATGTTCTGCGTTGAAAATATTAAAAAAAAAATAAATTTACAGATTTACAACAGCTGACGGTGCTCATACCCGTGATCATGAGTGGAAGGAAATAAGCTTCCTTCTGAACAGTTTAGGCGGTACCTTCAAAGATGGGCCGAAGTGGAGGAAGTATTGGAATGAAATGAAACAATAATAAATTCATAATATTTTTTAATAGGCGTGTTTTTTTTCTAAATCTATACAGGCTTATTTTCACATGACAAAAAAAACGTTAATCGTTGATCTGGAATCACTGATACTGAAACACGTATCTGCCAACAGATGGCAGTTTGGGGTTTTTATTTTTGCTGTGTCATTTATTTTTTTGTAAATATAAACAAATTTTTTTGTCACTAATTCCACTATTACATTTATTGTAATGTTTTAATTTTAGATTCAAAGCAAATATAAAAATAATTTCACATTAAATTATTTCATAAAACATTGATTTTGCACCTATTTTGCAGCGTAATACTTACTGGTTGTGGTATCAGCTGCTATATTTTGCAATTTTATGATTTTCGACAGCCGTTTTCGATAACAACTGAAAAAAATAGATTTGGTAGCACATTTTCTATCCAGGCAAAGGGCGTAAGACTGGATAATTATCCAGGTTTCGTGAAATCTATATAGGCTAAGGTGTTGTTGTATTTTACACGTAAATTGTTTGCTAAGCCTATATAGATTTGGAGTGAAGAGAAAAAAAACACGCCTAATGTTTACACAGAATAAGTGTGCGAAGCCGTGACAGCGCCATTAAAGAACAGCGCCAGAAAAGCGGCGTTAATGGACCCATTCCTCTTAAAGATCTTACAAAGCAGAAGGGTAATAAACATTATTACTCCAGAAGCAATCGTGAGCGAGATCGGATTTGAGCCTATAATCGTAAGTTTAGAGGTGCACTTTAAACGTCAGTCATTTAAAAATAAATTATTGTACTCTTTTTTTCAGATCCAACATGAAGAAGATCCAGATCCTATTATTGAAGACGACGACGTACTGTATCCTTCAGCTGAAAGAGAAGAAATTCCATCAACGTGCATGTCTATAGGCAATCGTCGAAAACGGCAAGGCGTAACGCCACTGATGACGCCTTGGCCGCATATAAAGAAATAGAAGAGAAGAAAATGAAGCTGGAGGAAAAAAAATAATGTTAATGGAGGAAAACAATATAATACAAAATAAAATAAACAAAAAACTGGATGAGTTGCTCCAAGCACTTATCAATAAAAAAATAGTTTTGACTAAATGAAATGCATTAATGTTTATTCTTCTTTTATTTTTACAATTTTTACTTAAGCTTTATTTAAATATCAAATGCCTGGCTAACTATTCTGTTGCGAATGCGTCTACCTTCTTGCAAAATTTTATTCGATGAAGAGTGCGGATCCTCTACAGATATATCCACTTCGTAATCATATTGCAATTCGATATCTTCCAAATATGTGATTCCTGCTTTAATTAATACATCGTGAAGTACAACACAGGCATTGATTATTATTCCTGCTTTAGCTGGATCATAAAATAGGGCTCTTTCTTTTGCCAGGCAGCGTAATCTGCTCTTTAGAATGCCAATACATCTTTCGACAAGAGCCTTTGTTTGCTTGTGCGTTGCGTTGTATCTGTTCTCTGCTTCGGAAGTGGTTGTAAGAATCGGAGTCATAAGCCACGGCTGCAATGCATAACCACTATCCCCAAGTAGCCAAGAGTTTCGTTCTCCTTCGTTGTACAGAATTTCCAGTGTTGACTTTACTCTTGAACGTCGCCATACGTATGAATCATGTGCTGTTCCACCGTATTGTGCATTAGTGCTGTATATGTTAAAATCTGCGCCACAAACTATTTGAAAATTCATCGAATGCCCGCCTTTGCGACAATAAAACACATGCTCTATTTGTCTCTTTGACACTTTGATGTGAGTCCCGTCAACTAATCCGATCACACCCGGAAAGCCAAATTTTTCAAAGAATTTTGACTTGATTGCCGGAAATTCTTCTCTTGTAGGAAACTTCAAATATCTATGCGCTATTCTGTTCAACGCAATTGAAACCTCCGAAACACAGCGACTCACAGATGTCTGAGACAATGAAGATAAAGCATCTTGACCAATAGCAAGTTGAAAACTACCAGTGGCAAAAAAACGCAAAGCACTCAACACCTTGACATGCAATGGAAGCGCGTTTCTTTGTTGAGCTGAATCCATGAATGACTTCAATTCATTTAGTAGATCCATTCAAAGATGTTTTGGAAATCTATAAAGTTGAATAAAGTGCTCTTCAGTAGTAACTTCGAACGGGTTATGACTATCCCGAAGGGAACGTCGCAAAATTGCCACTTTATTTCTAGGAAAAAAAAACACATTATTTTTGTTGCAAACAAAACAACAAATTAATAAATCACCTCTGTTCAATACGACGCCTATTGTTTATAATAACTCTTATAATTATTTCCGACATTTTAGGTAATAACAAAATATATAAAATGCAAACTCAACAAACCGAATGTAAACAACAAGCGCACAAATGACAGATAGGCGACAGCATTTATCATTTAGTACACATTTAGACCACTGTTTATCATGATGGGTCCAAGAATCGCATTAGGTGTGTTCGTGAAGTGATAAAATAAAAAACTGCTGTGAAAACTGAAATGATAAATTATTTATCATTTCACAATATCACAGAACGGGAATTGACCCCCAGTTGAACTTAAATGCATTTAAGGAATGTCATTACCCTAAATGCACGACAGTATATTTTGGATCGTTTGCCCTCATTCTCTTTTTTCTTCTATAAAGCTCAATGGCTGCTCTTGGTTTCACCTGTAGATTTGCCTCGTTTTTGGTTACGAGCTTCTGTCCGCATTCATCGTCAAACTAGAAATTCCTTGTTAGGTTTCTTTCTTACGACTTATTGATATCGTCGCCATTTTTACTTTGACATTCGATTCGGTGATCAAATGGTATGCAATGCGATTGTATGAAACCATGAGTTTTTACTAAGCCAAGTCCGACTATCAGCATTCAGGGGCGACCGATGAGTGTCTAGTACCTTGACCTTAGATAGGGTCTCAAACCATGTGTAAATTCTTGGCGGTAGTAGATGAGAGAGGGAAAAGACGTGTACTTACAGTAATGCACATATTCTATTTCCAGGCGGCAGCGGAATAACTCCAAATGGTGGCTTCTACAGTCCCAGTGAGGATGGACAAACTGAATGACCTAGATGAGCTGTTTCGACAAGTGTAAGTCAGGCCTCTTCAACAGAGATGGTGCCGGATGAGTCGTAAATCGTAATGACAACGCCCAATCCGGTATAGTGGACACTGAATGCCCCAAGTCCTAGGGGTAGCAAATAAATTAAAACTGCCTCTCCAGGTTGTAGGTTGTGCTTTGGGTTAACCACCCACTCACAGAAAAAAAACATTGTAACGAAGCATACAATAGCCTCGGAAAGTACTGATTTTATTGTTGACGACCATGCTAAATGAAAAAAGGAAAACGACGTTCGTATCTGCACCTGGAATGTGAGAACATTAAACAGGAGATGTGCAGGCGAATAACTAGAGGAAGCCATAAGCTGCTACAAAGCAGACATTACTGCTATCCAAGAAATACGAATAATGGACAGGGCAAAAAGATGATGAATGACTGTGACATCTGCTAAGATCCGTGTATTAGTATTAGTGAGAAATTAGCGAACGAATTGTAACGATCCGCATAAATGCCAAATTCGCCAACATCAGACTTATATGCGCTCACGTTCCGACGGTGGAAAAGTGGATGAAGAAATGCTTGGTCGATTTAAGAGAAAAACTTTTGGAAGAATTTTCGGCCCCGTTTGCGTTTGCGTTGTTGGAGTATGGAGACGATGTCAGTCAGTCAAAAAAAAAAACTTCGCATTGGTCGATTACGATGGCTAAGCCATTTAGAACGAATACTTAATTACATAAGTAACCCTACAGTCAGGAATGAACCAGGGCCTCAACCGACATGGCTTTCCAATTAGCCTGGTCCTTAGGTAACTACCTCCAGTTGCATACTTGAAGTTGGTTGCGGTCAGTTTCTAATTATGCGCGCCACTTAAGACGAGGTCTTCCTCTACTGCGACCGACGTCTGGCTGGGAACCGAAGACTCTGCGACAGGCCGTATAGCTCGTGGTTGAATCTTCGCCTCCATAGCTTGTCAACGCAAACGGGACCTAAGATTTTTCGGAGAATTTTTCTCTCGAATCGACCAAGGATTTCTTCATCTGCTTTTGATACGGTCCATGCTTCAGCGCCGTAGAGCAGGACTGGGATGATCAGGGTCTTACATAGGATCTTCTTAGTAGTACGAGTGAGGGGTTTACTACTAAATTGCCTTCCTAGCCCGAAGAATCAGCGGTTGGCAAGAGTAATTCTTCGTTTGATTTCTGACGAGATGTTGTTGTCAGTATTATATAGCGGCGCCGAGGTAGACAAAGTCCCATACTACCTCAAGGTTATATCTGTCAATAGTGACGTTCTGTCCAATTCGTCGATTTTGTGTGTCCTTTCGTGTTGACAGCAAATACTTAGTCTTACAATGATGTCAATAACGTCGGCGTATGCTATCAGTTGCACCGATTCTTAAAAATTTGAGCCTCTGGTGTTGGCTGGGGAGTTTTGCACAATCCTCTCTAGAATCAAATTGAAGAAGTCACATGACAACGGAAACGCATTGCCTTTCCTAAATCCTTTTTTGAGAAACGCACGTGATTTTGAGGTCGTTTCCGACGAATTCTCCATCGTCATCCTACACACTAGACATGGCTCTGTAAAGTTCGTCTCTATAAATGCTGTCGTATGCGGCTTTGAAGTCTATAAATAGGTGGTGGGTATCGATTTGGACTTTTTGGGATTGATCGGTTGTGGACTTTCCTGCCTAAAAACACACTGATAAGGGCCGATAAGGTTCTTGGTAAACGGTTTCAGGCGTTCATATATTACGGCAGATAGGATCTTGTAGGCGATGTTGAGGAGACTTATGCCTCTGTAGTTGGCGCAGTTCAGAGGGTCTCCTTTTTTGTGGATCAGGCAAACGATGCTGAGATTCCATTCTTCGGGCATACTTTCATCCGACCAGATTTGGCTTATGAGATGTTACTTACCAAATCATCTCCGACAGATTTATAAAGTTCAGCAGGAAGGCCGTCATTTCCGGCGGTGTTATTAAGCTTGAGTTTAGATATTGCTATCCTCACTTCACTGAGGTCGGGTGGTTGGCAGTTTTCGCTGCCGTTGCCAATATTAAATTATTCATTCTGCCTGACAGGAAATGTTGTTTTAAAGTCTGCAAAAGTGTTTCTTCCATATCATCAGCATTGACTGTGTCTCAATTACGATATTTCCTTGTTCATCTTGACAGGATTCTGGGTGTTAGATCACTTTTGACACTTACAGTATATACCGTCATCGTGCAGAGGTAGTCCAAACATGTGTATTTGTTAGTAAGCTCAAGTTTAACCCAAAGATAACTTATCTCAGAAAAATTAGTCCTCAAAGTTTATATAAAAAAATAATTGTTGCTAACATTTAAATTTATTTTTATTTTAATAAATGGATTTGTTTGCTGTTCTTTTATTAAATCTACAATTGGCTATTTAATAAGACTGGTGCAACCAATATATGAAAATTTTTTAAATAACATTATCGCCCTCCCTCCTACAGCATATATTTTCTGATCGAAGGAGCTATTAATTAAGAAAATGAATAGTACAGCAGCAGCACAAGACATGTCGATATTACCCCACACATAAATTAGTCACGCAAATCAATTTAATGACAATTGCTGACAATTATCAACTCACCGATTCGTCCCGCTCCCATGGCTACACATTATGTCCTGCATGACAGGCAAGTGTCTTCACTTAGCTATAACTTTTCGACATCCACCCCCGCTTATGGAATTTTCAAAATTTAAATTCACGAAATTAATCGCCATCAGGATATACCTACCCATACATCAGTATTCCTCATCTGCACTCACCCTTGCACACGGTCCTATCTTGGGCTCATGTAAAATTGTAGATTTGATTAATTTTATTGTATAGACGATGTGTTCATTTGTCGTGACAAACGGTCATCGTATTGTGCGTGCACAGCGGGATCTCATTCGCATCCGACTCTATGCGTGTCCTTAGAGATGAACGAAATTAAATAAACAATCGGTAATGGGTCCCCTGGGTGTGAGGTTTGTCCCCCTGGTTGGCTGCATGGTTACTTTTTAATGAACTTGCACTCGTCTTGTGCTTGTGCTGTTTGACATGCGACGACCCTTGAAATTGGTCAGATTAACGCGAAATTCGTCGTCGTTGTGCCGCTGTGGCACGCTTGCGACGACATCGAGGGCGACTGGATTCTGGAAACAGGTAGCACCGGGTCTATAACTGACACGTGACTTTGTATAGTTAGTCACTTGCATTTTCATGCCATCGGCTTGTATTTCGTGGCAAATACCTCTACCTCTGTGATTAATGAAGTTAGAGCATTAGGGTGGTGTGTGTGTGTGTGGTGCAAATACAACTCCCTCGGGGTGGGCGGATGCCATGTAAGGATGCGTGTTCAATTGTTCATGTCGGTGGCGTAATCGTCATCAGTGTTGGCATCATTTCGATTGACGTTATCCTTATATATGCATGCAGCATGAGTCGTCAACTTGAAAAACTTGTGCGGTACAAGTCTGCAGCGAACCGATTAATTGTTGACTTTTGCAAACGCTTCGTGTGTACAGTGGTGACGACGATGATCGCATGTGGGGGAGTTTTTTTCCCCTTCTTGGTTGCATGTACCAACATGCATGTATCTAGATACAATTTGTGTTATTGCATTCCGGTTGTTATTTATCACCAACGTCTAATGACAGGTAGATTGTGCGAAATCATGTCCTTGTATGCTCGCGTTTTTTTTTGTAAAAATGTTGGCAATGCTTTTTGTAAAATGTGACATACACAGATATAGGTTAAGGAGGGATTTCCTTTGCGTACAAACTAAGTTTTAACTAGCTGTCGACCTCTAGTGTTTGAAATTATAATCACCGACCAATTGAAGGTAAAGGACACGGAAAAGTGTATCAAGCTCAGTTATAAAATGAGTTGTCTAAGGAGTTTCAGGTGCATATAGCGAAACAACATACATTTGTCTTCGACTCTAGAAGCTGAGATCTGCGTATTTCCGTACATAACATGAACACCCCATCTGAGGAGTGGGGTCTGTCTCCGAAACATATAGTTGTGTTACCAACCGTACCTGCAGCGTTTCTTTTAACATAGGATATGAACCTACAATTGATAAGTTTTGCCAACTCATGATATATTTTGGAAGATAGGGGGAGAAAAATGTTGTTCTCCAAATCATCTATGAGACTGCATCTGTCGAAAGATGTCAAGCATCAAACTGAACCCGATATTTGTGAGTTTATATCCCAGTCCTTGGCATATTCTTATCTATTGTCACGTGTTCTGCAAAGTCGCATTCATGCAAGCGGTAGACTAGTGCTGGCGTAGAAAGGCCGGGAAATTCATGTTGCAGTAAAAACAAAGACGAATGATTCTGAACAAAAATTGTAAAAATATGTCTTTCCCGATATTGATCCATGGCTTGTAGATGTCTATGCTCCATCTTACATACTTACATAACTGGCGCTTCAGTACGGAATGAACCTGAGCCTCAACTAACATGCCTCTTTAATAAGCTCGGTCCTTAGTTGACTGCCATCAGTTGGCTGATGTCCATTTCTACTTGACCCACTTAAGGTGAGGACTCTGAGAAACTGAGTTCCTCATATCGTAGCCATCTTAAACGTCCAATGAGGAGTTTTTTTTTTGGCAAGGGGTATGTCGCTGTATAGCTCGTATAGTTCTTGGTTGAATTTTTTTCGAAATAGCCAATTTGTCCAAGAATTTTTCATGCAAATGGACCAAGGATTTCTTCGTCCACTTTTGATACGGTCCATGCTTCAGGATGCTTATTTAGGATATCCTTAGTTGTCCAGTGTGGGTTTTACTACTACGTTGCCCTCTTAACATAAAGAAATAGCGGTTGGCAAGAGTACTTCTTCGTTTAATTTCTGACGAGATGTTGTTGTCAGAGTTAGTAGCGAACCCGAGGTAGTCAAAGTCCCGTAATACCTATAAGTTATATCTGTCAATGGTGACGTTCCGTCCTATTCATCGACATGGTGTGTCCTTTGGTGTTGACAGCATTTACTTGGTCTTACCCTCATTTACTGCTAAACCCATTGTTGCCGCTTCCTTCTCTATACTAACAAACGTGGCTATGACATCCCGTTGAGTCCGACCAATGATGTCAATCTCGTCAATCTGCCTCTGGTGTTGGATCGGGAGTTTTGCTCAATCCTGTCAAGAATGGTATTAAAGAAGTCAGATGACAGTGCAATGCCTTGCCTAAATCCTTTTTTGGTATCGAATGTGTCGGTGTGGTCGTTTCCGACCCTGATGGAGCAGCGAGATTTCGTGCGAGATCCTGCACAGACGAACAAGTTTGGGTGGTATACCAAAACTAAACATGGCTGTGTATAGTTCGTCTCTATAAATTCTGTCGTTTGCAGCTTGGAAATCGATGAATAGATGGTTGGAAATGATTTGGACTTCTTGGGGTTCTTTTCAGGATCAGCCGAAGTATAAAGATTTGATTTGATTGACTGGCCTAAACCACACAGATAAGGGCCGATCAGCATGTTGCTAAACGGTTTCAGGCTTTCACATATTACAGCAAATAGGATGTTGAGGATACTTATGCCTCTGTAGTTAGCGCACTTCAGAGGGTCTCATTTCTTGTGATCGGTCAAACGAAGCTGAGGTTCCATTCTTCAGGGATGCTTCCAACCGACTAAACTTTGATAAATATTTGGTGAACATTACCTACCATTTCGGTAATTTCTGGCAGTTTTTTTATGCTTAAGTTTAGATATTGCTCTCCTTCACATAGGTCGGGTGGTTGGTAGTTTTCTTTGTCATCGCCAATATTGAAAGTTTCTTTATATCTGACCACCATTTTACGGTCTGCAGAAGTGGATCTTCCATATTCTCAGCATCACGACTGTGTCTCAACGACGATATTTCCTTGTTCATCTCTACAGGATTCTTTTGTCCCCGGCCTTGACGTTGTTCACTTAGGTAAAACTTGCGAACATCATTCCTGGAGTAGCACCTCTCTATTTTCTTCTTTCTGAAAAGCCGGTGTGGTTTCCTTTTTCTTTGCCTATATAGCTCAATGGCAGATCTCCATCTCAAACCACGGGTTTCTTGCTGATGGGCACGAGAAACCTAGCGAATCAGTTGCGGCTGCGTTGACATCATTGCCATTGTTTTTTGACATTACATGTTGGTTCTATATGCTTTAAGTCGAGAGGTTAAGGGAAAGGACTTCGGGATCTCTTTATATTGCAGTCTTTAAACATGCAATTTATTTACAGTATTTCTTTTTTTTTTTCTTGTGGCATGGTGGCATTCTTACCTTGGCTGCAACAAAGTAGTGGACGGTGTCTATGTTAGCCCCTCGGAATGTTTGGACATCCATAATACTGGATATGTGCATCTTGTCTATTGCAATGTGATCAATTTGATTGACCTTTCGTCGATCTGGAGACCAACCCTAAACGAATTTAGGAAAAAAAGTGGTGGCTATAGTGGCATTTCGTTCCGCAGCGAATTCAATTAGCCAAAGTGCGGTGCACGACTTTGTGGCATGCAGGCTGTGTTTTCCGACAATACTGCCAAAATTATCGGCTTTTCCTACCTTTGCATTCGAAAACTTCGGCACGATTTTAACATCGTACTTCAGTAGTCGCTTATAAGTTTTGTCAACGACCTTGTAAAAGCAGTCCATAGCAGAATAATCGTTTTTACCTGTCGCGTCGGAGCGTGAGTGCCTATATGACTTATGTTTGCGAATTTTGCCTTAAAACGGATTGTTACAATGCGTTCACTAATGTCGTCAAAGGATACGACTTCTTGCCTAAGTCTGGCCCTTATACCAAATCCACATCCGAATAGTCACTGTTTCTGCTCTCTATAACATGGTCCGTAGTAGATATCGCAGTTTTTCATCTTGTTTTTGTCCGGCACATACCATTATATATCCTGGATGGCAGTAATGTCTGCTTTGTAGTAGCTTAGTTTGGCACCTAGTACTTTGGCTGCACCTCCCCTTGTTTAAGGTTCTCAAATTCCAGGTACAAATACGAACGTCGTTGTCCTTTTTTCGTTTAGTATGGTCGCCTTCAATAAAATCAGTCTTTCTCGATGCTCTTGGCATATCTTTTACGTGAGTTTTTAGTTAGCCCAGAGCCCAAGTTCCATGTGTCTTCTGGTAGGTCGTTTAATTATTTTCTAGTTGTGTAGCACAAATTTATTTATCGCACCAGACACGTTGAAGGCCAGAATCTGTATTTGAGTAACTTTTTCACGACAAACCTTTATTGTACGCCCAACCCCCTCAAAAAATGTCCTCACAATAAATTTCCAAAAATACAAAAAAGTCTCAAAACACTCATCGTGCTTTAAATACCTAATCGTCCTTCATATCACGATTTGAACTGTTCCGCAATTCGTTACACTCCACACATCATTTCCATTCGATTGGCTTTATGAAACCTAACGACGCGACGCTCGAATTCCTCATGGAATCCGTCTCAGAGTCAATTATTCTGATCTTCAATTACTTGATGGTGTTCCGAACGCATCAATGCCAAATTTGATATATGAAGCTCGAACCCCTCGTTTCCCAGTAATTTATCATTATTGCGAAAATTGAAAAAAAGTGGAAAAGTATCTAAATAAGATAACAACGAAAAGCCGTAATAAAATTCAGCACGCCTGGTTGTACCTACCCCCCGGACCGCACACACTACACCGATTTGTAGAACTGCACACCACAATAATTGAATACAGAGACTCAAGGATGACAAAAGTACACTCTCACGCGTATCAAGTGATTTAAAATAATTTTCGAAACGCAAACAACCCTCGAACGGGAAAAAAGGAGCGGCGTATAACAAACAAATGGGAAAACAAGGAAACGTCAGAATCCACACCAGGAAAACAATAAATCATTGAAGTAAATTTTGCGAATCCTTGCGTAAGCATACATTATCCCACAAAGGATCGACACATAACACGACTGCCAACGACAAGTCGGGTAGAGGCTTATAGGGCGGCTCTTGTTTCATTATAGCCTTTGTTTTGTGCGTTTTTGTTTGAATCCCTTTTGCGGAGCATTCGAATTAGACACCATCTTTTGCCGTAAGTCATGTGAGAAGCATCCTTTAAGATATGATTTATGTCCCTAGACCATTCAATATGACACGTTTCCCTCTCCTCCTCAGGCAAACTCCTGCAAGGAAGGGAAAACTTCGATTTGTTTTATTTGGTTTTCCAGTTTACTGGCTTTCAATCTAATCTAACCGCTCCCAACTTTAGTGTTCTTCTGTGGTTGGTTTTCGAAGGATTTTTTTGCTCCTAAATTCATCATCGTTGCGGCCTCATCTTGCAGTAAATCATATCGATGGCGCAATGACTTGGATGAATTATTATCCACTCAGCCTCTGGTGGTGAGTTGGGGGTTGGCTGATGGTGATTGGTGTGGTCATATACAAAGCACTTCGAACTGAATAGGCCCGGTTAAGGGGAGAGAGCATCTTCAGCCAGCTTAAGACGTAGCTTTGATGAGATTTAACTTGTCAATAATTGTAGATGCCTGATTTGCATGACTTAGACGATATCCAGTTGGAAATACCAAAAGCGTGTCAGTTAAATATTTTTTTTTTTAATTTTATTTTGTTACTTAAAAATGAATTTAAATAGTTGGGGTGTGTATTTATGAAATATCTAGTTTCTATATCTAAAGCGTTTTACGGTTTTGTATCGGTATCCATCGTCAGCAAGGACGGCGGACTCGGCAATGGGGGATTCTGTTGCCTCAGCTACTTGCTCAGCTGGTGGCAAGTATTCATTGGTAACCTTTTCAACTGGTGGCAGGTATTCGGGGGAAACGATTTCCGAAACATCACGACGGTGACGGTACTTCAGTCTGCGGACAGTCTTGTAACGATATCCATCATTGGCAAGAACAGCGGACTCTTCGGGGGCTTCAGTGACCTCAGCTTCTTTGACTTCAGCGACCTCTTCTGTGGCCTCCTCTACCGGGGGCAAGTATTCATTTTCGATTTCGTTGACATCACGACGGTGGCGGTACTTCAACCTGCGGACAGTCTTGTAATGGTATCCATCATCGGCAAGAACAGCTGACTCTTCAGGAGCTTCTGTGACTTCCACAGCTTCTTTGACCTCAGCAGCTGGTAAATATTCCTTAGTGGGTTCCTCTACTGGGGGCAGGTATTCATTTTCGATTTCGTTGACATCACGACGGTGGCGGTACTTCAACCTGCGGACAGTCTTGTAACGGTATCCATCATCAGCAAGAACAGCGGACTCCTCTGGGGCTTGAGCGACCTCAGCTTCTTTAATTTCAGCGACCTCTTCTGCTGGCTCATCAACAGGTGGTAGGTACTCGTTGGCGATTTCATTGACATCACGACGATGACGGTATTTCAACCTACGGACAGTCTTGTAACGGTATCCATCATCAGCAAGAACAGCGGACTCCTCTGGGGCTTCAGTGACCTCAGCTTCTTTTACTTCAGCGACCTCTTCTGTGGCCACCTCTACTGGGGGCAAGTATTCATTTTCGATTTCATTGACATCACGACGGTGACGGTATTTCAACCTGTGGACAGTCTTGTAACGGTATCCATCATCAGCAAGAACAGCGGACTCCTCTGGGGCTTCAGCGACCTCAGCTTCTTTTACTTCAGCGACCTCTTCAGTAGGCAAATCGACAGGGGGTAGGTATTCGTTGGCGATTTCATTGACATCACGACGGTGACGATATTTCAATCTGCGGACAGTCTTGTAACGATATCCATCATCAGCAAGAATAGCAGATTCTTCAGGAGCTTCTGTGACTTCCACAGCTTCCTTGACCTCAGCAGCTGGTAAATATTCCTTAGTGGGTTCCTCTACTGGGGGCAGGTATTCATTTTCGATTTCGTTGACATCACGACGGTGGCGGTACTTCAACCTGCGGACAGTCTTGTAACGGTATCCATCATCAGCAAGAACAGCGGACTCCTCTGGGGCTTGAGCGACCTCAGCTTCTTTAATTTCAGCGACCTCTTCTGCTGGCTCATCAACAGGTGGTAGGTACTCGTTGGCGATTTCATTGACATCACGACGATGACGGTATTTCAACCTACGGACAGTCTTGTAACGGTATCCATCATCAGCAAGAACAGCGGACTCCTCTGGGGCTTCAGTGACCTCAGCTTCTTTAACTTCAGCGACCTCTTCTGTGGCCACCTCTACTGGGGGCAAGTATTCATTTTCGATTTCATTGACATCACGACGGTGACGGTATTTCAACCTGCGGACAGTCTTGTAACGGTATCCATCATCAGCAAGAACAGCGGACTCCTCTGGGGCTTCAGCGACCTCAGCTTCTTTTACTTCAGCGACCTCTTCAGTAGGCAAATCGACAGGGGGTAGGTATTCGTTGGCGATTTCATTGACATCACGACGGTGACGATATTTCAACCTGCGGACAGTCTTGTAACGATATCCATCATCAGCAAGAATAGCAGATTCTTCAGGCGCTTCTGTGACTTCCACAGCTTCCTTGACCTCAGCAGCTGGTAAATATTCCTTAGTGGGTTCCTCTACTGGGGGCAGGTATTCATTTTCGATTTCGTTGACATCACGACGGTGACGATATTTCAACCTGCGGATAGTCTTGTAACGGTATCCATCATCAGCAAGAACAGCGGACTCCTCTGGGGCTTCTGTGACCTCAGCTTCTTTAACTTCAGCGACCTCTTCCGTGGCCACCTCTACTGGGGACAAGTATTCATTTTCGATTTCGTTGACATCACGACGTTGGCGGTACTTCAACCTGCGGACAGTCTTGTAACGGTATCCATCATCAGCAAGAACAGCGGACTCTTCTGGAGCTTCAGTGACTTCGACGGCTTCCTTAACCTGAGCTGATGGTAAATACTCTTTTGTAGGTTCCTCTATAGATGGTGGTAGATATTCCACTCCATTTGACTTCTCCTCTGCCGGAAGATAGCTATCTGCAGGTAAAACTGCAGCCGTTGCAGCCACAGCAAACAAGCACACCAATACAATACTTCTCTGTATAGAATAAAAAAATCGATTAATCAAACCTTAATCCTTTCCTCTTTCATTGGCGTAGACAAACCATTTTGCTAATCCGTTTAAAGCACGAAAGCACACTAAGCCGAGAATGATTAACTGTGGCCAAAATGTGTGTATTTATACCTCAAAAGAAAACAGTTTATCGTATCACTCTACTTCACTGCGAATCGTCCAATTACCAAGCATCTCAGCTCTCCTCAAGGCCCCCGCATCTTGGAGAATGCTTTTAAAAACCTCACAAGTGCCGTTAATACCGTATAATTCAAGTGGTGAGAGAACGTCTGAGTGCGATGAGTGGCTCCTCATATGCGCGGAAGTGGCTTACCGATCTTCAGATTGATTTCGGATTTCGAGTGTGCGATACTTGAAGGTTAGCAAATATATTCGATGCGAACCCGGTTGCGGAAATGTATCTCTAATGTATATATTCTACACCAACACGTCCAGATACTCGAAATTTAACTGAAATGTGTGGACAGATAGATCAATTCGATGTTATAAAAAAAAGTACAATATCTCTACGTGCAATTTCAGTAATTGCAGCTGTACGCCGACTCTTAATTTTATTTTCATTCACGCCAGTGGTCAATGAATAGCGTATTCATCTGTCGCAACGAATATAAATTTAATTGGACCATTTGGAGAATAATTTGCGTCACTAGATGGGTTAAACTGAGAATTAAAGAAATTAAAATATGTTTTCAAATACTGAATAATATCAAATTAATTAAAATTCTCGCTAAAATACAGTTGCAAATAATAATGGCCCAATTATAAATGCGAATATAAAATCAAATTAAAATTTGTTTTTACGTTTGGCTACGAAACAAAGTATCCCATAGATTACATACATAAATAGATACATAGCGATCAATGGATATTATATTATTATGCCAATAATAAGACATAAAATGTTTGAAATACATCGAACAGCTGTTTCTGGCTTTCAATTGTTTTAAACTGTATCCAATGGTTAATTTTTGACATTTCTCTATGGGTAAATAAAAAGTTAGCTTTTTGTTGTGTTAATTGGATTAAATAAAATTATTTCAACAAAAATGTATCTAAATTTCCATTAGAATTTAAAATAAATCGATTTAAGATCAATTTTCATTCAGGAATCTCATGGGTACGTCTGGCTACATAACGGGATACCACAAGGATCACCTTTGTCGGTAGTCCTATTTATTATAGCTTTCGACGATATATGCGTTATACTATCGAAATACAAACTTCTCGATTTTTGTCTATATGCAGACGATATATACATTCTTTGCAAGGTCAACGATTTAAATAGCTGCAAGAATTTATTTAAAAGAGCTTTAAAAGATATTTTAGATTGATCAGACGTATCTGGCGCAAAACTCTCATAGGTAAATGTAAAAAACTTCATGTATGCCGTAAACGTGACTGTCCCCATGTCCCCAATTAGCGCTAAACATAAATAATATAAATATTGTTAACGTTGATAATTTGAAAATTTTAGGACTTACTTTTAATAAAAAATATAAATGGAATCAGCAATCACTAGCTGCGAGGGTTAATATTATTAAGTATTTATGTAGTAAAAAAAGTAGTGTACATATTAACACGTTATCATCTATCACCAAAATGTTAGTTCTTAGCAAAATTGACTATAAGTTATTCATTTACGGCAATTGCCCCAAAACGACCTTAAACATCATCAAACCAACATACCACCATGCAGCTAGAATATCTATTAATGCCTTTCCTACAACCCCGATTAAAAACATATTGGCAGAAGCGGGACTTCCTACAATTGAAGAGAGAAAAGATGCTCTAAAATTAACCGCAAAGCTGGCTTTTTCCAAACACTCAGTTATTGACAAAGATATCCTGGAATCCAAAAATCACAAAACAAGGAAGAAAGTTCAATCCGCAATCAGTGTCATCTTTGATAAAGCTAAACAACTGCAAATTCCAACAAAGCGCCCAAAAAACGTTCTTACAACATACCCACCTTGGTTAATAAAGTCGGAGGCAACAATAATGACACTAGCAGATTATAAAAAAGACAATACTTACTTACTTACTTACTTAAGTGGCGCTACAGTCCGGAATGAACCTGGGCCTCAACCAACATTCCTCTCCAATTAGCCCGGTCCTTAGCTAACTGCCTCCAGTTGCGCACTCCAAGTTGGTTGAGGTCAGTTTCCACTTGTGCGCGCCACTTAAGGCGAGGTCTTCCTCTACTGCGTCCGACGTCTGGCTGGGAATCGAAGACTATGCGAGCCGGGGTATTGGTGTCCATTCGTTCTACATGTCCTAGCCATCTTAAACGTCCAATGCGGAGTTTTTTGACCAGGGGCATGTCGCTGTACAGCTCGTATAGTTCTTGGTTGAATCTTCGCCTCCATAGCTTGTCAACGCAAACGGGACCTAAGATTTTTCGAAGAAATTTCCTCTCGGATCTACCAAGGATTTCTTCATCCGCTTTTGATACGGTCCATGCTTCAGCGCCGTAGAGCAGGACTGGGATGATCAGGGTCTTATATAGGATCTCCTTAGTAGTTCGAGTGAGGGCTTTACTACTAAATTGCCTTCTTAGCCCGAAGAAACAGAGATTGGCAAGAGTAATTCTTCGTTTGATTTCTGACGAGATGTTGTTGTCAGAGTTAATAGCGGAGCCGAGGTAGACAAAGTCCCGTACTACCTCAAAGTTATATCTGTCAATGGTGACTTTCTGTCCAATTTGTCGATGTTGTGTGTCCTTTCGAGTTGACAGCATATACTTAGTCTTAACCTCATTTACTGCTAAACCCATTTTCGCCGCTTCCTTCTCTATACTAGCAAACGTGGCTATGACATCACGTTGAGTCCTACCAATGATGTCAATATCGTCAGCGTATGCTAGTAGTTGCACCGACTTTTGGTAAATTGTGCCTCTGGTGTTGGCTTTGGAGTTTTGCACAATTCTCTCAAGAATCAGATTAAAGAAGTCACATGACAGCGCATCGCCTTGCCTAAATCTTTTTTTGGTATCGAATGTGTCGGTGAGGTCGTTTCCGACCCTGATGGAGCAGCGAGAATTCTCCATCGTCATCCTACACAAACGGACGAGTTTGGGCGGTATACCAAAACTAGACATGGCTCTGTACAGTTCGTCTCTATAAATGCTGTCATATGCGGCTTTAAAATCGATGAATTTGGACTTCTTGAGTTTTTTGAAAATTTGATCGGTTGTGGACTTTCCTGGCCTAAAACCACACTGATAAGGGCCGATCAGGTTGTTGGTAAACGGTTTCAGGCGTTCACATATTACGGCAGATAGGATCTTGTAGGCGATGTTGAGAAGACTTTCATTTCAGAGGGTCTCCTTTTTTGTGGATCGGGCAAACGATGCTGAGGTTCCATTCTTCAGGCATATTTTCATCCGACCAGATTTGGCTTATGAGTTGGTGGATGTTACTTACCAAGTCATCTCCGCCGGCCTTATAGAGCTCAGCGGGAAGGCCGTCATTTCCGGCGGCCTTATTAAGCTTGAGTTTAGATATTGCTATCCTCACTTCACTCAGGTCGGGTGGTTGGCAGTCTTCGCTGTCGTTGCCAATATTGAATGGTTCGTTCTGCCTGACAGCGGAATGTTGTTCGTCATCGCCGTTTAAAAGTCTGCAGAAGTGGTTCTTCCATATCCTCAGCATAGACTGTGTCTCAACTACAATATTTCCTTGTTCATCTCGACAGGATTCTGTTCGAGCCTTGTATCCTTGGCTTTGACGTTTTACACTTTGGTAAAACTTGCGAACATCGTTCCTGGAGTGGCACCTCTCTATATCCTCGATCGCGCTTTTCTTGCTCTTTTTTCTTCTTGCTGAAAAGCCGATGTTCTTCCCTTCTTCTTTGCCTATAGAGCTCAATGGCAGCTCTCGTCTTCACCTGCAGCTTAGCCTTGTAGGCCTCGTTCTTGGCTGCGAGCATCTGTCGGCATTCCTCATCAAACCAGGGGTTTCTTGCTGGTGGCCGCGAGAAACCTAGCACATCAGTTGCGGCTGATCTAATGGCCTGTTGGCATCGTTGCCATTGCTCTTCGACATTCGATGCTGGTGGTATGGTGTTAATCGAGAGGTTAAGGGATACGCGTTGTGCGAAGGTCTTGGCGGTCTCTTGCGATTGCAGTCTTCCCACATTAAATTTTTTCACAGTATTTCTGGATTGTTGTGGCGTGGTGGATATCCGCATTCTTACCTTGGCTGCTACAAGGTAGTGATCCGAGTCGATGTTAGCTCCTCGAAATGTTCGGACATCCAAAATACTGGATGCGTGCCTCTTATCTATCGCAATGTGATCAATTTGGTTGACCGTTCGTTGATCTGGAGACCGCCATGTCCCCTTATGGATATCGAGGTGAGGAAACCGTGTGCTGGCTATAGTGGCATTTCGTTCCGTAGCGAAATCAATTAGCCTAAGTCCGTTACCAGACGTGTTGTCGTGTAGGCTATGTTTTCCGACAATACTTCTAAAGATGTCTTCTCTTCCTACCTTTGCGTTAAAATCTCCCAGCACGATTTTAACATCGTACTTCGGTAGTCGCTCATAGGTTTTGTCGAGGAGCTCGTAGAAGCAATCCTTAGCTATATCATCTTTTTCTTCCGTCGGAGCGTGAGCGCATATAAGGCTTATGTTGGCGAATTTGGCCTTGATGCGGATTGTTACTATGCGTTCGCTAATGTCTTGGAAACATAAGACTTCTTGCCTAAGTCTGGCACTTATAACAAATCCGCATCCGAATAGTCGCTGTTTCTGCTCACTATAACACGGTCCGTAGTATATGTCACAGTTTTTCATCCTCTTTTTGCCCGGCCCATCCCATCGTATTTCCTGGATGGCAGTAATGTCTGCTTTGTAGCAGTTTAGGGCTTCCGCTAGTTCGCCTGCACCTCTCCTGTTTAATGTTCTCACATTCCAGGTGCAGATACGAACGTCGTTGTCCTTTTTTCGTTTAGCAGGGTCGTCAACAATAAAATCAGTCCTTTCCGAGGCTATTGGTTGCTTCGTAACCATGATTTTTTTCTGTGGGTGGGTAGTTAACCCAAAGCACAACCCCCAACCTGGAGGGCCAGTTCCAATTTATTAGATACCCCTAGGACACGGGGCCATCAGTATCCACTACGGGATTGAGCGCTGCCGTTGGCCTTTCGGTTCATCCGCCACCATCTCTGTTCAAGGGGCCTGACTAACATTTGAAATTCCTAGACAACCTGTTGTCCGAATATGTCAGAGCAGCTCATCTAGGTTCGCCTGGGACAGCAGGCCGGGTATTCATCCGTGCCATTCTCACCAGGGTGTTTATAGTGTTGCTGTTTTTCGTCGTGTCTCGCACTTATCGTTTAGCAAGTCAAATCCGGTTGGATGAGACCAGTACCCGATGGTTACCACTTGGAGGTAAAGATAAGCACATTTGATGTGTAGTCAGAGTTGCAACACTGGGCATTGCCAAGTTAACGCCAATCAGAGTCTACCCTCGTTCTACAACACCCAACACAAAAGACAATACTAGTAAAGAAATATACCATGCAATGTTCTCCAGCATTTCCTCTGACCTTAAATCAAACGGATGGAAATTCATATTTTCCGATGGTTCAAAAACAACTGAAAGTACTTCATTCGCCGTGATAGATAAAAACGTTTGTATTGCAGAGGACTGCTTTTATGAGCTCCATGACAGATCTTCGAACGTTTAATCAAATTGATCACTTTGAGATAGACAAGAGGCACGCATCTAGTATTTTGGATGTCCGAACAGTCAAAAGGGCTAACATAGTCATAGAATGCGAATGTCTACCATGCCACAATAAATCAGAAATACTGTGAAAAAAATTAATGTCGAAAGACTGCAATATCAAGAGATCACCACCAGCATCTAATGTCGCAAAACAATGGTAACGATGCCAACAAGCCATTAGATCAGCCGCAACTGATGTGCTAGGTTTCTGGAGCCCACGAGCAAGAAACCCTTGGTTTGATGAGGAATGAATTCGAAAAGAATTCTGTCGAGATGACCAAGAAAATAAGGTAGTTGAGACACAGTCGATGCTGAGGATATGTAAGAACTATTTCTGCAGACTATTAAACGCCGATGGCTGAAAGTCTTCCGCTGCCAGTCAGAACGAACTATTCGAAATTGGCGACGACAGCAAAAATTATCAACCATCTGACCTAAGTAAAGTGAGGATAGCAAGATGTATACTTAAACTTAACAAGGCTGCCAGAAATGAGGGCCTTCCGGCCGAGCTATATAAAGCCGGCGAAAGTGATTTCGTAAGAAACATTCAGCAGTTCATAAGCAAACTTTGGTCACATGAAAGTATGCCTGAATGTTGGAAAATCAGCATCGTTTGGCCGATCCATAAAATAATGAGACCCTCTGAGCTGCACCAACTACAGAGGCATAAGTCTTCTCAACATCGCCTACAAGATTCTTTCTGGCAAAATATGTGAACGACTGGAACCGTTTATTAACAACCTGATCGCCCCTTATCAATTAGGTTTTAGACCAGGGCAGTCCAAAATTGATCAAATCTTCGGCAGATCCTGGAAAAAAACCGAAAATCCAAATCAATTGCCACCACCTATTCATCGATTTCAAATCCACACCCGGCAGCATTTATAGAGACGAACTATACAGAGCTAGTCTAGCTTTGGTATACCGTCCAAACTCATCCATCTGTGCAGGATAATTATTGAGAATTCTTGCTGGTTGACCAGGGTCAGAAACGACCACATCGGCATCGAATAAATGCTTTTGCAAAACTCCCGAGCCAACAAGATCAAATGGACAACAAAACTGCGGCTATCAGAGTCTTCGATTATCAGGCAGACTGCGTACGCAGTAGCTGCAAACCTCATCAGACCTAAACCAACTTGAATTGTGGAAATGGATAGAGTTAGCTAAGGACCGGGCTAATTGGAGAGGTATTTTGGTTCAGGCCCAGAGTCAGAGTCTTCGATTATCAGCCAGACTGCGGACGCAGTAGCTGAAGACCTCATCCGACCATAACCAACTTGAATTGTGGAAATGGATACAGTTAGCTAAGGACAGGGCTAATTGGAGAGGTTCAGGCCGAGGTTTATTTTGAACTGTGTGGCCGCTTAAATAGGTAGTTTATTATAGGGGTATATACGTATTTTGTAACATAGAGAGATAATTAGCTAGACATTCCTTAAAAATTATTTATCGACTCAGAATCGCTAGCTGATTCGATTTAGCAATGTCTGTCCGCCCGTTCGTCATCAGTTTTAAAAAATTTCAATTTGGTGTATGCTGTTACAGTAGGCCAAGTGTCGTAAAGCCAAATCTATAAATTTGGTCTTATGATGCTTTGTGAAAGTGACAAAAGGCCAAATTCTAGCCGATAAAATATCTGCAATAAAGATACAATTCAATAAAGATACATGTCTTTGCTTTGGCAAAGGTTGGAGTATTAAAGTAAGTGCAGAATTATCTATAAGGCGGATTGCACGTCTTTGGATAGAGTCCAGTCCCAAGCATCGGAAGTGTCCGGTCGTACTTGGGCAGTATACAAAAGAAGAAGCTGGACTGGTGTAAAACATCTGATAGCTTTGAAAAGGTAATTTGGACGCCGCTGATTTTGCAATAGAGGTTCCATGTTGTTGCCATGATACATCTGACCCAATTGTGATGAATAGCAGATGCATGTATTCTTTTGATTTTTGAGGACTGTATTCTCCACATCGATTTTTGGAACTATGGTCTTATTCTTTGAATTAAATTGAACTAGGTTTTCCTAAGTTTCCGCCCTGTGTAATATTTTGTAGACCTTTTTTTGTAAAGAGGATTTGTTTGGATATTTTCACTAGCGCAATAGCGGTAATAGGCGTGTCGTTTTTTAGAGTACTATAATCTGCAAAACAAAAATGCAATATTAGTTGTCACCAAAACGTCATTAATATGAAGTGGCAAAAGCGTGGGTGAAAGAATTGATTCTTGTGATGAACCAGCGTTTATAGAGAATCTAGTTAAGAAAACGCCATCCAAAACTTTTCTTTCCAAACGTCCCTCAACTTGCTTAGTATTTGATGAAATCCGTCAAATTGGTAAGTAAACCACTGCGTCAAATTCGATCGAAAACTTAGGAAATATCCAGCTTTCGAATCTCCATGATTTTTCATGGGAGATGTCCATATATGGGTTACATAAGGTTAGCAGGTCTCCAGTTAAGCTTTTCTTTGGAAACCCATATTGCAGATAGCTTATTAAATTATTCCTATCTGGAATATTGCTACATTAAGAAACTCGGAAAAACTTTTTTTTCAGTGTATGGAATTCATTTTTCTTTTATTCATGTTAAAGCTGATTCAATTTTTTTAAATATAGCTTAATTAATTTTAAAAATAAATGAATTGATGCATGAGCGGCATCTTACCAGAAAGTTGTTCATTACTGCTTGGAGAGTTGAGACAGGAATAGCCACAATTGTTTCTCGAATGGATTCCTTTAGTTCGTTCAAATTTGTTGGTTTTGCTTTGTAGATTTCCCCACCTAACCCCACAAGAAAAAGTCAGATGCAGTAAGGTCAGGCGACCTGGGGGCCAACGGAATGTGGAGTTTCTGGATATCAGCTTATTGGGAAATTTTAGTCGCAATTCTGTCATAACAGGCCGGCCTATGTGAGGAGTTGCACCATCTTGCTGAAACCACACAGAGTTGAAAGAAAATCTATTCGGCGTAATTCTGGATAGGAAAACTCTCTCAACATACTCAAGTAACGGTCTCCAGTAACCGTAACGGTGTGACCGTTTTCTTCGAAGAAGTAAGGCCCGACAATACAGCTTGATGAAACTGCACACTGTGACACGAAGTGGGTGCAAATCCGTCTCATGGAGTATCTGTGGATTGGAAGCACTCCATATTCGACAATTTTGTTTGTTTATGTTGCCGTTTAAATCGAAATGGGCCTGTTTTCTGTCGTCTTCTTTCTTATGGTATAAAAAAAGTGCAATATTTCCAAGACATTAAAAATGCTAACTGGAAAACATTCCGTAGTGTATTAAAAAGAAAATTACAATTTATGAATACGAATCTTGAAAATATATCTAATAAACAAGATGTCGATGCTGTTGTCCAACAATTTTCAGATCGCATTTTAGAATCAGTTGATGTTAGTGTCCCAAAAGTTGCTGAAAAACATTATTGTTTTAAAATGCCTGCTCATGTATTGGAGCTTATTAAAATAAGAAACATGCATAGACGTAATTGGCAAAAATACAGACAACCATTTTTCAGAGATCAAGTTACACAACTAAACAAGGAAATATCTCAATGTATTCAAAACCATCGAAACAAGCTATGGAATACAAAACTTCAATCACTTGATAAATCCTCTAAACCCTTTTGGAATATAATGAAAGTCATTAAAAATAAAAAGAATCAAATTCCATGCCTTAAAAATAATATAACAACATATTACACAGACACTGATAAAGCCAACGCACTAGGTTTTAATTTTTCACAAAATCATGCTGTATCTCAACACCTAGGAGATGCAAACACAGATACACGTGTAAACAATGCAGTGCAACATTTCAATATCCTTGATTCAGAAACACCTTCAAATGTGTTTGTATCTGAATCAGATATGCATTTCTTTATAAGAAATTTAAATATAAGAAACACAGGTGGAATCGATAATGTCAAAAACATCTACATAAAAAAACTACCAAAGATAGGTATAAAATGTTTGGCTTTTATGTTTAATTCATGCTTAAAATTGCAGTACTTCCCAGATGCGTGGAAAAAAACGAAAGTGGTTCCTATACTTAAAGCTGGAAAACCAGCTGACAGCCCTCAAAGTTATAGACCAATAAGTCTTCTTAGCAGCTTAAGTAAAATGTATGAAAGAGTACTCAAAGAAAAATTGTCAAATTTTATTGAGGAAAATAAAATATTTCCGAATGAACAATTTGGATTTAGACCCCATCATAGCACGTCCCATCAAGTGTTAAGAATTTGCAATACCATTTAAAGAAACCGGACAATAGGCAAATTGCTCGATATTGAGAAAGCATTTGACTCTGTATGGCACAATGGTCTTGTTTATAAAATGCTAAACTTTAATGTACCTATCTATATTTGTAAAATTGTCCAAAGTTTTTTGTCAAGTCGTTGTTTTAGAGTGTATGTCAACAATAATGCGTCTAACATAATTCACTTTTATGCTGGTGTGCCACAAGGCTCAGTACTTGGTCCGATTTTATATAATTTATATACATCGGACTTTCCATGCCTGCCGGAATGTGAAGCGGCTATTTATGCTGACGATATTGCGATACTTTCGTCGCATGAATTTGGTCTGGACATTGACACAAATCTTAATAATGCGGCGAAAATATTAGAACAGTACTACACAAAATGGAAAATAAAGCTTAATGCAGGTAAAATCCAGGCTATCTTTTTTACTAGAAAAAGAAAGTCCTGTTTTCTTCCTGCAAATCAGCTTGCAATAATTGGGCGTCAAATTAAGTGGGAGCCTTATATAAAGTATCTTGGCATTCATCTTGACACCAAGCTAACATTTAAAGAGCATATAGCTAGAACTTTAAAAAAAATAAATATTGCAATCAAAATGTTATATCCATTTGTTAATAGAAAAGCAATGTTATCAAATTAAAACAAAGTTATTATACACAAAGTAATATTTCAAGCAATTTTCCTGTATGGTTGTCAAGTGTGGGGTAATTGTGCTGTTTGTCATACTAAAAAAATCCAGAATCCATTCCACAGTAGACCTACATAATAGAGCAAATGTTGAATTGATCTCCGACAGAATACGTAAACTATGCGTTACATTTAGAAATAGATGCGATTTTTCAGATAATTATTTAATAAATGAGCTAAACCTTAATACCTAGTACATTAATTAATTATTATTAATTGTAGTCATTAATTGTAAATTCAATTATTTGTTATTTGTATTAATTTATTATATTTCTATATTTATTTGTTTATCTATCTATATAATTTCATTTGTTGTCTTATTCTTATTACTTATTTAAATGTTCATAAATATTTGTTGTCATTTATTTTATTTATTATTATTAAATGTAGTCATTATTTATTAGTTTGTTGTATTTATTTATTTATTTATTTTATTTTGTATCTTTACTATTTTACCTATACATGTATATTTATTTGTTTATTTATTTATTTATTTTTATATTTATTTATTTATTTATTTGTTTATTTATTTATTCATTTATTTATTTATTTATTTATTTATTTATTTATTTATTCATTTGTTTTTTTTTTTTTAATTGAGGTTTTTCTTTTCGTTGTTTCCTCAAAGATTTGTTTTCTTCAAAATAGTATAAAAATGTTTATATTAATATTTAATTATTCCCCAGTAGAAAGATATATTGAATCATATCTCTGTATGTAAATTGTGCGGCAATAAGCTTTATTCGTTAACTTAAAAAAAAAAAAAAAAAATCGAAATGGGCCTCGTCAGACATAAAAAGATAGTTCAACATATTTCCGTCCTTTTCCTCCATATGAAGCATCGGCAAGTCTGCTGCATTCAGTTTGTTTGAATTTTATATGGAAATAAGTCCAAATCATTGTGCATATTTGACTGAAATGACTGTCTGAGTGTCTGCTTATACCCATTTGAGCAGATAAGCTTCTTGCCAAAACTCTTGGATTGTTTTGTATGGCAGCAGCTACAGCAGCGATTGTTTTCTCCATCCGAACTGAAGGGTTTCGATGGTAAGGTCTTCTTCGACTGTCCCATGCTCGGCAAAATTGTTAACAAGTCTCATCATGGCCCATCTGCTTGGAGGATTGCAGCCAAACGTGCGCCTATACTCTCTTTGAACCGAAACTACGGACTCCAGTTCGTGATAGCGGCGGACAATCCACATTCTTGTTTCAGTTGTCCAGTTATCCATTTTTTTTAAATCTAAAAATCAATCTGTACAATAAAAATTAACCAGATTCATTAAATAGAAAAAAGGTTATAAATTGTTTTCTTGGTAGCGGCTTTCATAAGCCACCCTGTATTTCGGTGTTAACCTCTTTTTTCATTACTTCTGAAAGTATGGATAGTAAAGGGTCCGCCATCTAACGTTTTTTTTTCAACTAGTGCTTATTTCGTGAATGGTAACACATAGCTCATGTCTGATTTGACAGATAACTAGTTTTATCCTTCCGCTGAACGAATATGGTTGTGTATATGCTTGAACAACGCTGGGAAATATTCCGACATTACTTTGAAAATCATGGTAATGTTGCAGAATGTGTGCGAAAATTGCGTACGGATTTTGGAAGAAGAGAAGCACCGTCAGCTCCGTATGTTCGTTATCTTGTGAAAAAAGTGAAAGAAACTGGCATCCTCATCGATAAACCAAAGCGTGAAAAGCCAAAAACAGTGCGTACACCCGAGAATATTGCTGCTGTGGCAGAAAGTGTGCGTGAAGCGCCATCAACATCAATTCACCGTCGTTCTCAACAATTGAACATTTCGGAGACATCATTGAGACGAATTTTGCATAAAGACCTTGGTATGACGTCATACAAAGTCCAATTAGTTCAGGAGTTGAAGCCAACTGACCATCCAATGCGTTTTCGCTTCGCTAAGTGGGCCTGCGATCGACTTAGAGAAGATGCCGATTTTGCCAAAAAATATCATCTTTTCAGATGAAGCTCATTTTGATCTTGGCGGGTATGTAAACAAGCAAAATTGTCGCATTTGGAGCACAGAAAACCCGCACGCATACATTGAAAAGCCGATACACCCAAAACGAGTCACTGTTTGGTGCGGATTTTGGTCCAGAGGCAAAATTGGGCCATTTTTCTTCGAAAATGAGCAAGGAGTGGCCGTTACAGTCAATGCGATCGTTATCGGGCCATGTTGAACGAATTTTTGTTCCAAAAAATTGAAGAGGAGGATATTGGCAACATTGTTGAAACCAAATCAACAGGACGGCGCTACGTGCCACACAGCCGAAGCTACACTCGATGTTTTGCGCCCTGTTTTTGAAGATCGCATTATCAGCCGCAGAGCTGATGTCGTTGGACTATTATTTGTGGGGTGCCGTAAAAGATAAGTGTTACGCCGAAAAGCCAGAGACAATTGACGCTTGAAAGGACAATATTCGTGAAGCCATTGGTAAAATACAGCTGCACACAATCGATAATGTGCTTAAAAATTGGACCGGTCATGTAGGCTACTGCATGGCCAGCCGAGGCAGCCATTTGAATGAAATTATTTTTTATTATTAACTGGAAGGATTGTACTTTCAAATAAAAAAAGAAATTTGAGAAAATATTCAGTAATTTTTTTTTGTAGCATTTTCAAAAAAAAAAAAGTTATTTGGGGGACGCTGTAGTAGGGTTTGTAGTTTTCACGCATGCATTTTCTTCCTTTTTGGAAATCGGTTGGATTCCCCCATACACCCCATACAAGAAAAATGGTTCTATGGCGGGTCGTGCTGGCACAGCCCGCCATATGTTTTTGTTCTTGTTTTTCATGTGTTTTCATGCACACCGCCCACCCGTACCATGAAGCTGCTGCGCAAAAGTTTCTGTTTTTTGTTCTCAATGCGTCATCTGTATAGAATTCATAATCTTTGGTTGTACTTACCGATCCATCTATGAAGGGAATGAAGAGTGGATAAAATAATTACTAACCACTTTTTCCATAGACCAAAATGTCCGTAAACCTGCCATAAGTTTGTTAGTTACTCGTTGTAGGCATTCTTTGTGGAGTTTATTGCTTGTTTGGTCATGTTTAGCTGGCTGATGGAAAGAAATGTCTTCTCTTCAATTGGATTTTGCAGCCATTGCCTAAACTTTTTTTTTTCTAGCTACAAGTTGCTCGCACTACTTATTGAACCATGATTTGTCAGATTCCGCACACTGAAGGATAAAGAAGCAAGCAATCACTGTATTTGGAATTGTTTAGAACAAAAAACTCCACAAAAATTTATTTCAATGGAATATTAATAAATTTAATTCCTCAATCGAAATACAATACCCATTTAATCAAAGAGTGCTTATAATGCTTAGCCAAGTGGCTGGCTAACAAGTCCTTAAAACTCAATCAAACACTCAATTCATTGATTCCATTTCCAGCAAGGGAAGGAGGTTAGTACCCTCTCTATCACATCTGAACCCACTCATATATCATATTCTCGATGAGTGCAACCCCTACATTCGAATACCAACCCTATAGGGTTAACAAATAAAAACATATCACTTTTTGATAGACCCCTCCCAAGTGTTACACACAATACGCTAACAAACCCCACATCACCACAGCACCCAAATCGAACAAACACCAGCACCTAACAACAAGAACAACAACAACAACACACAAAAGATAAATATAAAATAAAACAATAAATATCGTTTCAAAGGACACTTTTGTGAGTCTTCTTTATTTTTTTTTGTTCCCTTTTTACGAGTCCTTTCAAACAGGTTTCCCATTCAACCCCAAAAAAAAATCGCAGCGCGTAAAAAATCGCATAAGCACACGATACAATGACTGCATGACAATATAGAACGGTCGTCCTGATATCCTCGTCTATTGAACTCGAATAAAATCAATGAAGGGATTCTCTCATCAAACAACATTAATCATAATTTATTACCCGCAAGGATCCAGGAAGAGTTCATAAAAAAAGAAATCCCTACAACATTAATCTACGCGTTGTTTGTTGCGAATTTTATTTTTATTCTTTATGTTGTGCGTTATGCTTGGTGGTGTGCGTGCTCTTCTAAGCGAGTAAGGGAAACGAATTTGGCGACACGACAGTTTCCAATTTTCATTGACTTTTTGACTCACAAGGATCAAATTATCATCATGTGATATAAGACGACAAAGGGATTCATTCGCTGGCTTTTGTGTGCTTTGTTTCGTTTCAATAGACACACACACACAGCCTTATGGCTCATAGCGTTTATAATTTTATGAACTAGAAAGCATATATAATCGTGTAATAAAATTAATTCGTATATTATTCACACAGCACGATGGTGAGCAAGGACTATAATGATGACGGAACACACAGCAACGGAGAGGAGTAACATAGTAGAGCATAGTAGTGCCTCTGTATAAGTTTAGTGAGGGCCCGAAAAAAAAACAGAACTGAAAGTACATTAAAAGTCCCATTATTGCGATAAGTTATGTCAAAGTTCTTCCGACCTAAATAAAAACAATCGACCGAAAAGTTATACAGGACTAATAGTCCTAGTGGATTCATTGCATATGAATAATAATTGCTTGATAAGTTTTATTTGAAAACAAAATTCCATTTATGAGGAGGAGGTCTTGTTAAGGCCGTTGCAGAGCATATTTGCTCGTAATCCAGTGTGTCCTGATGGTTGAGACAGGAATTGTAATTTTTTGTCCTTACAAGGATAGAAATAATGAAAGTAACAGGGACGATAATATGAGCGTACATTGTTACGGTAAAAATTACCGCAACAAGACTCACTCTCTTATCCCTTAAAATCCCTTCGTTCCCTCTTTTCGTTGTGGGCGCAAAGCCGGCATTTGAAGGAAGTGGCGGGCAGCCATGGTTCCATCAGCCACAGGTCCACGACCTTCAGATCCGCTAAGGCAACCCAAAACAGGTAAAACGAGTGCGACAGAGGAGTCCACTCAAAAGACGTTTGCCCAACTCTGTTCGGTGCAGCCCTAGGGAGATTAGGGAGACTCACGACAGAGCAACGCCACAAAAGTGCGACAGGAGTCCAGTGTAAAACGCCGTCGTCGAAGCCCAAAGGACGTGGGAGACTCGCGACGGCCAGCATCGGACAGGAGCGGTCCGAAAAGTTCGATGGGTGAGGGAGGACGATCCCTCGTCGACCCCAACACGATGATGACGGGTGGGGGAGGACGATCCCTGGAGCCTACACCCTCAACGAATCGTTTGCGCCACCGCATTATTGGCGCAAACGCAGAAAAGTACGATGGCATGGAGTAGACGTTCTCCTATTTCACCCAACGAGGGAGCAACGGAGGAGCAGCAGAGGCGTGGGGCGGACGGCCCAAAAGACACCCCTCAAACAAAGTCGCAACACGAAAAGTTGGGTTCGATGGCTAAGAGAAGACGATCTCTTCCCCCCAACGATGGAGCAACGGAGGAGCACCAGAGGTGTTTAGGCGGACGGCCATGTAAAAACACTTCCACGAAAACACAAAACGACACCACGGACACCAAAGACATGGGACAGGTTTTCTAAAGACGGTCAGAAGACAACTGTCAAAGTGTCCAAGGGCAGCTGTCACATTATCCGACAGCTGTCAAAATGGCAAACGCCTGTCGAAGATGACAGCGAAAGGTGTCCAAACACCAGCGACACCGAAACAAAAGGCCTAGAGCCAAACAGAAAAAAAATAATGTGAAGATGGCATCCGAAGGGAAATCCCTGGCCCCAAAACCTGCACGCGGAACCACCAACATAGTTCGCGAAAATGTTGTTTTTTGACAGTTCATCTTTTCCTCCTTCCTCAAAGCTCACTGCTTCTGAGGAAGCGCGGTGCCCTCCTTCCTTCCTTCTGGTATTCAATCTTCTCCACCATAGTTCGGGTAGTTCGGGTTTCGTATTGGTCGCGGTCAATCAGACATAGGCATCCGGGGCAAATGTTTGATTGACAGAATTGACACCGGGATTTTCCTATGGAAAACCGGTGTGAATGTTAAAATCCAATTGGTGTATCCAATTGGAAAGAGCAAGTGTTAGGTGTCTGGCAGCGATAGCACGCGTTGGGGAAATACCTGACGTCGATGCGTTAAAATGCGCAGTAAGTCCAGTCACGTATGAACGCGGGTATCTCGAAACTAGTAAGCGCGAACGCACTTTCCAGCCAAAGGGCAGAAAGTGTGAGAAGTCGCAGTGGGCTTACGAGTGGAGAGTACTAAGTGTGAATGTATGTGTGTGAATGGATAAACGGGATCGATTCTGGACAACGGGATCGTTAAAACAAAGAGAATCCACTTCTTGGATATCTTTCATACGTGTTAGACGTGCGTTTTTTGAGTAAGCGAATTTTCGTGAAAAAAAAGTAGATTTGAGTTTTTCGGAAATCCTTGTGGAGAAAAATCATTTTTTTTTGAAAAAAAAAAGAAAAAGGATAGAAGAGGAGGAAAATATCAGGAAGGGAGTAAAGGAGAAGGACAAACACAAAAAGCAGAAAGAACAGAAGAGCGGAGGAAGGAGGGAAAATAGGAACAGAAAAGATAAGTAGAGTTTTCTTGTAAAATCGAGTAGTGCAAAATAGTGCAATTCGTTGGTTGTTCCGCGGCCGGAAAATTCCCGAGAAAAGACGGGACACGCGACCTTTTTTTTAACATTTTATAAAATTTCGGGATAAAATTCGTTCGGGGGCCATCTTCGTGGTCCGCCATTTCGATACTTTGGTATCAAGAGAAAGAAAATCGTCACAATAAAATTTAATTGGGCGCACCACCCCCCATTTTGCAACGTGGGTAAAACATTCTGGTTTTATTTCACTCCATCGGTTTCGCTTTTCATTTTATTTTATTTCAGATTAGTCGGTTTCAGTTTGTTATATTTTTTTTTTCAGGTTTCGTAATTTTTCCGAAAATTACGTGGCGTCCAAATTTCATTGTTCACTTGGAAGTCAAAGCGCTCCAAGTTTGAACCCACCCCGCACGGTGAGCTAGCTCAGCCTCTCGTAGTTCACCTACGAGAAGTTGCAAATCTTCGGGTGAGTGATCTTTGTTTGACAGATCGCTCGCATTGGAATTTTCGCAGCAACATTCTATTTTGTTTTCACATCACAGAGCGCTATGCTCTCAGTATCGCTTAACAAAATTGGTTTTGTTGAGCGACTAAGACGGTCATCTACCGATTGTTTAAACTTAGTTATAGACTACTTTTTATAAACAATATTTTAAATTTAAAACCATTGAACTAGGAAATTCGTCAAACGTAAATAGTTAACGGAATGTATAACTCGTTCACCTATGTGATTTTTTTAGAGTTAAGTTTTTCAGGTTGGCAGCACTGGTTAGTAATGGCGTCCAAACGTCATCTGTCAAAGTGAAAAGTTTTCAGAATACTCTGCCATTTAGTCATGGAAAGACTTACAAACGAGCAACGATTGCAAATTATTGAAATTTATTATCAAAATTCGTGCTCTGTAAAAAGTATGCAAATCCGCTGTTTTATCGAAAAATTGTGTTCAGCGATGAGGCTCATTTTTGACTCAACGGATATGTAAATAAGCAAAACTGTCACATCTGAAGTGATGAACAGCCACATGCCATACAAGAATTACCGATGCATCCCGAAAAAACGTAAGGTTTGGTGGTATCATCGGTCCATTTTTCTTCAAAGACGACCGTGGAAGAAACGTTACCGTCATCGGCGAACGATATCGAACTATGATACGCGACTTATTTTCTGCCCCAGTTGGCTGAGTTAAACTTGGTTGACATGTGGTTTCATTAAGACGGTGCCACATGCCAGACAGCTCGTGAAACAATGGAAATGTTGCAGGATGAATTTGGTGAGCAGCTTATCTCTCGAAATGGCCGCCAAGATCATGCGATTTAACGCCTCTTGATTATATCTTGTGGGGTTATGTAAAGTCGTTAGTCTATGTGGACAAGCTAAACCCGATTGAAGTCTTACAGGATAACATTACACGCGTAATTCGTGGAATACAGGCCGAAATGCTCGAAAAGGTGACTCTAAATTGGATCTTCCGAATGGACCATTTGAAACGGAGCCGCGGACAACATTTACATTAAATAAAAGGCCTATTTATCGACAACAGTACATTTATTGAATATTAAATGCAAATGATGGTTGGGTGTTGTAGAACGAGGGTAGACTCTGATTGGCTTTAACTTGGCAATGCCCAGTGTTGTAACTCTGATTACACATTAAAAGTTCTTATTTTCTACCTCCAAGTGGTAACCATCGGGTACTGGTCTCATCCAACCGGATTTGACTTGCTAAACGATAAGTGCGAGTGTTGATAACAAGACGTAAAACAGCAACACTATAATCACCCTGGTCAGAATGGGGCGGAATGAATTCCCGGTCTGGCGTCATAGGGAACCTAGATAAGCTAGGAATTTCAAGGGTAAGTCAGGCCCCTTGAACAGAGATGGTGGCTGATGAACCGAAATGAACCTAGGATGTCCTAGGGGTATCTAATAAATTGGTTTTGGGTTAACTACCCATCCATATAAAACAGCCTGTGTTACGAAGCAACCAATAGCCTCGGAAAGGACTGATTTTTTTGTTGACGACCCTGCTAAATGAAAAAAGGACAACGACGTTCGTATCTGCACCTGGAATGTGATAACATTAACTAGGAGAGGTGCAGGCGAACAAATAGTGGAAGCCCCAAACTAATACAAAGCAGATATCACTGCCATCCAGGAAATACGATGGGATGGGCCGGGCAAAAAGAGGAAACAGCGACTATTCGGATGCGGATTTGTTATAAGTGCCAGACTTAGGCAAGAAGTCTTATGTTTCCAAGACATTAGCGAAGCATTGTAACAATCCGCATCAAGGCCAAATTTGACATCATTAGCATTATATGCGAAGACACCTTTAGCAGTATTGTCGGAACATATAGCCCACACGACAACACGTCCTGTAACGGACTTAAGCTAATTGACTTCGCTATGGAACGAAATGCCACTGTAGCCAGTACACGGTTTCCTCACCTCGATATCCATAAGGGGACATGGCGGTCAAATTGATCACATTGCCATAGACAAGAGGCACGCATCAAGTATTTTGGAACATTCCGAACATTCCACTACCACTACCTTGTTGCAGCCAAGGTTAGGATGCGGATATCCACCACGCCACAACAAACCAGAAATACTGTGAAAAAATTTAATGTCGAAAGACTGCAATCGCAAGAGACCGCCAAGACCTTCACACAACGCGTATCCCTTAACTTCTCGATTCACACCATACCACCATCATCTAATGTCGAAGAAAAATGGCAACGATGCCAAAAAGCCATTAGATCAGCCGCATATGATGTTCTAGGTTTCTCGCGGCCACCAACAAGAAACCCCTGGTTTGATGAGAAATGCCGACAGATGCTCGCAGCCAAGAACGAGGCCTACAAGGGTAAGCTGCAGGTGAAGATGAGTGCTGCCATTGAGCTCTATAGGCAAAGAAGAAGGGCAGAACACCGGCTTTTCAGAAAGGAGAAAAAATAGCAAGAAAAGCGTGCGATCGAGGATATAGAGAGGTGCCACTCCAGGAAAGATGTTCACAAGTTTTACCAAAGTGTAAAACGTCAAACCAAGGATGCAAGGCTCGAACAGAATCCTGTCGAGATGAACAAGGAAATATCGTAGTTGAGACACAGTCGATGCTGAGGATATGGAAGAACCACTTCTGCAGACTGTTAAACGGCGATGACGAACAACATTCCGCTGTCAGGCAGTACGAACCATTCAATATTGGCAACGACAGCGAAAACTGCCAACCACCCGACCTAAGTGAAGTGAGGATAGCTATATCTAAACTCAAGCTTAATAAGTCCGCCGGAAATGACGGCCTTCCCGCTGAGCTTTATAAAGCTGGCGGCGATGACTTGGTAAGTAACATCCAAGTATGCCTGAAGATCAGAACCTTACCATCGCATCGGCATTGACTTCGGCGTTGATGAACGAGTGTCCTGCAATCTCCAGATTAATTCGATACAAACATGAGTTCGACATTGTCAATAAATCAAACGAACGTCTTAAACTGTCGTATTGGGTTTCTGTGGTCCACCTGGCAGAAATTCCTGGTTTGACGAGGACTATGAAAAATGACGGGAGAAATCACTTGGTAAGGATTATACACATTTTCGTCGCAAGAAAGTATGTCTAAAGAATGGAACTGCATCATCGATTTCCTGATCTATGAAAAGGATACTCTAGTAGAGTCGTCGAATATTAGCCTAGGCCTTTCAGATGGCGGTTAAATTTTTTTAAATTTCGTTTTTTATTTTTATTTTTTGTTTGTGTATTTTTTTGTGAATAAAGAAAATGCATCATTACATGTATGAGGTGTGAAAGCGATCAATTAATAAGTATGAAAATAAAATAGAAGGCAATGGAATACAGTAGGGAACTGGATCTCTAACCATCGAGTTCGCCGGCGGCGCAGGCGTCACCGTATGACCGTATTCGCAGGATGGTGATTGCGGCTTCTGTGGCGAATTTCAATGATTTGATTTTGGACATTGCTGGCTCTAATACGCCAGCCTTCTTGTTGTCCTTTACGATGCCTTCGATCAAATCCAAGCCGGACCATTTGAGATGGGCATGTTCAGCCTTGGTCTGGCTGGAGTTGTGGTAGGCACGGAGCTTGGCAACCAAATCTGTGTCATCCTTGGCAGCATTCACCGATAAGGTTTTGGGAATAACCAGAAGGGACTTGGCGAATTCAGCAATAGCCAATTGTTCCCCGGAACTCAATGAGGTAGCGAAATTCTCCAAGTAGATTGAGAGAGCAGCTTCAACGCAGCCACCGCCAGCGACTACTTTCTTGCTTTCCAAAACTCGCTTTACTACGCAAAGGGCATCGTGAACGGATCTTTCCATCTCGTCGCAGTAGAAGTCATTAGGACCACGCAAAATGATTGATGCAGCAGCTCTCGCCTTTGTTCCCTTGATCAAGATCAATTCGTCATCACAGATTCTCTCTTGGCCTACCTCAGCAGTCTCACCTACCATCGACGCGTCGAAGCTCACCTCACCGTCCATATCGAAATCACTGGACATATTATATATATTTCGGATGAGCCTCTGTTTTTGTTCACTATTTTACAGCTTTTTGTAAGCGTTGAATTTTTCGATTGTATGTTTCTCAGGATCATCTTATTGAGGTCTACACGTTTTAAGTGCTTTCTGTGGTGTAGTATGCTCTTTGTTCATAGTTGGTAATAAGAAACCTTATACTCAATCTCAAATGTGGAGGACTAATTATTTTGTGGGCTGATGAATGGAGTATAACTTCTGATTTTGTCAGTTTGTCTTTATTGGAATTCTTCGGACCTACTTAGATTCCAAATAAGATTGATCTGCGGCCGTACAGGTTTCAGGAGTGATTTGATGTAAATATCCATTAATTTATATTTTTCAGGTTCAAGACATACCTCACCATCGGTGAGATAGATGGTTTTGAGGCAGTCACCAACTTGTGTTGAGAAATCTAATATTTTATGAATCTTTTTAATGATATGTCAGATCAATAAAACTTGACACCTGTTGTATCCATTCAAAGTGGCCTTGTGATTCACTTAATGAGGATTATACCCACTCTATACAATCATGGTTTGTTCTTACTCGCCAACACACACATACATACCTTCCGACAAAACCAATTTATTGGATGAGCTGATGATGATGATTATGATGATGATGGCTGTACGCATTAAACTGACCTTCCTTTCCTTATTTTTTTTATCAGTCTTCCTGTAAATATCCCTCACTCTTTGAAGTGATTAACTTACCCTTGAGATATAATTACACATTTTGCCACTCAAAGGACATCCGCTCATATTGTCATTGGAGACTTGATGAAGTATGATATTTCCACTCTTTTAGAAGATTACGCATGAAATGCGGGACTTAATTAACCTGCCAAGCGAAATGAAATGAAGCAAAAAAAAAATATCTATACGAGTATCGATTCAAAAAATTTTAAAGCGCAACAGATCAGGATAATGTATATAAATAGAATTGTACTCAAAGCAATATTTTGTTGACATGTAGTTGAGCATCAGTTTTTTTTGAGATCATATTAGGGAATGATGGTTGGGTGTTGTAGAACGAGGGTAGACTCTGATTGGCGTTAACTTGGCAATGCCCAGTGTTGCAACTCTGACTACACATCAAATGTGCTTATCTTTACCTCCAAGTGGTAACCATCGGGTACTGGTCTCATCCAACCGGATTTGACTTGCTAAACGATAAGCGCGAGTGTTGATAACATGACGAAAAACAGCAACACTATAAACACCCTGGTGAGAATGGCACGGATGAATACCCGGCCGGCTGTCCCAGGCGAACCTAGATGAGCTGCTCTGACATATTCGGACAACAGGTTGTCTAGGAATTTCAAGGGTTAGTCAGGCCCCTTGAACAGAGATGGTGGCGGATGAACCGAAAGGCCAACGGCAGCGCTCAATCCCGTAGTGGATACTGATGGCCCCGTGTCCTAGGGGTATCTAATAAATTGGAACTGGCCCTCCAGGTTGGGGGTTGTGCTTTGGGTTAACTACCCACCCACAGAAAAAAAACATAGTTACGAAGCAACCAATAGCCTCGGAAAGGACTCCGGCAGCCTTATTAAGCTTGAGTTTAGATATTGCTATCCTCACTTCACTCAGGTCGGGTGGTTGGCAGTCTTCGCTGTCGTTGCCAATATTGAATGGTTCGTTCTGCCTGACAGCGGAATGTTGTTCGTCATCGCCGTTTAACAGTCTGCAGAAGTGGTTCTTCCATATCCTCAGCATCGACTGTGTCTCAACTACAATATTTCCTTGTTCATCTCGACAGGATTCTGTTCGAGCCTTGTATCCTTGGCTTTGACGTTTTACACTTTGGTAAAACTTGCGAACATCGTTCCTGGAGTGGCACCTCTCTATATCCTCGATCGCGCGCTTTTCTTGCTCTTTTTTCTTCTTGCTGAAAAGCCGATGTTCTTCCCTTCTTCTTTGCCTATAGAGCTCAATGGCAGCTCTCGTCTTCACCTGCAGCTTAGACTTGTAGGCCTCGTTCTTGGCTGCGAGCATCTGTCTGCATTCCTCATCAAACCAGGGGTTTCTTGCTGGTGGGCGCGAGAAACCTAGCACATCAGTTGCGGCTGATCTAATGGCTTGTTAGCATCGTTGCCATTGCTCTTCGACATTCGATGCTGGTGGTATGGTGTTAATCGAGAGGTTAAGGGATACGCGTTGTGCGAAGGTCTTGGCGGTCTCTTGCGATTGCAGTCTTCCGACATTAAATTTATTCACAGTATTTCTGGTTTGTTATGGCGTGGTAGATATCCGCATTCTTACCTTGGCTGCATCAAAAAAGTGGTCCGAGTTAATGTTAGCACCTCGGAATGTTCGGAGAACCAAAATACTGGATGCGTGCCTCTTGTCTATCGCAATGTGATCAATTTGGTTGACTGTTCGTTGATCTGGATATCGCCATGCCCCCTTATGGACATCAAGCTGAGGTAACCGTGTGCTGGCAATAGTGGCATTTCATCCCGTACGAAGTCAATTAGCCGAAGTCCGTTACCAGACGTGTTGTCGTGTGGGCTATATTTTCTGACAATAGTGCTAAAGATGTCTTCTCTTCCTACCTTTGCGTTTAAATCTCCCAGCATGATTTTATCATCGTACTTTGGTAGTCGCTCATAGGTTTTGTCAAGGAGCTCGTAGAAGCAATCCTTAATTATAATTTTTTTTTTCCTCCTTCGGAGCGTTAGCGCATATAAGGCTTATGTTGGCGAACTTCTCCGTGAGCGATTTGTTGCAATAGTCTGCACCTTTCCTGTTTAATGTTCTCACATTCTAGGTGCAGATACGAAAGTCGGTGTCCTTTTTTCATTTAGTAGGGTCGTTATCCATAAAAGAAGTACTTTACGAGGGATTGGTTGCTTCCTTTGGGTTACTACCCACCCACAGGAAAAGCCTATTGTTACCCCAAAGCACAACCCCCAACCTGAGGGGCCAGTTCCAATTTATTAGATACCCTAGGACATGGCGCCATTAGTATCCACTATAGCATTGATTGCAGCCGTTGGTCTTTCGGTTCATCCGCCACCATCTCTGTTCAAGGAGCCTGACTTACCATCAAGATTCCTAGATAACCAGATTAAGTCGAAGCAGCTCATCTGGGACAGCACGTCGGGTATTTCGTGCCATTCTGACCACGCTGTTTATAGTGTTGCAGTTTTTCTTGTTTTCAAAACTCGCATTTTATCGTTTAGCATGTCAAATCCGCTTTAATGAGACCAATATCTGATGGTTACCACTTGGGGGTGGAAATAATCCCAATTGATGTGTAGTCAAAGTAACAACCATACTGGGCATTGCCAAGTTAAAGCCAGTCAGATTCGTTCTACATAATCCAACCATCAGCGACGTTTACTTAGTTAAAAAAACTTCGCAACTAGGACATGCAAAACGAATGGATATCAATACTCCGGCTCGCAGAGTCTAAGATTCCTAGACAGATTTCTGATGCAGTAGAGGAAGACCTCGCCTCAAGTAGCGCGCACTTTTAGAAACTGGCCTCGACTAATATGAAGTGCGCAATTGGAGGCTGTTAGCTAAGAACCGGGCTAATTAGGGAGGCATGCTGGTTGATGCCCGGGTTCATTCCAGACTGTTGCCCTACTTAAGTGTAAATTAGAAAGTATTTCCATTCGAGGTTGTAAGCTTCTTTGACGAATTCCATCTCGAGAGCCTGTTGCTTCAGTTATAGATTTTTCAGTGCGAAAACACGGTATTGCACTTTTATAGCCATGAACTTGGCCATTTTTTACAAAACTTGACGGCGGATTACAGCCAACATGAAAGCTGGTGGATTTCGTACTTGCATCAATTTCTTCTCTTCGGTGTTGGAATCGTTGCTTTATTAGACCTTGGCTGCTTAATTGGAAGCGCTTTTTTTAATCAACTTTACAATTTTATTATAAATGCTATAGCAGAAATACAAGTTGGCGCAAAAGTAATCCTCCTATCATAAAATGCTATAAATTTTGCGATTGGCCGATAATGTCAGTTCTATTTTGACATTTGTATAGTAAACACATGCGAAATACACGTTAATAAACAATGTTACGCTACACTGCTCCAGAACGCGGAATATTGGTGACTATTTATTTGAGCAATAATCGGTCGGTGACTTTGGCACAACGTGAATTTCGTCGCAGATTTCCTAGCCGTCCAACGCCTACTGGTGAAACACTGCGACGTTTAGCCGCTCGCCTCGAAGAGACTGGCATAACACGAGATGCTGCCAGACGTGGCAGACCCCGGAGTAGCCGTTCTGCAGAGAATATTGCTGCTGTAGCCGAAGATGTCATGGAAGCGCCGTCGACATCGACCAGACGACGTGCCACGCAAATGGGTATCAGTCGACGGTCTTTATAGCGAATTTTGGTACAAATTCCAGACGGTGCATCAGCTGTTAGCTGCTGACCGCCAATCGCGTCTAACATACGCTCAAGCCATCCTTAATCACCACCAAGAGGAAGGTGATTTTTCATCAAAAATAATCGTGAGTGATGAGGCCCATTTCCATCATAGCGGGTACGTAAATAAGCAAAATTTACGCTTCTGGGGCACTGAAAATCCGCGTGTAACCCACGAAGAGCCATTACACCCGCTCAAAGTCACTGTATGGTGTGCTGTTTTCGCTGGAGGAGTCATCGGACCTTTTTTCTTCGAAGACGTCACGGGCCAAACGGTTACTGTGAATGGTGAGCGCTACAGAGCAATGATCAACGAGTTCTTTTTGCCGCAACTTGATGAATTGGGATTGGAAAACAGGTGGTTCCAATAGGACGGTGCAACGGCACACACTGCACGTGCCACAACCGATATGCTGAATGATGCATTTCCCGGGCGCCTAATCTCCCGTTTTGGCGATTTGCACTGGCCAGCAAGATCGCCTGATTTGACCGCTCCAGGCTTCTTTTTGTGGGACTTTTTGAAGTCGCGGGTTTATGTCAACAAGCCTCAGACTCTTGCAGCTCTTAAAGACAATATCCGTCAAGAATGTGAGGACCTATCGCCGGAAGTTTTGGCCAAAGTGATGGAAAATGCCATAAAAAGGGCTCAAATGACAATCAACTTTGACGGCGGCCATTTACATGACATCATATTCTCGACTTGATGTAAAAAAAATTAAAAGACCAAATAAAAATAATCCACAAGAAGAATCAAAGTTTTTCATTTTTTTTTAAATTACAGCCAAAAAACATCGGAAGGTTATTTTTGCGCCACATTGTATATATGACAGGTATAATTAAAAACCCAGTGCTCAAATAGATCCTGTCTGCAGTCTGCAGAAGTTCTCCAAAAAGTAAATCATGTCGCAGATACAAAATTCGTTGTTTTAATTACTGCCTCCAGCAGTGCATAACTTATAAACACATCTGCAAATAGCTGCTATTCCAATGGGCTACAAGTAGTTACTCATCAGTCATTCATGGGGTAACCTACCTACCTATCCAAAGCAGAGGTGTCAGAAGAATTTGCAAATTAGTTTCTGATGTTCGTCCTTTGTTGATATGCACGCCGTGCGAATGACTATCAAAAATTTCGATCTCTATTTCGATTTCAAATTGAAGTATGTAGGCAGGCAATTCTTATTGCACACGACTTTGCAGGATGCACAGGTATAGTCGTTATTTTGGTTTTCCTTTTGATAAATCACTGCCATTTCTCGTCGCTAACGGCAAATCCTGACATTTAAATTGCTTTCCAGGGCATAAAAATGTCTCGATGTCTTTGTGTATGTGTTTCGATTTGGATAGAGGTGTGTACCCCATATATACAATTATAACAAATGATGAATGTGAGATTTTCCTTACACCCACACGAATTAGGGTAGGTATTTGGTAATTATAAAGGTAGCAACAGTTGATAGAAGGGTTGAGGAACAATACCCAAAGCAGACATTATGACTATGATTCACAAATGACTTCTAAGTGAGGATTTTAAAATAAAATCGAAGATTGAAAGAGGTGTTTAAATTGTTAGTCCACATGGTCACAAGGTTGTTCTTTACGAGATATACTGCACCGCAAATAATTCTGACATCTTGACTTGTTCAGAAATCAAATCTGGCTGAAACGGCAATTTTATTAAAAATCCCTTACTCGAACTTCTAAGGAGATTGAGAGGACCTTTTATATCATAGAAAGTGTCTTTGATGCAAAGGTAGTTTTCCATTTCCATATGCTATGATTAAGATAGAGCTGATACAGTAAGAATGCTTTAAACATCGTACTTCGGTAGTCGCTCATAGGTTTTGTCAAGGAGCTCGTAGAAGCAATCCTTAGCTATATCATCTTTTTCTTCCGTCGGAGCGTGAGCGCATATAAGGCTTATGTTGGCGAATTTGGCCTTGATGCGAATTGTTACTATGCGTTCGCTAATGTCTTGGAAACATAAGACTTCTTGCCTAAGTCTGGCAATTATAACAAATCCGCATCCGAATAGTCGCTGTTTCTGCTCACTATAACACGGTCCGTAGTAGATGTCACAGTTTTTCATCCTCTTTTTGCCCGGTCCATCATATCGTATTTCCTGGATGGCAGTAATGTCTGCTTTGTAGCAGTTTAGGGCTTCCGCTAGTTGTTCGCCTGCACCTCTCCTGTTTAATGTTCTCACATTCCAGGTGCAGATACGAACGTCGTTGTCCTTTTTTCGTTTAGCAGGGTCGTCAACAAAAAAATCAGTCCTTTCCGAGGCTATTGGTTGCTTCGTAACAATATATCCTGCAATACTACCAAAAAAAAAACCATTACAAATTGTTGCCTAAAATCTAGATTTGTGTAGACTGTAGACTATCCTCTGTGTAGTCGTTCCTACATGGGCTCTTCGTGATGAGGTTTTCAAAAACATCGTTTTCAATCAACACTTTTCACTCCTGTAGTAATTTTTTGTTCTACTAACAAAATTGCGCTACAGTGCATGGTAAGCTTGTGCCTTGACATATACTCTTCTTCACTAAAAATTCTGTGAAATATCTGGATTTATCGGTCCTCAAACCTAACTTCTACATTAATGTTTATGTTTGAAGTTATAATTTGTGCCCCGAAGGATGTGACCGCCGTATTAACGTCGATTCCGACCGGACAATTTAAAAAGGTTCTAGCCTTGGATGTTTGTCAGACTGTGGTGATTAACACCATACCACCAGCATCGAATGTCGAAGAGCAATGGCAACGATGTCAACAGGCCATTAGATCAGCCGCAACTGATGTGATAGGTTTCTCGCGCCCACCAGCAAGAAACCCCTGGTTTGATGAGGAATGCCGACAGATGCTCGCAGCCAAGAACGAGGCCTACAAGTCTAAGCTGCAGGTGAAGACGAAAGCTGCCATTGAGCTCTATAGGCAAAGAAGAAGGGAAGAACATCGGCTTTTCAGCAAGAAAAGCTCGCGATCGAGGATATAGAGAGGTGCCACTCCAGGAACGATGTTCGCAAGTTTTACCAAAGTGTAAAACGTCAAAGCCAAGGATACAAGGCTCGAACAGAATCCTGTTCGAGCCACAGTTGTTGAGACACAGTCGATGCTGAGGATATGAAAGAACCACTTCTGCAGACTGTTAAACGGCGATGACGAACAACATTCCGCTGTCAGGCAGAACGAACCATTTAATATTGGCAACGACAGCGAAAACTGCCAACCACCCGACCTGAGTGAAGTGAGGATAGCTATATCTAAACTCAAGCTTAATAAGGCCGCCGGAATTGACGGCCTTCCCGCTGAGCTCTATAAGGCCGTCGGAGATGACTTGGTAAGTAACATCCACCAACTCATAAGCTAAATCTGGTCGGATGAATATATGCCTGAAGAATGGAACCTCAGCATCGTTTGCCCGATTCACAAAAAAGGAGACCCTCTGAACTGCGCCAACTACAGAGGCATAAGTCTACTCAACATCGCCTACAAGATCCTACCTGCCGTAATATGTGAACGCCTGAAACCGTTTACCAACAACCTGATTGGCCCTTATCAGTGTGGTTTTAGGCCAGGAAAGTCCACAACCGATCAAATTTTCACACTTCGGCAGATCCGGGAAAAAACTCAAGAAGTCCAAATCGATACCCACCACCTATTCATCGATTTCAAAGCCGCATATGACAGCAATTATAGAGACGAACTGTACGGAGCCATGTCTAGTTTTGGTATACCGCCCAAACTCGTCCGTTTGTGTAGGATGACGATAGAGAATTCTTGCTGCTCCATCAGGGTCGGAAACGACCTCACCGACACATTCGATACCAAAAAAGGATTTAGGCAAGGCGATGCGCTGTCATGTGACTTCTTTAATCTGATTCTTGAGAGGATTGTGCAAAACTCCAAAGCCAACACCAGAGGCACAATTTTCCAAAAGTCGGTGCAACGATATTGACATCATTGGTAGGACTCAACGTGATGCCATAGCCACGTTTGTTAGTATAGAGAAGGAAGCGGCGAAAATGGGTTTAGCAGTAAATGAGGGTAAGACAAAGTATATGCTGTCATCACGAAAGGACTCACAACATCGACGAATTGGACAGAACGTCACCATTGACAGATATAACTTTGACGTAGTACGGAACTTTGTCTACCTCGGCTCCGCTATTAACTCTGACAACAACATCTCGTCAGAAATTAAACGAAGAATTACTCTTGCCAACCGCTGTTTCTTCGGGCTAAGAAGGCAATTTAGTAGTAAAGCCCTCACTCGAACTACTAAGGAGATCCTATATAAGACCCTGACCATCCCAGTCATGCTCTACGGCGCTGAAGCATGGACCGTATCAAAAGCGGATGAAGAAATCCTTGGTAGATTCGAGAGAAAAATTCTTCGAAAAATCTTCGGTCCCGTTTGCGTTGACGAGCTATGGAGACGAAGATTCAACCAAGAACTATACGAGCTGTACAGCGACATGCCCCTGGTCAAAAAACTCCGCATTGGACGTTTAAGATGGCTAGGACAAGTAGAACGAATGGACACCAATACTCCGGCTCGCAGAGTCTTCGATTCCCAGCCAGACGTTGGACGCAGTAGAGGAAGACCTCGCCTTAAGTGGCGGGCACAAGTGGAAACCGACCTCAACCAACTTGGAGTGCGCAACTGGAGGCAGTTAGCTAAGGACCGGGCTAATTGGAGAGGCATGTTGGTTGAGGCCCAGGTTCATTCTACTTACGATGTAAGTAGAATTGCAGGATGCTCTTCTTGTAGTAAGCCTCTTCAATTACTATGAGCTATGTTTTCTATTACCTTAATCCTGTCACGGTCAGATTAGTACAACGTTCGTTGCAAATTTTAACGGCCCGCGCTCAGTTCGGTACTTGTAGTTAAGCAACGTTCGAGCTTATGATGAGGGATTATGGTGTTACCGACTCTTTGAAGTATTCTCGAGTCAACGCAAGAGGCTTAAATTGTCAGTATACCGTAGAGTCAAAGTCATAATAGATTCAATGTTCCAATTAAAACTTCAAGCTCCCTAAGGAGAAACCTGAAGGAATGTAAATTATTTCCTAGAAAAAAAAACGAACTGACAGATACAGTCTGATTTGTATTTCAGTACTGTGGGATAATATTTCCAATTTCAAGTTAGTAAATAAAAAAAAATCGTTCATTTGCTTGTCTCAGTGTACTCCGTCCAACATTCATATACTTCTGAGGCGCCACTATTCATATTTTATGAGCCGAAAAGAAGAACCAACACCTACACACTCTGTTCATGGAAAACAAATGCCCAATTCATTTCGACTGTCATACGTACACCAGCAATGTTGGCCACATAATACAACTCTCATCCTACCTACGTCTCGTATCAAAGACTTATGATTCATTATGGCAAGCCGACCAGAACTAATGGCAGGGCATAGTTGGAAGCATAAAAAACATGTCCCTTCCCTGCCGCAGCTCGTAACATCACCATAACTATCAGAATTAGGATTTCAGAATCAACCCTATTGTCACATTCGACAGTCCATTTGAGATATAATCCTCGATTCGATGGTTATATCTATCAACCCCCCACATCTGTCCAATTCTTCAAAACGGCACCCACGTCGATAGAATCCATAATGTCCTTGCTGAGTGAGTTATAAAATCCAATGATTTCATCTTTCAATTTTTGTTGTTGTGTCCCTCATCCTTGCAGTCGACAAGACCCACAAAGAATGTCCGATTGTTCTATGATGTAACTGCTGACGGACAAATAAAGGACTCGTTCATGTACAAACACACACACACGGGGTCTGGCATCCGTTTCATTTTATTTATTTTTATTGCGGTTGGAAATAATCATTCGCACTTTATTATTTTCGATGTCGAATCGAACATTGATAGCAAATTGCCGAAACGTGCTGAAGGCCAGTGAGCAGGGAATTATGCATGCCCATCGCCCTCGTCATTGACGTTGGGGGATATGTGGTCGTTCTTTTCTTTTTTGCAGATATCTTCGCGATGGTGTTTTGAAAAGTTCGACAGGATATCATGTACTACCCTACATCGACTTTGACTTAATTCAGAATTCATTTGGAAAACTTTTATCTAGTCATAACTTTTGTCCTGAAATTGAGAGTGAACACTATGTGATGGCGTTGTATTAGATCTCTGGTGTGGTGTGGCCCCATTTTGTCATATTTAATGATGTGGACTTGATAGATTCTTTGCAAGTCGTAAAAGCAAAAAAAAAAAAATAATAATAAGAACTTTAAAAGACGCATTGTGCATATCATTAGGCTGGTATCGTTATGAGATGAAGTCTTATGACTCCATTATAATTCGATTTTATGTATGTGTGCGTTGTTTGTTGTGAATATGAAATCAGGCTGGTGGGCTCGATAATGATGGTAGGGCTGGTAGTAAATTTTATTTCGTCTGGTCATTGGGAGAAATTTCCTTTCTATTATATGAGATACTGAAAGAACTTCAGCATAATGATGATGTCAGAGATACATTTATTCAGGGGTGACTCTTAACTAATATATTTTTTATTACCAACAAAAATGTAATTCCAAGCTGTTAGTTCGTCATATCTAGAGATTTTTGTCATGATGAACATCTTATTTTTTTTTTTTGATTTATTACATGTGGGTGCAGTTGCCTAGTGGTTAGTGCGTTGGACTACTAAGCCCGGGGTATCCCGAAAGTCACCACAACTAAGCATTTTTCTTTGTAAAGTTATCACGTATTCTCTTGATTAACACCATATTACCAGCCGCAACTGATGAGCTAGGTTTCTCGGTTTGATGAAGAATGCCGATAGATGCACGAAGCCAAGAATGAAGCCTACAAAGCTTAGCTGCAGGTGAAGACGAGAGCTGTGTTCGAGCCAATGTAGTCGACGTGTTTTGACTTTTTGGACTACATCCACATCTTGGTACACATCTAGAGTTCGCGGTTGGATCTTCTCCTCAATTCGCACTCCTCGCGCACAGAACCAAAAATCCGCCGAAGTATTTTCTTTGAAGGAGCCCAGTATCAGTTCTCCCTTTTTGCACTCGGAACCATAAAGCAGAACTGGCAGGATAAGGGTTTTGTAGAGCACACATTTCGTCCTCTGCTCCAGTATGAGATGGGAGAAGTAGCATGATAGCACGTCTGCTTGCCGAAATCCGGTGCATTAGTTGTAATAGTTTGTATGAGTTACTTTTAAACTACCCGTTGCAGCGCATGTTTTCCAGCGTCACGCGACATAACTGAATCAGTTTTGCCGGGCTTCCGAATTCGGACATCTCCATATAGAGCTTCTGACGATGTACAAGGTGGCGCAAAAGTTGTCACCCGATGTTTTTTGGCCGCCATTTTTTAAAGTGTTTTGCAAAAAAATCGAAACAATTAATATAGGTGGCGCATAAGACATGAATCATGGAATAATTTTTTCTACTTTTTTTGCTGAAGAGTTTAAATATTTGCAACCAAAAAACATCGGGTGACAGCTTTTGCGACGGGTGACAACTTTTGCGCCACCTTGTATATCATACTCGGCTTTGAAGTCGATGAATAGGTAACTTGAAATTCGTTGGTCTTTTCCAGGATTTGCCGCAGTGTGATTAGTGTGTAATATGTGAACGCCTTAAACCGTTTACTATATATGATATATGTTTATCTAAATTAGAATAAAGATATATTTGCATAAAAATTGTTTCTTCAATTTGTCCAATAACATAATAAGTGACCATGTCCAACTGGTGCAAAAATCTCAGCCTATCTTTCCGTCTTCCTGATCATTAGAGCGTGTTCCTGGCAGAACTCATGGCGATCAAAAAGCCTTATTCTGGCTGAAAGAGAATGTAATATCTGCCAAGGATATCTGCCAAGCGGCCATCAAATCCCTGGAATTGGTCTCAAAAAATTCAAATACAACCCTAGATTGCCGATCATCTCTGCAGGAGATGTCTAAACATTTCAACATTCAGCTATGCTGGGTGGCTGGGCATAGTGACATTCCAGGGAACTGTAAGGCTGATTCCTATCGCTACTTGCAAAAGCTTACTAGCGCAACATGCTAATAACGGGTACGCCATCTAACGTTTTTTTTTCAACTAGTTCTTATTTTGTGAATGGTAACACTTAGCTCATGTCTGATTTGACAGATAATTAGTTTTATCCTTCCGCTTAACGAATATGGTTGTGTATACGCTTGAACAACGCTGGGAAATATTGCGACATTACTTTGAAAATCATGCTAATGTTGCAGAATGTGTGCGAAAATTGCGTACGGATTTTGGAAGAAGAGAAACACCGTCAGCTCCGTATGTTCGTTATCTTGTGAAAAAAGTGAAAGAAACTAAAAATGGCATCCTCATCGATAAACCAAAGCGTGAAAAGCCAAACACAGTGCGTACACTCGAAAATATTGCTGCTGTGGAAGAAAGTGTGCGTGAAGCGCTATCAACATCAATTTACCGTCGTTGTCAACAATTGAACATTTCGGATATATCATTGAGACGAATTTTGCATAAAGACCTTGGTATGACGCCATACAAAGTCCAATTGGTTCAGGAGTTGAAGCCAACTGACCATCCAATGTATTTTCGCTTCGCTAAGTGAGCCTGCGATCGACTTAGAGGAGATGCCGATTTTGCCAAAAAAATCATCTTTTCAGATGAAGCTCATTTTGATCTTGGCGGGTATGTAAACAAGCAAAATTGTCGCATTTGGGGCACAGAAAACCCGCACGCATACATTGAAAAGCCGATACACCCAAAACGGGTTACTGTTTGGTGCGGATTTTGGTCCAGAGGCATAATTGGGCCATTTTTCTTCGAAAATGAGCAAGGAGTGGCCGTTACAGTCAATGGCGATCGTTATGGGGCCATGTTGAACGAATTTTTGGTCACAAAAATTGAAGAGGAGGATATTGGCAACATTTGGTTTCAACAGGACGGCGCTACGTGCCACACAGCCGAAGCTACACTCGATGTTTTGCGCCTTGTTTTTGAAGATCGCATGATCAGCCGCAGAGCTGATGTCGTTTGGCCACCTCGGAGCTGCGATTTGACACAGTTGGACTATTATTTGTGGGGTGCCGTAAAAGATAAGTGTTACGCCGACAAGCCAGAGATAATTGACGCTTTAAAGGACAATATTCGTGAAGCGATTGGTGAAATACAGCTGCATACAATCGATAATGTGCTTAAAAATTGGACATATCGTGTAGGCTACTGCATGGCCAGTCGAGGCAGCCATTTAAATGAAATTGTTTTCCATTATTAACCGGAAGGATTGTGCTTTCAAATAAAAAACGAAATTTGAGAAAATAATTAGTAGTTTTTTTATATCATTTTCAAAAAAAAAAAAAGTTATTTGGCGGACCCTTTACAAATCAAACCTCAGATGGTGCCTTGGTACGCCAAAGCTAGATTTGATTTGGCCAAAGCTAGATTTGAGAAGATCAAATGGACTGATTTCGCTCGATAGACCATACATTAGTGCCACCATAGGTGTCATCACCGGACACTGTTTAATAGGCAGGCACTCAGAAACTACTACTCAAACTACTTCTGAAGGAGCTGCATGGACGAAGAGAAAGAAGCAACAATACTTCATTTCCTTTGTAACTACCCGGCCCTATCAAGCATAAAGTAGCTCCATCTTTGAGCTTACTGTTTTCAAAATCTCAGTGATTTGGCAAAAACGCCCAAATGTGGCAATTCTGCTTATTGACGAATCCACTGAGGTGAAAATTTACCTCATCACTGAAGATGATTTTCTTCGCAAATTGATCATCCACATGGTGACCATTGACGACGCTTGAAATGGTCAAGAGGCTTTAGTTCTTGAGTCAATGCACCTTGTAAGCGTGTAAATGCAAGTCTTTATGTATAATGTTCATCAACGACGAGCGTGAAAGGTGCAATTGTTGGGCACGACGACGAGTTGAGGTGGACGGCTCTTCTCCCACACTATCGCGAACAGGAAGAATATTTTCAGCAGTACGAGCTGTACGAGCATGCACTACAGACCCGGTTTGCTCAAATTTTTACACGATTTTTCCGATTGTACGCACATTTGGACGATTAAATTGACCGAAAAAATCACGAAGTGCACGACATGCATTTTGTATCTGAACGCGCATTTTCATAATAAGCCTGAATAACTTTAACGCGTTGCTCGATTGTGTATCTTTCCATGGTTCAAATTGAGTCAGAAAAAATTTGACGTTTAGGTGTGGTCAACATTCAACATCGGCCCTTAAAATTTAACCACCCGTTACAAAACAAACTTTCATCATGTTGAACCTCGTAATTCTTGCAGTAGATACACACTATATACTAACAACACATATTATGACTTGAAGACTCTCCTATATTGTGCCTCAATATTGCATCACTTTCGTAAAAATTTATTCACAAAAGTGTTCCAATGAACTTGCCCAAGTTCAAGTTCAATTTTTTTATTGTTAATTCGTTTTGCATCATCAATCATAAAAATTTTAAGTCATTTTGGAGATGATGGAGTTGAATGCCGATATTGGCTGGTGAAGGTATCTTTTTAAAGTTCGTCGCCCTATAGCACGTTGTATATGCGAATTGGCATGGCTTTCCAATTATAGATTCGACCATGATTATAAGTGATGATGTCATGATAGTGTAATTTGTAAACTCTATTGTTTGGATGAATAATTATATTTGCGAAGTGAATGGTGTCTAAGTGTCTTTGTATCCAAGTTATCGTTACAGATCTAGAGAAATGGGGGATCAATGCAATATGGTATACTGGGTGTTGAAAGTCAATTTTAACTGTTTTAGTGCTCGATTCCATAGGGATATATTAGTTTTGATAAATAGTTTGTAACATACAGAGATGTAATTTAGCTAGATGTACCTTTGGGTGTATGGACCGACTCAGTATCGCTAGTTTATGGGCCATAAATTTTGAGCTAGAATTTGTGTACATTTTTTTGAAATCCACCCACTATCACGCACCGCAGTTTTTAGCCAAATCCTAAGTATTTTTGAAAAGTATCCGAACAAGATATTTAGACAATCTTAATATTTATAACCGCCCATATAAAGTGTTTTGCCATGCCAACTTTTTGGTACACTTTTAGTTAAAAAAATGGGTTTTGGTAAAATGTTAAAGAACAAAACTTTCAATGTAAAAACTTCGGTAATATGAATATGAACATTAATTTTTGGGTGTAAACTTAAGTACCCCCGAGAAATAAAAGATTTAGTAAGGCTAAAAAGAAAAGCTCGTAAAAGATGGAACAAAACTCGTGCCCCACAAGAAAAAACACATCTCAATCGGTTGAGTAACTTGCTATCAAATTCGATGAAAAATTTTAAAAATCATGCAGTAAGAACTTATCTGCAAAGCCTAACCGCTGGAAAAGAATCGAATTATTCCCATTGGAAAGCAATTAAAGTTATAAAACGCTGTGCCACCAACAAGGGTAACTCAAGATTCTTAAGCAAAAAGCGATAAGGAGAAGTCAGATGTTTTTGCCGCTCATCTTAAAAAAACATTTAAGATGGTTCATTTGATGGAACCTCAGAATGGAACCTCAGCATCGTTTGCCCGATACAAAAAAAAAGGAGACCCTCTGAACTGCGCCAACTACTGATGCATAAGTCTGCTCAACATCGCATACAAGATCTCTGCTGTAATATGTGAACGCCTGAAACCGTTTACCAACAACCTCATCGGCTCTTATAAGTGTGGTTTTAGGCACTTTCCTGGCCTAAAACCACACTTATAAGAGCCGATGAGGTTGTTGGCAGATAATGGAAAAAAACCCAAGAAGTCCAAATCGATACCCACGATACCCACCACCTATTTATCGATTTCAAAGCCGCATACGACAGCATTATAGAGATAAACTATACACAGCCATGTCTAGTTTTGGTATACCGCCCAAACTCTTCCGTTTGTGTAGGATGACGATGGAGAATTCTTGCTGCACCATCAGGGTCGGAAACGACCTCACCGACACATTCGATACCAAAAAAGGATTTAGGCAAGGCGATGCGCTGTCATGTGACTTTTTCAATTCAATTCTTGAGAGGATTGTGCAAAACTCCCCAGCCAACAAAAGAGACACAATTTTCCAAAAATCGGTGCAAATATTAGCATACGCCGACGTTGTTGACATCATTGGTAGGACTCAACGTGATGTCATAGCCACGTTTGCTAGTATAGCGAAGGAAGCGGCAAAAATGGGTTTAGCAGTAAATGAGGGTAAGACTAAGTATATGCTGTCTACACGAAAGGACACACAACATCGACGAATTGGACAGAACGTCACCATTGACGGATATAACTTTGAGGTAGTACGGGACTTTGTCTACCTAGGCTCTGCTATTAACTCTGACAACAACATCTCGTCAGAAAACAAACGAAGAATTGCTCTTGCTAACTGATGTTTCTTCGGGCTAAGAAGGCAATTTAGTAGTAAAGCCCTCACTCGAACTACTAAGGAGATCCTATATAATACCCTGATCATCCCAGTCCTGCTCTACGGCGCTGAAGCATGGACCGTATCAAAAGCGGATGAAGAAATCCTTGGTCGATTCGAGAGAAAACATTTTCGAAAAATCTTCGGTCCCGTTTGCGTTGACGGGCTATGGAGACGATATTCAACCACGAACTATACGAGCTGTACAGCGACATGCCCCTGGTCAAAAAACTTCGCATTGTACGTTTAAGATGGCTAGGACATGTAGAAATAATGGACACCAATACTCCGGCTCGCGGAGTCTTCGATTCCCAGCCAGACTTTCACTGAGTGGTGTAGCTTAAACGACTTGGTATTATACGTTGAAAAATGTGCTTGAATGAGCTATAACCGAACTTTTCATCCAATCTACCCATATTATACATTGAACAGTACTCCAACAAAAGTAGTTGGTGATTTTAAAGATCTAGGGGTATTTTTTGATAGCAAATTAACATTTAATCTACTTATTAATAACATAGTTTCCAGAGGAAACTCACTTTTAGGTTTTATCAAAAGAAACTCTTCCGATTTCAAAGATCCTTATACTATTAAGGCATTATTTTGCAGTATTGTGCGTCCTGTCTTGGAGTATGCTTGTGTTGTTTGGTGTTCAACTACTATTTTAAATAAACAGAGAATTGAAAGCGTTCAGAAAAAATTTATAAGATTTGCTTTACGTCACTTATTTTACAATAATGGCATTGAGGTTCATCATTCGTATTGTTCTAGATGTTTATTACTTGGAATGCAGACTCTTGAATTGAGGAGAAAAATGTACAACGTTATGTTTATTCGTAATATTTTATGTACAACAGTTGATAGTGAGAATTTGCTTAGTTGTTTGAATTTGTATACCCAAAAAAATGTGTTGTAGAAATGTTGAAAACCGCCGTAAATTCTACTGCATTAATAGTCAAAATCGACCCGACATCCAATGCTTTCAATTTTACAGAGACATGGTTGTTCATTCTAAAACCAAGTTGTGCATATTACAACATTTGTTGTAGATTTTACAACTAAAAAAATGTACAGCACAACATTTATGTGCTAAATATACAGATTTTTGTTGTATTTGACAAAACTATTTGCAGTCAAAATTTAATTTCTTTGGTCAAATCTACAGTACAATGTGTATAAACCACAACCGTTTGTGTCATTTTTATAGCTTTTGATCTCATTTACCCAATTATTTTCGTCAAATCTTTGCTCCACAATAAAAAAAATGCACACCAAATAATTTAATTATTTTTATTTAAATAATTAACATTAATGCCATGTGTTAAATATATCTTACAATTATGTTCGTTGATAAATAAGATGCTTAAGAGCTGCTAAACTGCTGTGTGCTAAACTGCAGATGTCTTTAACCGAATATGCAATGCTCAATTCACTGCACAATGTGCTGCACTTTGTGTACTAAATAAAAAATAATTTAATAATTAATAATTTAATTGCTTAGAAACAAACAGAATAATATATGTACATACATTTTTCCCCCTTAAAAATTTATCTTCAAACTCCGAATGCAGCCCAAGTTCGCCGTCCGGGAATATTTTAGAAATGTTCTCCGATCTGAGCGTGTAAGTGAGATGATAAAAAATCAAATCTTTAACTTAACTGCTAAAAACGGCACTACACTCTTAGACAATTGGAAATTGCCCCGACTTCAAAAACGTCCACGTCCACGTCCAAAGTAATTTATTACCAGGGACCACTTTTCACATAGAGGGGTTATTTTCGATTAAATCACTGTTTAACACTTTCAGTCAAACAAATTAAATTACTGTCCATTTGAAAAACTAAATTGATGATTTGGTTGATTATTTTTTAAGGTCTTTTCACTTTCACAATAATTTATGAATAATAAACAAAGTATATGCTGTGATAAAATGTTCTGGTATGTTTTTAAAATCGTTTATTATGAACCAACATTATGTCATCCTTTGTTCGACCTAGTAACTTTAGCTGTTGATATATGTTCATGTATAATATAAATGTAGATTGTAGATTGACTGACAGTAAGTTCTATAGATTTAACAAACACAAAGACAAATCTATAGAACTTATTGTAATTTCTACAGCCCAATGTAATTAATACAAAAAGTGCTTTTAGATTTAACAATTCTGCGATGTTGATTTTACAGAATCAAATCTGTACATTTAACAACCAAAGTTGACAACGCGGTGTCAATTTTACAACAAGAAATTGTGATCATTATAACAATTTTATTGCCAAACTGAAAGTAAACGCTGTTAAACTTACAATTTCTTGTGAATATCAACGCATTTGCTGTTAAACTCACAAATTTTCAAGTTATTGTAAATTCGACTGCCACATTTTGTAAAATTTACAGCGGAGATTTTTTTGGGTGCATGCTCCTTCTAGAGCTCTTAGGCTAAGACCACTGTTATTTGAAAGTCGTCATAGTACAGAGTTTTCTTGGCTTATTGACTTACAGTTTTTCTTTTAAATATCCCCAAAGAAAAAAGTTCAACGGTGTCAAAAAACATGATCGTGGCGGCCAATTAACATCGCCAAGACGTGAGATAACACGGCCATTGAAATTCTCCCGCAAAAGAGCCATTGTTTCATTGGCTGTATGGCAAGTAGCACCATCCTGTTAGAAGCACACGTCCAAGTCCATATCCTCAATTTCTGGCTACAAGAAGTATGTTATCATCTCGTGATAGCGAACACCATTCACGGTAACTGCTTGGCCGACCTCATTTTCGAAGAAGTAATTCCCGATGACGCCGTCAGCCCATAAATCGCACCAAACAGTCACTCTTTGTGGATTCATCGGCTTTTCAACAATCACTCGTGGATTCTCATTTGCCCAAATGCGACATTTCAGCTTTTTAACGAATCCACTGAGGTGAAAGTGTGTCTCATCGCTGAAGATGATTTTCTTTGTAAAGTCACTTCTGTCACCAACCATTCGGCGTATTGACGACTCTTGCAATGGTCAGTAGGCTTCAGCTCAATTGAATCTTAGGCGTGTTTTTTTTCTCTTCACTCCAAATCTGTATAGGCTTAGCAAACAATTCACGTGTAAAATACAACAACACCTTAGCCTATATAGATTTCGCGAAACCTGGATAATTATCCAGTCTTACGCCCTTAGCCTGGATAGAAAACGTGCTACCAAACCAACTCATTGCTGTTGTTATCGAGAAATGTTATCGAAGATGGCTAAAGTGACATCCGATTGACATGTACCTTATTTGGAAACATATTTAACGGCAGCAACATGGCAGAAAAAAGGTAAACAATTCAATAAATAAATTTTATATACAATCTATATACCGTGGTGGACACATAAATAGCACACTTTCTACCACGTGTGTTTAATTGCATACAAACTCCATCTCTTATCTTAAAGTAACGGCATTTCTAGTTTGATGTCACATGTGACAATTAGAGAAAATAGATCCGTTACAATTACTATGATTTGTAATATAATACTAATGGTAAAGCGAATAGTCGTGAAGTATCATTGCTAAAGCCTGGTCATATAATTAGCACACTTGAATTAAGTAAACATTTTCAATTATTTTTTTTCATTTGGACCTTGAATTCGTAAGGTAAGTATTTAATTACTTACGAAATACATTTTTTTATCAAACTAATGCCTTAGACATGGGAAAAGGACTACACTGCACTACGGATAAAAGAACTCTGATTATTGAGCTGAAATCACAAGGAAAAACGGTTTCAGAAATAGCAAAATTAATAGGCTGTTCCAGAAAGCTTGTTTACAATGCAATTCGCCATTTTGAGACATTTGGAACTGCAAGAAACGTTGCAAGAGCTCCCCGTGCAAGAAAAACCACCACCAGAGAAGACAAATTAATACGCAGATCTTCGGCTGTAGACTCCTTCAAGACATCTAAGCAGATTAAGTACGACGTTGAGTCACAATACGGTATCTCTGTGTCTTCTCGAACAATCAGACGGCGGTTAAATGAAAATAATTTAAGAGGCTGCATAGCCCAAAAAAACCGTTTGTTTCAATAAAAAATGTGAAGTGTAGAATGGAGTTTGCCAAGGAACATCTGCGCAAACCCATGCAGTTTTGGGAAAATATGCTCTGGAGTGACGAGTCGAAGTTCTGTAGATTCGGTTCGGATGGAAAAAAATATGTGTGGCGTCCTCCGAATCAACAATACAACCCAAAATACACACTAAAAACAATTAAACACGGAGGAGGAAATGTAATGGTGTGGGGAGCCTTTTCTTGGCACGGTGTGGGGCCTATTGTTAAAATTGATACCAGAATGGATCAACACGTTTACAAGGGCATCATAGAAGACCATATGATTCCTTACGCTGATGACAATTTGCCTCTTACGTGGTGTTTTATGCACGACAACGATCCCAAACATACTTCCCGATTGGTAAAATCGTGCTTAGAAAGCAATACAGTAAATGTTTTGAAATGGCCAGCTCAGTCTCCCGATCTCAACCCGATTGAGAACCTGTGGAACGACATTGAACGCCAAATTGAAGGTAGAAATCCTAAAAACTTAAGTGAATTATGGGAAAATATCAAAAGTGCTTGGTATTCAACAACAATTGAACGCTGCAGGAAATTAGTTGAAAGTTTGCCGAGGCGATGTCAAGCTGTTATAGCAAATAAAGGATTTCCAACTAAATATTAGCTTAATTCCCAAGAATTACAGGTAAAATTGGTAGTTTCGTCTTATGTGCTAATTATATGTCCAAGCAAAAATGTGGAAATTCATAACAATTTTTTTTATTAATTTTTATTTCTAACAGAAATTGCTGAAATCAAAAAATATATGGATTCTCATAAGTCACAAAATAAGTGAATTTATTAATAAAAATTAAAAAAAAATTCTATTTTCAAACTTAATACTGTTTTTCTTACTATTATCAAATATATTTAAAAAAAAAACTAGGTGTGCTAATTTGGTATCCACCACCGTATATAAAAATGAAACCCGTTTTCCGTTGTCACGACATAACATGAAAACGGCTTGACCGATTTGGCTGATTTTTTTCTCAGGTCAGCTTTGAGAAAATAAATACTACTAACACTAAAATACTATTACGGACCCTAAAACGAAACAGTACCCGGGCGAAGCCGGGCCGGGCAGCTAGTAATTTATATATTCCAATTTAGTAAACGTAAAATATGGACAAAGGATGAGATTTTAATGTTGTTGAGGTGCTACCTTCAAAGGAAAGACGAGTTCCACCACCGCAGAAAAAAAGCTGAAGAAAAAAAATTAAAATTTTGAAAAATTTGGCAAAAAAAAGACAATAAAATACCTACCCTTATGAATACATATGTTTATTGTTATTTTTATTTAAGATACATAGATTTTTTTTATATTTTAGATGACAAGGGGTTCGTATACAAATATAACAAATATATGTAACATACATATATGTTTATATAATATTTTGCTCTTGCAAATATCGAAAAAGTGAATCCCTTCTGCTTACACAATCTGCTACATCTTCGTCACCGAAATTTTCATCCGACGTAGAATTTAAAGGATCCGATACGTGAGATGAAATCGTCGTAACATATGCAAATGTTGTGCAAAACACAAGCACCCACGATGAGAATCGTAACAGCACTTAAATCTGTCTGTTCCGTGAACTTTATCAATCTCCTCAATCGTCCCTTGAGCAACCCAAAAGCATTTTCCACAACAATTCTAGTTGAAGAATGAATGTTGTTGAAATTTCGTTGAGATTCCGTTAGATTTCCACAATCTTTAAATGGTGGCACCAACCAACTTGACGGAGGGTAGGTAGAGTCACCAAGTATAAACGCACCATTGGGACACATAGTTAGCATGGGCTCTTGCATACAAGTTGGATCTCCGTAGTACCCTGTAGTCATGAAGAGATCCCGGCTCCCCGCAAGTGATGTCTATGAACTTTTTGTTAGCATCAACAACAACTTGTAAAACTTAGCTATAATTTTGCTTTCTATCAAAATAGCATTCGTTGTCTTTTCTTGGTGCTTTTATAGTGACGTGCGTGCAATATATTGCTTCAATAATGTTGGGTAGTCTTTTCTTTTGAAGAAACGACGCTTGAATTTCAGTTGCATCATCTCCTTGTGGCCATTTCACATATTCGTGTCCAATTTTAATTAAAAATGCTGTTACTCTGCGGACTACCATGCTGATGACTTCGAAATACCAAACAAATTTCCCAACTGCCTAAATGTCACGATGTTGCTGATATACCAGATGTAGATGTATTCATACACATAAGGTATTCCAATGTTTGTCGTCGAAATCGCATATGCGATTTGAAATCGTCCTCATTAAATTCATCAATAGTTTCGATAAAATTTTGTACTTTCGGATGTCGCTTCCACTCCAGTTCAGATTCCTACGAAGTACTACTGGAACGCGAATCATCAGACAAATGCGCAAGCACTTCCAGAACATCCTCCACGTCTTTTGTAAGGCGCGATTATGCTGCTTCTGCTGCACTAACTAAAAAAAATGCATATTGAAGATACACTTTTATATGTTAAATATCTCAATTTACCTTTGTGCTTTCAAATGGATAATAGAAATAATTATTCACTGCAAAATTGTTTATGAAAAATAAAACAACTGAAATTGAGTTGTCAAATGTCAACAAGAATAGTGCTGCCAAGTCACCGAATGGCGTTTTTTTTCTCATGTGTAAATAAGCCTGTATAGATTTAGAAAAAAAAACGCCTTTTGTACGTGTGTAAATTAACGGGTGATTTTTTAAGAGTTGGCAGCACTCGTTAGTAATGGCGTCCAAGCGTCATCTGTTAAAGTGAAAAGTTTTCAGTATACTTTGCCATTTAGACATGGAAAGACTTACAAACGAGCAACGATTGCAAATGATTGAAATTTATGATAAAAATTCGCGCTCTGTGAAAAATGTGAAAATCCGCTGTTTGTCTATTCAAATGTTTAATTTGTACTGCACAGAATTAGATATATTTTTGCCCAGAAATATTTTTGAAAATTTGCTAATTACTCTTATTAATCATTGAATAGTTTTATTATTTTATTATTAATTAATTGTATTATATAACACATTTTCCATATATCTCAAAATCTGTAGATTGAAAATCGTAGATTGAAATAAATAAATAAATAAATAAATAAATAAATATCGTTGACTGCGGACGGACGTGTCGTGGGATGGCCATCTCTTGCCATCAACAACAGGCATGTAGCGAACCTTCCATTGGTGAGAGAGAAGGTGGGAACGATAGTTGCGGTAGGGTTCACGCGATTACAAGTATCGGATAGACACGCGTCCCCGATTTCTCACCGATGATAGCATCAGTCATGAGTAGTGTTTTTTCCTTTTCTTATATGCTTTTCTATCGTTAGAGGTCCGTCCGCAGTCCACGTAACGTAGCTTCCTTCTTCTCTTTTTTGCTTTTTTTATATTTTTGGCAAAAACAAAATGTTTGTCGAGCATTTGGTGTGTGGTGAGCGGGCAAAAACTACCCGACGAGCTTAAATGAGCATCCACAAGCGTGCCATGCCCTCCTCACCTCCACTGAAGATGCCTCTTTGGTCCGACACTGACTCACAACATGTAGCGCCACTTAATTAATTAATTAATTAATTGTAGTCATAAGACTTATAAAGCTGCATTTTGTACAATGTGTTATCGAATGCATCAATATAAGCCATTGAACTTTCCTTACAAAACATCTTCCTAAATTAACATCCTGACAAATAAGCAATAAATGAACCACCAGCTCCATCAATAACGCCAACTCTGTGAAGGACATAAATCACCTTGAAACCGTAAACCCATTATGAGTAAAAATCGAACGACATTTGTTATTGATTAAGTTTCCGCACACAATGCGTTTTCTGAGCTCCCTGAACCACATTTTCATCCTCCGAATCATTCCTCTTCATCGAACATAGCCAACCACCTACTGCTCTGATTCTTCTTTATTCAAATTACCCTTACAGCAACGTCCTTCCGCACAAATTGTAATATTTCATGGAGAGAATTAAATTCACTGCACTGCACTGTACTTCTGCTCCTGCTTACTGCATCTTTGCGGCGCACTACATCGCTCACAAAGAATAGAAAATCGAGTCAAGGCAGAGCAGCACAATACAACGAGTATCTAGATAAAAAAAAAATGCAGAAGAACAGAAAAACCCAAGACTCAGCCAACAATTTTAGATATTTTATTCACAGGTAACTAACGATGCCAGTATTCTATTTGACAGGATACCTACCACCATCACCACCTCCAGTTCGGTTTGCTAGAGCTACATTTCTTTTGTGCTCCTTCCAACCACGCATAATGTTACCTCGTCCAAGGGAAGGAGCAACGTGCGTTCATAGCTCGGTTATAAATTTGAATATTGTAACCAAACTCCCAGTGGAGCGTGCATCTAGGACTCTGGGCTAAAATTACCGCCGCCTTTGCCATCTGTCTCTATTAGCCACCTCGCCAGAATGAAGCAATATATAGAACAACCGGAGCAGGATGAAGCTAGCTTCGCTGTTACAGCTCATTCATAAATTTCTGTTGCAGCGTTGATTCCGCCACACACACACATATGCACCCATGCAATTCTGTGCATGGAATTTTAAATAACCCACCTGGAAAGAATGGCACCTCCTGGTACTTGGTTTTTAGTTTTTTTTCTCAGTTTTTTGTTCGTTCGGCTCTTTAGCGAGGGCACCATCCTGGACAACCATCCACCTTCCCCCCTCAACACAGATGTTTGATGAATAAATAATTGACGTCATTTGTTGGAGAGAATGCCACTACCATAACCAGGTTGCACCCTGGTGCCCTATTCAACAGTTCTCCAGGGTTCTCTTGTTTCTTTCGTTTGCATACCCCTAGCCTTAGCTTATTCTGCCGGCACAAAAGTAAACAGCGTTGCATGGGTGTTTACATTTGGCCGAAGTCGATTCCGATTCTTTGCCTCCGCTTCGACATGGATGCTTATATAGAGCACAAGATGAAGCGCGTATTGTAATGCAACGCTGCGCTGGCTGGCTAGCTAGATGGATGTGCTGGGGAGCGGAAAAAACAAGTCAAACAGTGGATACCATACCATTGTGCTTTGACTTTTGTGCAATTTAAGGCAGGAACGTCTGGGATGCCTGGGATACTTGGGAAATTGTAATCGCATCCGTTGCCGGGTGACATGATCTCGCGGGGCGGTTGGGTATAGTGGTTCTACCTACACCCAATGACATAGTGCTTGTAAAATATTAACGAAATGAACCGACTGTGGTGATAATAGGAAGCGGTGTAGGAGGATGCGGATGGTGAAGCAGATTGCCTAGGGAATTGTTTCGCTGTAATGGAAATGTGGAAGTAATTGGATGGTGTAGTGAGTTTTTAACCTTTAGTACTCGAACGGGATAGAGATGTTTGAAGTTAGTTTACAGCTGACTTATTAGTAAGCATTAAGTTAGGATGTTATATCAGGCGGTTCCCAGGAAAAGTTGGTTTTTGAAGGCACGATATTGATTTTGTTATTGATGTGTGGGAGAGGACTAGGTGTAGACTCGCGACGAACCTAAACTGTAAAAAATATTTTTTTTTTGTTACAGACGTTCCTAAGAGGTTCTAAAGAGGTTTTTGGAATGCTGGAGTGCTGAACAAATGTCAGGGAGTTTGTGTCAATCTTTATATTGTTACTTCGGATAAGAAATAGAGTGAGTGAGAAAATTGAGCATTAAAAAAATCTATTGAGAGGTAAGCTATCCACTGTAATAGTAGGTTGTATGTGGTTGTGTCTAACAACTGGTTTTATTGTTCTGCCAAACTTGGTGGCAGATCTCTCTCTGGTGATCTTTGGAGTCGGTTCAACATTTCGTTCAGGACTAGTTGTTGCTTTATCGGATGCTGCATCGACGATGATTACTTTTACTGGAACGATGGTGGCTCTCGTCGTGTGCAAATGACTGCTGTTTCTGCGATACATTGATCCATTTTCGGTTTGTACCACATACGAGCGTGGTGTGTTAGCTGGTTTAACAACAGTTCCGGAAATCCAATTACTATTAGGTTGTTGAATACGCACTTTTTCACCAGGTTGAAAGGGTTGTTTTTAGTGACTTCCTCTGTCAGCATAGAACTTGCTTTTATTTCTGGATACCATGAGGTTTCGTTGTACATTGTGTACTACGTTTCGTTTAAGCGATTGTTTGCTAGATGGTTCTTGTTGTTCGGCTCATCAAACGTTGGTTGGGCAATAACAAATCGTTGCTTCGAGGCGTGTTGCGGTAGTTAGATAGATAGATGCAAGATAGATGTCCGACTGATCTTTGTGGCACTTTTTTAGTAAAGATTTTGCTATCTGAACGAATCTTTCCGCGAGACCGTTGGATTTTGTGTACCTCGGGCTCGACGTCTAATGAGTAAAGTCCCATTTTTTGGCAAAGGATTGAAATTCCTTAGAGGAAAATTGGGGACCATTGTCTGATTCCAAAACAAACGGTATACCATGAATTGCAAACAACTTTTTGAGTTGAAGTATGACTTCTGCTGTTGACGACTGCTTTAGATGGTAAAAGTCAAAAAATCCTGAATAGCTATCTTGGTGCACTTTCTGCATCATCTCCTTCTTCATGTCATCAGGAACAACGACTTTGGATCCCTTAAAGAGTAGACCATCATTGCAGCTGAGCGATTCTCGAAATTTCCAATAGTTGTTTATCTCGTTCGAAATGCGTCCAATTCGATTAGGCCTCTCAGTATTTACGTTGCTTCTTGGAGACGTTTTTTTGTAATATCCGTCAGTTGTAAGATTTCATGTACCTCTAGCTCGCCATCTTTTTCTGTGTTTTTTGAGTTGAAACAGTCACGGCTGAGGGTATCTGCAACAGGTATATCTTTTCCTTTGGAAGAGATAACCTTTGGTTGATACTGAAGGATTTGGAGCATGATTTTTTGTAATCGAGTAGGTGCGTTGTGTATGGGCTTCTTTAAAAATAGTTTCCAAAGATTTATGGTCGCTTTCTATGATAAGTGATTTTAGGAATATTAGCTCATGGAACTTTTCACATGCAAATTTTATTGCAAGCGCTTCTTTTTCTGTCTGAGGCGCTAAATTCTGTCTCGCTGTAAACGCTTTCGATGTGTAAGCTACTGGTTGTCTTGTAGCAGTACTGCACCTGCACTTGTTTGACTGGCATCTACTTGAAGCTTCACGGGAAGGTTATACTTCAATAGTGGTGTTTTTGATAGAGACGACTTAAGCTCATTGAAGGATTCGTCTTGTTTCTTACCCCAATGCCATTGAGTGCCTTTTTTAAAAAGTTGACGCATTGGATCTGTAACTTCGGATAAATCATTTATAAACTTACCTTAGTATGTTGCCATACCGAGAAATCTTTGAAGTTCGGTTTTATTTGATGGTTGCTTTAAGTTGCTTATTGATTCAATTTTTTTCGGGATCTGCTCTAATCCCGTCCGAAGTGATGTCCTATGTCCTAAGAATCGAGCTTTTGTAGTAGAAAATATGCATTTTTGTTTGTTCAACTTAATTCCTGCTTCCTCAAGATGTATAAGGACTTTCTTGGTAAGGACCCTTAGTGTTTTTTAGTCAGGAGCATGAATTAATATGTCATCCATTGAAACCTCTGCATTTTTGCAGTCCTCCAGTATATCTGTCATAATTTTTTGATATATTTCAGGGGCAGAAGCAAGCCCAAACCGAATACGCAGAAACGAAACTCTTCCCCATGGTGTGGCCATTGTCAGATAACCTTTAGTTCGTTCAGTTACTCTGATCTGCCAAAAACCATGTTTGTAATCATAAACGAATTTTTTTAATGCAACCTAGCCCTTCGAACATATTTTCGTCAATTTTCAGTTCTTCTACGCGCAGTATTAACTTTAATTTTTCGCATGCACTTTTTCCTAAATTTGGACAGACAGCTTTGTCAACCATTTTATATGACAACATGTTTTTGTTGTTTCGTACTGTACAGCACAAAGTTACTTAACCGAGAACACTGATTTTATCATTTGCAAATGAAACCAACTTTTTTGTTCTCGATTTGTTTAATGTGACGTTATTAAGCTTATCGATTATTGTTTTTGGCAAGACGTTGCACTGAGCACCAGGGATGAAAAATGGCTTTTCAGCATTGTATTGAAAGTTTAAAAAAAATTGTATTGAAATTGTACTGGTTGATTTACATGATCGTTTAGTGTTTTGATAAGCTATCTATTTTATACAATTATAGGTACAGTGTATTGATTAGGTGAAAATATGTTTTTTTTTGAAGTGAAACTTCTTTGGGCTCGTCGGGGTAAATCCAAACACACATGTAACGACTCGAAAAGTCATGGGTAGGGGAAAGCTAACTTGGTGGGACAACGGCAGACAAACAACAAGCAAGAGCGTAATGATGAGAGAGCACTCTTTAGTGAAGTGTGAACCCAAAGGCCAAAGCACAATACACACACATCAGAAAATTAAAATAGAAAGGAGGGGGGCAAGCAAGCGCGGCGGACAGAACAAAATAATGTGCGAACGGTAGAAGAAGAACACGGAACAACAACAACATGTGAGAGCGCAAGCATAAGAGAGCGAAAAGGATACGAAAAACGAAATATGTGTTTTATGTCATTGTGTGTGTTTGGACATTTCATAGTGGTACATGTAACATTTCATTGCAAAAATTTTATTTTATGCTACATCAAAATGACAAAATCAAATGCACAGAGGTGCAAAGAATATCGAGCTCGACTTCGTTATAAAACAAAACAAAAACTAGTAAAGAACCTGTCCGGAAACATAGGGCAAGAAAGAGGGCTGTCATCGTCCAAGAACTTCCGAACGCTTCACTGGCAATGGAAGTCAAACAAGCCGATAAATCCTTCAATGATTTTAATGTATCGGCGACCCTGAATATTCCATGTGTCGCTAAAGACATCCCAGGACCGTCAATAAGGGGAAATGACATCCCAGAATTTACAGTTAGAACTAGCCTACCTTACAAACACTTCATTCGATTCATAAAGATTTAAGAATTCATAAAGAATTCGATAAAAAATTTAAGAATAACTCTTTTGGCTTTCCTTGCTCTATTTGTGATCGATTGTGGTTTAAAGATGATTTAAGAGTTCCGGCGATTCAGCATGATGACATTTAGAACACAATTGCACCGACTATGAATAGAGAACAAATGAAAGTTTGCAATACTTGCTTCCGATCACTCAACACCGCCTCTATCCCAACCATGTCAATGTATAATGGCTTCTTTTATCCACAAATACCCCATCATCTGCCCCACCTAGACTTGGTATCAGAAAGACTTATATCACCAAGAATTTATTCATGAAAATACGAGGATTACGGCATGGACATGGACAATATGGAATATATGGCTAGATCATCAACGTTCCAGTTGAAGTAAATACAATGGTGAGAAAACTTCCAAGACATCTAGATGACGATCATTGCATCAATGTTCACATTAAAAAGAAGAAAATTCACAAGTCCAGTTATTTGAGCGGTCTGGTCAATAAAAGAACCATTAAGGTTTGGCTGCAGTATTTAATAACGACACCACTATATAAACTGTATGACATCACAATAGATGAGTCTACCAAATTTCATTATCTTAGCTCAAAATTTAAGTCCTACAAATCGGTGCCATACAGACGGACGGACGGACAGACAGACATGGCTTAATCGACTCAGCTAGCGATTCTGAGTCAATTCATATACTTTAAGGTATACGTAGCTAAATTATTTCTCTATGTTACAAACTATGTTTAAAAACTAATATACCTCTATGAGATAGGGTATATAAAGTCAATAGTTTGATAAGGAAGGACTAGTGTTATTTGAGAAACTTCGATACAGTTTCACTTCAACCTCGTAGCACTTCTACGGTCTAATTTTTTTTAATAAAAGGACTATCATTTTTCACGTTTTATAGCTGGAAATAATAACCGAGGCATAATTGTAATTTTTATAAGAACTACGAAATAATAAAAATCATTAAAAGCAGGCATTTAAATTTTTCTAAAAACGAAAAAAACCTCTATCTCACTTAGTTTTGTTTTTCAATGCACATAATGGCTGAAACACAATCATGCTTTGGTGCGTTGCGTTGGCTGACGCACCTAGTTCAAGCATATGAAATCAATGTTACCTAACCCAATTTAGCTTTGCCTGGCGTTGAGTTTCCACCTCAAAATGAAAAACGTAAAATCTTAACGTAACGTTGCTGTAAAGCGCCATGGGCAAAGCAAAGGTTGGAAAAAGTGTGAATTGTCAAAATATTTGTTGGTGTTTTCTGGATTATTTTCTGAGAAGGTTGTGGGATACGCTTTTTAAAAAAAATTTTAATCATTTCCCCCATTTTTGTAGCAGAAGTTGAAACTGCTGAGAAAATAAATATGTCAAAGCGTGCGCAAAGCAGTTGGGCGTAACGTTGGTAAAGCGAATCTCCAAAGCGTGATTCTGTTTTAGCCATAATGGCCGTATCCGTCACTACTTATGATCATTTTTTCCTATTATCGCCACTCTTTTGTCAGCTTTTAGTCATATGATCATTTAACGGAAAAAACAAGCGAAAGCTTGTAATATTTCTGTTTTGAGTGTACTCTTGATAGCTTGCCAGGATCAGTATTGTTAAAATTTTTAAAATCGTTGCTTATAACAGTCATCAAGATTTCGTTTTTTTCTATTTAGTCATTTACAAAAAAATATAGTTAAAGTTTTTAGAGTCAAGGCGTTCTTAAATGGAATGCCATTCTATGGATGCAAAAAAATATAAAGATGGCTACAAAATTTATTGGCTTAGAATTAAGTCGTTAAAATTCGAAAAGGGCGTTTAAGGCCTACACTAGTCGGCATAAGTATTTTGACGAAATAAAAATCGTGCATTTTTGAGTTTAACTTCTAAATGGCTTGACAAGAATTCATGTTTATTTTTTCATTTTTATATATAACTAATACAAACTTAAAAATAGGCAAACAAATATTTTTTCATAGAAGTCAAAAAAGATATAAATTAATTTGTAATTTCGTGTGTTGGCATAAGTATTTTGACAAGTATATAACTCTAAGAAAAAACATTTTAAACTTAACAAAAGTAAATAAATAAAGAAGAATTTAGTAAAATATATAACCTCCTTTGGCTTCAATAACTTTTTAGTTATCATTAGTTATCATCCGGGCTTTATGGCATGGGGCATTGTCCTGTTGCAGGATAAATGATTCACCAATAAGCCTACCTCCGGAAGGAAAGGCATTATCATTTAGGGTTCTTAAATATTGACCTTGGTTCATCGAGCCGGTGATAGGAACCAATTCACCCAGGCCATTATACGCAACACATCCCCAGAACATGACAGAGCCTCCACCATGGCTCACTTTTTGACAAACGGGGCGTCTTTTTTGCCTTTCTACCTTTGGCAATCTAACGTAAAATTTGTTTTTTGATGAGTTATACTCAAAGGAGCTTTCATCTGTCCATAGAACGCTTCTCCAGTACTCCTTTGGCTTGTGCAGATGTTCCTTTTGCGAAAGACAGTCTTTTAAGCTTGTTTACCTTTGATATGTACGGCACGTCCTTAGCTTTAAATGTTTTAAAATCTCCTTCCATTAAACGTCGTCGGACAGTGCGCTCACTGATTGGATTCGTTGCCGTCAAATTCCTTTGATTTGCAGCAGTTTGAGGCTTCAGGAATATATTTCTTTTAAATTCCCGTAGAAGGGTTCGGTCTTCAGTGGGCGTTGTTTTGCGCTTAGCACCTGATCTCATTAGGTTTGTGATGTCATTATGCTTTTTAAACTTATTGATTTGATAGTGCACAGTTTGACGCGACACATTAAACTCACTTGCTATGTCTTTTACTGCCGTTCCAGCGTTAAACTTCGCTACCATTGAAGATCTGACAACTCAGCCGTTTTACCCATGGTTTTTAATAAATTTTAATAAATTTTTATTTTGTTATCAACGCTGAGCACCCGTGTCTAGCTTAACGTTCACTTTTATGTTTTCTATTTTAATTTCTTCCATATCATTGTTCTTGTCATCTTTGTTTGTGTCAACTGATAGCACTAGTAAGCTATTCTCATCACTCTCTTCACTATCACTTGTTAAGTCGTTTGTAATCAGTAATGAGAGATATAAGATTATGCATTTAGGTGTTCAATTTTTGCTCGTTCTGCGCAGCTACGACACAGGTGACATATTTTTTGAAAACTCGTTGTAATTGTTTATTATTTACATATTGCATGAAATTAAATTAAAATGTGTATTTTTGTCAAGAAAAATCTTATTTTGAAAGTGTGTCAGCATGAAAGATTCGTTTTAATACATTGTTTATTGAATTATTAAGATGTTCTACTAATTTTCTACCTGAATGTAATGATTCTGTGAAAATTGCAATAGCATTCGCAAACGAGAGAGGGGGGAGGAGTGTCGTCTCACTAAGGCACTCACTCTCAGGCGGGAGCGGAGGAATTCCCTAGATGGAGTCAACGGTGGGCCCTACAGCTCCAGTTTGACCGAACTGGTAGTGAAATCCCTATATGAGCTGCTTCGACATATTTGAACACCAGGTCTATAGGGATTTCCAATACTGAGCCAGGGTATTGGAAAAGAGTTGGTGGCGGAGGAGCCCTCAATGGGTCAACGGCAGCGCTCATACCCCACAAATGGGCTATTAACATCGGTATTTAGGGACAAAACAAGGGCCTGGCCCTCCAGGTTGGGGGTTGTGCTTTGGGTTAACTACCCATCCACGGAAAAAAAAATATTGTTACGAAGCAACCAATAGCCTTGTTGACGACCATGCTAAACGAAAAAAGGACAATGACGTCCGTATCTGCACCAGGAATGTGTGAACATTGAACAGGAGAGGTGCAGGCGAACAATTAGCGGAAGCCCTAAACTGCTACAAAGCAGACATTACTGCCATCCAGGAAATACGATAGGATGGGCCGGGTAAAAGGAGGATGAAAAACTGTGACATCTACTATGGACCGTGTTATAGTGAGCAGAAACAGCGACTATTTGGATGCGGATTTGTTATAAGTGCCAGACTTAGGCAAGAAGTCTTATGTTTTCAAGATATTAGCGAACGCATTGTAACAATCCGCATCAAAGTCAAATTCGCCAATATAAGCCTCATATGCGCTCATGCTCCGACAGAGGAAAAGGATGATATAACTAAGGATTGCTTCTACGAGCTCCTCGACAAAACCTATGAGTGACTACCAAAGTACGATGTTAAAATCGTGCTGGGAGATTTTAACGCAAAGGTAGGAAGAGAAGACATCTTTAGCAGTACTGTCGGAAAATATAGCCTACACGACAACACGTCTGTTAACGGACTTAGGCTAATTGACTTCGCTACGGAACGAAATGCCACTATAGCCAGCACATGGTTTCCTCACCTTGATATCCACAAGGGGACATGGCGGTCTCCAGATCAACGAACAGTCAACCAAATTGATCACATTGCGATTGACAAGAGGCACGCGTCCAGTATTTTGGAAGTCCGAACATTCCGAGGGGCCAACATCGACTCGGACCACTACCTTGTTGTTAGCAAAGTTAGGATGCGGATATCCACCACGCCACAAAAAAAAACAGAAATACTATGAAAAAATTTAATGTCGAAAGAGTGCAATCGCCAGTCACCGCCAAGACCTTTGCGCAACGCGTATCCCTTAACCTCTCGACTCACAACATACCACCAGCATCTAATGTCGAAGAACAATCGCAACGATGCCAACAAGCCATTAGATCAGCCGCAACTGATGTGCTAGGTTTCTCGCGGCCACCAGCAAGAAACCCCTGGTTTGATGAGGAATGCCGACAGATGCTCGCAGCCAAGAACGAGGCCTACAAGGCTAAGCTGGAGGTGAAGACGAGAGCTGCCATTGAGCTCTATAGGCAACAAAGAAGGGAAGAACATCGGCTTTTCAGAAAGAAGAAAAAAGAGCAAGAAAAGCGCGCGATCGAGGATATAGAGAGGTGCCACTCCAGGAACGATGTTCACAAGTTTTACCAAAGAATAAAACGTCAAAGCCAAGGATACAAGGCTCGAACAGAATCCTGTCGAGATGAACAAGGAAATATCGTAGTTGAGACACAGTCGATGCTGAGGATATGGAAGAACCACTTCTGCAGACTGTTAAACGGCGATGACGAACAACATTCCGCTGTCAGGCAGAACGAACCATTCAATATTGGCAACGACAGCGAAAACTGCCAACCACCCGACCTAAGTGAAGTGAGGATAGCTATATCTAAACTCAAGCTTAATAAGGCCGCCGGAAATGACGGCCTTCCCGCTGAGCTTTATAATGCTGGCGGAGATGACTTGGTAAGCAACATCCACCAACTCATAAGCCAAATCTGGTCGGTTGAAAGCATGCCTGAATAATGGAACCTCATTGTTTGCCCGATCCACAAAAAAGGAGACCATCTGAACTGCGCCAACTACAGAGGCATAAGTCTACTCAACATCGCTTACAAGATCCTATCTGCCGTAATATGTGAACGCTTGAAACCGTTTACCAACAACCTGATCGGCCCTTATCAGTTTTAGGACAGGAAAGTCCACAATCGATCAAATTTTATGACTTCGGCAGATCCTGGAAAAAACTCAAGAAGTCCAAATCGATACCCACCACATATTTATCGATTTCAAAGCCGCATAAGACAGCATATATATAGACGAACTATACAGAGCCATGTATAGTTTTGGTATACCGCTCAAACTCGTCCGTTTGTGTAGGATGACGATGGCGAATTCTCGCTGCTCCATCAGGGTCGGAAACAAACTCACCGACACTCCCGAGCCAACATTAGAGGCACAATTCTCCAAAAATCGTTGCAACTACTAGCATACGCTGACGATATTGACATCATTGGTAGGACTCAACGTGATGTCATAGCCACGTTTGCTAGTATAGAAAAGGAAGCGGCAAAACTGGGCTTAGCAGTAAATGAGGGTAAGACTAAGTATATGCTGTCAACACGAAAGGACACACAACATCGACGAATTGGACAGAACGTCACCATTGAAAGATATAACTTTGAGGTAGTACGGGACTTTGTCTACCTCGGCTCCGCTATTAACTCTGACAACAACATCTCGTCAGAAATCAAACGAAGAATTACTCTTGCCAATCGCTGTTTCTTCGGGCTAAGAAGGCAATTTAGTAGTAAAGCCCTCACTCGAACTACTAAGGAGATCCTATATAAGACCCTGATTATCCCAGTCCTGCTCTACGGCGCTGAAGCATGGACCGTATCAAAAGCGGATGAAGAAATCCTTTGTCGATTCGAGCGAAAAATTCTTCGCAAAATCTTCGGTCCCGTTTGCGTTGACGGGCAATGACTACGAACTATACGAGCTGTACAGCGACATACCCCTAGTCAAAAAAACTCCGCATTGGACGTTTAAGATGGCTATGTCATGTAGGAAGAATGGACACCAATACTCCGGCTCGCAGAGTCTTCGAGTCCCAGCCAGACGTCGGACGCAGTAGAGGAAGACCTCGCCTTAATTGGCGCGCACAAGTAGAAACCGACCTCAACCAACTTGGAGTGCGCAACTGGAGGCAGTTAGCTAAAGACCGGGCTAATTGGAGAGGCATGTTGGTTGAGGCCCAGGTTCATCCCGGACTGTAGCGCCACTTAAGTAAGTAAGTATTCGTATATATCATCACAATTGTGTTTTCTCAAAGTGAAATAACATTTCAATAGTTTGTATTTTCTAAAATGTTATTGTGTGTCCTGTTTAAATGAATAATTTATTGCAACACATTGAGTCATTGCATGGGTATGTATTCTAAGAAAGGAAAATTGAAAACTTGTAAGGATGGAATGATGAATAAAAGAAAAGTTGTTCATTGTGATTTGATTTTTTTTTATTTTCAATGTATTATTTCTTTAAACTTTCTCTTTCTTTTATTTTGATTTTCTATAATTTCCTTATTTAATATTCTAATTATAAAAAAAACATTCTTGCTCTGAAAAATAGTTTTTTTACACATCTACTTCTATGCTTGGAAACTGCTCCCCCAAATTATGGCAAATATAGCCGGCCAGATTTTTGAGTCCATCATGAGCTAGTGACTCTAATTCATTATCATCCAGATTTTGGACAGACATGCTCTCAGGATTTATTTTAATTCTCTTTAGTATTGTGTGTCATCCACTGCGAAATTTGCGTTGATGGAAGGACACCCTCGTTCCTAAACTGAATATACCACTGTCTTCTCAGATGCTTCTATCCCAGTTAGGGATTAATATATCAGGTAATCCCATCATTAATAACCACTATATTATAGATAGTGGAGCAGACAAGCTCAAAGTAATTGGCTCTCATTTTGAGGCGGTTCACGCCAGGGAACTTCCCAGCTCCAAATCGGTCGAAGTAAGAGATGAACTATGGAGATTTCACAATAGCGAGATCCCTACTTTATTGACATTTTCTGAGTGGTTAAAAGCTGACGAACTGACAGATGAACAGACTTACAATCACTTCACGACCCTCGACGACTTGACTGACATATTTAGGAAACTAAACACTAAAAGGTCAAGTGGTTTGGATAACATCCCAAACATCGTGCTTAAGCATATACCAATTGATATCATACGGCAATACTGCGTTATCTTTAACAATCTGCTAAATAACTACTACTTCCCTAGTTGCTGGAAAATATCAAAGGTGTTTCCAATAATTAAGAAAAAGAAGGATCCTTCTGATCCTTCTAACTTTCGGCCTATAAGTCTCCTGCCTAATATCGGGAAGATTTTTGAAGTAGTTATTAATAAATCAATTTTGTTCGTTTGTAATGAAAAGGAGATTATACCGCGGAATCAATTTGGGTTCAAAAGAAATCACTCGGCAGTGCATGCTATTACAAAATTGATTTCGGGTGTTAATTGGAATCTCAACGCCAAAAGATGTACAGCTGCCTGCCTAGTGGATATCGAAAAAGCCTTTGACACGGTTTGGATTGACGGGTTAGTTTACTCACAACCATTCATGTGTGCGTGTGTACTTCTTGCACGATAGCGGGACCTCCTGTTTTATGCCGACTCCGAACGGCTTAGTTGAGATAAGCTATTCTTGACAATTGATACTACTCGGATGATTTGTCAGATCATCACGAGAGGAGGGCCAGTGAAAAATCATTTAGGTGTTGCTACGGCTGGGAATCGAACCCAGACCTCCTGCGCGGCAGTTCATCGCACTAACCATCGCGCCACTGAGCCCTCAATATATATTTTGAGTATCCATGCGGCTCAAAAATTGAAGACATTCAAATCCAACTTCAAAGCAAGTTTGATAGGTTTCAAGCTTTCTACTCCGAATGGAAGCTTAAAATAAACTATACGAAATGTGAAACCATACTGTTCCGCACCCCAATAAGACGCGGTAATTCAGATTTGAGACGCATCTGGAGAAATATCAAAATAACGAGTTCAAATGGTCTTCGGATCGAGTCGAGGACCGTGGTAAAATATTTAGGTGTTCATTTGGACAAGTTTCTGTATTACAATGAGCACATAAATATTCAATTAGACAAGGCAAGAGCGGCATTCATGTCGCTAAAAAGCCTGTTTTATTCCAACTATCTTAGATCCGATGTGAGGATCATTTGTTACCAAGCATTCGTTTGTCCAATTCTGACTTATGCGAGTCCAGTGTGGTGGAACATTAACCCATCGTATATGGAAAAACTTCGAGTGTTCGAGCGCAAATGTCTTAGAGCCTGCACACAGATGTATAGGAGTGCACATTCCGATTATAGGCATTACGTCTCAAACAAATTACTTGTGGATGCTTCCGGTGTATCCAGAATTGACAATGTCATTCTAGATCTTGTAAGGAATCACTTTGTTCGTTCGGCAAGTGTTAGCGAAAACGAATTAATCTCTGGATTATTCTATCCGAATCCTGGGTATTTCAGAAATGCCTTGGAAAGTGGATACATTCCGCCAGAAACATTTCTGTTTCTGGATGCATATATGGCTACCTATCGGATTCAACAAACGTTCCAATAATATACCATGCTGCAAGGAGAGCAACAGATAAAAGGATCCTTTATGAGCCTTTTGAGTCGGGGGACGGGAATACTGATCAAATTAGATACTGCATTAGCATACCTGAAAGCGACAAAAGTAACACTAACAGGTTAAATAGAGACCGATAATGGTGGCTAGACTGGGCTGAAGCCGATACTTAGGTTAAGTAAAACTAGGCCCTGACATGTGATCTCTGATCTAACGATGACTTGTTAGTCGATGGAATAGAGATCACATGACAGGGCCTAGATAGGTTTAGAAAGGTAAGGTTAGTCTCGTAGGTTTTAGTTTTATATAAAAAAAAAGTTGCGACTGTCTTCTAATAGGTTTTGATTCACATTTTCCTATTTTCAAAAAAAAAATATATAGTACATAACAATAATACAAAAATTCAAAAAAAATATAAAAATTGAATTAAACAAACAAATTATATATCATGTAATGCGAACCATAATGGTCTTTTACTTTGGCAAAAGTTAAAAATATCTAGTCTTTAAGTTTATTTAGGCTATTAATTAATATTAACGAAATTGTGAATAAATAAACGTTAAAAAAAAAGATCTCAGCTTGGAATACACTACACGAGTTTGCTAATCTCAGGGATGTAGCTAGTCCGATCTTTTCAGAGTAGACACCAGAGCCCACTCAGACCTCAATTTTAGATCCGTCGGTATAAATTTCTATTTCTATGTTAGATAACACATTGTGTGAAGACCATTCGTCTCTGCTTGGAATTCTGATAGAATAATTAATATCAAAGTCGTGGTACGGGGTAATGTAGTCAGATGCTGCATCCACATATGCCATTGAGTTTAATATTGAGCTATGGCCAAAAGGCTTCATGAGTAGATTGCCCGTTTCTTTGAGTCTTGCTGCGCTTTTTGCTGCTGTGGCATTGATTTTTTAGTCAATTGGTGTTATGTTTAGGATTGTTTCTAAACCTACTGTGGGGCTAGTGCGCATGGCTCCTGTCGTGAGTGTGCATGCTTTCCTTTGAACTTTCGTTAGTTATACCCTATCCCATCGGGGTATATTAGTTTTGATACTTAGTTTGTAACATAGAGAAATAATTTTGCTACATATACCTCAAAGTATATGGATCGACTCAGAATCGCTAGCTGAGTCGAATTAGCTATGTCTGTCTGTCCGTCCGTCCGTCCGTCTGTCTGTTCATCACCGATTTTTGGGCCTTAAATTTTGAGCTTGGATAATGAAATTTGGTGTATAGGATCCTCGTCCGTGCCACCAGAACAAGTGTAAAAATGTTTGAAATCCGCCCACTGCCACGCCCCCTTTTTTAGAAAAACTTATTTTATGGCCAAACCATAAGGAATTTCAAAAAAGTGTCTGAGTAGCACATTTAGACAATCCTAATATCTATATTTCGTTCATACAAAGTTTTTTGCCACTCCCACTTTTTGGGGGCGTTTTTAGTAAAAAAACGCTTTTTGTCCAAATTTTAAAACTTTCGAAAAAATTTTTGATGCAAATACTTCCGCAATGGTAATATAAACATTTTGTTGATAGATCATTTTCACCTACGCCCACATTTTGGGGGCGTTTTCTTACAAAAACCATTTGTATACCCCATCCCAAGGCATTAGCAATAGAAAACCGTTGTTTTTTGTCGAACCACAAAAGATTTTGAGAAATCTGTATTTCATCGCCATAAGGCCTATATTTTGAGGATATTAATTTAAAGGATGGGATGGGATAGGGTATTCAACGATCCGCATAGCGGATTGTAGCCTCTCATATGTTTTCCATAGCATTCCACCAGACCAAGCAACCGTATGTTAGGATTGACCCGACAATAGCTGTGTATAGCCATTATGTGACCTTCGGGGATGGGCGCCATTTTTTGCCGCAGATTCTGTTGCAGCTATAGAGGGCAATATTTGCTTTCTTTACTCTTTCTTCAACGTTTAGATTCCAGTTCAGTTTACTATCAAGTACCACCCCCAGATATTTCGAGTTTGCTGACATTGAGAGGGTTGAATGTTCCAAAGACGGTGCCGGAAATGTTGGGATCGATCTCCAGTTAGTAAAGAGAACCAGTTCTGTTTTGTTTGGATTTACTACACCCAGCCCGCAAGACTTTGCCCACTTGCTGAGTATATTGAGACTTCTTTGCATAATTTCACTCAGTGTCGATCGTGAGGACTACGTCATCAGCGTAAGCCACTGTTTTTATTGCAGTGATATCCAGCTCCTTAAGTGCTTCTTTGACTACCAGTAGCCAGAGGAGTGGGGATAGTACACCTCCCTGAGGGGTATCTCTTAACGTTGTGATCCTTTTGGTACAATCGCCTAGTGTTGACGAAATGATCCGGTTATTGAACATGGTTAAGATCCAAGTGCTAGAAACCGTTCCTATTTCAGCTTTGGCAAGTGCCTCAGCAATTGCTTCAGTTTTAACATTGTTGAAGGCTCCTTCTATATGTGTGTAATAAAGAAAGTCTCTCTATAAACCCCAGCAAGGCTATCATCGTCCCTTTTACAAAAAGGAGGAAATTAAATCTTACCCAAATTTCAATTAACGGTACATACATTGAGTATTCCAACGAAGTAAAATATCTGGGCTTGCCGAAGCATGTATGGTAAAACCTGGGGAATCTCGCCAAAGACCACACACTGGATCTACACGATCATGGTCAGGCCCATTATAACATACGCTTCAATAGTATGGTGAAACAAAGTCACCCGAAAAACAACTATAAATAAATTAAACAAGGTACAATGGCTTGCCGCTATGGAAGCCTTAATAGGACTAACACCCCTCCACATTTATATAAAAAAAAGTGGCAATTCGCAGCTCAGCAATTTTGACACAAGCGGAAGAATTAAACATTAGTGAACATCTAAAACTAATTGAACTTCTATCCGAACTTCCAGAATTTGACATGATCTGTGCGGTTACAGACCGCTTACCAAAGACACTATGCTTCGACAAAAGATTCTCAGCGGAGATCACAACCAGAGAAGCATGGTGTAGCAACAACCCACCAAACTGCCAAAACGGCCTGAAGTGGTATACGGATGGTTCTAAAATGGATTCAGGGGTAGGAGCTGGCATACATGGACCAAATAGAAACATCTCAATACCTATGGGAAAAAACCCTAGTGTATTCCAAGCTGAGCTCCATGCCAAAAAAGAATGCGCAAACCTAATACACAACTCATGTATTAAAGGCGCAAACATCCATATATTCACGGACAGTCAAGCAGCTATAAAAGCCTTTAGCTCACACATCATTGACTCCAAATCAGTACTACACTGCTTCAACTCCCTCCAAACACTCAGTTCCAGGAACACAACTAAACTATGGTGGGTCCCCGGACATAAGGGAGTTGAAGGTAACGAAAAAGCTGATGAACTAGCCAGAAAAGGTTCGGAAACCCCCTCATTGGACCTGAACCTTTCTGTGCAATCCCCAAATCAGCCATAAATCTAGTCATAAAAAACTGGGAACAAAACAGATGTGTTTCGTACTGGGGAAACATCCCAGGCCTAAGACAGGCCAAAAGAGCTATTCAGCCCTTCAAACCAGATGCCAACCAGATACTAAATCTTCGCAGGCACGATATCAAAAACTTAGTAGACTACCTAACTGGTCATCACGGTCTGCGATATCACCTAAACAAAATGCGTCTAGTCGACTCACCGGAGTGCCGACTATGTCTAGAAGAAGACGAAACAGCCGAGCATATCATAATATGTGAATGCCCGGCCCTTTACGGTATGAGAAGAGAATCTTTCTTCAGGGAATTCTTAAGTCCCGAAGAATTGAGGAAATCTTCGGCTTGAAGTATTATCAGCTACATCAGGAAAGTAGAAGCGCTACTAACCTAAAAAGCATCTGACGGCAAGCACAATAGATCTTTTGGGTCGATGTGTATATTACTGCTTAGGCAGGTCAGAATTAAAAAAAAAAAAAAATATGTGTGCGAACTAATTCGTGTAGAGCCTTTTCCACCAATTTGCCCTTTATATAGGCGTTTTGGCTTACAGATAGGTAACCTGGATTCAGGTTGCTACGTATTTGGATGTCGAGTAATCGTTGCATCGTTTTCAGTAGGAAGGAAGGCAGGCTTATGGGAAAAAATGTCTCTTAGTTACAAATTCGTTATAACGGGTGATTTTTTAAGAGGCTTAGAACTTTTTAAAAAAAAAAAACACAAAAAATTCGAAAAAATGAATGAAATATTTATTTGAATCGATAGCTTGAACCTTGCAATTTAATGTTTAAAGATAATTTCATGCAAATGTTACACTAGTGACTATTTCATTTTGTGCTTCTGAACTTGTCATTTTAATCGCAGCAATCGAATTTGAAATGCTCATGTAAAAGAAATCAATACAAACAAACTAAAAAATAATTCGTGTAAAAGATGTGGGAATCCCCGACAAATGAAAATTATTAAAGAGACGTACCAGAGACGACCATAGACGCTGACGCTAACTGAAATTTGTACTGGGACGACGTTTCTCTGGTTTTAAACGCGCCCAATAGACGGTTTTTGTTGGGTCGGTATCTATTTATACAGGTTAAAACGAATCGTAGTGCGGTGTATTTAATCTATATTTTGCTTTTAGTGCGTGAATTTTACTTTTTATTTGTTTTTTTTTTTGTACATTGATGTGACTCTGTGGATCTATCGACTTGAAAAGATCAAAAGATCGTGAGAGATCAAAAATAATAGGTACTATGGATCACTGGCTAAAGTCTGGGTCGTTGAAAGTAACCGCTGAAAGCTCCATAACAGCACCCCCCCCCCAGTAGTTACTAAAGAGTCAGCAACTGGCAGGTACATAATACAAAACCATATTTTTTTTTATTTCATAATGGGAAGTTTCCTATCGCTAGAACCGCATTTGTATTAGATGCGTTTTGTTGGATTTATAATATTTTTTTCTGTTGTTATCCTCAATTCAGATTTGTAAATTTGCCCGTTTTCCATTTATTGTTCTATTCTAGAGCCAAGGAAAATGACGCAATAGAGACAGCGGCGTCAGAACTTTCTGAAGAATTTGAGGCAGACAATGTGGCTAGTACTAGTTCTATGGTGATCAGTACTGCAGAAAAAAAAACTGTAAAAAGGAAGTACCACGATTCATATTTAAATCTTGGATTTGCTGAGACAAGTGACAACAAACCCCAATGCGTAATTTGCGGCAAAGTGTTGCCGAATAGTGCGATGTTTCCAGCAAAAATGAAACGTCATTTTGTGGGGATTCATCCAGATTGCAAAAGCAAACCGACTGATTTTTTAAAAGGAAGTATGGTGAACTTACAAAATCTCAAACAATTATTACTAACCACTCAAAGACAGCGAACGAAAATGCGTTGATGGCGTCCTACTTAGTGAGTTTCCGAGTTGCGCAAACTGGCGAAGCCCATACAATCGCTGAAAACTTAATCAAGCCATGCGTTAAGGACATTGTTGAGTGTATGTTGGGTGAAAAGGCCAAAAAATTAGTTGACACCGTTCCTTTGTCAAATAACACAATATCACGAAGAATCGGAGACTTAGCAGAGAATGTCAAAACTACTTTACTTTCGCGAATAAAAGTCATGAAATTTTCGCTGCAAATGGATGAATCAACGGATGTTGCAGGGTTGGCCATTTAATAGTATTTGTGCGCTACCAATACCAACAGTCCTTTCAAGAAGATCTGCTTTTCTGCAAGCCGTTGGAAACTACAACAACTGGTGCTGAAATTTTTAAATTAATAGACAATTTCTTTATTGTCAATGATATCCCATGGGTTAACTGCGTGGATGTGTGCACAGACAGTGCCAAGGCCATGACTGGAAAAACGTCCGGTGCCGTCTCAAGAATAAAACAAAATGCCAAGGAATGCAGCAGTAGCCACTGCGTTCTACACCGCCATGTCCTTGAAATGAAAACGAGTGGTGGGTGCACGACTGGGTCGTACGCAACTTTCTCTTTAACAGCGAGTTGGGTTAAATAATGCTAAAAATTATAAAAGATTTCGAAATGTGATTATACGAACGTTTACACCGAAATTTGAAGGAATCGGTGTCTATGTGAAAAATAATTAATTTTCGTTATTGGCCAAAACTGAAAATTCCGTTTAGTGATAGTTGGGCTAAAACTAATTATGTGGAATTGTTTAAAACTATTATAGTATTATATATATTAAATTTTATTCAATTTGACACAATAGTTTGCGAGAAATTAACAATTTTCTTTATATGGCCTAAATGACAAAATCCGTTATATGGATTTTCTCGAAAAAACTGGGTATGCAGTTTTGTTGGAACTAATATGGTTATAGTATACATAAAGTTTAATCAAAATCGTTAGAGCCGTTTTCGAGAAAATTGAGGTTATGTGTAATTTTTATATGGCAGGTACCAGTTTTAACATGGCTAAAAGCAAACAAAAAAAAAATGGCCTAGAATTATGACCAAAACAAGCTTGGATACGAAGTTTGAAGAAAATCGGTCAAGCCGTTTAGGCTGGGGAGACCGTCACGGACAGACGGACCGACGCGACGGACCGACAGATCGACGGACCGACGGACGGAATTCCAAAAAACACTTTTTTAGGCTCCGCTATCATCGTAATGTTAGAATCAATCAAAATCTCGAGGTCGAAAATTTTCACGAAAACAATATCTTTCTCTTTATAAGAGAAAGTTAAAAATAATTGACTAGATTGTTCTTAAAAATAATAAATAAACAAATGAATAAATAGGTACGAAATAATAAATAACAAAATTAAAAAATATCAAAACATTTTATTAAATTAACACAATCAAAAACTATATAATAAATTAACAATAAATAAATAATTAAATAAATAATCAAATAAATAGATAAACAAATAAATAAATAAATAAATAATTAAAAAAAGTAAATAAATATATAAATAGATACATAAATAAATAAATAAATTACTAAATAAAATATAAATAAATAAATTAACACATAAGTAAAAACGAATAAATAAATAAAAAAAATAATAATAAATAAATAACAAATAAGGTTCGAGATAACATGAAGAAAGAAAAATACACTTAGAAAAATATAAGACAAATAACACTAGATACACTAAGTATTCAATTGGTTTACAAGGGGATTATCAGAAAAGCTACATCTTAGTAAAAATGTACGCTTGAGTTTTTGGATTCTATGAGGGATCAATTCAACATTCGCCTTTTCATGGAGGTCTAGAGTTGAATACCTCCATGGCAAATTGAGCATCATTTTCAACAATTTATTTTGCGAAATTTGCAACTTTTTAATATGACAGACAGCAGCGTCACCCCATACTTGGCAACCGTACAATAGAATTACCTGAAAAATCAGTTTGTGTAGGATAATTTTGTTTTCCATTGAAAGTAATGACTTTCGATTTATAAATGGATACAACATATTAGTTGCTATTCCGATTTTTTGTAGTGTTTTACTAACGTGTGTCTTAAATGTAAGTTTAGTGTCCAAATAAACACCCAAGTATCTAACCGAAGGCTCCCAATTTATATTGCACCCATTGATCGTGATTTGGCTGATTTAAAAAGAAAATCAAGTTTTGGGCGAAATCATTAAAAAATCGAAACCTAGACAGCTTGGTCAGCGAATGTAAAGAGGAAATAGATTTGGGTATTCCTGACGACATTTTAAATGAGTTTCATTTACATCTGCTAAGTTTGCTCGAAAACTTCCAAAGCTACTTTCCAGAAGAATACCATTCAAACATTAAAGAAAATGTGTGGGTTGCAGACCCGTACTCCGCCGCGTTGGAAAAGCCAGCATCTCTGACATCGTTGCAGTTTGAGTGCTTAATTGATTTGACATCAGATTCTTCTTTAAAGGCAAATTTTGAAACTAAGAAGTCTTTATCAGAATTCTGGTGTATGTTGAAGGACGAATTCAAAATTTTGTCAGACAGAGCCAAAATAATTCTTCTGCCGTTTGCAACATGTGCGAATCAGGATTCTCCGCCTACGTTGGAACCAAAACAAAATATAGATCCCGTCTCGATGCAGAGCCAGATATTCGGTTGCAGTTGTCCCAAATTCAACCAGATATACAAGCATTATGCAAAACCAAAAAGGCACATTATTCTCACTAGATATTGAATTCCTTATGTTCTTTAATTAACATTGTTCTTGTTTTTTCGTTGATGTTACTTGTTTTACTTGAATTTAATAAAATATAAAAAAAAATTTGAGTATTGCATTTTTTACACATACATAACTGCGAAAATAGCGTAAGTGTAACGAAGTGCTCCGCGAGGAATGTTTGACCTAAAAAGTGCTCCTCGACCAAAAAAGATTGGGAACCGCTGGTATAGGATATAAAAACCTTAATAAAACATCTTGTTTTTTTGTGTTTTAAGGAGTGCCAATATTTGTAGTTCTTGGGTATCAATAATTATATCAGGTTGCCAATAACTGAAGTTTTTTGTAAACTTTTTTTTAATTCCTATTTTTAACAATAAAATGTTTATTTCTTAAATTTAATCAACGCGGAATTTAATAATTTGTAGATTCAAATATCTCTACAAAAAAAAAGTTAGAGTTGCTCAATTTTGAAATTTCCTTAGGGGTGCCAATAATTGTAGTCGTTACGCTAATGTTGTTGTTTTAGATAATGAGAAGTGGTTTGATGTAAATATTCTTTAATTTATATTTTGCAAGTAAACAGCCAAGAAGTATGAATACTTTGGTCCTGGACCCATCTAACCACAACAGCGTAATTGAAATCTCTCCGAAGATCTTGAGTGAGGCACCAACTTGCGTTAAGAAATCAAATATTTGTATAATACTTTTAAACAATCTGTGAGATCGATATACGACTTGACGACCGTTGTATGCATTCAAAATGGCATTGCGTTTCACTTGAAAAGGTATATACAGACTCTATACACACATACACAAACAAATAGAACGTAATGAGTTAACTGAAAAGGGTGTGAAATCCATAACTCTCGTAAAATACGACAATCATATTAAATGCATTATCACTTCAACCTTTGGTCCTCCTCGCCAACACATTCATACATACCTTCCGACAAAACCTACTTATCGGATGAGCTGATGATGACGATGATGATGATGATGGCTGTATGCATTAAACTGACCTTCCTTTCCTTATTTTGTTTTCACCAATCTTCCTGTAACTATCCCTCACTCTTTGAAGTTATTAATTTACCCCTGAGATATAATTACACATTTTGTCACTCAAAGGACATCTGCTCATATAGTCATTGGAGACTTGATGATGTATGCAATTTTCACTCTTTTAAAGGATTACACATGAAATGCGGGAATTAATTAACCTGCAAAGCGAAGTGAAGTGAAGCAAATAAAAAAAAATATCTCCGAGTATGAGTATATTTAATCCATTGAAAGGAAGTGCACCGATTCAAAAAATTAAAAGGCGCAACAGATTAGGGCAATATATATATTAATCGAATCGTACTTAAAGGACATTATGCAATATTTTGTTGACATGTAGTTGAGGATGAAACGAGGGCAGACTCTAATTGGCTTTAACTTGGCAATGCTGAGTGGTTGTAACTCTGACATGTGCTTAATTTTACCTTCAAGTATAAAGTACAAACGGCCTGATCAGAATGGCACGGAGCGAATACCCTGCCGTCCCAGGCGAACCAAAATGAGCTGCTTCGACATATTCGGGCAACAGGTTAACTAGGAATCTCAAGGGTAAGTCAGGCCCCAACAGAGATGGTGGCGGATGAACCGAAAGGCCAACGGCAGTTCTCAATCACGTAGTGGATACTGATGGCCCCGTGTCCAAGGGGTATCTAAAAAATTGGAACTGGTCCTTCAGGTTGGGGGTTATGCTTTGGGTTAACTACCCACCCATGGAAAAAACCATTGTTGCGAAGCAACTAATAGCCTTGGAAAGGACTGATATTATTGTTGACGACCCTGCTAAACGAAAAAATTACAACGACGGTGGTATCTGCACTTGAAACAGGAGAGGTGCAGGCGAACAACTAGCGGAAGCCCTAGACTGCTCAAAGCAGACATTACCACCATCCAGGAAATTCGATGGGATGGGCCTCGCAAAAAGAGGATGAAAAACTCGGATGTGGATTTACTATAAGTGCCAGACTTAGGCAAGATATCTAATGTTCTGAAGACATTAGGGAACGCATTGTAACAATCTGTAAAATGCGCTCACGCAGCGATGAAGGAAAAAGATGACATAGCTAAAGATTGCTTCTACGAGCTCGTTGACAATAGCAATGAGCGACTACAGAAGTACGATTTTAAAATTGGGCTGGGAGATTTTAACGCACGGGTAGGAAGAGAAGACATCTTTAGCATTATTGTCGGAAAACACAGCCTACACGACTTGTTGACTTTGCTGCGGAACGAAATGCTGCTATAGCCAGGACACGGTTTCTTCACCTTAATATCTATAAGGGGACAACAAAATTGATCATATTGCGATATATAAGAGGCACACATCCAGTATTTTAGATGTCTGACCATTCCTAGGGGCTAACATCGACTCGGAACACTACCTTGTTGCAGCCAAGTAAAGAATGCGGGTATCCAGAATGCCACAACAAAGCAGAAATACTGTGAAAAAATTTAATGTCGAATGACTGTAATCGCAAGAGACCGTCAACCATAGGAATAACAATGGCAACGCTGCCAATCAGCCGCAACTAATGTGCTAGGTTTCTCGCGCCCACCAGCAATGAGGAAGGCCTACAGATGCTCGCAACCAAGAACGAGGCCTACAAGGCTAAGCTGCAGGTGAAGACGAGAGCTGCCATTGAGCTCTATAGGCAAAAACGGAAAGGACACCGGTTTCTTAGAAAGAGGAAAAAAGAGCAAGAAAAGCGCGCGATCGAGGATATAGAGTGGTGCCACTCCAGGAACGATGTTCCAAAGTGTAAAACATCAAAGCCAAGGATACAAGGCTCGAACAGAATTCTGTCCAGATGAACAAGGAAATATCGTAGTTGAGACACAGTCGATGCTGAGGATATGGAAGAACTTTTTCTGCAGACTGTTAAACGGCGATGACGATGCATTCCGCTGTCAGGCAGAACGAACCATTTAGTATTGGCAGCGGCACCGAAAACTGCCAACCACCCGACCTATGTGAAGTTAGGATAGCAATATCTAAACTCAAGCTTAATAAGGCCACCGGAAATGACGGCCATCCCACTAAGCTTTACAAAGCTACCGGAGATGATTTGGTAAGTAACATCCACCAACTCATAAGACAAATTTGGTCTTATGAAAGTATACCTGAAGAATGGAACCTCAGCATCGTTTGCCCGATCAACAAAAAAGGAGACCCTCTGAACTGCGCCAACTACAGAGGCATAAGTCTCCTCAACATTGTCTACAAGATCCTATCTGCCGTAATATGTGAATGCCTGAAACCACTTACCAACAACCTGATCGGCCCTTATCAGTGTGGTTTTAGGCCAGGAAAGTCCAAAATCGATAAAATTTTCACACCAAGAAAAAAAACCCAAGAAGTCCAAATCAATACTCACCACCTTTTCATAGATTTCAAAGCCACAAACGACTGCATTTATAGAGACGAACTATACAGAGCCATGTCTAGTTTTGGTATACCGCCCAAACTCGTCCGTTTGTGTAGGATGACGATGGAGAATTCTCGCTGCTCCATCAGGGTCGGAAACGACCTCACCGACACAATTGATACCAAAAAGGATTTAGGCAAGGCGATGTGCGGTGACTTCTTCAATTGGTTTGTTGAGAGGATTGTGCAAAACTTCCGAGCCAACAACAGAGACACAATTTTCAAAAAATCGGTGCAACTAGTATCGCCGACGATATTGACATCATTGGTAGGACTCAAGGTGATGTCATAGCCACGTTTGCTAGTATGTATAGGGAAAGAAGCGGCAGCAAAAAAGTGACGCGCATATGTAGAAACTGACCTCAACCAACTTGAATTGCATAACAGGAGATATAGTGCGTACCAAATCAGTTGGCCAACGGTCGATTGCGCAGAGAGAGGATTTAAGGGAAATTTAAGATATTTTACAATAAATTTTAAGAGACCTGCGCAGTAGAATGCCCAACTGGTTTGGTTTGCACTAGTTTTCCAACGGTCGAATGAGCAGAGAGAGGATTTAAGAGCAATTTGTAAAATAAATTTTAAGAGACCTGCGCAGTAGATTGGCCACCTGAGTTGGTACGGACTATAGTTAGCTAAGGAATTGGCGTATTGGAGACGCATGTTGTTTGATGTCCAGGCTTATTCCGAACTGTAGCTCCACCAAAGTTAGTAAGTTCAGTAGGGTAGATCCCGTTCTTTGTAGTGCCCAGTTAATTCTGTGTTACACTCACTTTTCTTTTTCTATTCTCTCTCTCTCTTTGCATACAATTTTTTTATTCAAATATTCATATTATCGACCAAAGACTTCATAGGTGTTTCCGACAATGTTTTTTCCAGAATTTGTGTCCAATCTAGGGATTGTAGATGGTTAACATGCGCCGTGCATCAAGTCAGTGGGTAGTCGTTTGGGCGAAATATTTGCTTCAACTTAACGTCATCAATTTTAAGCCTTTAAGGCTCTGGTTTTGAATACCATTAAAACACATAGCTAATTGGAAATGTTGTAAAAACAGAGTCAAATTGTGTTTTTACATAATGGTAGCCAATTCACAATTCACATAATTTTTGCCCCACACCTTGTAGAACAATAATAGGTACTTCATGTTTAAGGTCGTCTATACCTACATGCTTTTTTTAACCTTGTCTGCCTCTATGGAACTAAATCACCAATTAAAAATAAACTCGCACATTTCATTTTGTAAAAAAATACATTGATTGCCTTGTCTGCCCTATAATCCTGAACACATATAACTTAATCCCTGAAAGTATAGCCCCTCGACTCACACATTTATTTTTTGTATCCTTACTGCAACATGCAATTACTAAAATGTTAACCTAAAATTATTTAAGTTTTGTAGATGAGAGTTTTCAAAAGTTTATCTTCTTTTGCAAAATTTGGCAAATAGTGTAGGAAGACGAGAGAGACTACGAACTTTCAAGATGACCAGTTCAAGATAACATTGTCTGGTCAGGAAACTCTTCAAAACATATCTTCCGGGTTATTCCATAGCAAACGATTGGACTGTTTTTTTTTTTCTTCGTTCGTATATGTATGTGTGGAATAATTCCAACAGTGTATCCTGTGGGCCGTTGCTATAATACGTCTACTCTCTGCCAAATATATAATGCAAAAGCAAAGTTTGAGAAAAAAAAAATGAAGCCCTGCATCCAAAAATAAAAAGAATAAAGGAGATACATAACAGGATACATAACATATACGATATACAATACATGTATGCATGCCAAGTTGCTCTTCATAATTTCACAATGTGAAAGTTTAATGAGAATTTGTTTGTAGTTTTGTTATTTTGCTTGAATCCCAAAGACTGCAAAGAGTCCCTTTATTTTAATATTCTTTTCAGAAGGATCTTATTTCCCTTGATAGTTGAAAAACGTTTTTGTGAATTTAAGGTCAGAAATATGTGTTTTGAGTTATTTACTAATGTTCTTGGTTTTAATGTGCTGAGCAAAATAGTAGGCAATGAGATTACAAGAAACCTTGAACTGATGCCTACCAACTCCGACTCTCAGCTTCGTCACGGCGACCGCTTAGTGTTTAGTAATGAGAGCGACTAAGGCACATAGTCCTTTTTCAATACGGCAGTTGAAGGACTCCCAAGATGAAATCAACGGTGGTGTATACAGGATGGATAACGTGAAAAAAACCTAAATGAGCTGTTTCGAAATATTTCAACAAGGGGTCATTTCGGAATCTCAAGGGATAGCCAGGGCCGTTGAAATGAGCAGAAAGGGCAGCGGCGGCAGCGCTCAACCTCGTAGTGGACACTGATGCCCCCGAGTCCTAATGGTATCAAAATAATTGTAACTGGCGCTCGAGGTTGGTGGTTTTGCCGTCAGGTTAACTTCCTTACCAGTAAGCAGGTTATGAGAGAGACAACAGCCTCGTTTAACGGGTCCCCTCAACTACCAATCAGCCCTGGCACGGACAACTTCTTACGAGTATGAACCTGGAACAAACGCAAGCTGTACACATTGGGTGCTACTTAAAACCCTAAATATGTCGTCGCGCGATGCAGCGCAGATATTACCGCGGTCCAGGATATACGTTGGACAGGATCAGGAATACAAAATGAAAAAAGAAGCGAAATTTATCAAAGCTCCCGCAGCCAAGGATGAAAAGATGAGAATGCGGTTTCGTTGTGGCGAGTCGACTCAGGTCAGGAGTAATCAATTTTAACCCGGTTAGTGATTGCCTGGCTGTGATTCGCATCAGAGAATCGTCTTGTAGCATCAGCCTTGTTTGAGCAAACGCCCTACTGATAAGTCTGAAAATCCTACCAAGTACGAATTTTACGAACTCCTTGACGAAGCTTACGGAACCTGTCTGGAATACGATTTGAAAATTGTTCGAGGGGCACTTTAATACGGAAATCTGTAAGGAAAACATATTCGGTGGGTTAGTTGGAAACCACAGCTATTAGGTTCGTTAACATATATTGGACTTCCGACTAACAGACTTCACGGCAGCATGTAATACTGCTATCCGCAGCTCGACTTTAAATCCACAAAGCAACCTGGCAAATCGACCATTTGCTCATAGATGCAAGACACGTATCCAATATCCTGGATAATAACGAATACACGCATTAACCCTAGATTCATAAACTATATTCATTGTTACATCATTCATAAACATAGGTCTGTGAGACCCCTTACCTTCAAAGTTATCTTATTTACTCTCTATAAAGATTTTTGCAAAAAAAAACACATAGGTTACTTTAAGAAACATTTATTATAAATAAATAAAAGAAAAAACTATAAAATTTGTTCACTCGGTGCAATCCTGACACCAGTTCCCGCGGTGCTCCCCGCACATGGGACGTTTACAGGAGGTGCAGCAAAATCTGGTCTTACGTTTTTTTTTTGTAATCGCAGAAAACACAATTTTTTCTGGGTTGATTTTCGGAGTTGACTGAAACACATGGCAAAGTATCACCTAAAATGGCATCAATATTCCTTTTTAGGCATCGCCTCAAAGTTGGTACTTCACGACGATGACGCAACCAGGGCTCTATCAATTTCTGTGTTATTTCCTTTACAAATGCTCGCCTTGTCAAGGGTTTTTGTTTATTACGGCTGCTATTATGTACGTGGATGACAAAAGAGTTTACTAAAGACATATTTAGTATTCCAAAAAAGTAGCATAGTGGCCATCTTTGTGTCTTCCTACTGCAAGACATATTATGACACATTTGGTCAAATGTATCTACTGCGCCCTTGGTTGAATTATAAAATTCTATGATATCTGGCTTACCAGACGGTGCCAAAATTCCATTTCCGTGAGTTGTGGAAAGCAGAAAAACGTTTTTATTTTTTTTTTTGGCCTGAAAAATACTAATGTAGATTTGCCATCGAAACAAAACATTGAAGATCCTGTCGGTCTTGGTTGCAAAAGTTGTGGAGGGATCTCTCGCTTGTTAGATCGAATTGTACCAAAAATTGTTAATTTGTATGGCTCCTGCAATAGATCTTTTGCTAATGGTACTGACGTGAACCAGTTATCCATGGTCACATTACGATTACTACCTCGCAGAGTTTCCGTAAGTTTCTTGACGAAAAAATATGCCAATGGTTCTCCGTTCGAATTTGTGCCCTTTCCCATATATGGTATCGCATCTATCATATAGTTTGTCTTCGAATCACAAATGATTACTATGTGCGCAATTTATAATAGGACATATATGGATTAGTATATATAGTCCTTTCTATGAAATTCCCGCACATTCAGTTCAGTTTATAAGGTAAATATAAAACACGCAACTATAAAAAATTGTAATACTATTCATAAACATACGTACCTCAGACCCCTTGCATGTAAAATATCGAAAAATAAACAAAACTAAACGTCTATGCACCAACGAAACTTGCGCGATACTAAGCTCTCTTTGTTTTAGGAAGGTACTGATCTGATACTGAGATGCACGTGTTTATATCTCTTTCACACCGCATGCTATGATTGATTAATCAACTGAGAGGGTCTGTGAGACCCATGTTTATGAATCTAGGGTTAAGTGGGGCAAACGTCGACTACGACTATTTTCTCGTAGCAGCCAAATTCAGAACCTGACTATCGAAGCAGAGGACGCTGCAAATGGTGCAACAAAATAGACTTTACCTTGGACGCCACTGAGCGAGAGATTGCAAGATTCTACAAACAAAAACTGAGTAAGAGCCTCTCCGCTGTGCTTTCATCCTCCACCAATGTCAACGACCAGTGGGTACAGTATCGAAATTTTATCAAAACCACCATAGGCTACCAGCCAACCCCGAAAAGGTGTCCGTGGAATGGTGTTTTTTGAAGGTGACAGGAACAGGCACATAGAGGCATAAGGCGTTACAACGCAAAACACTCGCCGCGCGGAAAAAGTTTCGAACTAGAAGAAGTGAGAAGAAGAAAATCCTGTGAGAAGAAGAAAATCCTGCTTAAAAAAATGAGAACGGGCAGCCTACCAGCTAATGGAAATCAAACAATCTCACGACAAGATGTACACCCGTCAATTCAACAAAAAAGCTAAACTAGCGCAGCTGGCTTCAAAGTAGAACTGCTGGCTCTCCGAAATATCAATGACAACCTAGTCACTAAGGCGCAAGGAATTGTAAAACTTTGAGCAGCATTTCAAGGAGCTACTGAACGGTTACCTTAAGAAACCAGTCCACTACATGTCAACGAAGAGTTAATGTTCCTCACAGTATTGAAGAAGCAAGAGGAGCTATTAAAAGAGTGCAGAACAACAAGTCAGTTGGTTCTGATGGATAACCTGTAGAACTCTTCAAATAAGGAAGTGTGCATGCACCAAGCAAAGTCTGGATCGATGTGAGCATTCCCGAGAACTGGAATATCAGCTCCATATATCCCATCTGCAAAAAAAGTGATCCCAAGGCTTGCACCAGCTATCGATTCCTATCCCTTCTAATGCCGAATATAAGATCCTAACCGACGTACTATGTGAACATCATAAGCCTTTAACCACGTAATAGTGTGGCTTTCGGATTGGCAGATCGACCATAGACCAAATTTTCACACCAAGGCAAATCCTGGAAGGGACCAACGAATTTCAAGTCGAGACACACCATCTTTTGATCTACTTCAAGACGGCGTATGATAGCATCCATCGCCTAGAGCTATATAAAACGATGGTGAAGGATACTGCTGTGTCGCCTAATACTGGAGGACACACGATGCAACAACGTTCAGTTTGGAAACAGCATATCTAAACTTTTCCAAATATGTTTATTGTTGTACATTCTGACAAGGAGATGCGCTATCGCGGAATTTCTTCAATCTCTTGCTGGAACAGATAGTGCGTAGGAGAGTAGGTAATACGGAAGGCACTATCTTGAAAAAATCCGTCCAGCTATACTGGGTTATGCAGAATACATCGACGTCATTGGTCGCTCCCACCGTGTCCTTGTAGAAGCAATTATGGCCATTGAAGAAAAGGCGAAACGCATTGGTCTTGTATTTAATGAGAGGTATACGCTTTAAACAAGCAAAGTACTGTCGACGCAGTACATTGAACATGAAAGTCCAAGATTTCATCTATCTTGGAGTTAACATCAGCCCCACGAATGACAAAGTGGAAATACGGCGAAGATTGAACCTAGGAAACCGATGTTATTTCGGTTTAGCAATACAAACTCTACCAGTCCCACTTTACGGCTCCGAGTGCTGGACCATAACCATGGTTATAACCATAACTATATTAGGCCGTCTTCCAAGATGTAGATATCGTAAAAAGGTAAAAACATGTGGACCACATTGGCTTGGTTACATCGAGCGAATAAACAAAAATTAATCTTTCAAAGCCTGCTTTCAAGTTTGAGGCGACAAAGAATACCGAACCTCGGGTTTAATGGTCAAGCGATCGCGGATGCGCCTGGACTGAATAACTGGCAGCAACGTTCCCAAGATAGAAGAGAATCGAAGGCTGCCTTGTCTAAGGCAGATACCCTCAACGTGTTGGGATCCCGTTAAGTAAAGTAAGTAAGTAAAGTAAGCAAGTAAAGTAAAGTAAGTCTTAGTAAGCCTCTGACTTCAATTTTCAGGTTCCCAGTGCGTTCTTCTTCTTTTCTTACTGACTGGGAGAGCTTCCATGCTTCTCCACTGTATAGCAGGTCGGGAAGATGTGTGTTTTGTGAGACGTCTCCTTGAATGAAATTGAAATTATCAATAATTGTTCTTCGTATGATTTCCTGCTGAGGTGGTAGTCACACGCTTCGTCTTGTCCTCGTTTCGCCTGAGCAACCTTTTCTCTAAAAAAAAAATCGAAACAAAAAGAAACTCATCCAATTAAATGATGCACAACCTTCTACATCTATTAACAAGCCTTAAACATTTCCCAACTTATCTCAAAAAAATCTAAAAAAAATCTTTCCAACCCTTTCATACCTAACCTTCTACATTAATATACCCCGCAAGCTGCACTCATTGCAATTGGAATCGTGAATCATGACCTCGCAACCTTCAAGGCAATATCGCAGCTATAAATCATTAATAGCAACATGCATTTACTGCAAAACACAACCCGCGCTTCCTACCTTCGCATAAGGCAATTCCCGCATCTCATTTTGAAAAACTGCAACAATAGCCAACATCTCTCATCCGTTTGCAAATGGCATATATCGCTTGACTACAAATGCATGCCAATCGATGAGTTGACAGGAGACCATATATTCCGGCGAGTATTGAACTGAAACACCATCCATTTACCGTAAAGATAGCCTCCAATGCTTACCTGTGTGACGCCGGTTCGCGATTGCAAGTCGTGGGTATGAATTTTTTTTCTGCTTCGTCTGTCCACCGCACTGCCGTGTATGTCCTGGCAACGAATAATTTAAAATATTTCATTTTATACTCACATGAGTAGTTATAGGACTGAGAAACCATCCCCAACAAGGACTAAAGTAAAATAAAAAAAAAAAATATCGAACCTATAGTGTCAAGCCTTATAAATTCATCCCATAAAGACTATCAAATAAATTTCATCTAAGCGAGAGGTACGTATTGTTTTCTGCTTCGTATAACGAACAAAACAGACAAAAAAATTTATCAAGGATGGGGCTGTTCGTTCTGTGTGGGATGAGAAGCTTCATAGAGAAGCTGCAGATAGATTTTATCGAACGGGGTTTACCCTATTGGATTATCGACCAAACCCATATTTAATAAGAAAAGCTTGGTTGATAGTTTTTAAAAGAAAACCTGGATGATACATCATCGGAGGACCAACATGCTTCATCCAAGGTCAAATGTCAAAAGGAGGATCAGATCTAATGAACTCCAAGGGTTATCATATATGCATGCTGTGATAGCTGACACATAACAGGCTAGATTCGTTGAATATGTATCTGAATTCACCCCTTTAGGAAGGTAAATTCAAAATGCCTATATAAGTGCTAGTGACGGCTCAGTCAGTGGTTATGGTTAGTGCGATGAACTGCCGCGCAGAAGGTCTGGGTTCAATTCACAACCGTAGCAACACCTAATTGATTATTCACTGCCCCTTCTCTCGTAATGATCTGACAAATCATCCGAATAGTATCAATTGTCAAGAAAAGCTTATCTCAAAAGCTTATCTCGACATAGCTGTCGGCATAAAACAGTAGGTTCCGACAGATAAAGCTAGGCCATGTGTACTAACTAGTCTGTTGCGCCATAAATATATTTTTTTTTATTTTATATTAGTGCTGTCCTGAGAATGAACTGTCAGAATGTCGCCTTTTTGGATCCAGATGCTTAGTTTATGGAAATAAGTCATGGTAGAGTAAAGAAAGCAAATATTGCCCTCTATAGCTGCAACAGAATCTGCGGCAAAAAATGGGGCCCATCCCCGAAGGTCACAAAATGGCTATACACAGCCATTGTCAGACCAATCCTAATATACGGTTGCTTGGTCTGGTGGAATGCTATGAAAAAAGCAAAACATATGACCAAGCTAACGAAAGTTCAAAGGACAGCATGCATACTCACGACAGGAGCCATGCGCACTAGCCCCACAGTTGGGTTAGAAACAATCCTAAACATAACACCAATTGACTTATAAATCAATGACACAGCAGCAAAAAGCGCAGCAAGACTCAAAGAAACGGGCAATCTACTTACGAAGCCTTTTGGCCATAGCTCAATATTAAACTCAATGGCATATGCGGATGTAGCATCTGACTACATGATCCCATATCACGACTTTGATACTAATTACTCTATCAGAATACCAAGCAGAGACGAATGGTCTTCAAACAATGTGTTATCTAACACTGAAATAGCAATCTATACCGACGGATCCAAAATGGAAGTCGGAGTGGGCTCTGGTGTTTACTCTGAAAAGATCGGGCTAGCTACATCCTTGAGATTAGCAAACTCTTGTAGTGTATTCCAAGCTGAGATCCTGGCCATACTCGAAACTACCGAATTGGCTAGGGTATTGGACATATCACATGAGGATATCTCCATCTACGTGGATAGTCAAGTGGCCATTAAAGCTCTGGCATCCAATATAGTAAAATCACGGGTAGTTGGACGCTGCCGCGAAGAGCTGAAGGTTCTTTGTAACCAGAACAAAGTCCAAATTATCTGGGTGCCAGGACATAATGACATTATAGGAAATGAGAAAGCAGACGAACTAGCCAGATTAGGATCGTCCAGTTGCATTTCCCTAGCTGATAAAAGGGTCAATCCCCCGCTAGCATCTAAAAAACTTGAATTAACTAAGCACACTCAAAAAGCAACCATAACAAGATGGCTAAATACAATAACTTGTACACACACAAAATCTCTCTGGCCAGAATTAAGTGGCAGCAAATCAAACAAGCACTCTAATAAGATAAAACTGACTGGTGCGAACCAACTTTGCAGGAAATGCAGCGACCCTGACGTCGAAGAAGATGTCTCACACCTGCCATGCCACTGCCCTGCGATCAGTGGCAGTCGTTTTAAAATACTAGGCAGCCTTTACTTCGATGACCTAAGTGACCTAACGACTATCCCAATAGCGCTGATAGTCCGTTTTTGTAGCAGATCAGGATGGAGCAACTACCTCTTTGAGGCTGAAGGAGCAACACAGACCAGCACCGCATAAGTATCACTAGCGAACTTAACCAGGTCTCCTCTTTCTCTATTTCAGGATACTTCTTCGAAGGATATCGCTATGGGCCCACGTAGGCCTATGCGAGTTTGACGACTCACCCGAGCGTCAACAGCCCATCTAACCTAACTTAACCTAGAATCGGCCATTGCTAGGTACTAAAAATTGTTAAATATTTAACCGATAAACCAAAATAGAAATGATCAGACATGAAGAAAAAAAGCTCGAAATTTAAATAATACAAAGTGTGCGCGACCTATCGATAGCATTAAACATGCAATATAACGTCGGTCAAATGTCGGACATGCGAAACTTTCCATTTTTTCATGACTCTTGCGTATAAATCAGACTGAATTTATCCAAAGGCATGGGTTATGCTGGCTTTTAGGGGTCACTGTGGATGGCTCAAGAAAAAGTCTGACGGGTTTAAATCCCACGATTTTGGTTACCAGTTCACATCACCTCCACGTGAGATGACCATGCCCTTGAATCGGTCGTAAAGAATTTCCATATATTAGCGTCAATTTCTAACTGCCCTAGAGGCCATTCAGAGAACACAAGACGATGTATATGATTGCTTACCTTCAGCTCCTGGATCACTTGCTTTTGTATGGGTGCATAAAGTCACGACGCAAAATTTGCCAATGTGGTTGACGAAAGAACGAGTTCTTGTGAGCGACGCAAACACGACTGCACACTCTCAAGTTTATCGTTTACTGAACTAGAGGACTCAAATTTATCTACCACACCAAGAATAGTCTCCTCGGTAGGATGATTATGGCGGCCGTAAAATCGGCGAATCAAGCGGAATGTTGACCGAAGAGAACACCTATTCTGATAATTTGACAAATGAAGCTTCAACAGTACGGCCGCTACCAACTCTCAAAGTTCAAAAGTTGCTATTTGAATACCCTTTATAATAGCTTTCACTTAAGTTTGCACATCAAGATGTGGAATCATCATGGAAACCAATGTTGGCTACGAATTCTAAGCTCCAACACTGCTAACGATACTTACTTACTCAATTAAGTGGCGCTAAAGTCCGGGATGAACCTGGGTCTCAACCAACATGCCTCTCCAATTAGCCCGGTTATTAGCTAACTGCTTCCAGTTGCGTACTACGAATGTCCAAGTTGGTTGAAGTCGGTTTCTACTTGTGCGCGCTACTTAGGGCACGGTCTTCCTCTACTTCGTCTGACGTCTGGCTTGGAATTGAAGATTCTTCTAAGTATTTGTGGCCATTCGCTCTACATGTCCTAACCAAGAGCAAACGTCCAATTCGGAGTTCTTTGACCAGGTCAACGACGACTATACTGGAGCAGATAGTGCGCAGGACATGTGTTAACACGGAAAGCACTATTTTTAACAGGACGGACGGACAGACATGGCTAAATCGACTCAGAGTCGATCCATATACTTTGAGGTATATGTAGATAGGGGGAGGAGTGTCCTCTCACTAAGGCACTCACTCTCAGGCGGCAGCGGAGGAATTCCCTAGATGGAGTCAACGGTGGCGCCTACAGCTCCAGTTTGATCGAACTGTTAGCGTAATCCCTATATGAGCTGCTTCGACATATTTGAACACCAGGTGTATAGGGATTTCCAATACTGAGCCAGGGTATTGGAAAAGAGTTGGTGGCGGAGGAGCCCTCAATGGGTCAACGGCAGCGCTCATACCCCAAAATGGGCTACTGACATCGGTATTTTTTCCGGCCCGCTGTCCTAGGGTCAAAACAAGGGCCTGGCCCTCCAGGTTAACTACCCATTCATATAAAAAAGCCTATGTTACGAAGCAACCAATAGCCTCGGAAAGGACTGATATTATTGTTGACGACCATGCTAAACGACAAAAGGACAACGACGTTCGTATCTGCATCTGGAATGTGAGAACATTAAACAGGAGAGGTGCAGGCGAACAACTAGCGGAAGCCCTTAACTGCTACAAAGCAGACGTTACTGCCATCCAGGAAATACGATGGGATGGGCCGGGCAAAAAGAGGATGAAAAACTGTGACATCTACTGTGGACCGTGTTATAGTGAGCAGAAACAGCGACTATTCGTATGCGGATTTGTTATAGGTGCCAGACTTAGGCAAGAAGTCTTATGTTTCCAAGACATTTGCGAACGCATTGTAACAATCCGCATCAAGGCCAAATTCGCCAACATTAGCTTAATATGCGCTAAGGATTGATTCTACGAGCTCCTTGACAAAACCAATGAGCGACTACCAAAGTACGATGTTAAAATCGTGCTGGGAGATTTTAATGCAAAGGTAGGAAGAGAAGACATCTTTAGCAGTACTGTCGGAAAATATAGCCTACACGACAACACGTCTGGTAACGGACTTAGGCTAATTGACTTCGCTACGGAACGAAATGCCACTATAGCCAGCACACGGTTTCCTCACCTCGATATCCATAAGGGGACATGGCGGTCTCCAGATCAACAAACAGTCTACCAAATTGATCACATTGCGATAGACAAGAGGAACGCATCCAGTATTTTGTATGTTCCGAGGGGCTAAAATCGACTCGGACCACTACGTTGTTGTAGCCAATGTAAGGATGCGGATATCCACCTCGCCACAAAAAAAAAACAGAAATACTGTGAAAAATTTAATGTCGAAAGACTGCAATCGCCAGAGACCGCCATGACTTTCGCGCAACGCGAATCCCTTAACTTCTCGATTTACACCACACCACCAGCATCTAATTTTAAAGAACAATGGCAACGATGCCAACAAGCCATTAGATCAGCCGCAACTGATGTGCTAGGTTTCTCGCGGCCACCAGCAAGAAACCCCTGGTTTGATGAGGAATGCCGACAGATGCTCGAAGCCAAGAATGAGGCCTACAAGGCTAAGCTGCAGGTGAAGACGAGAGATGCCATTGAGCAAAGAAGAAGGAACGAACACCGGCTTTTCAGAAAGGAGAAAAAATAGCTGGAAAAGCTATCGATCGAGGATATAGAGAGGTGCCACTCCAGGAACGATGTTCACAAGTTATACCAAAGTGTAAAACGTCAAAGCCAAGGCTCGAACAGAATCCTGTCGAGATGAACAAGGAAATATGCTGTGAGGTGCTGAGGATATGGAAGAACCACTTCTGCAGACTGTTAAACTGCGATGACGAACAACATTCCGCCGTCAGGCAGAACGAACCATTTAATATTGGCAACGACAGCGAAAACTGCCAACCACCCGAACTAAGTGAAGTGAAGATAGCAATATCTAAACTCAATCTTAATGAGGCCGCCGGAAATGACGGCCTTCCCGATGATCTTTAGAAAGCTGGCGGAGACGACTCATAAGCCAAATCTGATCGGATGAAAGTATGCCTGAAGAATGGAACCTCAGCATCGTTTGCCCGATCCACAAATAAAGAGACCTTCTGAACTGCGCCAACTGCAGAGGCATAAGTCTCCTCAACATCGCCTACAAGATCCTATCTGCCGTAATATGTGAACGCCTGAAACCTTTTACCAACAACCTGATCGGCCCTTATCAGTGTGGTCTTAGGCCAGGAAAGTCCACAATCGATCAAATTTTCACACCTCGGCATCCTGGAAAAAACCCAAGTAGTCCAAATCGATACCCACCACCTATTTATCGATTTCAAAGCCACATAAGACAGCATATATAGAGACGAACTATACAGAGCCATGTCTAGTTTTGGTATACCGCTCAAACTCGTCCGTTTGTGTAGGATGACGATGGCGAATTCTCGCTGCTCCATCAGGGTCGGAAATAAACTCACCGACACATTCGATACCAAAAAAGGATTTAGGCAATGCGATGCGCTGTCATGTGATTTCTTTAATTTGATTCTTGAGAGGATTGTGAAAATTGTCCCGAGCCAACACCAGAGGCACAATTTTCCAAAAATCGGTGCAACTTCTAGCATACGCTGACGATATTGAGTAATGACGATATGGGCTAATTGGAGAGGCATGTTGGTTGAGGCTCAGGTTCATCCCGGACTGTAGCGCCTTTTAAGTAAGTAAGTAAGTATAGAAGTTACCCTGACAGCACAACTCCCAACATGGAGGGCCAGTTCCAGTTATTAGATACCTCTAGGACTCGGGGTCATCATTGTCCACTATGGAAATTAGCGGAAGGGGTTGGCTTGCCACCATCTCTGTTCAAGGGACCTAACTAAACCTTGAAATTACAAGATGACCTGTAGCCTATGTTAGGTCTTCACTTGTCCACCCTCTCTTTACGGGCTCTTTATGGGCCGTTTATTGTAGATATCTTTTTTTACACAGAACTAAAAACCGATTCTTAGAATTCGGAGGGCTAACCTTACAAAAATCGTCAATTGCAACCAGACACAACGATCTCTGTAGATCGTGCATTACCAAGGTCCACCTTTGCTTTTCTTTTTTCTCCCAGTGCTCTAAAAAAACGCCATAAAACCCGAATTTTCCGGACCTATATCATCTTGGTGGTCCTAAGGTTTTCTTTAACCCTTTCTTTGACTAAAAATTTAGAACCCAAAAACAGCAAAATACTCCTTTAGAGGTATACCCTTCCAACTATACCCTATGGTTTGTCTGTTAAAAATGGAGACTGCAAAAATAAAAAAACATCAAAAGAATAAAATAAATGCCAATAACAGGCACACCAGCTCATCGGACATAGGCAACAGGAAGGTATTGTTCCATGAGAAGCATATACAATTATACACAAACACAATGGCTTATGGATGGCGCTGTGGCTGGTTACTCTTTAGAGCACGTAGGTCTAAAAGGGCACATGGGATACGGGGACTCACCATGGTCAAAAGCTTATACACCTACATCTACCTACCACTCTCTCATATGGCAGATACGACGATACACACACGAGCAACAAAAACGGATATTTAAGGATTGCTCCATGAAATAAATTAACCTATGTGTGTGAAACGTTATGCTTTGGTGAAACGATTGAATTCCCCGGATACTGGTTCTCCAGGTTTATGTTTATGTCTACCGAATGACCCTTACATTCAATTTTATATCTACATCAAGTGCAAGAGACACGGCATTAGAGATGGGCCTAGCCCTATCACCTGGTTAGGAGAGGATGTTGCCTGTTGGTATAGGTAATAGGTAAGTTTGTCGATGACCAAAAGGATTAACTACGCTCCGGTTGGTGTTGTCGCTCCGGTGAGTGTGTGGTTTGTTTTTTGCATCGATAAAGTATTAAGTCCTTCATAAATATCATAGTAGTAGTCTATTGCTTATGTCTGCTTATGTATATTATATTGGTGAACGCACACCTTTATCTATACACAGACTGAACTTTCAGATAGACTATGGTGAAGTATCGTTCGATCAGCAGTCTTTATCGATGGGTATAACATTTGAAAGTTTATTTGAGAATTTGTTATTTCCTGGAGAGAATGCTGGAGCGAACGTAAAATGGATATAAGATGTCTGCGTCCTTTTGTGTGAAACATATTTTGTTTCCAATGTTTAATGAAAGGGTTTTATGGATACATGCAAGATAGGGATCAAATGATAATATATGTCTATGTATGCGTTTAGATCCTCTAAGATAAAACGCAGAAATCCCCCATAAGGTGTTTTCAAAATCTCGCAACAGGGGGAGGTATAATACAAAGGCTCAAGGAAACGTTCCGTTTGTTGACAGATTTATTTTTAAACAATGCTAGGATGTTTAAAATCTCTGTCACCTTAGAGGGTTTACTTATCGGGATTCCGACCAGCAAGGTGTCTCTGTCTGAGACACTGCAGCCTTCCATCCTCTACGATCCCTGGCTCGATGCTTCCAGTTCTCTAGACCAAGCGCTCTGGCATCCACGATGGCTTGGTCTTTGAAACGGAGGTTCGGTCTTCCCTACCTTCTCTGGGATTCGAAGATCCTATTAGCTGGAGCATTATTGTCCATTCGCTCGATGTGGCCGAGCCAATGTAGTCGACGTGTTTTGGCTTTTTGGACTACATCCAGATCTTGGTACAGCTCATAGAGTTCGCGGTTGTATCTTCTCCACCATTCGCCCTCCTAGTGCACAGGACCAAAAATCCGGCAAAGTAATTTTCTTTCGAAGGAACCCAGTATCAACTCTCTCTTCTTGCTTATCGTCCAGCACTCGGCGTCATAAAGCAGAACTGACAGGATAAGGGTTTTGTAGTGCACACATTCCGTCCTTCGAGTTAGGAGTTTTTAACCCCGTTGTTTTGCCAAACCGAAGTAGCAACGGTTTCCTAGGGTAATGCTTCGACGGATCTCCATGTGTTTACCCCGAGGTAGATGAACTCCATAACTACCTCGCAATTGCTGCTATCAATAGTGACGTTTTGTCCTAGGCGGTGGTCAGATGCTTGTTTGGTTGTTGATAGCATGTACTTAGTCTTGTCCTCATTTCCTACAAGGTCTACGGATTTCGCTTTTGCCTGTTCTTCATTCGCCGTGAAAGCTTTTATCACGGCACGTTGGGAGTGACCGATGATATCAATATCGTCCGCATAGCCCAGCAGCTGGACGGACCTATTGAAAGTAGTGCATTCCGTGTTAACACCTGCCCTACGCACTATCTGCTCCAGAAGTCACATGATAGCGCGTCTCCTTGACGAAATCCGGTGCATGTTTTTAATAATTCGGAGGATCTACTTCTAAACTGCAAGTTGCATCGCGTGTTTTCCAGCGTCACGCGACACAGTTGAATCAGTTTTGCTGGGATTCCGAATCCGGCCATCGCCATATAGAGCTCCTGACGATGTATGCTATCTTACGCGGCTTTGAAGTCGATGAATAGGTGGTGAGTTTCGACTTGAAGTTCGTTGGTCTTTTCCAGGATTTGCCTCAGTGTGGAAATATGGTCTAAAGGCGATATGTTGGGCCGGAAGCCACACTGGTACGTGCCGATTAGTGTGTTGCAGAACGGTTTTAGACGTTCACACAGCAGTTACTCACATAGTACGTTGGATAGAATATTGTATGCGACATTAATCAGGGATATGCCTCGATAGTTCTTCAAAGACATAGGATCGCCTTTTTTTGAAAATGGGGCTTATGGAGCTGATAGTCCAGTCTTCGGACATGTTTTCTTTCACCAATACCATTGAAGCTTATAGTAGTATCATCACGGCAATTTTTTAACTTTCTCTTACAAAGAGAAAGATATTGTTTTCGTGAAAAATTTCGACCTCGAGATTTTGATTGATTCTAATAGTGCATTCACACCGAACCATAAACTGAGTTTTCGCAAAAACACCTGAAACCTTCATCAAAAACCGAGTTTTCCCATACATTCTCAGTTCTCAAAACCTAGTAGGTTACGACGTAACCTTCTCATAACCACTTTGCTGACGTCATCTCGTTGCAGGTTGTTGGAAAGAACACACCTTTTCATACGTTCTACACGTGTTCCACACGTCCCACAAAACAGCTGATGAACTCGCTGTCAAAACAAATGTTTTTTTTTTCAGGTATCAGAATATTTTTCTTCATATCCATTATCCATTTTAATTTTGTACAATTAAAATGGATATCGAAAAGAAAAAAAAAGAAAAAGAAGAAGCTCTGGTGTTTGCTAGACGAGGAGTACTTGGTGGAGTTATGGGCAGCCAAAAATGAAGATCTTAGAGGATGCCGAAAGAACGGGCACATTTGTCTGCGGCATTCGGAGGAAGGAATGAAATGTACACACCAGATGAAATTAAAACAAAACTACACAATATGACGAACAGATATAAGTAAGTACCTACTTATTAAATAAAACTGATTGTTTCCTTTTTATTCTTGTTATTTTATTGTCTTCTTTTGCAGGAAAGAAAAACTACTTGTTGGACCATCAGGAGGTTCACCGTCGGAATGGCAGCTGTATTCCAAAATACATGCCATTCTAGGAGAGCATAGGATTCACAATCTTGAGTCAATCCAAGAAGATAGTCGTCCTGTAGGTAATAAAACAAATTTAATTAAAATCATAATAATATTTTATTTGATAATTGTCTTACATTAAAGCTATTTATTCTCCACCACCGCCTTCCTCCTGGTTCGATGAAAACTCGCTGCCATATTCTTCACCAAGTGCTTCTCCTGCTGATCTTCCCTCAACGTCAACAGCCAGACCTAGGCAAGCAAAAAAGAGACGGTTATGTTTAAGCGAAGACCTTAATGCAGTAAATAAATCCATCGATACACTTACGGATAAAATAATGGAATCAGATACAAATTCTTTCCAATTGGAAAAAGAAAGAAATTATATTCTGAGAGAATTTGTATCTGATTCCAAAGAATTCCATAGAGGAGTACTTAATTTTTTAAATAAACAAGAAAAATAATTTTGATTTGTGTTTTGTTTTTCAATGGCAATATTGAACTTACTTAAGTATTCGCTTATGGCACTTCACACACAAATGTTGCTGATTGAAATGTCAAACAAAACCTGGTCAGAGTCGGTGCAAAAGCATCCAGTGGTTTACGTAAACTTTTTGCCAAAAACTCAGTTTATGATTCGGTGTGTAAGCACTATAACATTACGATGATAGCGGAGCCTAAAAAAGTGGTTTTTGGAATTCCGTCCGTCGGTCCGTCGGTCCGTCTGTCCGTAATGGTCTCCCCAGCCTAAATGGCTTGACCGATCTTCTTCAAACTTCGTATCCAAGTTTGTTTTGTTCATAGTTCTAGGACATTTTTTTTGTTTGCTTTTAGCCATGTTAATAACGGTACCTGCCATATAAAAATTACACATAACCTCAATTTTCTAGAAAACGGCTCTAACGATTTTGATTAAACTTTATATATACTATAAGCATATTAGTTCCAACAAAACTGCATACCCAGTTTTTGCAAGAAAATCCATATAACGGATTTTGTCATTTAGGCCATATAAAGAAAATTGTTAATTTCTCGCAAACTGCTATACCAAATTGAATGAAATTTTATATATATACTACTATTATAGTTTGAAACAATTCCACATAATTAGTTTTAGCCCAACTATCACTAAACGGAATTTTAAGTTTTGGCCAATGACGGAAAATCATTATTATTCACATAGACACCGATAACTTCAAATTTCGGAGTAAACGTTCGTATAATCACATTTCGACATTTTTTGTATCATTTTTAGCATCAATAATCAAAATGCATACTTACTATTTGATCTAACACCCAACTCGCTGTGAAAGAGAAAGTTGCGTACGACCCAGTCGTGCACCCACCACTCGTTTATTTCTGTCTCCAGCCGCCTAGGGGGAGATCGATCGTTTCTCACGAGAGAAGAAACATTTGTTCACTCTTTCTGAATAGAGTAAATAATATTATAATGAGTGTGTTTATGAGTGACTTGAAGAGTGCAAACAAGAACAAACCGGTTTTGGCGTACTCGCACTAAACTAAATAAGATAATGAGTAATATACAGAGGTGAGGTGATAACTTCAATATGCTTTTCCACGTCTCCAAAGAGGTAGCATATTAGACGCACTTTAGAACTAAAAAATACAATATGTAAAATAAGTTTAACATAAATATGAGAAAACGTAACAATGTTTATTTATAAGCGGGGTAAAAAAACATATGAGAGGCTACAATCCGCTGTGCGGATCGTTGGATACCCTATCCCATCACATCGTTATTATAAATATCCTCAAAATATAGGCCTTATGGCGATGAAATACAGAAAATGACATTGTCACAATATATTGCTCAGACAGTTTATCAAAATCTTTTGTGGTTCGCCAAAAAAACAACGTATTTCTACTGCTAATGCCTTGGGATTGGGTATACAAATGGTTTTTGTAAGAAAACGCCCCCAAAATGTGGGCGTAGGTGAAAATGATCTATGGACCAAATATTTATATTACCATTGCGGAAGTATTTGCATCAAAAATTTTTTCGAAAGTTTTAAAACTTGGACAAAAAGCGTTTTTTACTAAAAACGCCCCCAAAAAGTGGGCGTGGCAAAAAACTTTGTATGAACGAAATATAGATATTAGGGTTGTCTAAATATCCTGCTCAGACACTTTTTTGAAATTCCTTACGGTTTGGCCAAAAAATGAGTTTTTCTAAAAAGGGGGCGTGGCAGTGGGCGGATTTCAAAAATTTTTACACTTGTTCTGGTGGCACGGACGAGGATCCTATATACCAAATTTCATTATCCTAGCTCAAAATTTAAGGCCCAAAAATCGGTGACGAACAGACAGACGGACGGACGGACGGACGGACGGACAGACAGACATGGCTAATTCGACTCAGCTAGCGATTCTGAGTCGATCCATATACTTTGAGGTATATCTAGCAAAATTATTTCTCTATGTTACAAACTAAGTATCAAAACTAATATACCCCCCTATGGGATAGGGTATAAAAATTCGACCATAATAACTAAGTCCGGCAAAACAGTACATAAGAGCTTGATAACAACTTAAACAAGGTTCTCCTGCATATGTTATGGGGTAGTGTGTAAAAATGGTTTTTATATAAAAACGCCCCCAAAAAGTGGGCGTGGGTTGAAATAGTATATAGACGAAATGTTCATATTTATACTACTAATGATTCTGCATCAAAAGTTTTTTTGAAAAATTTAAAATTTGACCGAAAACAGTTTTTAATTGAAAACGCCCCCAAAATGTGGGCGTGGCAAAAAACTTTATACGGACGATATATAGATATTAATATTGTCTAAATATGTTGTTCAGAAACTTTTTTAAAATTCCTTACGGTTTGGTCAAAAACTGAGTTTTTCTTAAAAGGGGGCGTGGCAGTGGGCGGATTTCAAAAATTTTTACACTTGTTCTGTAGGCAGAGACGAGGATCCTATATACCAAATTTCATTATCCTAGCTCAAAATTTAAGGCCTAAAAATCGGTGACGTACAGACGGACGGACGGACGGACGGACGGACAGACAGACAGACATGGCTTAATCGACTCAGCTAGCGATTCTGAGTCGATCCATATACTTTGAGGTATATGTAGCAAAATTATTTCTCTATGTTACAAACTAAGTATCAAAACTAATATACCCCTATGGGATAGGGTATAAACAGAAAACATATCGATAATTCAATAAACAAACAAAAATTAAAAAAAAAAAAAAAGAAAGTGGGGATCTTAGTTCCTCGCACTTTTAACTCCACAGAAATCCTTATTGAATTTTCTTATAGAAAATAAATTTTCTGCAACATCAGTATTTAGATGTACAAGAAGAAGAAACTGCTAGTCATTTTTGAGTTTTTCCCATATTAATTCTATGGCCAGCAACGTTTGCATAAGACCACCAAAGCAATGTGGCTTTTTCATTTTACCAGTAGACTCCCATAATGAGATCCACTCCCTAGCTGTTTTGATGGACTGTAGAGTTTCACTAGATGCTGAAACAGGTCGACGATCAGGATTGGATGTGTAAAGACTGTAGCTATTTAAGTTATCAAAAAGATTATTCATCTTAATAGGAAAAAGTGCCGTCGAGGCAGCGATTTTTTTATCTGTGTCGGTTTCAAAACAATTTGCTGAGATAGCGTTGAAAATTCCAGCAGCTGAAAACCTATGTAGCCAGTTTGACTGATCATTCTTCAAAACTGTTTGGATTTATATGACTCTTCGTTAGTTTGAAGCATACTTGAAAGATATTCTTGGAATCTTCTTCAAACAGTTTGACAAGTGTTCCCCAAGAAACGATATCATCAGCTATGCGAATATTATTTTTTAACAACAACTTCGCAGGCTTTTGAATAAATGAATAGGATAGGATTGGATTGGTATTGATCGATTCGCACAACAGATTTTAGCCGTCTCATATGTTTTATGTTTATTTTCATTGTCTCTCGAACTTCTGAAAAATATAGAAAAACAAGAGCCTAAGGCAATACTCTGTCTAAAAGGATTATACTTAGGATGGCGTGTACTTCGATAATGTATGTATGTATGTGGTATGCCTATTTTAGTGTTTCTAAATCAATCGCATACTCAGTTGTTTTCCAATAAAAAAAAAGCGGTTCCCATTAGAAATACGTTTTCCTAATGAACGGATAGAGCGATTATTGTGAATAAGATTACTCAGACCTATGTCGATATTCTAATTGAAATTGAATTGAATATTAAAAAATCTTTATTTAATTATTTATTTATATCAAACACAAAAATCTTCTAAATGTATACGGAAATTTGTGTCGGACCATTTATTTGATTCTTTTGTTGTATATAATTAAGTAGCTGTGCTTCTGACACTCAATTCCATAAATCCAGGAATCAAGGTTATTCTGAATGAATCTTTAAAAGATGCAAACAGCTTTTGCTTATTTCTTCGAAATCAAAAAGACCGAAAGTTTGCATGTGGAAATGAAATTCGATTTGTACCAAACTCGTTAACTTCTTCAGCCTTGGTAACATAAAAGATCCATTGCTATTATTTTGTAGTTCAAAAACATACTCATACACCCCAAGGACATTGTGTATCTCTCATCTGAAATTTGTTTAGTTTTGATAATTACTTCGTTTGAACTTTGCGCCGCTCACCGATTGCTCATTTGTAGTATTTGCACGAAGCAAATTTAATGTTAATCATGTCATTATCCTTATGGTGGTGGGATATGTATACAAACACACACACCATCAGAGGCATCTTGTTGTTGATTCAATGTGGGCTGGTATTCAAGCACCTATGGCAAATTGAATAATTTCACGTATATTGCGGAACGCATATCGCCATCCAAGTAGTGCGTATTGAGCGTATCCTCGTATCTGTGAACAGGCCCTCCCGCCGTTTCACGGGGCACACCTTTATTTATTTTTAATTTATATGCAAATATCATGTTTTAATATTCCCTCAGCGTAATTGCGTTCATTTTTTTTCGCGTGCACGTTTTTATTTTTCCTGTGACCCATTCACCACCGCGCCGCGCACAGCGCACTTCTGTTAATGGCATGTCAATGCTCGTTTTACATAATTAACAATGTCGACATCATTTGCCAGGATACTTCTCCTCAGACTCAGCATCATTCGCAATCGCACATGGATATTCATGTGAAGGAATTCAATTGAATTAACATCACCCAGATGCCAGTTCCTTGGGCGCAAAAATACCAAAGAGTTGGTAAATTATGTATATCCTTGTGAGAGAGTAATTGGGTGTGAGCTTTTACAGAAACCCAAAGAAATCATTGTCAATTCTCCAGGATACATGTATGAATAATATGAAACCCTAATTGAAAGGCAATGGTGATAGTTTTATTGTCAGTGCTGTACTGTACTGTTGCTGGAAGAGTTGTGTTGTAAGGATTTTGAACATAATTATTTTACCACCGGCTTAAGGGTCAAAAGTAGAAATTTCCAAATCGATATGGTTTTTCTATAAATATTTTATGAAATTTCCGTAACCTGGTATTACTATCGAGGAATCCTTACTAACAACTTCCGTCATTAACATTTGAGCGAAGAACATCACTGAGTCCATGGGGCAAGGATTCTGACAAAAAGAGGACGAAAAAAACTTTTACTAAAAGTTCAAGAAGTTAAATTGGGTTGAGTATCAGATTGCCCTAATTAAGGACAGCTCATTACAGAATACACTTCACTGCAAAGCAGGACTAGCTCAAATGCGAACATCTTAGCTACGATGTTCGTGGTCCTTGTCGCCGTATCCTTTTTTTCTGTTGCTTATTTTCTTGGATTGGAAAGTTTCTATTGCTTGTGATATTTGTAGTTAATAAGGAGAAAATCGGATAAAGAAGATTTCTTTTGTCGTCGGAAAGAAACTTTAATTAGCCATCGCGTTAAGGGAATTGTCAAGGCAATTTCTGTCGCTTTTATCACCGTGTAACTATAATTTATCGTATTGATTGTGGAAATGGGATATTTTTTCCTTTTTTGTTGTATGTGGGTGGTGAGAAGAATTCAATTGTTTAGGTTGATTTGGAATATGAACTTTTTAGAAGAGATGACTAACCGATTTTAAATTGATTATGATATAAGGTTATTGAGAGCCTGAATGAAGATATTCTGGTAGGAATGGACGATTGTAGGAATTATATCCATTACTTACAGCAGCCCCACCTTACTAGTAAAACTGCAAAAAAAAACCATTTGATAAATTTGAAAAATGATTTTGGGATACACCCTTACAAGATCAAATAAACTCTATCACTTGAGCCTGAATTTCCTAAATTTGATCAATAAATCATATAAAGTGATGAAGCCTATTTTTTGGCATAATTTACTTAATATGAGTTCAATGAGATTCCGGTTGTGGGCTATGATTTGAAGTTATAGATGACTCGATAAAAAACAAGACAACAGGTTATCTAGGAATCTCAAGGGTAAGTCAGGCCCCTTGAACAGAGGTGGTGGCTCTGAATCCCGTAGTAGATACTGATGGCCCAGTGTCCTAGGGGTATCTAACAAATTGGAACTGACCCTCCAGGTTGGTTGTTGTGCTTTGGGCTAACTACGCACTCATGGAAAAAACCACATGTTACGAAGCAACCAATAGCATCGGAAAGGACTGTTATTATTGTTGACAACCCTGCTTAACGAAAAAAGGACAACGACGTTCGTATCTGCACCTGGAATGTGAGAACATTAAACAGGCCAGGTACAGGCGAATAACTAGCGGAAGCCCTAAACTGCAGACATTATTGCCATGGGATGGACTGGGCAAAAAGAGGATGAAAAACTGTGACATCTACTATAGACCTTGTTATAGTGAGCAGAAACAGCGACAATTCGGGTGCGGATTTGTTATAAGTGCCAGACTTAGGCAGGAAGTCTTATGTTTCCAAGACATTAGCCAACGCATTGTAACAATCAGGTCAAATTCGCTAACATATGCCTTATTTGGGTTCAAGCTCCGACGGAGGAAAATGTGATATAACTTAGGATTGCTACTATGAGCTCCTTGACAAAACCTATGAGCGACTACCAAAGTACGAAGTTAAAAGCATGGTGGAAGATTTTAGCTGCAAAGGTAGGAAGAAAAGACATATATGTAGCAGTATTGTCGGGCCGCAACTGATGTGCTAGGTTTCTCGCGCCCACCAGCCAGAAACTCCTGGTTTGATGAGAAATGCCGACAGATGCTCGCAGCCAAGAACGAGGTCTACAAGGCTAAGCTGGAGGTGAAGAAGAGAGCTGCCATTGAGCTCTATAGGCAAAGAAGAAGGGAAGAACATCGGCTTTTCAGCAAGAAGAAAAAAGAGCAAGAAAAGCGCGCGATCGAGGATATAGAGAGCTGCCACTTCAGAAACGCTGTTCGCAAGTTTTACCAAAGTGTAAAACGTCAAAGCCAAGGACACAAGGCTCGAACAGAATCCTGTCGAGATGAACAAGGAAATATTGTAGTTGAGACACAGTCGATGCTGAGGATATGGAAGAACCACTTCTGCAGACTGTGAAAAGGCGATGACGAACAATATTCCGCTGTCAGGCAGAACGAACCATTCAATATTGGCAACGACAGTGAAAACTGCCAACCAAGCTTAATAAGGCTGCCGGAAATGACGGCCTTCCCGCTAAGCTCTATAAGGCCGGCGGAGATGACTTGGTAAGTAACATCCACCAACTCATAAGCCAAATCTGGTCCGATGAAAATATGCTTGAAGAATGGAACCTCAGCATAGTTTGCCCGATCCACAAAAAAGGAGACCCTCTCCTCAACATCGCCTACAAGATCCTATCTGCCGTAATATGTGAACGCCTGAAACCGTTTACCAACAACCTGATTGGCCCTTATCAATGTGGTTTTAGGCCAGGAAAGTCCACAACCGATCAAATTTTCACACTTCGGCAGATCCTGGAAAAAACTCAAGAAGTCCAAATCGATACCCACCACCTATTTATCGATTTCAAAGCCGCATATGACAGCATTTATAGAGACGAACTGTACAGAGCCATGTCTAGTTTTGGTATACCGCCCAAACTCGTCCGTTTGTGTAGGATGACGATAGAGAATTCTCGCTGCTCCATCAGGGTCGGAAACGACCTCACCGACACATTCGATACCAAAAAAGGATTTAGGCAAGGCGATGCGATGTCATGTGACTTCTTTAATCTGATTCTTGAGAGGATTGTGCAAAACTCCAAAGCCAACACCAGAGGCACAATTTTCCAAAAGTCGGTGCAATTACTAGCATACGCTGACGATATTGACATCATCGGTAGGACTCAACGTGATGTCATAGCCACGTTTGCTAGCATAGAGCAGGAAGCGGCAAAAATGGGCTTAGCAGTAAATGAGGGTAAGACTAAGTATATGCTGTCAACATGAAAGGACACACAACTTACGAATTGGACAGAACGTCACCATTGACAGATATAACTTTGAGGTAGTACGGGACTTTGTCTACCTCGGCTCCGCTATTAACTCTGACAACAAAATCTCGTCAGAAATCAAACGAAGAACTGCTCTTGCCAACCGCTGTTTCTTCATTCTAAGAGGGTAATTTAGTAGTAAAGCCCGCACTCGAACTAATAAGGAGCTCCTATATAAGACCCTGATCATCCCAGTCCTGCTCTACGGCGCTGAAGCATGGACCGTATCAAAAGCGGATGAAGAAATCCTTGGTAGATTCGAGAGAAAAATTCTTCGAAAAATCTTCGGTCGCATTTGCGTTGACGGGCTTTGGAGACGAAGATTCAACCCAGAACTATACGAGTTGTACAGTGACATGCCCCTGGTCAAAAAATTCCGCATTGGGCGTTTAAGATGGCTAGGACATGTAGAACGAATGGACACCAATACTCCGGCTCGCAGAGTCTTCGATTCCCAGCCAGACGTCGGACGCAGTAGAGGAAGACCTAGCCTTAAGTGGCGCGCACAACTGGAAACCGTCCTCAACCAACTTGGAGTGCGCAACTGGAGGTAGTTAGCGAAGGACCGGGCTAATTGGAGAGGCATGTTGGTTGAGGCCCTGGTTCATTCCGGACTGTAGCGCCACTTAAGTAAGTAAGTAGGATGAAATTATTCAAAAAAAAATATACTTTTAACAAAACGATTCAGTTCAAGTTTATTTTTAGTTTATAGGTCTTTTGAATAACTAACAGAATACCTATATAATAATATGACTTCATTTTATGGAAACTTAAGATTAAGATTTGATTAGATTTAGATTTATTATTCAGTTAATTCATGATACAAAAAAGATAAATCTTATATAAAATTGTACATGTTAATATTCATGATTGATATTATTATATAATTCAATTAAATTTACAAATTAAAATTAGTAACTTGAGGGGAGAAAGGAAAAGGTCCGTCAATGCACTAAAACGTCTCTATGAAGTATTGAAAAATATTTCTAGCGAATGTGTTGGTACTATATGATCGCCTAATATTGAGGGGCAAAGAATTAAGAAGCTGAACAGTATGTACAAAAAATTGTCGTGATGTTACCAAAAATTTATGACTTGGTGGTATTAATTGTAACACTCTTTGGGTTCTACCCATTCTAATTTTGTCATAGAAATATTCTGGCGTTCTGGTCGTAATTACTTTATGTAGATATAGAATGATTCTGTATATTAGAAGGGCTGTAAGCGAACAGCCCATAATCTGTTTGGCATAGCCGGATATATGATCGTGTCTGTTTATATCAAAAATTTATCTAGCGCAACTATTGTAAGCTACATTTAGCTTTTATTTTGACTCAGAATCCAAATTAGAAAAAATCTCGCATCCATACAAAACGATAGGCAGTCTTAATTAGTTTAAATTTAACATCTGTCGAAAGATTTTTTCTAGTTGGACTAAGACCACGGAGCGCTCCATAGACTTTTGCTACTACCTTATTTATCTGGAATTTCCATGTGAGGTTTTGGGTAATATGAACTCCTAAATTCTTTATATGGACAACGCACTCAATTGGTGAGTTATTGAGGTATAGTTGATGCATATCAGAAATTTGATTGGTTCTGCTTATTATCATGGCTCTCGATTTGGTTGAGTTTAGTTAAAGTTTATTGAGTTTGGACCAAGAATAAACTTTATCGAGTTCGTGATTAACTTTTTCTATGGAATTATATTTTTGGGACTCGGGAAACCTCAAACGTAATTGAACATCGTCTGCATATATATGATGATTGCATATATTACAGCTGACTGCAATATCGTTAATAAAACATGTGAATAAAAGCGGCCCTCGGACAGAGCCTTGGGGAACACCAGAGTAAAGGGGGAGAAATGAGGAACATTCATTTTTATGTATTACGTACTGATTTCGATTGGAAAGATATGATGCCAGTAACTTTCACTGAGTATCCTCAAAACCGAATTGAACCTTAAGTTTATTCAACAAAATACTGTGATCAACGCAATCAAAAGCTTTACTTACTTACTTAAGTCGCGCTACAGCCCGGGATGAACCTGGGCCTCAACCAACATGCCTCTCCAATTAGCCCGGTCCTTAGCTAACTGCCTCCAGTCGCGCACTCCAAGTTGGTTGAGGTCGGTTTCTACTTGTGCGCGCCACTAAAGACGAGGTCTACCTCTACTGCGTCCGACGTTTGGCTGGGAATCGAAGACTCTGCGAGCGGGAGTATTGGTGTCCATTCTTTCTACATGTCCTAGCCATCTTAAACGTCCAATGCGGAGTTTTTTGACTAGGGGTATGTCGCTGTACAGCTCGTATAGTTCGTGGTTGAATCTTCGTCTCCATAGCCCGTCAACGCAAACGGGACCGAAGATTTGCCGAAAAATTGTTGGCTCGAATCGACCAAGGATTTCTTCATATATATCTGTCAATGGTGACGTTCTGTCCAATTCGTCGATGTTGTGTGTCCTTTCGTGTTGGCAGCATATACTTAGTCTTACCCTCATTTACTGTTAAGTCCATTTTTGCCGCTTCCTTCTCTATACTAGCAAACGTGGCTATGACATAACGTTGAGTCCTACCAATGATGTCAATATCGTCAGCGTATGCTAGTAGTTGCACCGATTTTCGGAGAATTGTGCCTCTGGTGTTGGCTCGGGAGTTTTGCACAATCCTCTCAAGAATCAAATTGAAAAAGTCACATGACAGTGCATCGCCTTGCCTAAATCCTTTTTTGGTATCGAATGTGTCGGTGAGGTCGTTTCCGACCCTGATGGAGCAGCGAGAATTCTCTATCGTCATCCTACACAAACGGACGAGTTTGGGCGGTATACCAAAACTAGACATGGCTCTGTACAGTTCGTCTCTATAAATGCTGTCATATGCGGCTTTGAAATCGATGAATAGGTGGTGGGTATCGATTTGGACTTCTTGAGTTTTTTCCAGGATCTGCCGAAGTGTGAAAATTTGATCGGTTGTGGACTTTCCGATAAGGTTGTTGGTAAACGGTTTCAGGCGTTCATATATTATGCCTCTGTAGTTGGCGCAGTTCAGAGGGTCTCCTTTTTTGTGGATCGGGTAAACGATGCTGAGGTTCCATTCTTCAGGCATGCTTTCAACCGACCAGATTTGGCTTATGAGTAGGTGGATGTTGCTTACCATGTCATCTCCGCCAGCTTTATAAAGCTCAGCGGGAAGGCCGTCATTCCCGGCGGCCTCACTTCACTTAGGTCGGGTGGTTGGCAGTTTTCGCTGTCATTGCCAATATTGAATGGTTCGTTCTGCCTGACAGCGGAATGTTGTTCGTCATCGCCGTTTAACAGTCTGCAGAAGTGGTTCTTCCATATCCTCAGCATCGACTGTGTCTCAAGTACAATATTTCCTTGTTCATCTCGACAGGATTCTGTTCGAGCCTTGTATCCTTGCCTTTGACTTTTTACACTTTGGTAAAACTTGCGAACATCGTTCCTGGAGTGGCACCTCTCTATATCCTCGATCGCGCGCTTTTCTTGCTCTTTCTTCTTCTTGCTGAAAAGCCGATGTTCTTCCCTTCTTCTTTGCCTATAGAGCTCAATGGCAGCTCTCGTCTTCACCTGCAGCTTAGCCTTGTAGGCCTCGTTCTTGGCTGCGAGCATCTGTCGGCATTCCTCATCAAACCAGGGGTTTCTTGCTGGTGGCCGCGAGAAACCTAGCACATCAGTTGCGGCTGATCTAATGGCCTGTTGGCATCGTTGCCATTGCTCTTCGACATTCGATGCTGGTGGTATGGTGTTAATCGAGAGGTTAAGGGATACGCGTTGTGCGAAGGTCTTGGCGGTCTCTTGCGATTGCAGTCTTCCGACATTAAATTTTTTCACAGTATTTCTGGATAGTTGTGGCGTGGTGGATATCCGCATTCTTACATTGGCTGCTACAAGGTAGTGATCCGAGTCGATGTTAGCTCCTCGGAATGTTCGGACATCCAAAATACTGGATGCGTGCCTCTTATCTATCGCAATGTGATCAATTTGGTTGACTGTTCGTTGATCTGGAGACCGCCATGTCCCCTTATGGATATCGAGGTGAGGAAACCGTGTGCTGGCTATAGTGGCATTTCGTTCCGTAGCGAAATCAATTAGCCTAAGTCCGTTACCAGACGTGTTGTCGTGCAGGCTATGTTTTCCGACAATACTTCTAAAGATGTCTTCTCTTCCTACCTTTGCGTTAAAATCTCCCAGCAGGATTTTAACATCGTACTTTGGTATTCGCTCATAGGTTTTGTCAAGGAGCTCGTAGAATCAATCCTTAGTTATATCATCTTTTTCTTCCGTCGGATCGTGAGCGCATATAAGGCTTATGTTGGCGAATTTGGCCTTGATGCGGATTGTTACTTTGCGTTCGCTAATGTCTTGGAAGCATAAGACTTCTTGCCTAAGTCTGGCAATTATAACAAATCCGCATCCGAATAGTCGCTGTTTCTGCTCACTGTAACACGGTCCGTAGTAGATGTCACAGTTTTTCATCCTCTTTTTGCCCGGCCCATCCCATCGTATTTCCTGGATGGCAGTAATGTCTGCTTTGTAGCAGTTTAGTGCTTCCGCTAGTTGTTCGCCTGCACCTTTCCTGTTTAATGTTCTCACATTCCAGGTGCAGATACGAACGTCGTTGTCCTTTTTTCGTTTAGCAGGGTCGTCAACAATAAAATCAGTCCTTTCCGAGGCTATTGGTTGCTTCGTCACAATATTTTTTTCTGTGGGTGGGTAGTTAACCCAAAGCACAACCCCCAACCTGGAGGGCCAGTTCCAATTTATTAGATACCCCTTGGACACGGGGCCATCAGTATCCACTACGGAATTGAGCGCTGCCGTTGGCCTTTCGGTTCATCCGCCACCATCTCTGTTCAATTGGCCTGACTAACCCTTGAAATTCCTAGACAACCTGTTGTCCGAATATGTCAGAGCAGCTCATCTAGGTTCGCCTGGAACAGCAGGCCGGATATTCATCCGTGCCATTCTCACCAGGGTGTTTATAGTGTTGCTGTTTTTCGTCGTGTTATCAACACTTATCGCACTTATCGTTTAGCAAGTCAAATCCGGTTGGATGAGACCAGTACCCGATGGTTACCACTTGGAAATAAAAATAAGCACATTTGATGTGTAGTCAGAGTTACAACACTGGGCATTGCCAAGTTAACGCCAATCAGAGTCTACCCTCATTCTACAGCACCCAACCATCTAAGACTATTAACTCCTGGGCATTTATTTTAGAATTTAGCTTAATGCTTATCATTTCAGTTAAATCTATTATTTTCCCTTGAAATGAATCTTCTATCAGCACACAAATCACATGCACACATACTTAGATCTTGGTATGTCCCCTTCCCGTCCCAGATTGACATGAAATTGAAATTAAATGATCAAGACGATTCCCAGCCAGAAAATGAAGAAACTGAAAACAGTTTAGGTGTCGAAAGCAAACCGTTGTGCATTATTTGTTTTATGAATGCTCTTCTTATCCCTGCAACCACATCTAGATCTGTCAAAATTGTTATCGGACAATGTAGGAAAATGTTTCATCTTTGTTATTGTGTCCTTACCGCAGAACTATCTAACAGAATTTCACAAATTGCACCGTTTAATATTATTAGTGAAAATAAACTTTTATACTCCCAGTATAACTCGTATGAACACCTTAAACTATAAAAGCCTTCTGTTATACCTGGCAATTTCAGAGCTTCTAAACCTCGACTTAAAATCAATTGTATAACAACTTAAGGAGTCAATTATTGAAACCGTAGACCACCAGTCGTGTCCATCGCATTTCGTCCTCTCGCAACGGTAGATGGGCTATTTGGAAATTCTTTTAAGCATTATTTACTATTTTGTTAGAAATTTCCAATATCTGATCCAAATTATTATTTCATAACCGGAATATAATTTCTACAGTCCTCAGTTCCACGACAGGGGTTCTTATTCGCCATTAATATTGAGTAACATTAGAGGTCGGCCGCATGCAATTGCAGGATCTATCGTCCAAATGTCGATGTCCTGTGATCTGAACTGCTTTAGCCTTTGCAGAGTGTGCCGAAATTGCTATTGTCGATAGAATTCTATTGAAAATTCATTCGTTTAGTCCTGTCGAAGGTAAATTTTATTTATTGCGTATTTAGGTTTTGACATTCGGAATGAGATGAAAGAGGTTGATTGGCATAACAAAATCTACGGCACCATGGGGTGCGCATATAAAATCAATCAATCATTTCGGTTCGTTGGGCATTTGCGAATTTGATTGCCATATATGCAGGAGTTGAATATTGAATGTACAAAAGGACATAGACGAATGTGACACTATAATTTCATTAGATATTCTATGCATATGACAATGTTGATAGCGTGGACATGAGCAGATTGTTGTGATGATGTCATAAATGCCTAAATTTGAAGGAATTTGTTGAAAATTATGGTTCCCAATCACATTGTGGCTTTGTTTGACAAAAGTCCTTGTAAAATGCAATACTTACGTAAAGGTGTAATTAAAATGTCGCAGGATTAAGAAATGTTGGAATTGTAGCCAACGATGGCTTCTTTTGTATCTTGTGGTTCTAAATAAATAAATAAATAAGTACAAACAACGTTGGTGAAGAGCCAGTATATGCAATGGGAACAACAAATATTGTATGGTTCGTTCTGCCTGACAGTGGAATGTTGTTCGGCATCGCCGTTTAAAAATCTCCAGACGTGGTTCTTCCATATCATCAGCATCGACCGTTTCTCAACTACGATATTTCCTTGTTCATATCGACCGGATTCTGTTCGAGCCTTGCATCCTTGGCTTTGACGTACCTCTCTATATCCTCGATCACGCGCTTTTTTTGCTCTTTTTTCCTCGTTCTGAAAAGCCGGTATTCTTCAGTACTTCTCTGCCTATAGAGCTCAATATAAGCTCTCGTCTTCACCTATAGCTTAGCCTTGTAGGCCTTGTTCTTGGCTGCGAGCATCTGCGGCATTCCTCATCTAACCAAGAGTTTGTTGCTGGTAGGCGGGAGAAACTTAGCACATCAGTTGCGGCTAATCCAACACGATTTTAACATCGTACTTCTGTAGTCGCTCATAGGTTTTGTCAAGGAGCTCGTAGAAGCAATCCTTAGTTATATCATCTTTTTCCTCCATCGGGGTGTGAGCGCATATAAGGCTTATGTTGGCGAATTTGACCTTTATGCGGGTTGTTACAACGCCAATTTCTTGGAAACACAAGACTTCTTGCCTAAGTCTGGCATTTATAAAAAATCCGCATCCGAATAGTCGCTTTTTCTGCTCACTTTAACACGGTCCGTATAAGATGTCACAGTTTTTCATCCTCTTTTTGCCCGGCCCCTCCCATCATATATCCTGGATGGCAGTAATTTCGGCTTTGGAGCAGCTTAGGGTTTTCGCTAGTTGTTCTCCTGAACCTGTTTTTAATGTTCTCACATTCCAGGTGTAGATACTAACGTCGTTGTCCAGGTGCAGTTACTAACGTCGTTGTCCTTTTTTCGATTAGCAGGGTCGTCAACAAAAAAAAATAAGTCCTTTCCGAGGATATTGGTTGCTTCGTAACGTAAAGTTTTGTTCATGCTAACCCAACGCAGAACTCCCAACCTGGAGAACCAGTTCCAATTTATTAGATACCCCTAGGACACGGGGCCATCACTATCCACTACGGGATTGAGCGCTGCCGTTGACCTTTCGGCGCATTCGCCACCATCTCTGTTCAAGGGGCTTAATTTACACTTGGGATTTATAAATAATCTATTGCCCGAATATGTCGAAGCGGCTCATCTAGATTCACCTAGAACAGCAGGGCGGGAATTCCGTCCTATTCTGACCAGGCTGTTTATAGTGTCGCACTTATCGTTTAGCAAGTCAAATCCGGTTGGATGAGACCAGTACCCGTTGAATTTAAAAAATAAGCACAGTTGATGTCTAGTCAGAGTTACAAATACTGGGCATTGCCAAGTTAAAGTCAGTTCTATAAGCTCCAACCATCTCTTCACCCTTCGTTCTTCATTCATTCTCTTCACAGTTGATGATTCTAAATCATATTTTGTACAAAAAATCGGACTGTAGCTGGCAAATCTTCATTATTTCTAAAGTATTGCTCAACAATGAAAAACCCGTTGTTCTTCCGTATAGCGCTCCATTATTACTAACCCCGAACTGTCAGCTGTCAGATTGTTATCTTTTTATCCATTGCCAACTCAGTACTATTAAATGGCGCAAAATTCAAATTTTGCTTGAACTAAGAGACACTCTTTTTGATTGTGCATATCCATCTGACCACTTTTTGGGGTTACCGCTTTTACGATAGAGGCCTAAAATATACTTTTTTGCAATAAACTCGTTATGACCTATGAACTTAAATTTGCACTTGCTAAACAGTTTTATGATTGAAATGTATCGCTGAGGTGTAAGTTGTTTTTTACTATATACTCAGGGTCGAAACCTGGGAGGCTGTCGAAAAGGATAACCTAATTAACAGTTGTAAAGAACTTTTGTTTTAAATCTTTATTTTAAAAATTTAGTTTTACCAAATACTAACCAGATTTATCTAATTTCGAAAAAAATTAACCTTTTTTTTTGTAATCCCTTAAACGTAATCTAATTCTCGTTGATAGTCCTTTTGCTTGTATGAAGCAATTTTCTGGTCTATTCCGTTTCATAGCCGGAAACCTCTTGCATCATTTGCTTAAAAGTTTTCTATTCAAGCTTTTCATAATGAACCGAGCAAGTTCATCGCCTTAATAGGAATGTTTTCCAACGTCATCCTTTCAATTTTCCATTTTTTCGTGTTTGTTTGTATGCAGCAGCCTTACCCACAGCCACCATTACAACGTAATACCGGCAGCTAAACAATTATCCTTGTTCGGTTGATTTTGAAAATGTGGCCGATTTGTGTAAAGCATCCTGGAGGACCCTCATGGATGCATTTCGTCATTGTTATTCAGCTTTGCCCTGCGCACCCGTTCAATTTAATAACACTAAAACGTAAATGAACCAGGTGAATCTGTGAAGTTGAGAGGGCCGGTATTACCGACAATCTGTGTTGGGGTTAGCCGATGAGAATTACACTAGTGGACGGACGATTATGTACGATAATTGTTAATCTCAGTAAATGCGATATTTTGAAACAACTTGACTGTGGACTGTTCATATTCACACTTATTTCCTTTATCGGTTGAGTTCAGAGCTAGGCTAGGATTCGATAGGTGTAGATAATCTCAGAAAATGCGATATTTTAAAACAACTTGAGACAAGCTATATATTTATGGAACAGAACAAAATCATTCATACTCACAACATAGGTTGGTTAGGTGCCAGAGAAAAAAACTAATTAATTTGAGCTTAATAGAATGAGCTGTGGTCGAGTAACTGACAATTCTTTATAAAGGGTCCGCAAATAACTTTTTTTTTTGAAAATGCTATAAAAAAAACTGCTAAATATTTTCTCAAATTTCTTTTTTATTTGAAAGTAAAATCCTTCCGGTTAATAATGGAAAATAATTTCATTCAAATGACTGCCTCGGCTGGCCATGCAGTAGGCTACACGATCGTTCCATTTTTTAAGCACATTATCGATTGTGTGCAGCTGTATTTCACCAATCGCTTAACGAATATTGTCCTTTAAAGCGTCAATTGTCTCTGGCTTGTCGGCGTAACACTTATCTTACCTCAAATAATAGTCCAACGGTGTCAAATCGCAGCTCCGAGGTGGCCAAACGACATCAGCTCTGCGGCTGATAATGCGATCTTCAAAAACAGGCCGCAAAACATCGAGTGTAGCTTCGGCTGTGTGGCACGTAGCGCCGTCCTGTTGAAACCAAATGTTGCCAATATCCTCCTCTTCAATTTTTGTGAACAAAAATTCGTTCAACATGGCCCGATAACGATAGCCATTGACTGAAACGGCCACTCCTTGCTCATTTTCGAAGAAAAATGGCCCAATTATGCCAAAATCCGTACCAAACAGTGACTCGTTTTGGGTGTATCGGCTTTTCAATGTATGCGTGCGGGTTTTCTGTGCCCCAAATGCGACAATTTTGCTTGTTTACATACCCGCCAAGATCAAAATGACCTTCATCTGAAAAGATGATTTTTTGGCAAAATCGGTATCTTCTCTAAGTCGATCGCAGGCCCACTTAGCGAAGCGAAAACGCATTGGATAGTCAGTTGGCTTCAACTCCTGAACCAATTGCACTTTGTATGGCGTCATACCAAGGTCTTTATGCAAAATTCGTCTCAATGATTTCTACGAAATGTTCCGAAACATCAATTCACCGTCGTTGTGGAGAATTGATGTTGATGGCGCTTCACGCACACTTTCTGCCACAGCAGCAATATTCTCGGGTGTACGCACTGTTTTTGGCTTTTCACGATTTGGTTTATCGATGAGGATGCCAGTTTCTTTCACTTTTTTCACAAGATAACGAACATACGGAGCTGACGGTGCTTCTCTTCTTCCAAAATCCGTACGCAATTTTCGCACACATTCGGCAACATTACCATGATTTTCAAAGTAATGTCGCAATATTTCCCAGCGTTGTTCAAGCGTATACACAACCGTATTCGTTCAGCGGAAGGATAAAACTAATTATCTTCCAAATCAGACATGAGCTAAGTATTACCATTCACGAAATAAGCACTAGTTGAAAAAAAAACGTTAGATGGCGGACCCGTTATATAAATTTTTGGCGCAACAGGCTCGATGGTACCCAAGGCCTAGCTTTTTCTTACCACTATTTATGTGTTCGTGTGTACTCCTTGCACGATGGCGGGACTTCCTGATTTATGCCTATAAAACGTTGGGTACCTCTTCAATATTTCAACTAACTTTTGCGCTATTTGTGATAAGAAGAACACTAAATTTTTTAGGTACAACACTGAATCTCAGCACACTAAAAGGTGTTAGGAAGGATTTGAATGAAAGGATCTTCATCTAAACCATTAAGAAAACCCTTCTATGGTTAAATTTTATATGACATACCATAAATGGTTTTAAAACTAAAAAAAATGAATTAAATTGTTGGCACTAGAGGCTCATTATGACTTTTTCTGCCAATCATTCATGTGTGTATGTGCACTTCTTGCACGAAGACGGGACTTTCAATTCAATGCCGAATCTGAATAACCCAGTTAGGATACGATTTTTTTGACAGTTGATGATTGATCAGAACCTCGTGAGACAAGGACTATTGCAAATCATGATGTTCAGGCTACGAATGGAAAACGAACCCAGTCTTTTTGTTTGGCGTTTCATCGCAATAATCATCGGGCTTCTGAGCTAAAAAATTGCGTCTAATCTATAAAATTCCTAAAACTTGTCAAAAACTATGTCCAAATTTTATTCAAAAGCTGAACTTCAAATAAATATATATGAGAAGGCTACAATCCGCTGTGCGGATGTTGAATACCCTATCCCATCCCATCCTTAAAATGAAAGATGTTCAATGAAAGATTTTCTCGAGTTCTACTAAAGTGTAAAGATGAAAAAGGAAATATCGTCGGCGTATGCTAGTAGTTGCAAAGATTTTTGGTAAATTGTGCCTCTGGCTCGGGAGTTTTGCACAATCCTCTCAAGAATCAAATGGAAGAATTCACATAACAGCACATCGCCTTGTCTAAATCATTTTTTGGTATCCGAATGTGTCGGTGAGGTCGTTACCGATCCTGATGGAGCAGCCAGAATTCTTCATCGTCATCCTACACAAATGGACGATTTTGGGCGGTATACCAAAACTAGACTCTGCGTAGTTCTGTCGTATGCGGCTTTGAAATCGATAAATAGGGTGGGTATCGATTTGGACTTCTTGGGTTTTTTTCCAGGATCTGCCGAAGTGTGAAAATTCGATCGGTTGTGGACTTTCCTGGCCTAAAACCACACTGATAAGGGCCGATCAGGTTGTTGGTAAACGGTTTCAGGCGTTCACATATAACGGCAGAAAGGATCTTGTAGGCGATGCTGAGGAGACTTATGCCTCTGTAGTTGTCGCAGTTCAGAGTGTCTCCTGTTTTGTGGATCGGTCAAACGATGCTGAGGTTCCATTCTTTAGGCATGCTTTCATCTGACTAGATTTGGCTTATGAGTTGGTGAATGTTACTAACCAAGTCATCTCCGCCAGTTCTATAAAGCTCAGCGGGAAGGCCGTCATTTCCGGCGACCTTGAGTTTAGATATTGCTATCCTCACTTCACTTCGGTCGGGGGGTTGCCATATTTCGCTGCCGTTGCCAACATCCTCTTTTTGCCGAGCCCATCCCATCGTATTTCCTGGATGGCAGTAATGTCTGCTTTGTAGCAGTTTAGGGCTTCCGCTAGTTGTTCGCCTGCACCTCTCCTGTTTAAAGCTCTCACATTCCAGTTGCAGATACGAACGTCATATCTGCACGACGTATTTATGTAGTTAACCCCAACCTGGAGGGACAGTTCCAATTTATTAGATACCCCGGACACGGGGCCATCAGTATCAGGATTGAGCTCATCCGCCACCATCACTGTTCAAGGGGCCTGACTTACCCTTGAGATTCCTAGATAACCTGTTGTGCGGATATGTCGAGGCAGCTCATCTAGGTTCGCCGGGTACCGGGTATTCATTCCGTGCAATTCTGACCAGGATGATTATAGTGTTGTTGTTTTACGTCTTGTTATCAACACTAATCGTTTAGCAAGTAAGGATGACCTCAGTACCCGAAGGTTACCACTTGGAGGTAAAAAAATAAGCACATTTGATGTTCAAAGAAGTCGAGTCGCTTTTAGGCCGAAAGGCATTAGTTTTTAAGTTGTTATTATTTAATTTAGGATATCCGCAGAGGATGAGTAAGTTAGTAAAGTTAGTAGATATAGTTTTTATTAATTTTTGTCTAGCAAGTAAGTTAGTTATAAGCTGAAGAAAAATAAAAATTAATTTAAAAAAAAAAAAAAAAAAAGTCGAGTCGCTGACAGTCCGTTGCATAGGTACGTGTTTTTTTTAAAGTTTTTGGAGTAAGAATGGGTTTATGTAGATATGTTGAAATATGTATGCAAAATATTTTTTTTACTTTTGGTACTTGAGTGTGAAACTTTCATATATATGTACACCTCGATCCATATTATTTACTTATACCATTTGCAAGTTATTTACAAAAACATATGAAAAGGCTACAATCCGCTGTGCGGATCGTTGAATACCCTATCCCATCCTATCCATAAAACTAAAATCCCCAGAAAAAATGGGCATGACTAAAAACACGATGTGGATAAAATAGAAAAAATGATATAGTGACAACAAATTCTTCAGACTGCTTACAAAACACTTTTACGGTTCTACAAAAGACAAGGTTTTCTGCTGCATATGTTATGGGGCAGTGAATAAAAATGGGTTTTATATTAAAACGCCCCCAAAAGTGGGCGTATGCTAAAATGGTATGTAGACGAAATGTTCATATTAATAATGTTAATGATTCTGCATCAAAATTTTTTTCGAAAAATTTTAAATTTGACCGAAAACAGTTTTTTATTGAAAACACCCCCAAAAAATGGGCGTGGCAAGAAACTTTATATGGACAAAATATAGATATTAAGATTGTCTAAATATTTTGTTCAGAAACCTTTTTTTAAATTCCTTACGGTTCGGCCAAAAACTGAGTTTTTCAAGGGGACGTGGGCTGATTTCAAAAATGTTTACACTTGATCTGTAGGCATGGACTAATATATACCTATATACCAAATTTCATTATCCTAGCTCAAAATTTAAGGCCTAAAAATCGGTGACGTACAGACGGACGGACGGACGGACAGACAGACAGACATGTCTTAATCGACTCAGCTAGCGATTCTGAGTCGATCCATATACTTTGAGGTATATGTAGCTAAATTATTTCTCTATGTAACAAACTAAGTATCAAAACTAATATACCGCAATGGGATAGGGTATAAACAAATAATGTATGAAATATGAATCATAAAACTTATTTTTAAGTCTATATGTCAAATATTGTTTTTAGCAAGTCTATAGTTTGATGTTAAAATTAAATCTCTCATTTCTAAATACAAATGAATCAAGAATATTTACCGTGTGTATAATCCTATTTCTGCTACTGTATCCGACGTAATGGTAAGTTCATGCTTTCACTCTTCCTCTTCAAGAGATTAAAGTTGGATTGGATGTGGAAACAATTTTGAACGCTTATATTATGAAAGCAGCTCTTCTCTTCTGCATGTATTTCCCATTAAAAAAGTTTATAATAATTTTCCAACCATCCACTTAAAAGAGATCCAAATCTTTATGCAAAACATAGTTTTAGTAGTTCCGTTAGTACTGCCACAACTTTAATAATTCCCACTAAATGGCTTGCAATGGTAAATTTTTGGGTAGATGTTGGTTGTCATTTGTTGCACTAAAATAAATTCCATGGGGTGGATATCTTTCGCAAAGTTCAATATTTGAAAAACATAGATTTACAAGTGTCCTTGTAAAGGATTTGTGCTCAAGAATATAATATATAGAATAATAGAAACTTTCAAAATATTGCGATAAAAATAATTAAAATGAAAGACCTTTCTCCTGAACTTTCAGAGACTAAAATTCAGAAGAAAAGAAAATCGAGGCTAAATAAGTATGAAAATCTATTACCTGTAGAAATAAAATATAAAAAAAATTAAGCCTTTCCGTAACGTTCAGCCATTAAGCCTTTCCTTAACGTTCAGCCACTTAAGGGTGTTCAGCATTGTAGTTATCGTTGTATATCGGTTGCATATCAGGATACTCCTCATACCTTTGTATTGTAGCCTTTGAAGCCTTTGTATTTGCTCTTGGTTGCAACATGAAAAAAGTATTGTCGAACAAAACTCAAAATGCGGTTTCACGATGGTATTATAGACGATTATAGCTGTCATGTCATCAATTTGTTTTCTGATTTTTTTTTATAAAATCCAATTTTTTTGCCTATTTTCGACATGTTAATGCATATTTAATTTCTTATCAATAATCATTCCTAAATATTTAATGCTCTTTCAATTTGTTTTCCATTTATCTCGATGTTTGTTTCGTTTTGTAGATTTATTTCCATTAATTTAGTTTGTTCGTTCAGTTTCAATTTATTCATTTTCAGCCAGATGATTATTCGTTTTATTTAGTAGTTTATTGTAACGGGTGATTTTTTAGCTGGTTTGGTTTTGGCAACACTGGTTTTGACAGCTGACGTATGTTTAGTACCTTGTGTCACTGTCAAACAGCTTCAGTTTGGTTTGCAATTTAACCATGGATCGTCTTACAAATGAACAACGCTTGAAAATTATTGAATTTTACTATTAAAATTCGTGCTCGGATCCGCTTTTTTATCGAAAAATTGTGTTCAGCGATGAGGCTCATTTTTGGTTGAATGGGTACGTAAATAAGCAAAATTGCCGCATTTGGAGTGAAGATCAGCCAGAAGCATTGCAACAGCTACCAATGCATCCCGAAAAAGCCACTGTTTGGTGCGGTTTATGGGCCGGCGGCATTATTGGGCCATATTTCTTCAAAGATGATGCGAATCGCAGCGTTACTGTCAATGGTGAACGCTACCGAGCGATGATAACAAACTTTTTTTTGCCCAAAATGGAAGTTCTTGACTTGCATGATATGTGGTTTCAACAAGACGGTGCCACATGCCACACAGCACGCGAAACAATGGCGCAATTGCGAGGCGAGTTTGGTGAACAGTTAATTTCACGTTCCGGGCCGGTCAATTGGCCGCCTAGATCGTGCGATTTGACACCATTAGATTATTTTTTGTGGGGGTATGTCAAGGCTAATGTCTATAGGGACAAGCCCGCTTCGATTGACGCACTGGAAGCCAACATCCATTCATTCATTCGTGAGATACCGGCCGATATGTGTGAAAGAGTATGCCAAAATTGGACTCAGCGGATGGGCTACCTGAGACGCAGCCGCGGTCAACATTTGCAAGAAATTATCTTTAAACATTAAATTGCAAGGTTCAAACTATCGATTCAAATAAATATTTCATTCATTTTTTCGAATTTTTTTTTTTTTTTAAAAAGTTCTAAACCTCTTAAAAAATCATCCGTTATTTCTACAATCATCTGCATCTTTTCCTTCAGCATAAATCAGCGTGTCGTCGGTAAAAGAACTTTGCAACACTTTAATACTGTGGGCATATCTTACTTACTTAACGAGCTCCCGACCCGTGAAGAGTCTATGCCTGAGACACTGCAGCCTTCCATCCTCTACTATCCCTGGCTCGCTGCTTCCCTGGCTCGCTGCTTGGTCTTTGAAACGGAGGTTCGGTCTTCCTTGCCTTCTCAAATCTGGGGGCTGGGAATCGAAGATCCTCTTAGCTGGAGCATCATTGTCCATTCGCTCGATGTGGCCTAGCCAATGTAGTCGACGTGTTTTGGCTTTTGGGCTACATCCACATCTTGGTACAGCTCATAGATTTCGCGGTTGTATTTTCTCCTCCATTCGCCCTCTTCGTGCACATGACCAAAAATCTGCCGAAGTATTTTTTTTTCAAAGGAGCCCAGTATCAGCTCTCCCTTCTTGCTTATCGTCCAGCACTGGGCACCATAAAGCAGAACTGGCAGGATAAGAGTTTTGTAGAGCACACATTTCGTCCTTCGAGTTAGGAGTTTTGAATCCAGTTGTTTCGCCAAATCGAAGTAGCAACGGTTTCCTAGGGTAATTCTTCGACGGATCTCCACTAGGGTGTCATTCGTGGAGTCTATGTTTACTCCGATGTAGGTGAACTCCTTGACTACCTCGAAATTGCTGCTAGGATGTTTTGTCCTAGGCGGTGGACAGATGCTTGTTTGTTTGTTGATAGCATGTACTCAGTCTTGTCCTCAGTTACTTCAAGACCAACGGATCTCGCCTGATCTTCAATCTCCGTGAACGCTTTTATCACGGCATGTTGGGAGCGACCGATGATGTCAATATCGTCCGCATAGTGCAGCAGCTGGGCGGACCTGTTGAAAATAGTGCCTTCCATGTCAACAACTGCCCTGCGCACTACCTGCTCCAGTACGAGATTGAAGAAGTCACATAATAGCGCGTCTCATTGCCGAAACCCGGTGCATGTTTGGAATAGTTCGGAGGAGCTACTTCCAAACTGCACGTTGCATCGCGTGCTTTCCAGCGTCACGCGACACAGCTGAATCAGTTTTGCTAGGATTCCGAATTCGTCCATCTCCATATAAAACTCCTAACGATGTATGCTATCATACGCGGCTTTGAAGTCGATGAATAGGTGGAGCGTTTCGACTTGAAATGCGTTGGTCTTTTCCAGGATTTGCCTCAGTGTGAATTTTTTTTTCTATAGTCGATCTGCCGGGCCAGAGGCCACACTGGAGTATCGATTAGTGTGTTGCAGAACGGTTTTATACGTTCAAAAAGTACGTTAGATAGGATCTTGTATGCGACATTAAGCAGGGATATGACTCGATAGTTCTTGCAAGACATATTATTGCCTTTTTTGTAGATGGGGCATATGGAGCTGATAGTCAAGTCATCGGACATGTTTTCTTGCACCCATACATGATTGATGATTCGGTGCATGCTCCGGACTAAAACATGACCATAGTATTTAAAAAGCTCCGCTGGTAAGCCATCAGAACCTGCGGCCTTGTTGTTCTTAAGCTTTTTTTTTATAGCTGGGCCAACTTCTTCTATACTAGGTGGTGGAACTAGTTCTTCATTGACTGGACGTGGGTTATCTTCTTGACCTATCACTCTCTCTACATGATGCCCATTTAGCAGCTATTGGAAATGCTGCTCAAACACATGCGTCCAACTTCGAATTTCTTTTTGTGGGCAGTTCGCAGCTTCTTCTCGTTGGACAGTCGAGCTCTGAATTCAGCCGCGACAAGAAAATGTTCAGAGTCGACGTTTGCCCCTCGGAATGTATGCACGTCGAGGATGTTGGATGCGTGCCTCGCATCGATTAGCACATTGTCGATTTGGCTGGACAGGTTGCCTTGAGAACCAAGTACTACTTACCACCGAATTACGAGCTGCTGCAAAATCGATTAGTCGGTGGCCGTTGTCTGTTGTCGTTTCGTGGATTCTGTGCTTACCAACTAAACCACCAAAGATGTTTCCCTTTCCGACTTTAGCATTGAAATCCCCGGGTACAACTTTTTCATCATACAGACAGGCTCCGTGGGCTCCATCCAGGAGATCATAAAACTCCTCCTTCTCAATGATTTCTTTGATCGTTCTTAATGTATTTATAGGTCGAAATTCTTCAATTTTGTTCGTATTCGTTACTTTTTCCACCGGTGTAACCATCGAATCCTTCCATGCGCTTGGGAACTCGCCCGTTGTTAATGATTTATTTACTATTCGAAGTACGGTTTGTCCTAAAATGTCTCAATTATCTAATATTGCGGGCTTATTTTTTTTAAAATTCTGCTTTGTTTTTTTAGTTTTTTTTTTTCAAGTTTTTCAAGCTCCTGTATCGTTATTTCTCAGTAATTAAATCTACACTCTGTTTTGATTATGGTATTAAGGTATTCAAAATGTTTTAAGTGATTCAATGATATTCTTTACACTCTTTACAAAATAGTCGTTTTGAGGCACAAAGATATTTTAATGTTTTTTTTAAAAGCTAAACAAATATCGATAACCGTTTGTTTCATTTAAATTGTGAGCGCTATACAGTTTAGCGCAAAACTTGTAGGAAACGGTGTCATAAATGGTCCTCCTAATTCAAAATTATTTGGTTTAATTTGTATAAAAAAAAAAATTAAAATTGTCCAGGTCAAGAGTCCGAAAACTAATTTTGCCTCTTTTAAAAAAATATATAAAAAGAAACTAGATACGTTTTCGAAAACTAAAAAGTTGGTTTATTTCTTGAGACGTTTATTCTTTGAACCTTGCTGTTGAGAAACAAAACTGTCCGACAGAAATAAAAGAACAAATTCTCCTACAAGACGTCCGAGTAAAAAAGAATAAATTTCGATAACCTACACGGCATTTAATCGAAATCGATCTGACAAACTTGTGCCTGCCACTTAAATCTCTTGTGTTTGAGCTTTAATGGCACAGCCGGAACGAAATATGAATGTTTCGAGCCGTCCCGTTCCAAATGTGCATTAGCTGTTTCAGCCGCACATTCCATTTAGCAAAATGAAATTCTTCTTGGAATCCTCGTGGCTTGATTATCGAAAAGTCTTTCTTTTTCTCTCCAGTCGTCAAGCAAAGCAGTTCTTATTAGAAATTCTTCAAGTTAGAGTCAAAAGTGAAAACCCGAAATTATATGCAAGAAGAAAATCTTACAAAAAGGATTTTTTGTTCGTTCCATCGGAATTCTCCATATTTGGAGACCACGCAGAAAAGAAATAATCCCAGTCACGACTTCCAAAGAAAATAAAGTGAGAAAAATTAATTGGTAAGAACTCATCACGCTTTCGATAAAAAGTTCTTTCGTTAACGTTTCAATTGTTTTCTTTAGAGCAAAAACAAAAAAAAGGAGAAGACAATTTGAGCAGGTTTCTCCGACTTATCGTTGTGACAGATCGGGGGCGAGGACCCATTCTTGAGAGGAAAAATCATACAAATCGCTTTGGGCGAGAATTGGTAAGATAGGAATGTATTTAATGAGGGGTGTAGGTTTATAACCATTTTTACTTTGGTTAGTTAGATCTCCACCATCGATAGGCGGCCTTTCGGTCAAAGTGTTCTTGAGCATCGATCCCCAATCTGGTGAGGACTCTTGACGAATAAGTGCTTGGGCATCAATAACTCGGAGGGACAAACACGGGTCGAAATCTTGGTATTTACGATTCATTCGATTCATCTGAATCCGTACCATCTTTAAATCCAAGAAGGGACACCTGGATTCGTTCGAGCCACATGAGCTCTTCATACCACCGAGTGGCACAAGCGCCGAAGAAAATAAGGCCTGGATTCGGATAGGAATCCAGAAATCGTCCACAATCTAAAATATAAAAAAAGTGCGAAAACAAAACCAAAATTATCTAAAAGTGAAAGGAAATCTATACAATCGAAAAACAATTAACGTACCCATACATCGACATACCTATATACCTAGACCTGAAACTGAAATATAAAAGGAAAGGAAAATATAGTTTAGTTTGGCTAGAAATACGAGAAAAAAATTAACAGAATTTAAACACAAAACGAATTTAATTAAGTCAGATAATTAGAGCTGAACAGAAGAATTGAAAGTAATTTAATTCTTGTTGGAAAAAAAAATAATATTGAAGTTTGAGAGTAAGAGAATTTAGATTCAAGAAAAAAATTAAATTCAAGCAATAATTAAGTCAAAGAAAATTGATGAACAAAAAATATTTTTTTTTTAGTTGAAAAGAAAGTGATAGTGATTAAAAGTAAATGGAATTCTGTGCTAAAGATACTTGACCAGAAGGGAAAGAAAATTGAACGTAACAAAAAAAAAGTTAACAACGTAGATAGATTGTAAGGTAGATAAGTAAGATCAAGTATTTCAAACCAGGTGTAACATCCCATCCGTCGCGTGCTTATGATATAGATTTTTTTTGTATAGTTTTTATTCATGATACACTTCAGTGCCTAACTATATTTGAATACATAAATCGACAATAAGCAAATTTCCTAATCACCAAAATGCTGTGCACAACATTCTGGAACACCGGTAAGTGATATTTTAAAAAAATAAAATTTCATTATTGCCTTTTTTTTATATATGCCCATATGAAGTATAATCAAAAAGAAAAAAAACTGATCGGGTGTCATGGGAGTTTTATCCTGAAGTTATCAAGAATGAATACTGGTTTATCTAGGGTCTATTTAAGATAAAGAAGTAGATAATTTTGCCTAGTAATTTTTTTGTATGATGGCGCTTTCGGATATGCGAACATAAACTTGACAGATGTATAGGGATGATTTTTAATGAACTTTTTTTTTGATTAATATGAATTAAATTTAAGAAATTATTACTGATATAAAAATAGAATAAAATTAATGTTTCTTTAAAGACAAACACAAAAAAAAAAAAAACAAATGAACTTAATTGGTCGTAATTATTTTTTTATTTTACTTTTCCTTTGCAATTACGGGTTCTGACTAGGAGTACATGAAGAGAAATTAATTTTTTTTAAATTAAATGAATGATCTTTTGAGACCAGTTGAATGTTCACAACAAGTTGAACAAAATTAGTATGGAGGTTTAAAGAGATAATTGGGAAGTGGATGTAAGGGAAGTGAAGGGGTAAAGTAGAGTTCCTAATGTGGTGAGGGAGAGTCACAGACTTTCCCCTTTTAATTGAGGGCTGTTGCAATTTTAGTATTGAGCTTGCGCAATGGCGTAGGAGTGTTTCCTTCGAAATTTCTATTTCTGGGAAATGCTATTAAAGGTGGGTAGAGACAGCTCAGAGGACACGACAACCTATGTCCTTCAATCAGTGTGTGTATTAAAATAAAAATAAAAGATATCGGTAACTAAATTTCGGGTCCTACCACTTCAAGTGATGGAAATATATATCCGGTCGAACGACATCCGAGACTTAGGCCTGAAAAAAGGTAACACCGTCCTTTCGCGAGTAACAACGACCCCCCCCATCGACGAGCTATGCATGGCAATTATCAGGCCTTCAGTTACTAACGCGGTTGGACACACCTCTCGACTGCTGCCTGGATGGGCCGATGGGTCTGTAAACGTCGGTTCTAAGGGTGGAATATGTCGGGATGGAGAGAACTTGGGGAAGATATTGATGCGGTTGAGAGATAGACTTTGGTTTTAGGATCTTTACTGATACCCTACTGATGGTAAAGTCGGTCGGGTCTGTTGGTTGTAGGTAGTAATTCTCAGGAGTTTCTCTTTTCTAAAAAAAAAGGTGAACGAGGAAGTAGGATACAAAAGTTAGGTCTTATAAACATTTTTTTTTGTACAGGCTGTATCCTTATCTCACGGTATGCGAATGAGCATAGAATTTGACATGATAAGTTTCCCCAAGTTTGTATGTTATACGTTACAAACTTCAACCTTATTTTGCATGGGACACCTATCTACCCTTAAACAGCTTACTTTAGTCTTTCTTTAGAATAATTAAGATTGTACACATACAAACGTTTATAAACATTTTCATCTTACGTTTTAGTTTTTTTGTGTTTTTTTTTAATAATTTTAACTCCAAACAATTAATAAATAAAAAGTTAAAAGAAATCAATGATGAATTTCCATTTTTCAATAAAATTTTTAAGACCCTAGAGTTGCGAAACATTTTGGTTTTTGTTCAAATTTCTGTGTTTTTAAAGATTTCCACGTCACAATAAACTTTCTTTTTCTCATCAAAATGTTTAATTTTAAGCTTAAGGTCACAATAAATTGTCATTTTCATCGAAATTTTTAAGTTTTTTTTTTAAAATCTAGTACTAGAACGAAAACTTTTTATTTTTCATTAACATTTTTTGTTTTTCAAAAATTTTACAAATAAATTTTACACGACCCTAAGTTCACGATAAATTTTCATTTTTCATCAAAATTTTTAAGTATTTGAAAACCTTACACGACCTTACGGTGATCAACATTTTTTAAGTTTTTGAAAACTTTACACATCCTTACGGTCATCAATTTTTTTTAGATTTTGAAAATTTTACACGACCCTACTTTCACAAATATTGAAAGATATTTGTGTGAGTACTAATCCAATCCATCAAATTATATAACTTTTCTCAGACATAACCAAATTACTTTAGCTTATCTACTGAACAAATCATGTTCATCCTGCACAGCAGTAAAGGATTTCAACCAAATTGTGTACACATTGGCAATATGCAGAATAAGACCGCTTACGACCTGATTGCATATTATGTTGCAATAATGAAAGTTTAGCGAAAAATGTCAACTGAAAATGGTAATTTGAACTTCAACATCTGTATCATCCCCCTACATAACACATGCACATGTGCAAACAATATTATAATTTGTACCTTTATCAAGGAAGGGAAAACCATCTCCAACTTTGTCCAACCCTTCCATTGTCAAAATATGTGAAATCGAAAAACCGGACTGACGATTTCACCTGAGTGCCGTATACGAAGCCACTATGTCATGCATGACGAACACACCCCAACATTGGGTGAACATTCCAAACCACGGGCGAATAAAAAAAAAACAAAAAAGACTCACTACAGGGAGTAGTTTATGCATGCACAGTTAAAGGCAAAAATGTTCATAAAGGCTAGGGAAACTGAAAATGGGATGATGGTGACGATGCTGTGTAGACGTGTGTCCTTACACGGGGAGAGTTTTCCACAAAGGTACAGACAAATATATGCCGTGTTGTTCTTTGACTTTTTTTTTATTTTTGTTGTTGTTTTTTTTCTGTTCGCCCATCCGCCTGGTCTATCCTTTCACTGGGGGTTTGAATAAATGGCTTTAGGCGAGGACACGTAGAGATGTATCTGGACTCTTATTTTGTTGCATAATTTAATATTGAAATATGCTTGCTTATGAGGAGCAAAAGGACACTTGGGAGAGAGCGTGCCGATGTAGGATACAAACACAAAAAAAAAATAACCAACAACACTCTAAAGAAGAATGTTTCGACCCTTGGTGCTTTTAGTAGAAGAGTGGATCCCTAAGCTAGATAGTTTCGTCTAGTCGGTTGTTGGCACTGCTGAGAAAACTAATGGGTGGTCGTTCTTGAAAGGAAAAAGAATGGAGAGGAGAGTGTTTACGGGTATGTTGACGAGCGTTTTTGCAAAATTTCCATATAAATAAGCAGACTTAGGATGGAAATTGCTTCGAGTAGGTTGTGACATGGTAGATTACCCTTTTTTATGAGGAATGCTGTGGTAAGGGATTTTTTTTCACAAACCTTTGCAGGAGTCACAAGTTTGAGTTAAGTTTTAGTGGAATCGTGAAATAAGTCAAATTGGTATATAGGCGGTATGATAACCACCTGGCTTATAATAGATGTCATACAAACGTTAAGTTTCTTGATGAATGATGTTTAGTGGATCTGTAGGGATTCAGAAAAGTAGAAAGGTACTTTCCTGATAGATGTTGTCATAATTTTCGTTTGAGATGATAAACCCGGCGAAAAGGAGTAATAACTATAAAATCCTCGACTTCGAATCTGCTAAGCTACGTTGTAATGTCAACATTTTCTCATGGCATTAAAATTCCGGGCTCTGCTCTTCAGAGCACGGGACTATGGATGTCGTTGGATGTCAGAGTCATAGTCATAGGCAATCGTATATAGCTGGAGTCAACAAACATAACTGAGTCGGATACTCTCCGTTGTACATTTATTCTCCTCCGTGGCCTTTTTAAAAGATGATAGTGGTTTAATCATGTTTGCAAGTTCCGAAAGGGCTGACAGAAAAGTACTATGTCAAGAAATTGCAACCAAAAATCAATACAACAAAGGAAGGGATCTAAGGCAGAACAAGGGAGAGTAAGAAAATTCTTCACAGGAAACCGAGATAACGGATATCGTGGTAGATTACAAAACACAAGCGTTTTCATTTAGCTGATGCCGACCATAAGAACTATAGGGTGTTTTTTTTAGAGGTATAGATCTTCCGATAGGGATAACTGTGAAACTAGCTGTCATACTAATGAAAGGTGTTTGACTTCTTTTTTCAATATACTTTGGAAAATCGTCATAGAAAGACTTACCCCAGAACAACGTTTACAATTCGTTCAAGTTTATTTCCAAAATTCGTGCTCTATTCGCCAAACTTGTAGAGCACATCGTCAAGTTTACGGTGTCTATAATAGTCCATCTGAACAGCTAGTACGCAATGGATGGATCGATTTCTGACCACATATACCTACTCTTCTTGATAAGAGCCCTTTCCACGGGAACAGAAGAAGCTATCGCCGGTTTATCGATTCGAAGCTTTATCGATTAAACGCCCTTCTCAGAAACTCGGTCACTGCCCATCCACAACTTGGAAAATGTTGAGAAATGATCTTGGCCTACATCCATATAATATCCAACTGGCGCAAGAATTAGAGCCAGGGGAACATCAATTGCGTCGTGTGTTCTGTGAATGGACTGAGAATCAACTAGATTTGGAGGAGAAATGATTCCATCAACCATGACTTTGTTGAGCCAAACGTTTGGTGACCGAATCATATCTAGACATGGAATTGTGAATTATCCACCTCGGGTGATTTGACACCTTTGGACTATTTTTTTAGGTATACGTCAAATCTCTGGACAAACCAGCAACGATTGATTACTTAGAAGCAAATATTCGACGCACTATTGATGAAATAAAACCGGGTATGCTCGAAAAAATGGTTCAAAATTGGAGCTACAGGATGGCGTTCATAAGGAGCAATCGCGGAGGCTATATGCCAGAAATTATTTTTAAATATTAAATGCTATTTGTAAGCTAACAAAGCCAACATTTTGGTCATTCCATTGAAATTGTTTTATTTAAAAAAAAGTTCTATGCCTCCAAAAAACATCCTATACGTGGGTACCACTAGGTACTTAGTACCTTGACCGTTGATTGGGTTCTAGCTCCTCCGTAAAATGTAGGTGGCAGGAGATAAGAGCGGAGGAAATGTGTTATTTCAATAAAGCTTCCTTTTTTTAGACGGGATAGCCATAATGTTTACTTCTGCAGTCCCAGTTGCAAGGGTAAGTTCTGATTTTTTTCGAATTCCTTTAAAGTTTTTACAAGAAAAACACCCAATATACACTATCAGATCTGTGTCGTAGCGAGCTTATTACAAGCAGCATCTACGGGCAGAGATTTGCCACAGCATATAATATGCATCCACAGGCTCATCATTTAGTGCATTTGTTAGTGGGACATAACAGAACATAGAAGTTATTAAGTTTGACAACACTAACAAAATCAGTAAACGATGAAATTACAATTTAGCTATATAACAATTTTACATACACTTATTACTACTCTAGCATACAATTTCGCAGAGTATTTTTTAGACTACATTTACTAACATGTATTTCAACTACAACGTTATTTTTACTGTATACCCTACTCATACGACTAATGGCCTCATGCATACCATAGTTCTGTTTATGATTAGGTATATGTAATATATTTAATCTACGCAGGTTGAAGGAACCTCCCCGGGTTTTAAAACCAATGGCACTTAAAAGATCAGGAGCATCAATTTGTCCTGATAATAATTGGTGTAAGAAAACCATGTCATTGGTAAGTCTACGTTGAGGCAAAGGCAATAGTTGCAGCAGTTTAATTCGACACCTATACGGAGGCAAATTGTGTTGATCATCCCATGGAAGTCCTCTCAAAGCAAATCTTATGAATTTACGTTGGACTGATTCAATTCTATTCGAATGAACTACATAGAAGGGTGTCCAAACTTGTGAGGCATACTCCAAGTGAGGGCGAACTAGACAATTAAAGAGTGAAAGAGTGATATATGGGTCAGTAAACTCTTTTGACCACCTTTTTATAAATCCTAACATAGAGTAGGATTTATTGACGATAACGTTAATGTGTTTATTAAACTCCATTTTGGGATCAAAATAAACACCAAGATCTTTAAAACTGTCTACACGACAGAGAGTGTGCCCGGATAGAGTATATTTAAAATTACATGGAGCGCGTTTTCGTGAAAATGACATATGCTGGCACTTTGTAGGGTTCAGATTCAAACCGTTTATAAGACACCATATGGTAAAACTTTTTAAATCGGTTTGTAGTGAAAGCGAATCGTTTAAATCTCCTACACATTTGAAAATTTTCATATCATCAGCATATATCAATATTTTGCTATCTCGAATACAAGCTTTTACATCGTTAATTGCAAGTATAAATAAAATTGGTCCCAAATGACTTCCTTCAGGTACTCCAGATTGAGCAACAAAAGGGTTGGACTTGGAACCTCTAAATTTTACTTGGTATGATCTCAATGAGAGATATGATTTACCCCAATTTATGAAACCTGGAGGGAATCCATACGCCTTAAGTTTAAAAATTATGGTGTGATGTGATAACTGGTCAAATGCTTTGGAGAAGTCAGTGTATATACAATCGACTTCTTTTTTATTTTCCAAACTATTGAAACAATGATGCATAAAAGTTAATAGATTTGTTGCAGTGGATCGATGTTTAACAAAGCCATGTTGTTCATCACAGATGATGTTTCGACAAAGGAAGACCAATTTATCAAAAATAATGTGTTCGAATAACTTGGGAATGCAAGATAGTTTTGAGATAGGTCTATAATTAGAAATATCTCCACGCTCACCTTTTTTAAAAACAGGTGTAACAAATGCTCCAGTGGCAAAGGAACTTTCAAACATATGCTTAAGGTATGGCAAAAGAGCATCTTTCCATTGCTTTACGACTATTGGTGGGATTCCATCCATCGGGCCCTGCAGAATAATCATTGTTTAATGAAGATATACAAGGTGGCGCAAAAATAACCTTCCGATGTATTTTCTGATAGGAGGATTACTTTTGCGCCACCTTGTACCTAACATTCTTTATTAAGCATTTTTGAGTCAGCTTTCAGTTGTTAAAAATCACTATGTTTCAACATCATATTATACAAGGTGGCGCAAAATTAACCTTCCGATGTATTTTCTGATAGGAGGATTACTTTTGCGCCACCTTGTATATTTAAGTAGTGTCTCATCGTCAAATGTAACATTGCTGAAACTAACTTGAGGACAGTCATTGAGATAACTGAAATAATCCTCGTCTAAGACTGGAGGTCAGGGCTGCCGTTTCGAATTTTCGATGCGGAGCATTCAAATGTTTGCAGGGGAGTATTTCACGCTCATGGGGAGTACGCAAAATAAAAAAAACGTTTTTTTTAAATAACAAAAAAAAAATTATTAAAATGTGTACTTCATTAGGAACTTATAGTTTATTATAATTAATAAAAAACATATGAGAGGCTACAATCCGCTATGCGGATCGTTGAATACCCTATCCCATCCCATCCTTTAAATTAATATCCTCAAAATATAGGCCTTATGGCGATGAAATACAGATAATGATATTGTCACAATATATTGCTCAGACAGTTTCTCAAAATCTTGTGTGGTTCGACAAAAAACAACGTATTTCTATTGCTAATGCCTTGGGATGGGGTATACAAATGGTTTTTTTAAGAAAACGCCCCGAAATGTGGGCGTAGGTAAAAATGATCCATGGACAAAATGTTTATATTACCATTGCGGAAGTATTTGCATCAAAATTTTTTTCGAAAGTTTTAAAATTTGGACAAAAAGCGTTTTTTACTAAAAACGCCCCCAAAAAGTGGGCGTGGCAAAAAACTTTGTATTAACGAAATATAGATATTAGGATTGTCTAAATATGCTGCTCAGACGCCTTTTTGAAATTCCTTACGGTTTGGCCAAAAAATAAGTTTTCCTAAAAAGGGGGCGTGGCAGTGGGCGGATTTCAAAAATTTTTACACTTGTTCCGGTACCAAATTTCATTATCCTAGGTCAAAATTTAAGGCCCAAAAACCGCTGACGAACAGACAGACGGACGGACGGACGGACGGACAGACAGACATGGCTAATTCGACTCAGCTAGCGATTCTGAGTCGATCCATATACTTTGAGGTATATGTAGCAAAATTATTTCTCTATGTTACAAACTAAGTATCAAAACTAATATACCCCTATGGGATAGGGTATAACAAAACAAAAACTTAATATCTATAATATCTATGAATGTTTTATCACATTTTTATACCCTATCCCATAGGGGGGTATATTAGTTTTGATACTTAGTTTGTAACATAGAGAAATAATTTTGCTACATATACCTCAAAGTATATGGATCGACTCAGAATCGCTAGCTGAGTCGAATTAGCCATGTCTGTCTGTCCGTCCGTCCGTCCGTCCGTCTGTCTGTTCGTCAGCGGTTTTTGGGCCTTAAATTTCGAGCTAGGATAATGAAATTTGGTACATAGGATCCTCGTCCGTGCCACCGGAACAAGTGTAAAAATTTTTGAAATCCGCCCACTGCCACGCCTCCTTTTTAGGAAAACTTATTTTTTGGCCAAACCGTAAGGAATTTCAAAAAGGCGTCTGAGCAGCATATTTAGACAATCCTAATATCTATATTTCGTTAATACAAAGTTTTTTGCCACGCCCACTTTTTGGGGGCGTTTTTAGTAAAAAACGCTTTTTGTCCAAATTTTAAAACTTTCGAAAAAAATTTTGATGCAAATACTTCCGCAATGGTAATATAAACATTTTGTCCATGGATCATTTTTACCTACGCCCACATTTTGGGGGCGTTTTCTTAAAAAAACCATTTGTATACCCCATCCCAAGGCATTAGCAATAGAAATACGTTGTTTTTTGTCGAACCACAAAAGATTTTGAGAAACTGTCTGAGCAATATATTATGACAATGTCATTTTATGAATTTCATCGCCATAAGGCCTATATTTTGAGGATATTAATTTAAAGGATGGGATGGGATAGGGTATTCAACGATCCGCATAGCAGATTGTAGCCTCTCATATGTTTTATTCACATTTTGGGTGTTATCACACACTTAAAAATATAAAATGAATCTAATTTCATTAGTTTGTCGATTTTGACTAATTCGTCGATTTTGACTAATTTCTGTCTTCGTGGTATAAAACTTACATAGTGCGCTTTTGGTCGTTTCTTTCTATGCAAATGAGATCTTAAAACAAAGTTATTTTCATAATGTCCGATGCTTCGTCAATTTTTTGTTCACATCTTCTCAGGGGTGAATCTTTATTTTCGGCCCTGGAAAGATTCACCCCTGGGAAGATGTCAACAAAAAATTGACGAAGCATCGGAGACATTATAAAATTAACTTTGTTTTAAGATCTCATTTGCATAGAAAGAAACGACCAAAAGCGCACTATGTAAGTTTTATAATAATAATAATTTATGCAAGGTAACGTTTATAGTAATTTTCAAGAAGTTCTTTTGAAGGTTCCCAATTCGATGCCCATTTGTTCCGAAGAAGTGATTTTGCCATTAAAATTGCATTAACTGTCGGAACAGCTAGGCAATTTCTATTTTTGGTTTTTATTAAAAACAACTGAGAAAAGATGCGTTCAGAATTCGCACTACTGTGAGGCAATGAAATAATCGAGCTTATGAATTTGTTCAACTCCTTGAACATGGGCTCACCAACCGCATTTTTCATCTTAAATGTCAATTGATTCATGAAAAAGTAATGACCTATATTCTTCTTCCAGCTCCTCAACATCCTCTGTTACAAGATTTGGAAATTGTTTAATGAGAGGTACTATTGACGAATGTTTCGCTTTTTGATCTAAAATGTTTAGTGCTTTTAGCGCTTCGTCATTAAAATCTATCCTTGAACTGATTTCTTTACACAATTCAATATAATACTCGCGACATCGTTTTAAAACATCTTTAATTTCATCAGGTTTTAGTTGCCCTCCTGTCAACAAAAGACTCGCTTTAGCACCTATGTGAGGTGTTTCAAGATAAATTTCTTCATTTAAGAAGTCAATGTCAAATTTATTATGTTCTGATTCAACGACAAAAGAATCCTTCAAAAAATTATGCAAAAGAGTTTGATAATACATTTTAACTGTTGGAAGGAGAATATGTATTCGTGGTTCTTCTGATTGAAACTCTAAGTTCATTTTATTTATTGTTTTCAAAACGATGGAAATAAAGTGGAAATAAATTCTGTTTTTTATATTCATATCCAAAAAAATCTCATGGGCTTTGCCTGCATTTTTGTCTAACTCAAAAGAAAGGAAATAATGAAACAAGGCATTCCACTGCTCTAATATCCTGTTAACTACTTGTTCTAGGGAAAGCCATCTGGTGGAGGAAGTTTTTAAGATTTTATGAAATTTAACATTAAAATATTCCTGAAACTCTTTGAAATCATGCTGTCTTTTACAACTATGTGAAAAAAAATAGTGAATATTCCTTGCGAGTGCCTCTATTTTCTCTGGCAATTTTTTAGAAGCAGCACAAGTGCAAAGAATGGCAAGTACATCCGATGACGTAGATGTTCGGAACTATCTGCTGGAATAACGCTTTCACCCCATTTTTGTTTCCCATCATGACTGTTTCATTATCTGCAGCGAAACCGATTATATTTTTAATCGTTATGTCCATCAATTTAATATAATTGATAATGGCATCAAAAATTGATTGAGCCGTTGAGCTTTGGAATTCAATTAACCCGAAAAATCTGTCGGCGACTTTTTGTCGCATAGAATCAAAGTACCTCACTACAAGAACAAGACATTTTTTACAGCTCGTATCAGTCGTTTCATCTATTATTAATGAAAACTTTTGATTTTTTAAAATTTGGACAATCGAATTGTTACCTTCACTTAATAGAACTGTATTCGTTGTTTCTACAGCTTTAGTTTTCCCGCATTTCAAACCTTTTGCTATGTCCGAATCTTTAGCAACAGACTTAATCAAAAATATTAGAGGGGTAATTAAAATAAAAGGAAGGTTATGTTCTAACAGGAACATTATTATTCTCAACTCAGCCGCTTTAATTTGTTTATTTTTTTCTTTTTGGTTCAGTCTTTGTTGTTCAGCCTGTTTGGAAAATAAACCGGGCTGATTTTTAAGCGCTTTTATTGATTGACTATGATAATCGGCCTTAGAGTGTCTTTCAATGTGTTTTATATTGTTTGACAGTATTTTATTGCACCATTTGCAAAATGGTTTTTCAATACCATCACTGCATGTTACCTTTTCAATCCAGTGGAATGTGTCTAGCCATACTGTTCGGAATTGTTGTTTTTTCCTGTCGCTGGACTCTGTGTGTTTTCTTTTCTTTGGACCGGCAATATCAGGTGTGCTGGACAATGCTGACGACGGCGACGACGGTGTCACGATTACAAGATCCGATGAAGTAGGTACAGTTGATTGTTCTGGAGCTGATGGAGTCAGTTGCGATGAGGAAGTGGGAGGATTCGAAGTAGTCGGTGTTGGTAAAGATGGCAATGATTTTGGCAAAGTTAAAGGTGTCAGCGGCGGCGACGCCGACGTTGTCTCAATCTCAAGATCCAATGTAGCTCGTCCAGTTGTTTGTTTTGGAGCTGATGGACTCAGTTGCGATGATGAAGTTGGAGGATTTGAACTTGAAGTATCCGGTGCAGGTAAAGAAGATGGCAATGATTCTGGCGACGTAGACGGCAGCGGCGGCGTCACAATCTCAAGATCCAATGTAGTTCGTCTAGTAGTACTTGATTGTTTTGGAGCTGATGGACAAAGCTGCGATGATGAAGTTGGAAGATTTAAAGTAGTCGGTGCAGGTAAAGACGGTAATGATTCTGTCGAAGTTGTAGGTGTTTTCGGTATTTTGTTTGGCGGCGTCGTCGCCGGTTTCGTGTTTGAATTTTTTTTGTACCTTATTAGAAACCTATACAAGAATTATGCATTTCAGGTGATGACAATATTTTCCATTTAATAAAAACTTACTTGTCCATTTTCTTTCTATTATTTCTGGAACACTCCGATCTCCAACAAATTTAAACCTTAAATGAATGACATCAGATTTCAATTTTGACAGCAACTGTTGCCAATTGCACATTGACAGCGGCTGAGGTCAGGGATAAATAAATGAATGCATTTAGTGAATTTAATGATGAAATCGTTCAGACCACATAATGAAAACATAAAATTGGATCCAATAAAAAATTAAAAAAAATAGAAATAATAAGTAGATATAATTAATTTTGAAATATTTTTCAGGGTAGTAAAATTGAAGAGAGGGGAGTATGGGAGTACGGTAAATGGAGCGGAGTACAAATACTCCCATAGAAGTACTAACGGCAGCCCTGCTGGAGGGGTATCAATAAATGATTTACTGAAGCTCTCTGCGAATAAGTTTGACACAATTAGAGAGCTCGATGTTTTTGAATTATTGGAAAAGAAGTTGGCTGGGTATCCATCCGTTTTTCTCTTCGAATTGACAAATCCCCAAAAGCGTTTTGGGTCACATTTAAGAGCGTTCTCCATATGTGGACCTTACTAAACTCAGTAAACGTGAAATTTGGAAAATGACTCCCTACGGTTGACTTTTTTCTGAAATGTGGGTCCTGGCAGCAGACGGATTTTAAAAATGTTAACACTTATAATGGAGACCAAAACAAAGAGCCACATATAAACGGTGATCCAATAAGAGCTTCCAGACATTTTTTTTTTTAATAAATTAAAGTAAAATCATGATTTGAGTTGTTAGTTTGGTTCATGCGATTAAATGTTTAAAGATAATTTTCTTCAATGGTTGCCCACGACTAACTCTAAAATAGTCCATTCTATGGGACATATTTTCGACCGCTTTTTCAAGCATATCGGGCGGATTCTATGAATAACACGATTTTTGTTGGCTTCCAAACACTTTCATACTATGAAGAGAGCACTTCAAAGTTGGTTGAGACCGGTTTATTATTGTACGCGCTACTTTAGACCGCGTCCTTCCTCTGCAGCATCTAACGTCGAAGACTCTACAGGACGGAGTATTGATAACCCTTTGCTCCTTATAACTTAGGCGCCCTAAGCGCCCAATATGGATTTGTTTGTCCAGGTCTATGTTACTGTACAGATCACAGAGTAAAATAAAAATAAAATAACTGGCACTAACGGCCCATACAGATAATCAAACCTAGCTTCTCTTTTCATTCGAGTGTGACAAAAATGAAGTAGACCTCCTGTTTAACCCCTACATGAACTGCAAATTTGAGAAGCTTTTCAAGACAATGTTACTCTTGGATGCTTGTCAGACCTTTGCAAAAAAAATTAGGTGTTGTCACTTTCGCCATTTTAACGGGGGACCTCGCTTTTAGTCAACTCAACGCAAGCGGGACCGACGATTTTTCAAAGAATTTTACGCTCAAAACGACCAAAGATTTCTTCATAGCTTTTGATAGGGTTCGTGCTTCAGCGCCTTAGAGCTGGAGTGGGATGATCAGGAACTCTTAGCAAGTTCGATTGAGTGCTTTGTTACTAAATTGCCTTCTCAGTCCAAAAAAAAAAAAAACAGTTGGCCAGAGCAATTCTTCGTTTTATTTCTGACGAGATGTTTTTGTTAGAATGTTAGAAAAAGCGGAACCTCATTAATAATAAATTTTACAAGGTCTTGCTCAAAATAGAGAGTTCCCTAAATCGTAAAAAAATTTGTAGATAACTCAAATAGTATATCTAACCGGCTCAGCCACAAAATGATAAAAACCCTATGACAAACAGCTGTAGCCTCACATATACGCTATGTAACCCATCAGGTTCCGCTTCGAAATGAACAAATGCTTATATTTTGTGGTGTAGCTACTCGGTTCGTCCTATTTCACATTCCCGACCGCCTTACATCAAATCGCAAATCCACATCCGGTATTTGATTTAATAAAACAATTACCATTGATGAACAGCACTTTTGGTGGTTTCACTGGTTTTCCAATTTTGTGCCATTTGCCCGCGATGTTACTATTGCTTGCCAGCCAGCACCTCTCCTCCTCACCACTCTATGTGTGTGTGTGTTCAATGAGTAATGGTCATGTCGTCATATCAATGTCAACATACGTTAAATGTTTGATTATCGTCTGGCAAATTATGGTCAAATAAATGTCCACGATAAACTCGAAAAATGCACATAAGCAGCGTATCGGTTGGCGGTGGGGGGATATCCTCTGCCACTATAATACGAACCTCCGAACGTGATTTATTAAACGAAACCCCCTCAGCCCGGAGTCATGATGCGCGCGCTTCCTGCCATACGACCCTGCTATTGGAAGCTTCGGCTTACGAATGATAAGTGGTCGTGAAAAATGTGTCCTCATGCAGATACAAACCGCCAGCCATCTGTCAGTCAGTCGACGCTCCTACACAGTGGAGACCATATAAGGACCAACAAAAAAAAAAAAAGGAAGAACTATCCACTTACGGGCATCACTCCGACAAATGATGGCAAAAACATTTCACTTCATCTATATTCTTCCCCGCTTGTGTTTCGCTTTAACTGATCCTATATCACGGTATAGCATCGCTCTGCCTGGTAGTGAGCGGGGGTATATCCGGCGTCCATTGTTTTCATTGTCGTCATCGTCCTCGGATGTGACAGTGGTGTCGAAGTAGGGGGTGGATGTTGGCTGGCATATTGGTATAGTGTTTGGGGGTTTTATTCTTTCCATTAAAAGCGAGTCCTGGCAACTGATGGATGCTCTTGATATGAAACATACATCTTGACTTGTCAGCTGTTGACGATGGCTGGGATTTTTACAGATTTTCACTTTTTAGCCATCGTCGACTAGGTATCTATGGCTTTCTAGCTGTGAGATTTTGACAAAAAAAAAACGTTCGAGGTATAGTGAAGCCCGTTTTTTTATGTTTTCCTGTTGTGCTCAATTTGAAATATCCACTAGATTAGTGACTCTTGTTTGAGGTACTTTGACGGGATCACTTCAATGTAATATTGGTATGTAGATATGATGTGAGAGGGATTATGAGGTATGTAGGTTTTAATAGAAGCTGATATGTACTTATGTCGTTATAAAATAATATTTTAGTAATATTCATAAACAGAAGTAAATTGTTAAATTCACAATCGCGACTGTAGCAGAGCAGCTTTGTTTGGCCATTAGAAACATATCTGCATACAAAATTTGTTGTCAATAAGGCGGGACTTAAGGAAATGTATTTTTTTCGAGAAGTAATTAATTGATTTAGTTGAAACGTTGTAAACTTTTGGAACGTTTTTTTGATATTTAATCAGTCACTTCCGTACATCAAACATCACTTAATTATATAAAAGGCAAATCAGATTCGATGTATTTGCCGAAAATACCTAACGGATTTGAGTGGAGTTTTCTCCTGTAGATTCAGAATTCTTCCGTGGAGTTTTTTTATACCACATATTAAGTTTATTTTAACAAAACCAAAAAAAAACATGAGAAGGCTACAATCCGTTGTGCGGATCATTGAATACCCCATACCATCCCATCCTTAATATTAATATCCCCAAAAAGTGGGCTTTATGGGGATATAATATAGAAAATAGTCACAACATATTGTTCAAGCAGTTTATCAGAGTCTCTTGTTGTTCGACAAAAACCAACGTTTTTCTCCTTCGTATGCTATGAGGTTGGGTATACAAACGATTTTAGTAGGAAAATGCCCCCAAAAAGTTTGCGTGGGTTGAAATGATCTAAGGACGAAATGATTATAATATCATAGCCAATGATCCTGCGCGTTTTTTCAAATATTTTAAAAATGTACCGAAAAACGTTTTTTTTACTAAAAATGCCCCCAAAAAGTGGGATTGGTAAAAAACTTTATATAGACGCAATAGAGACATTAAGATTATCTAAATATGCTGCTCAGACACTTTTTTTTAAATTCCATACAGTTTAAAAGGGGGCGTGTCATTGGGCGGATTTCAAAAAATGTTTACACTTGTTCTGCTGGGAGCTATTGTATCGTTTGTTTGTGCACGTGTACCAAATTTCATCATTCTAGCTCACATTTTAAGGCCCAAAAACTGGTGACGTACGGACGGACGGACAGACATGGTTAAATAAACTCAGCTATCGATTCTGAGTCGATCGATATACTTTAAAGTATATCTAGCTAAATTATTTCCCTATGTTACAAACTATATATTAAAACTAATTTACTCATATGGGATAGGGTATAAAAAGGTTTTGCCGCATCCTCCCCAAAGTTCGGATCTAAATCCAATAAATCACCTTTGGGCTGTTATAGAAAAAGTGTTGCAAAAAGTACAATTCGTACTAACGGCAATGTTATAACAATAACAAAAAAGTGTCAAAAAATTTATGCGACTGTAAGAAAAATCCAGGTCGGATCGATGAAGAGAAGATTGGAAGATGTTTTGAATTTCTGCATTTAAAACTTCTTCCAACAACACACAAATTATTAAAATTTAAAATTAATTTCAGTTTTTTGTTTGGACGATGAATTTATGAAAATTTTAGTTTTATATTATTTAAAACAAAAAAAAAAAATACTAAAATAGAATTTAAATATACTTTAATATGTAATTTATTTCGTTCTTATATATATTTCAAAATGGCTGTGATATTTTAAGTTAAACTTAATGGTAATAAGTGTTCCAGTTTTTTTGTTCACTGAACGTATATGCATGGAATAATACTCCTCAACAGAACAAAATTGTAAGCTATAGTAAAATTAAGTACCCCCGAGAAATACAAGATTTAGTAATACAAAGAAGAAAAGCTCGTAAAAGATGGCACCAAACTCGTGCCCCGAAAGATAAAACTCAATCGGTTGAGTAATTTGCTATCAAATTCGATTAAAAATTTTAAAAAACCATGCAGTAGAAACTTATCTGCAAAGCCTACCCGCTGGAAAGGAATCGAATTATTCGCTCTGGAAAGCAATTAGAGTCATAAAACGGCCAAAAATCGCTGTGCCGCCAATTAGGGTAACTCAAGACGTTTGGGCAAAAAGCGATAAGGAAAAAGCTGACGTTTATGCCTCACATCTTGAGGAAACATTTAAGCCATTTGATGGTCCAGCGCAAAATGAAACATAAATATATTCGAGAGTACAACCGATAACAACATAGAAAGATATGCAAGTATTGCCGAGCTTAAACGGGCAATACAGAAACTAAAGCCTAAAAAAGCTCCGGGTTATGACCTGATTACAGGAGAACTTCTTAAAATGTTGCCTCGGAAAAGCATTAACTAACTTACTTACTTACTTAATTGGCGCTAAAGTCCGGAATGAACATGGGCATCAACCAACATGCCTCTCCAATTAGCCCGGTCCTTAGCTAACTGCCTCCAGTTGCGCACTCCAACTTGGTTGAGGTCGGTTTCCACTTGTGCGCGCCACTTAAGGCGAGGTCTTCCTCTACTGCGTCCGTCGTCTGGCTGGGAATCGAAGACTCCGCGAGCCGGAGTATTGGTGTCCATTCGTTTCACATGTCCTAGCCATCTTAAACGTCCAATGCGGAGTTTTTTGACCAGGGGCATATCGCTGTACAGCTCGTATAGTTCTTTCTTGAATCTTCGTCTCCATAGCCCGTCAACGCAAACGGGACCGAAGATTTTTCGAAGAATTTTCCTCTCGAATCTACCAAGGATTTCTTCATCCGCTTTTGATACAGTCCATGCTTCAGCGCCGTAGAGCAGGACTGGGATGATCAGGGTCTTATATAGGATCTCCTTAGTAGTTCGAGTGAGGGCTTTACTACTAAATTGCCTTCTTAGCCCGAAGAAACAGCGGTTGGCAAGAGTAATTCTTCGTTTAATTTCTGACGAGATGTTGTTGTCAGAGTTAATAGCGGAGCCGAGGTAGACAAAGTCCCGTACTACCTCAAAGTTATATCTGTCAATGGTGACGTTCTGTACAATTCGTCGATGTTGTGAGTCCTTTCGTGATGACAGCATATACTTAGTCTTACCCTCATTTACTGCTAAACCCATTTTCGCCGCTTCCTTCTCTATACTAGCAAACGTGGCTATGACATCACGTTGAGTCCTGCCAATGATGTCAATATCGTCAGCGTATGCTAGTAGTTGCACCGACTTTTGGAAAATTGTGCCTCTGGTGTTGGCTTTGGAGTTTTGCACAATCCTCTCAAGAATCAGATTAAAGAAGTCACATGACAGCGCATCGCCTTGCCTAAATCCTCTTTTGGTATCGAATGTGTCGGTGAGGTCGTTTCCGACCCTGATGGAGCAGCGAGAATTCTCTATCGTCATCCTACACAAACGGATGAGTTTGGGCGGTATACCAAAACTAGACATGGCTCTGTACACTTCGTCTCTATAAATGCTGTCATATGCGGCTTTGAAATCGATGAATAGGTGGTGGGTATCGATTTGGACTCCTTGAGTTTTTTCCAGGATCTGCCGAAGTGTGAAAATTTGATCGGTTGTGGACTTTCCTGGCCTAAAACCACACTGATAAGGGCAGATCAGGTTGTTGGTAAACGGTTTCAGGCGTTCACATATTACGGCAGATAGGATCTTGTAGGCGATGTTGAGGAGACTTATGCCTCTGTAGTTGGCGCAGTTCAGAGGGTCTCGTTTTTTGTGGATCGGGCAAACGAAAAAGCAAAAAGCATTAACTAAGCTTCTTTTTATTATAAATGCAGCAATCAGATTAGAATACATACCAAGACAGTGGAAAGTCGCGGAAGTGATTATGGTTCTAAAACCAATAAAATCACCGAATGAAATAAAATCTTACAGGCCTATTTCACTTCTTCCAATAATTTCAAAAGTTTTTGAATGGATATTACTCGGTCGCTTACACCCCATATTTGAACAGAAACGTCTTTTACCTGACCATCAGTTTGGGTTTAGAAGTAAACATTCAACGGTGGACCAAGTACATCAAATTACAGATGTAATTGAGAAAGCTTTCGAAGAAAAGAAAATTTGCTCAGCCGTATTTCTTGACGTGTCGCAAGCTTTTGACAAGGTGTGGCACAAAGGCCTTACTTATAAACTAAGTCAAGTTCTGCCAGAACAATTATATAAAATCCGCGTGTCGTATCTTGAGCATAGACTCTTCCGTGTGAAACTTGGAAGCGAATATTCCGAGTTCAAAGAAATAATGGCAGGTGTACCGCAAGGAAGCGTCCTTGGACCAATCCTGTACCTCCTATTCACTCGCGATATCCCACAAACTAACGATACAATAGTTGCAACGTTTGCTGACGATACTGCTATACTAGCAGTTGGCACAACAATAGACGAAACAAATATCAAATTACAAAACGCTCTTAACGAGCTTAATGAATGGACTAAATCCTGGCGGATTGCACTTAATGAGAGCAAATCGATCCATGTAGATTTTTCGTATAAACGGACAAACATTTTGACTGTATTTGTAAATACGGTTCGAGTCCCGTTTGCAAATGAAGTGAAATATCTCGGTATGACACTCGATGCAAAATTAAAATGGAAGTCGCATGTAAAAAAGAAATGCGAAGAACTTAAGAATAAATACAGAGAACTGTAGTGGTTGCTCGGAAAATATTCGAAGCTTAATCTTGATAACAAGCTGCTATTATACAAGCAAGTGCTAAAACCGGTTTGGACATATGGTATACAAGTATGGGGTTGTACCAGTGAAACGAATCTTAACACTTTACAAACTTTTGAAAACAGAATGTTAAGATCATTCGTAAATGCGCCGTGGTACGTTAGGAACGAAGATCTACGCAGAGATCTGTGTATTCCCGCAGTTAAAGATGAAACAAAAATTTTGCACGAAAACATAAAAAACATTTATTAGAACACGTTATCACAACAGTCTTACTTACTTACTTAAGTGGCGCTACAGTCCGGAATGAACCTGGGCCTCAACCAACATGCCTCTCCAATTAGCCCGGTCCTTAGCTAACTGCCTCCAGTTGCGCACTCCAAGTTGGTTGAGGTCGGTTTCCACTTGTGCGCGCCACTTAAGGCGAGGTCTTCCTCTACTGCGTCCGACGTCTGGCTGGGAATCGAAGACTCTGCGAGCCGGAGTATTGGTGTCCATTCGTTCTACATGTCCTAGCCATCTTAAACGTCCAATGCGGAGTTTTTTGACCAGGGGCATGTCGCTGTACAGCTCGTATAGTTCTTGGTTGAATCTTCGTCTCCATAGCCCGTCAACGCAAACGGGACCGAAGATTTTTCGAAGAATTTTCCTCTCGAATCTACCAAGGATTTCTTCATCCGCTTTTGATACGGTCCATGCTTCAGCGCCGTAGAGCAGGACTGGGATGATCAGGGTCTTATATAGGGTTTCCTTAGTAGTTCGAGTGAGGGCTTTACTACTAAATTGCCTTCTTAGCCCGAAGAAACAGCGGTTGGCAAGAGTAATTCTTCGTTTAATTTCTGACGAGATGTTGTTGTCAGAGTTAATAGCGGAGCCGAGGTAGACAAAGTCCCGTACTACCTCAAAGTTATATCTGTCAATGGTGACGTTCTGTACAATTCGTCGATGTTGTGAGTCCTTTCGTGATGACAGCATATACTTAGTCTTACCCTCATTTACTGCTAAACCCATTTTCGCCGCTTCCTTCTCTATACTAGCAAACGTGGCTATGACATCACGTTGAGTCCTGCCAATGATGTCAATATCGTCAGCGTATGCTAGTAGTTGCACCGACTTTTGGAAAATTGTGCCTCTGGTGTTGGCTTTGGAGTTTTGCACAATCCTCTCAAGAATCAGATTAAAGAAGTCACATGACAGCGCATCGCCTTGCCTAAATCCTCTTTTGGTATCGAATGTGTCGGTGAGGTCGTTTCCGACCCTGATAGAGCAGCGAGAATTCTCTATCGTCATCCTACACAAACGGACGAGTTTGGGCGGTATACCAAAACTAGACATGGCTCTATACAGTTCGTCTCTATAAATGCTGTCATATGCGGCTTTGAAATCGATGAATAGGTGGTGGGTATCGATTTGGACTTCTTGAGTTTTTTCCAGGATCTGCCGAAGTGTGAAAATTTGATCGGTTGTGGACTTTCCTGGCCTAAAACCACACTGATAAGGGCCAATCAGGTTGTTGGTAAACGGTTTCAGGCGTTCACATATTACGGCAGATAGGATCTTGTAGGCCATGTTGAGGAGACTTATGCCTCTGTAGTTGGCGCAGTTCAGAGGGTCTCCTTTTTTGTGGATCGGGCAAACGATGCTGAGGTTCCATTCTTCAGGCATATTTTCATCCGACCAGATTTGGCTTATGAGTTGGTGGATGTTACTTACCAAGTCATCTCCGCCGGCCTTATAGAGCTCAGCGGGAAGGCCGTCATTTCCGGCAGCCTTATTAAGCTTGAGTTTAGATATTGCTATCCTCACTTCACTCAGGTCGGGTGGTTGGCAGTTTTCGCTGTCGTTGCCAATATTGAATGGTTCGTTCTGCCTGACAGCGGAATGTTGTTCGTCATCGCCGTTTTACAGTCTGCAGAAGTGGTTCTTCCATATCCTCAGCATCGACTGTGTCTCAACTACAATATTTCCTTGTTCATCTCGACAGGATTCTGTTCGAGCCTTGTATCCTTGGCTTTGACGTTTTACACTTTGGTAAAACTTGCGAACATCGTTCCTGGAGTGGCACCTCTCTATATCCTCGATCGCGCGCTTTTCTTGCTCTTTTTTCTTCTTGCTGAAAAGCCGATGTTCTTCCCTTCTTCTTTGCCTATAGAGCTCAATGGCAGCTCTCGTCTTCACCTGCAGCTTAGCCTTGTAGGCCTCGTTCTTGGCTGCGAGCATCTGTCGGCATTCCTCATCAAACCAGGGGTTTCTTGCTGGTGGGCGCGAGAAACCTAGCACTTCAGTTGCGGCTGATCTAATGGCCTGTTGGCATCGTTGCCATTGCTCTTCGACATTCGATGCTGGTGGTATGGTGTTAATCGAGAGGTTAAGGGATACGCGTTGTGCGAAGGTCTTGGCGGTCTCTTGCGATTGCAGTCTTCCGACATTAAATTTTTTCACAGTATTTCTGGATTGTTGTGGCGTGGTGGATATCCGCATTCTTACCTTGGCTGCTACAAGGTAGTGATCCGAGTCGATGTTAGCTCCTCGGAATGTTCGGACATCCAAAATACTGGATGCGTGCCTCTTATCTATCGCAATGTGATCAATTTGGTTGACCGTTCGTTGATCTGGAGACCGCCATGTCCCCTTATGGATATCGAGGTGAGGAAACCGTGTGCTGGCTATAGTGGCATTTCGTTCCGTAGCGAAATCAATTAGCCTAAGTCCGTTACCCAGACGTGTTGTCGTGTAGGCTATGTTTTCCGACAATACTTCTAAAGATGTCTTCTCTTCCTACCTTTGCGTTAAAATCTCCCAGCACGATTTTAACATCGTACTTCGGTAGTCGCTCATAGGTTTTGTCGAGGAGCTCGTAGAAGCAATCCTTAGCTATATCATCTTTTTCTTCCGTCGGAGCGTGAGCGCATATAAGGCTTATGTTGGCGAATTTGGCCTTGATGCGGATTGTTACTATGCGTTCGCTAATGTCTTGGAAACATAAGACTTCTTGCCTAAGTCTGGCACTTATAACAAATCCGCATCCGAATAGTCGCTGTTTCTGCTCACTATAACACGGTCCGTAGTATATGTCACAGTTTTTCATCCTCTTTTTGCCCGGCCCATCCCATCGTATTTCCTGGATGGCAGTAATGTCTGCTTTGTAGCAGTTTAGGGCTTCCGCTAGTTGTTCGCCTGCACCTCTCCTGTTTAATGTTCTCACATTCCAGGTGCAGATACGAACGTCGTTGTCCTTTTTTCGTTTAGCAGGGTCGTCAACAATAAAATCAGTCCTTTCCGAGGCTATTGGTTGCTTCGTAACAATAGTTTTTTCCGTGGATGGGTAGTTAACCCAAAGCACAACCCCCAACCTGGAGGGCCAGTTCCAATTTATTAGATACCCCTAGGACACGGGGCCATCAGTATCCACTACGGGATTGAGCGCTGCCGTTGGCCTTTCGGTTCATCCGCCACCATCTCTGTTCAAGGGGCCTGACTAACCCTTGAAATTCCTAGACAACCTGTTGTCCGAATATGTCAGAGCAGCTCATCTAGGTTCGCCTGGGACAGCAGGCCGGGTATTCATCCGTGCCATTCTCACCAGGGTGTTTATAGTGTTGCTGTTTTTCGTCGTGTTATCAACACTCGCACTTATCGTTTAGCAAGTCAAATCCGGTTGGATGAGACCAGTATCCGATGGTTACCACTTGGAGGTAAAGATAAGCACATTTGATGTGTAGTCAAAGTTGCAACACTGGGCATTGCCAAGTTAACGCCAATCAGAGTCTACCCTCGTTCTACAACACCCAACCATCTATCACAACAGTCCGTCCTCCAAATTCTTGACGAAACAAATATATTGCGGCGTCTTCAAAGAACTAAACCCTTAGATTTGGCCCGATAATAACAAACCGCGCTATAAATTGTGGAAAAGCAGGAACTCTCAAAGGAAAGTTACCTACCAAACATATTATATACTCGTGATAAAAAAATTGCTGGAAAAGTCGAATACTTAGTTGCAATAGAAATGCACAATGGGTGTTGGTATTAGTGAGTAAAAATCTCACACTACTTTGGGCACGTGCTCATCGTGTCTATGGACTACCATTATATTCACTTTTAGAGAAAAACAAAGAATGAAGGATTCCAACACACGTCTACATCATCTAAGCTTCAAAATCTAATCAAAATTGTTAGAGGCGTTTTCGAGAAAATCAACATTTAAAAAACCAGAGATTCGGTGTTCCTTGTCGCCTCCAACCTAAAGGCTGGGGTTCGAAGACTCGTTTGGCTTGAGCGTTGCTTTTCATTGTCCGATCCAATGTAGTAAACCTGTTTTTACCTTTTGTAACTACTAAAGGGTGGTTACATTTTAAGGGCCGATGTTGATTTTAAATAAAACACAAATTATTTAGGAAATTATTATTATTTCTTGTTATTATAATAATATTGGTATGGTTCAATTATGTATGAAACAAAATATTGGCCATCCGATGGTAAAATTTTCGATGACGCTGAGGCATAATTGAGGTTCTATGCCGTTAATGTGCCAAATTATCTCATCCTTTAGCTCTTAAATTGTTGCTGGCTTATCGACGTACACCTTTTCTTTCAAATAACCCCAAAGAATGAATTCCAACGGTGTCAAATCACCTGTTCTTGGCGGCCAATTAACATCGCCACCACGTGAGATCACACGGCCATTGAATTTGTCGCGCAAAACAGCCATTGTTTCGTTAGCTGTGTGGCAAGTGGCACCGTCCTGTTGAAACCGCAAATCGTCCACATCCATATCTTCCAATTCAGGCCATAAAAAGTTCATTATCATCTCACGATAGCGAACACCATTTTGGAAAAAATTCGGCCCGATGATGTCGCCGGCCCATAAACCGCACCAAACAGTCACTCTTTGTAGGTACATTGGTTTTTCGACAACCACTCTTGGATTATCATTCGCCCAAATGCGGCAATTCTGCTTATTGACGAATCCACTGAGGTGAAAATGTGCCTAATCACTGAAGATGATTTTCTTCGAAAATTGATCATCCACTGTTGCCATATCTTGTCACCATTCTGACCATTGACGACGCTTGAAATGGTCAAGAGACTTTAGTTATTGAGTCCATTGCACCTTGTAAGCGTGTAAATGCAAGTCTTTATGTATAATGTTCATCAACGACGAGCGTGAAAGTTGCAATTGTTTATTTATTTATTTATTTATTTATTTATTTATTTCATCTACCGAGTTTTAACAATCTTACAGATTACATATACATGATAATATTTAAGTATTCTAATACATATTTTTCATCTTATATTATATAACAGCATTTTTTTAAATTCCACTCTATTAAGACTTAAATCGCAATTATTAGAATAAAATAAGTTGAACATCTTAACACATCGGGTAATTGGTTCATTTGCACCATAATTATAAATGTGCCTAGGTGTATATAGCAAATTTCTTACTCGAATATGTCTTTCTGGTGCATATATAAAAAATAATTCTAAAAGTTCAGAACATTTAACACGATATGAGAAAACATCATATACAAACATTACACAATGAACATTACGTCGCTTTTGAAGAGTATCTAAACCGATAACTGCACATCTAGTATTTATCCCATTAAGTCCCGAATTATTTTTTTTTAAAACAAACCTTCCATATTTATAACCCTGGCTTAGAAATAAGTAAATTACTGTTTTTTGTAAAAATTATAATTTTTTGGTAAGGGGTCTAAGTTTTATGAGCTGATCTCTTTTGAGATCGCTGGGACTATAATATAAAAAAAACGTCTAAAAATTATTTTTTTTGTTTTAAAACAAGAAATACATAATGTTACATCACATTTTGCGCAAAATGTTCTAGGCCTTCCTGTGCATCCGTCTAATTGGCAATGCCGCTGGTTAGATCTTTTGTCTAAAATATGGTTCTTGCCATCATATCTTATTCCTGGTAAGACCTTAGAACGCGAAGATGATGGTGTTGATGTTGGGCGACCACGAGCGACTCTTATATCATTGCCCAACTTTAGATAAGTCCTGGCTATTTCTCTCCTTACAGATTTTAAAGAAATCTTGTTGTCGTCGTTTATCCTTTTATATTAAGTAAACGTGTTCACCACAGCCATATCAACCATTCTTGTAAAAAGGCACCAGTACCATTTTTTGCCACGAATAGCAATTGTGTGTTTTTCCAAGAGCCAATCGTGATGATCAACGCCTCCCATATATGTTTTGTAATTGTTTATTACATTCGGTTGACCCACATTGATTTTCTCTTTACTATCTGGACACCATCGCTTCACTTGTGACAAGGGAAGAACAGTGTCAAAGTTCGTAGCTACAGAGAAACACTTGTTATCCTTCCATTTTACTATCAAAATTTTGTTTTCGTTGTCAAACTTGGTGTCGTAGTACCCCCTTTCCTTTTTTTGCATATCTTTGTCATTTATCAATGGGCACTTTTTAGTTCGCACCTCTCTTATGGTTCCTGTTGCTCGAAAACCTTTGTTTTTCAAAGCAATAAGTAGTTCGTACACAGTAAACAAATTGTCAAAAAAAAACTCGGTGCTTAGAGGGATCTTCGACGCACTGCAGCATTTCCAAAACTACCCTTGATCCAAGAGGTGTGTCTAGTTTCCCACTAGATGACTTTCCGTAGTAAAGTGAAAAATGGTAGCAATAACCATCTTGACCACACATGGCCCAAAGTTTGTATCCAAACCTTATTGGTTTTGCACGAAGAAATTGTTTGATTGGGTAGTGGCCATAATACCTACCTATCATTTCATCAATTGACAAGTCCTGGTGAAAAACGCTCCACTTTTGAAAGTTCTTACACATCAAATCCATCAAGGGTCTTATTTTGAAACTCCTGTCATGTTTGTTTGAAGCTGCTAAGGCATTGTTTTGAGATAACGAAAAGTCCCAGCGGTATCGATCGAGATCAGTAATGTTTACATATAGATATTTACGCCAATGGTAAACATATCGACTCGTAACTTTCACAACACCATTGATAAGATATTTGAAGAGTAAAATATCCCAAAAAAATTACCTCTTATCTTAAATTCACTTTATAATAAAAACTATACGAAAATCGATTTACGACGCACTGATTACTCCGAATTCAAATGCGCTTTACCAACGAAGTGAAAACCATTGCCTACTACAATGGCTCTTATTTATTAGAGTATATGCTAAACAAATATAATATCCTAACGGTTTCGTACCAGCCGCTCACAAAAAAAAATAGAAATTTTTTTTTTACATTGATCTCAAACGAGATCGCTGAGACCTAATGGGTTAAGACGGCAATACATTTAGGTTCCAATGCAATTGTTTTACTAAAAATTTAGTAAACGATTTTTGAACCTTTTCAATACGAGTTTTAGCATTTTCATAATTTGGTTCCCAAATAATGGAAGCATACTCTAAAATAGGACGAACTAGGGACATGTAAACTGATTTAATAGTGTAGGGATTTGAAAAATCTTTGCAACTTCTTCTTAGAAACCCAAGCATTGAATTTGCTCTGGCTACAATGTATTCAATGTGAGTGGAAAATGTTAATCTAGTATTAAATATAACTCCTAGATCTTTTACTTCACATTGTCTACTTAAGTCATTTTCACGAATTAAGTAGATAGTTGTGAAGAATAGGTGTCGACATATGCGAAGCCGTGAAAATATGGCATTTTTTTATATTCAATTCGAGGTAATTTTCCTCACACCATTTTAATATATTGTTAAAATCGATTTGAACATTAAGACAATCATTTTTATTGGTAATACGAGTATACATTTTGAAGTCATCAGCAAACATAAGACATTTAGTATAACGAAGTAAAGATGGAATTTCATTAATAAACAAGATAAAAAACAGTGGGCCTAAATGGCTACCTTGAGGAACTCCTGAAGTCGCAGAGATGGTTCTGGACATGACATTTGATATTTTAACAATCTGCTTTCTATTCCTCAAATAACTTGAGATCCATTTTAAAAGTTGGGAATGAATTCCAAAAGAATTTATTTTTTGAATTAACATTTGTTGGCAAACAGTATCAAATGCTTTAGTAAAATCAGCATAGATTGTATCTACTTGTAAACCAGCTTCGAAAGAATTAAAAATATATTTGGTAAACAAAACAAGATTAGTTGTTGTAGATTTACCACGCATGAACCCATGTTGAAATGGGGAGATATGTTCATTTAAATAAAAATATAATTTTTCTTTAACTAAGAATTCAAACAGTTTTGGTATAGCAGATATTTTGGATATACCACGATAATTTTCTACCTTATGTTTATGTCCGGATTTATGAATGGGAGTTATGAATGATAATTTCCATTCATCCAAGAAGACACCTGTTGATAGGGAAGAGTTAAATAAAAGCTGAAGTGGTAAGGCCAATGATTGTTTACAATTTTTCAAAACATATGAGGGGATTTCATCAGGACCTGAATTCATACTCAGTTTAAAAGATGTAAGACCCTCTAGAACATCATTTAAAGAAAGATACAAAGAGCCGATATTTTGAGAAGTAGTTACAGAATCACTTTGAGAAGTAATAACAACACTTGAATGATTTCTGTACACAGATTCAAAAAATGATGCAAACAATTCGCATGTCCCTGTTAAATCAGTAGAGGTTTGATTATTATATTGCATGCTGTTAAATATACTTAATGACTTTTTCTTTCCATTTATGAATGACCAAAAAGCTTTAGGATTAGTTGATATTTGCGACTCGATATTCATTATATATTGTTTGTATAGGAATTTGTTTAAGAATTCAAATTCTCTTCTTAGTTGGATGTAACGATTTTTATCCATATCATTATTAGATTTTTTAAACTTTTTAAAAACCTTGCGTTTTGTGTTCTTTAAATTTATAAGTCGCTTGTTATACCACGGTAGTTTAACAGAAGACAATATACATTTAAATAGAACAAATTGTGAAAATCCATTTTGAAAATGTTGTAAAAGTGTTATAGCTATATGCTTCGTAAACATTAGCACCAGAAAGTATATTTTCCCAATCAAAAGACAGAAAATAATTATTAAGTGCTGCGTAGTTTGCTTTAGCAAAGTTATAAATTTTCTTAAAATTTGGTTTTACTACATTATTTACAGAACTCATATAAAATTTAAGTTTAATACATACTGCATTGTGATGTATCGATTTTTTTAAAAGAGGGCATAGTACTTCAGTAACTTCATGCATTAAATTGTTGCTTATAAAAGTGAGATCCAGAGATCTATTCAAAGAGTTGACAATATTGTTTATTTGAATTAGATTTAATGATAACAACGAATCTATAAAAATAATATCACATTCTCTTTTGATGTTATATGGAATCAAACATTTTGTCATCTTCCGAATAAGACCAATTTACATCACTCATATTAAAATCACCTAAAATGCATGGGTACTGATTATCAGAAAGATTATTTAATATAAATTCGATATTTTTTACATGCATGTCATATACTAACCTAGCACTACTTGGAGGAATATAACTTACAACAAAAACAATTTCATTTATTCCATCAAACATATTTACACGTACAGCCAATTGTTGGGCTCTTCTCCCACACTATCGCGAACAGGAGCAATATTTTCAGCAGTACGAGCTGTACGAGCATGCACTACAGAGTACAGACCCGGTTTGCTTACATTTTTGCACGATTTTTCCGATTGTACTCAGATTTGGACGATTAACTTGACCGAAAAATCTGATTTTAAAAAAATTTGAAAAAAAAAAATTGATTTTAACACCCATTTTCATAATAAGCCTGACAAACTTTAACGCGTTGGTCGGTTGTGTATCTTTCCATGATTCAAATTGAGTTAATCTGAAATTGAGAAATGTCAAATGAAATGCAGAAACAAATTTGACGTTTAGGTGTGGTTCACATTCAATATCGGCCCTTAAAATTTAACCACCCGTTGCATCCTCATCTTGGCACAGCTCATATAGTTCACGGTTGTATCTTGTCTTACATTCGCCATCCTCACATTCAGGATCAACAATTCGAAGAAGAATTTTTCTTCCGAAGGTTTCTAATATTTGCGCAGCTTTCCTGCTTATTGTCCAGCAATCGGTGCCGTAAAGTGGGACTGATATGAACTGATGAACATTTGGACTAAACTGAAATAGCAGCCGTTTCCTAGGGATAGTATTTGTCGTATATCCATTAAGACGTCACTTCAACGATGTTGCTATCAAAAGTGAGATTTTGTCCAAGGTTGTGCGTTGATCTTACATTCTTTGTTGAAAGCATAGATATACTTTGTCTTGCCCATGTTAACTACAAGACCAACGAGTTTCGCCTCTTTCTCGTAAATGCTTCTACAACGATGTGACCGATGTTGTCAATATCATCTGCATACCCTAGTAGCTGAACGAATTTGTTGAAAATAACTCCCACCCTGCGCACTATCTGTTCTACCACAAAATTGAAGAAAACGCATCTCCTTGTCGTAATCTGGTACAATTTTGGAAAAGTTTAGATGAGTTGTTTCAAAAGTGAACGTTGCATCGCATGTCATATAATCTTAGTCAACACATTTGTATTAGTTTTGATGGTATCCCGAATTTCACCATCAGTTTATAAAGCTCTAGTCAATAGATGCTATCTCAAACGCGGCCTTGAAGTCGATGAAAAGATGGTGTGTTTCGAATTGAAATTCGTTGGTCTTTCCCAGGATTTGCCTTAGTGTGAAAATTTGGTCTATTGTAGATCTGCCGGTCCGAAAGCCACACTAGTATGTGCCGATAATGCACTGTTTTCTTGACCTATCACTCTCTTGACATTATGATTACATGCTTGAATACATCTACAATTACCTTCGCGGCAGTTACTATGTTACCATTGTCATTTCGTAGAACCTGCGTTCCTACTTTAGAGCCGACTGACATTTGTTTGGCTTTCATTTAGAAGCGATGGATGTTATTCCTGTAGTGAGGCTCTTCGATTGCCCTGAGCTAGTAAGCTGCGTGTTCCCCTTTTTTTTCCCCGCAGGCCTACGTTAGTAACCAAGGTATAGCTTTTTCTTACAACCGAACCGCCGAGTTGAGATAAATTTTTCTACACAATTGTAAACTTCTCGCATGAATTTTCACACCCTCTCGAGATGAGAGCCAGTCAAAAATCATTTAGGTGTTGTTACAACTCGGAACAAACCATATGTCAAACCATCACCACTGAGCAGTCATTGATAGCTTCGATTGAAAAAAAATGTCCGTCCTGTTTTTGTTGAAGAGATTCTAGCCCTGATAGGGGTATCCTATGGCATATGACATGCATAGGTGGTCATACATCTTCCCGGTCATAATACTAATTTCTGGAATGTTTTCACAGGTGGAGGATTAGCATAATTATCGCGTCACAATATAAATATTGACTTTCCAGACAAACTACTACTAACTGGGAAGGATTTTTTTCCCGAATTTTTTTTTTGGGAATTTAGAATTTAGGAGTCTTTTCCTACCGTCATCTTCGAGCATAGTTTTCCTAGATCGATGTCAAGAATTCCGTCGCTACCACAAATCGAAACTTTCCGTTTGTCGATGGTTCGTTGAGTAGAAGGTTTTCATCATCTTCCGTTATAAGCAATGCTTGAGAATCAGCTTTTCTGATGTAGAGCCATTTAATGAAGTCAATCTTAATAGCACATTAAGACAATGTTAAGCTGAAATGTTTAAGACGTTCACATTTAACATTTAAGGTAGGTTGAATAGAGTATTAGCTGATTTGTATAGAATATACTTAAGCCAAAGCTTAAAGCTCTTAAGGAAGATGTACAGTATCCGCTTCATTAAATTATTAAAAAAAAAACACAGATATCCTTGATTTTTCGTTCCTTCATCCTTTCAATTCTATTAGCCGGATGAATATTGAAAATATTCAGAATAATATAATTCCCTTAAGTGCATTGCGATATATAGAATGTATGTATCTCCAACAACCCAACAAATACAAATATGTAGCACGGTTTTTGATTTCGAAAAAGATTTCCACATACTAGCAGAGCCACCTATTGTTGTTCATATTTTCTGTTTGTTTGTTCAATAACAATTGCTCATTGTTAGGTGAGTCTGTGGGTCCTTCAAGGTTACCCGTCAAGTCCCTAGAAAACTTTTTTTCATTTACGTTCATGCATTCTGGTTGGTTTCCGTTGGCATGTGGAAGAAGACCGGAAAGTGTTTAACTTTTACCCGCCAGCTAACAATCAACCACACTCACACTTGTCTACATATTCCAAGGATAAAATAAACGGTATGATAATGGAGCGAAGGGTATCCTTAGAAAAGTTTACCTCTCTCGGGAAAGAGTTTTTTTTTTCTTTTGCGCTTTGTATGGCTTTCTAACAATGGCAATGCGGATGACTTTTGTCATAAAATGATGTACGTTACATAACAAAAAAATAACTCAAAATAACCGTAAATTTACATCCGTTTCTTAGGAGTTTTGAAACTTTTTTTCTTCATTTTTTAAAGGGTAAAAATTGGGATTTCGATAAATCTCAACTGTCTTGCCTGTATCGAGGTAGATTCACAATTTCTTAAGCACAACCGTTAAGTGCTATAAAATATAATTCTGGTACCTACATTTTAAGTGTCAAATCTGTAAAAATAGTGATGTCGTGAGAGCATGGCAGGAATAAATTGCATCAAGGAAAGGTGTCAGAAATATATTTATATAATCGATTCAAGTTTACCACAGCACACCAACAATGGGAATGATCTGAAAAATCATCCGGGACTGTCAAAAATAGCATATCTTAAGTAACTCAGCATTTGAGATAATCGGCCTAAAACGTTAAAAAAATATTAGAGAAGGATACAAACCGCTGTGTTAATCGTTGTCCGTTGAATACTGCTATCCTTAAATAAAACATACCCAAAAAGTGGACGTTAAAATGAAATATCGAAATATTTTCGACGTATTTGCTTCGAAACTTTATCGAATTTATTTAAACTTTTGCCAAAAATCGTTTATTTTAATAAAACGCCCACAAATACAGGACGTGGCTAAAGACTTTACATGGATCATTTATAAAATGTTTATATGGATGAAATGTAGATATTGCGATATCTCGTTCATTTTCAAAATTCTTTACCCTTTGGCAAAAAACAACATTTTACTGAAAAGTTGAAAAGTGATAGTGGCATTGGGCGGATTTTGAAAATTTGTACTATTGTTCTGCTTCGTCGGATAAAGAGTCTACATATGTAACGTAACTAATAGTCAACCACTATTAGTTGGGGGGAAAAATCGGAAATTGTTGAGCCAGCCAACCTTTACTGGAACGTGCTACTTCCCATAAAGTTGAGCTACCATGGTCGTACCTTTGAATATATGCTCACCAAATGAGCGGGGTGAAATTTCGACCGAATATTCCTTTTACCTTTCGTAACGTATGCCATCCTTATGACCCCAGGCCACAGGATTCCAGAGGCCAGTCCGGGCAGCTCATACGAAAGGGCGTTCAGGCCTTAGCAGCGAGAGGCTTACTAGAACATGCGCTGAACAGTGTTACTATTTCCATGCCTCAGAAAAGATGTTGAGTTCTGGTTTTGATTTAAAAGTTGCGAGGCGCGAAAAGTTCTAAATAGTTTCTGAAAAGGTCTGTCTAACCAAATACAAATATCTAGTGGGAGGTGAGCGGCTGATGGTAAATGCTCCCCTGAGTGTACCCACCCTCATCGCTATTACTGACAGCCCTAGCGATATACCATGGCTACCACGCCACTCAATGTTCATGGTTGCCCCTTACCAAAATCTCCAAACAAAAAAACCTAAGCCCTAGTCGTAGTCATTCTTACCTTGATGAATAGTCACACACACCTAAAAATAGAAATCTAGTTAGATACCATAATCCTATAGAAATATGCTATTGGCCCTTATCAGTGGGATTTTAGGCCAGGAAAGTCCACAACCGATCAAATTTTCACACTTCGGCAGATAATGGAAAAAACTCAAGAAGTCCAAATCGATACCCACCACCTATTCATCGATTTCAAAGCCACATATGACAGCATTTATAGAGACGAACTGTACAGAGCCATGTCTAGTTTTGGTATACCGCCCAAACTCGTCCGTTTGTGTAGGATGACGATAGAGAATTCTCGCTGCTCTATCAGGGTCGGAAACGACCTCACCGACACATTCGATTACAAAAAAGGATTTAGGCAAGGCGATGCGCTGTCATGTGACTTCTTTAATCTGAATCTTGAGATGATTGTGCAAAACTCCAAAGCCAACACCAGAGGCACAATTCTCCGAAAATCGGTGCAACTACTAGCATACGCTGACGATATTGACATCATTGGTAGGACTCAACGTGATGTCATAGCCACGTTTGCTAGTATAGAGAAGGAAGAATTTTCCTCTCGAATCTACCAAGGATTTCTTCATCCGCTTTTGATACGGTCCATGCTTCAGCGCCGTAGAGCAGGACTGGGATGATCAGGGTCTTATATAGAATCTCCTTAGTAGTTCGACTGAGGGCTTCACTACTAAATTGCCTTCTTAGACCGAAGAAACATCGGTTGGCAAGAGCAATTCTTCGTTTGATTTCTGACGAGATGTTGTTGTCAGAGTTAATAGCGGAGCCGAGGTAGACAAAGTCCCGTACTACCTCAAAGTTATATCTGTCAATGGTGACGTTCTGTCCAATTCGTCGATGTTGTGAGTCCTTTCGTGATGACAGCATATAACGGGTGATTTTTTAGCTGGTTTGGTCTTGGCAACACTGGTTTTGACAGCTGACGTGTGTTTAGTACCTTGTGTCACTGTCAAACAGCTTCAGTTTGGTTTGCAATTTAACCATGGATCGTCTTACAAATGAACAACGCTTGCAAATTATTGAATTTTACTATCAAAATTCGTGCTCGGTTCGAAATGTTCATCGCGCGCTGCTTCCATTTTATGATCGGCATTCTCGACCTTCTGAGCAGTCTATTCGGAAGATTGTGACCAAATTTCTCACCAAATTTACTTTGTTGGACATTAAATCACCAACACGTTTACGTACTGTGCGTAGTGAAGAAAATATTGCGGCCGTATCAGCTAGTGTGACAGAAGACCGCGAAATGTCGATTCGGCGCCGTTCCCAGCAGTTATTTTTATCGAAAAATTGTGTTCAGCGATGAGGCTAATTTTTGGTTGAATGGGTACGTAAATAAGCAAAATTGCCGCATTTGGAGTGAAGATCATCCAGAAGCATTGCAACAGCTACCAATGCATCCCGAAAAAGCCACTGTTTGGTGCGGTTTGTGGGCCGGCGGCATTATTGGGCCATATTTCTTCAAAGATGATGCGAATCGCAGCGTTACTGTCAATGGTGAACGCTACCGAGCGATGATAACAAACTTTTTTTTGCCCGAAATGGAAGTTCTTGACTTGCATGATATGTGGTTTCAACAAGACGGTGCCACATGCCACATAGCACGCGAAACAATGGCGCAATTGCGAGGCGAGTTTGGTGAACAGTTAATTTCACGTTTCGGGCCGGTCAATTGGCCGCCTAGATCGTGCGATTTGACACCATTAGATTATTTTTTGTGGGGGTATATCAAGGCTAATGTCTATAGGGACAAGCCCGCTTCGATTGACGCACTGGAAGCCAACATCCATGCATTCATTCGTGAGATACCGGCCGATATGTGTGAAAGAGTATGCCAAAATTGGACTCAGCGGATGGGCTACCTGAGACGCAGCCGCGGTCAACATTTGCATGAAATTATCTTTAAACATTAAATTGCAAGGTTCAAACTATTGATTCAAATAAATATTTCATTCATTTTTTCGAATTTTTTGTGTTTTTTTTTTAAAAAAAGTTCTAAACCTCTTAAAAAATCACCCGTTACTTAGTCTTACCCTCATTTACTGCTAAACCCATTTTCGCCGCTTCCTTCTCTATGCTAGCAAAGGTGGCTATGACATCACGTTGAGTCCTACCAATGATGTCAATATCGTCGGCGTATGCTAGTAGTTGCATCGATTTTTGGAAATTTGTGCCTCTGGTGTTGGCTCGGGAGTTTTGCACAATCCTCTCAAGAATCAAATTGAAAAAGTCACATGACAGCGCATCGCCTTGCTCTGATAAGGGCCGATCAGGTTGTTGGTAAACGCTTTCAGGCGTTCAGATGTGCAGATAGGATCTTGTAGGCGATGTTGAGCAGACTTATGCCTCTGTAGTTGGTGCAGTTCAGAGGGTCTCCTTTTTTGTGGATCGGGCAAACGATGCTGGGTTTCCATTCTTCAGGCATGCTTTCACAACCGACCAGATTTGGCTTATAAGTTGGTGGATGTTACTTACAAAGTCATCTCCGCCAGCTTTATAAAGCTCAGCGGGAAGGCCGTCATTTCCGGCGGCCTTATTAAGCTTGAGTTTAGATATTGCTATCCTCACTTCACTTAGGCAGGGTGGTTAGCAATTTTCGCTATCGTTGCACATATTGAATGGTTGGTTCTGCCTGACAGCGGAATGTTGTTCGCCATCGCCGTTTAACAATCTGCAGAAGTGGTTCAACCATATCCTCAGCATCGTCTATGTCTCAACTACAGCCTCGTTCTTGGCTGCGAGTTTCTGTCATTCCTCATCAAACGAGGGGTTTCTCGCTGGTGGGCGCGAGAAACCTAGTACATCAGTTGCGGCTGATTTAATGGCTTGTTGGCTGATCTAATGGCGGCTGATCTAATGGTTCGTTGTCGACATTAGGTGCTGGTGGTATGATGTTAACGGATACGCGTTTTGCGAAGGTCTTGGAGGTCCCTGGCGATTGCAGTCTTTCGACATTAATTTTTTTCACAGTATTTCTGGTTTGTTGTGGTATGGTGGATATCCGCATCCTTACCTTGGCTGCAACAAAATAGTGGTCCGTGTCGTTGTTAGCCCCTCGGAATGTTCGGACATCCAATAAATGGATGCGTGCCACTTATTTATCGCAATGTGATCAATTCGGTTGAATGTTTGTTGATCTGGAAACCACCATGTCCCCTTATGGATATCGAAGTGAGGAAACCGTGTGCTGGCTATAGCGACATTTCGTATAATTTTCTCGCATTCCAGGTGCAGATACGAACGTCGTTGTCCTTTTTCGTTTAGCAGGGTCGTCAACAATAATATCAATCCTTTCCGATGCTATTGGTTGTCTTGTTACAATGGCTTTTTCCATGGGTGGATAGTTAACCCAAAGCAGAAGTACGATATGAAAATCGGAAAGGAAAACATCTTCGGCATGTTAACTGGAAAGCACTGCCATTCCAAACTATAGCAGGTATTGGGTACTGTCTAACTGATTTTTCATCAGCGTGTTATACTATCATTAGCAGCACTAGATTTCATCAACGTTGGTGCGAAGGACGCATCGAATATCTTCTACTTTGCGATAATTTCCTCGTCGCCGCCAAATTAAAAGCCGGACTGTACAATTGGAAGAAGCACGAATGGACAGTAATGCTTCAGTAACGAGAATCTTCGAATTTCAGCCGTCAGGTTCTAAACGAAAAAGTAGACCGAATCTCCGGTTTATTGATCAAGCGTTCATGGATGCCAGTGCACTTTGACCGAACGACTGTTTGCAACGTGCCCAGGATCAAAGTGGATGGAAGTCTGCTTTCTCTCAGTCGTAAATCCATAACGAATCGAGAACCCCATTAGTAAATAAACAATCTAACAATATGCTAGTCTTTATAAAAGGACCCTTTTATCAAGCAACGAACCGCAGCTGTGAAAAAAAAATTCATCCAGACATGAACTTGAATTTCATTCATTTGGAGTGCTTTACATTTGCCCGATACCCTACAATTACTAAGCGCTCTCTTACCCTTACGACAGACAACAAAAGAAAAACAGAAAAATAAAACCGAAAATATTTATTCCTTGTAGAATTTAATTAAACGTGCCTAATGGATTTCACAGAACCTTGTTGCCAGACATTCAACATGTGCTGAGATCTACCAACTCATATCATCATAACCGCTCAAATCCAGCCAATTGAAATATACAAGGATCTGCACATATAGATAGGAAAAAAACGCTTAAATTGTGAAGGCTGTTAATGGCGGCAGAGATTTCCCACCATTTGTTAAGCAAATTTAATTTGCAGATATTTCGAATAAATATGAATCCGCAATAGCGCATTGATTCAATCAAAAAGCTCGTACTCGTGTGCACTTAAATGCATACAACGTCCGATTCCTTTTGTGCCTGGATAGCGGAAATCATTATATCCCCATTGTTCGACATTGTATTAATATCATGTTTTTTAATTGCAAAGGAATAAATTGGCGCCGGCTTATAACTCAAATGCGATATCCCTTTAGTTGTTGAAAATTTAATTTCAGATTAGCAAAATGTTTTAAGTTTTAAGCCGACAAAGGTAGATGGGTATTCTCATCGGCGGTGTTATGATTTGGATGAGAGGATTATTACCTTCCCAGTTAATAATATCCCTACTTGCCAGTTTGTGGGGTTTCCTGAGACCTAAGCTGTCAAAGTTTTGTAAGCAAGGTATCTCAGAAATTACCAAGCGTGGAAAATTGAAATTTTGCACAAACATTTTCAGTTTATTATAGCAGATACGAAAGAGAGCGGGGGAAGATATTTATGAATACACATTCCATTCCAGGCGGCAGTGCAATAATTCCCAAGATGGGGTAAATGGTGGCGTCTAAAGTCCCAGTTAGGATGTGCAAAGTGAATAACCTAAATGAGCTGCTTCGAAATTTTCGGATACCAGGTCATTTTAGAATCTCAATGGTAAGTCAGGCCCCTTGAACAGAGATGGTGGCGGATGAGCCGAAGGGAAAATAGCAGCGCTAAATACCGTAGAGTGTACAAATGGCACCATGTCATAGAGGTATCTAATAAACTGGTACTGGTCTTCCAGGTGGGGGTTGTTTTTGGGTTCAACTCCAACCCACGAAAAAAAAACTCTTGTAACGAAGCAACGGAAAATGCTAAACGAAAAAAGGACAAAGACGTTTGAATCTGCACGTGCAATGTGAGACCATTAAACAATCGAGGTCCAAGCAAAAAACTAGCGGAAGCCCTAAGCTGCTAAAAAAGCAGATATAACTGCCACTAAAGAAATACGATAGGATAGGCAAAAAGACGATGAACAGCTGTGGCATCTATTATTGACCGTGTTATAGTGAGCAGAAACAGCAATTCTACGGAAGTGGATTTGTAAAAAGTGCCAGAAGTCTTACGCTTTGACAACACAAGCAAAGGCATTGGCAGAATTCGTCCATCAGAAAGAAACCCTTAGTCTAATGAAGAATGCAGCCAGATGCTCGCAGCCAAGAACGAGGCCTACAAATCTAAGCTGCAGGTGAAGACGAGAGCTGAAATTGAGTTTGATAGGCACAGAAGGAGGGAAGAACACCAACTTTTTAGAGAAAAAAAAAAACAAGACAAGCTCGCTATAGTGGTTATAGAGTGGTGCCACTCCAGGAATGATGTTCGCAAGTTTTACCAACTGTAAAACGTCAAAGCCAAGCATACAAGGCTCTAGTAGAATCCTGTCGAGATGAACAAGGAAATATCGTAGTTGAGACACAGTCAATGCTGAGGATATGGAAGAACCACTTCTGCAGACCGTTAAACGGCGATGACGAACAACATTCCGCTGTCAGGCAGAACGATCCATTCAATATTGGCAACTACAGCGAAAACTGCCAACCACCCGACCTAAGTGAAGTGAGGATAGCTATATCTAAACTTAAGCTTTATAAGGCCGCCGGAAATGACGGCCTTCCCGCTGAGCTTTATAAAGCTGGCGGAGATGACTTGATAAGTAACATCCACTAACTCATAAGCGAAATCTGGTCGGATGAAAGCATGCCTGAAAAAAAAGGAGACTCTCTGAACTGTGCCAACTACAGAGGCATAAGTCTCCTCAATATCGCCTACAAGATCCTATCTGCCGTAATATGTGAAGGCCTGAAACCGTTTACCAACAACCTGATCGGCCCTTATCAGTGTGGTTTTAGGCCAGAAAAGTTTACAACCGATCAAATTTTCACACTTCGGCAGATCCTGGAAAAAACCCAAGAAGTCCAAATCGATACCCTCCACCTATTTATCGATTTCAAAGTCGCATACAACCGCATTAATAGAGACGATCTATACAGACCAATATCTTGTTTTGTTATACCGCCCAAACTCGTCCGTTTGTGTAGGATGAAGATGGAGAATTCTCGCTGCTCCATCAGGGTCGGAAACAACCTCACCGACACATTCGAAACCAAAAAAGGATTAAGGCAAGGCGATGCACTGCCATGTGACTTTTTCAATTTGATTCTTGAGAGGATTGTGCAAAACTCCCGAGCCAACACCAGAGGCACAATTTTCGAAAAATCGGTGAAATTACTAGCATACGCCGACGATGCTAGTAATTTTTCTTCGAAAAATCTTCGGTCCCGTTTGCGTTGACGGGCTATGGAGACGAAGACTCAACCACAAACTATACGAGCTGTAGAGCGACATACCTCTAGTAAAAAAGAACTCCGCATTGGATGTTTGAGAAGGCTTGGACATGTTGACCGAATGACACCAATACTCCTGGTCGCAGAGTCCTCGATTCCCAGACAAGTTGGTGAAGTGGTACGCACAAGAAGAAACCGACATCAACCAACTTGAAGTGCGCAACTGGAGACAGTTAGCTAAGGGCTGGGCATGTTGGTTCATTCCGGACTGTACCGCCACTTAAGTAAGTAAGTAAGTTGATCAAGGCAGACAACCTTCCAACCTATTTTGTATCGATTGTCTACAGAATATCGCCCGATAGCAATATTTGTCATTTTCGATAGGAATCGGAATAAAGTAGATATTCTGTTCAACTAAATCTATATCGGTAAAGTTGCATTTGCATCTAACGTATCCCTTACCCTACATAAAACAAACAAATAAACACGTCTAACACGGCTGATAATATTGAAATAATTATAAAAAGCAATAGCAGCCCACGCCTAGTCAACTGCTTTCAATAAATCCACCCTAATCAGCCTGATCTCTAACGACCTTTGAAATTATAAATCCATTAAGTTAGTTCCCCAGAGAAAACCTTCTCGTTTTATAAGGCCCAACAAAAGAAGTCGTTTTTCACTTCTAACCTACTTCAATTGGGCAATTACGTCCTACGGGACGTGCACAAAGCACCAATTATTCCTGCATAACCCTGAAAGCTGGATATGAGATAACGCAACGTGGAAAACATAATTTCTCTACGCAATAAGGACATTTTTTTTCGTTTCCTGTGTTTGGGTTGTTATTTTAAGAACAACAATGCTTAATCACCATCCCAAATAATTATCCGTGATTTTTTTGGGAACCGTCAGCTGGTTAGGAATATCAAATTTGGTTAATGGGAATGGTAGGCAGATAAACCCGAATAAGATAGTTTCATTCTTTAAGAAGATAAATTTGATTAGTCAATTAAGGGGCTTAAATGTAAATGGGAGTTGAAAAGATTAATTTAGGGCACGTGACATTAAATGCACATAATGTTGGTACAATGTAGAACTAGACTATGTCACAATTTCCAATTTTTTCAAGAGAGCGATTTGAAACCTTAAAAAAGTTATAACTCCGACACCTTTTATTGAAATTCATTGGCGTAAAAATCACTATATTATTTTTTGATGCTGTAAAATCCAACTTTTAGTTTTATCTAAACAAATGCTTCCTTCTGTTGATTTTTGGACATAGAATTATTGTGCATTTATATTTCGAGTGCAGTATGAGCCCTAAACTGCTACAAAGCAGACATTACTGCCATCCAGGAAATACGATGGGATGGGCCGGGCAAAAAGAGGATGAAAAACTGTGACATCTACTACTGACCGTGTTATAGTGAGCAGAAACAGCGACTATTCGGATGCGGATTTGTTATAAGTGCCAGACTTAGGCAAGGAGTCTTATGTTTCCAAGACATTTGCGAACGCATTGTAAAAATCCGCATCAAGGCCAAATTCGCCAACATAAGCCTTATATGCGCTCACACTCTGACGGAAGTAAAAGATGATATAGCTAAGGATTGCTTCTACGAGCTAATCGACAAAACCTACCGAAGTACGATGTTAAAATCGTGCTGGGAGATTTTAACGCAAAGGTAGGAAGAGAAGACATCTTTAGAAGTATTGTCGGAAAACATAGCCTACACGACAACACGTCTGGTAACGGTTTCCTCATCTCGATATCCATAAGGGGACATGGCGGTCTCCAGATCAACGAACGGTCAACCAAATTGATCACATTGCGATAGATAAGAGGCACGCATCCAGTATTTTGGATGTCCGAACATTCCGAGGAGCTAACATCGACTCGGATCACAACCTTGTAGCAGCCAAGGTAAGAATGCGGATATCAACCACGCCACAACAATCCAGAAATACTGTGAAAAAATTGAATGTCGGAAGACTGCAATCGCAAGAGACCGCCAAGACCTAGGCACAACGCGTATCCCTTAACCTCTCGATTAACACCATACCACCAGCATCGAATGTCGAAGAGCAATGGCAACGATGCCAACAGGCCATTAGATCAGCCGCAACTGATGTGCCAGGTTTCTCGCGCCCACCAGCAAGAAACCCCTGGTTTGATGAGGAATGCCGACAGATGCTCGCAGCCAAGAACGAGGCCTACAAGGCTAAGCTGCAAGTGAAGACGAGAGCTGCCATTGAGCTCTATAGGCTTCTTCCCTTCTCTATATAGAAGAAGGGAAGAACATCGGCTTTTCAGAAAGAAGAAAAAAGAGCAAGAAATGCGCGCGATCGAGGATATAGAGAGGTGCCACTCCAGGAACGATATTCGCAAGTTTTAGCAAAGTGTATAACGTCAAAGCCAAGGCTACAAGGCTCGAACAGAATCCTGGCGAGATGAACAAGGAAATAACGTAGTTTAGACACAGTCGATGCTGAGGATATGGAAGAACCACTTCTGCAGACTGTTAAACGGCGATGACAAACAACATTCCGCTGTCAGGCCGAACCATTCAATATTGGCAATGGCAGCGAAAACTGCCAACCACCCGACCTAAGTGAAGTGAGGATAGCAATATCTAAACTCATGCTTAATAAGGCCTCCGGAAATGACCGCCTTCCTGCTGAGCTTTATAAGGCCGGCGGAGATGACTTGGTAAGTAACATCCACCAACTCATAAGCCAAATCTGGTCGTATGAAAATATGTCTGAAGAATGGAACCTCAGCATCGTTTGCCCGATCCACAAAAAAGGAGACCCTCTGAACTGCGCCAACTACAGAGGCATAAGTCTGCTCAACATCACCTACAAGATCCTATCTGCCGTAATATGTGAACGCCTGAAACCGTTTACCAACAACCTGATCGGCCCTTATCGGTGTGGTTGTAGGCCAGGAGAATCCACAACCGACCAAATCGATACCCACCACCTATTTATCGTTTTCAAAGCCGCATACGACAGCATTTATAGAGACGAACTATACAGAGCCATGTCTAGTTTTGGTATACCGTCCAAAGTCGTCCGTTTGTGTAGGATGACGATAGAGAATTCTCGCTGCACCATCAGGGTCAGAAACGACCTCACCGACACATTCGATACCAAAAAAGGATTTAGGCAAGGCGATGCGCTGTCATGTGACTTTTTCAATTTGATTCTTGAGAGGATTGTGCAAAACTCCCGATCCAACACCAGAGGCACAAATTTCCAAAAATCGGTGCAACTACTAGCATACGCCGACGATATTGACATCATTGGTAGGACTCAACGTGATGTCATAGCCACCTTTGCTAGCATAGAGAAGGAAGCGGCGAAAATGGGTTTAGCAGTAAATGAGGGTAAGACTAAGTATATGCTGTCATCACGAAAGGACTCACAAAATCGACGAATTAGACAGAACGTCACCATTGACAGATATAACTATGAGGTAGTACGGGACTTTGTCTACCTCGGCTCCGCTATTAACTCTGACAACAACATCTCGTGAGAAATCAAACGAAGAATTGCTCTTGCCAACCGATGTTTCTTCGGGCTAAGAAGGCAATTTAGTAGTGAAGCCCTCAGTCGAACTACTAAGGAGATCCTATATAAGACCCTGATAATGTCAGTCCTGCTCTACGGTTCTGAAGCATGGACCGTATCAAAAGCGAACGAAGAAATCCTTGGTCGATTCAAGAGAGAAATTCTTCGAAAAAAACTTCGGTCCCGTTTGCGTTGACGGGCTATGGAGACAAAGATTCAACCACGAACTTTACGAGCTCTACAGCGACATACCCGTATCCAAAAACTCCGCATTGGACGTTTAGGATGGCTAGGACATGTAGAACGAATTGACACCAATACTCCGGCTCGCAGAATCTTCGATTCCCAGCCATATGTCGGACGCAGTAGAGGAAGACCTCGCCTAAAGTGGCGCGCACAAGTAGAAACCGACCGCAACCAACTTGGTGTGCGCAGCTGGAGGCAGTTAGCTAAGGACCGGGCTAATTCTAGAGGCATGTTTGTTGAGGCCGAGGTTCATCCCGGACTGTAGCTCCACTTAAGTAAGTATTTCTGACATAGGCTTCGTTCAAGATATCACAAAACTTCTCCAGTATTATCAAATAAACCCAAAGAAAAAGTCCAAGGGCGTTAATTCGCAAGATCTGGATGGCAAATTCTGATCGCAAAAACCTCCGATTAGGAAATGATCCATGCAGTTAGTGAATTGTTTCTCTGGCTGTATGGCATGTGGCACCGTCTTGTTGAAACCACATATTAGTCAAATCCATAACTTGTAATTTTTGCTCTAAAAACTGGGTTATCATGTCGCGATTACGAACACCATTCATGTTTACTGCTTGACCAGCCACATCTTCGAAACCAGCCCAAAATCTGCACCAAACAATCACACGTTGTGGATACATTTGTTCAATAATTACTCGTGGGTTTTCTGAACTCCAAATGCGACAATTTGGACGATTTACGAATCCATCAAGATGAAAATGGGCTTCATCACTGAAGATGATTTTGTTCGAAAAATTAGCATCTTGTAATTGTTCCAAACTCCATTTAACGAACTATCTTCGGGCTGCATGGTAAAAAGTCTTCAATTCTTATGTCAATTTTGAACGTTGTAAGCATGAAGTTTCATCTTTCATTAGAATTCTGGATTACGATGCGGAATGGATGTTCCTGCATTGTCAGCAATATTCTCGCGAACTTCTTCGATGTTTTCTGTTGAACGACTTGTGAGTTGTAAGTGTGGCTATCCTTCAAAGACTCGGCCAGGAGTATAGCCATATATGTATCACTGGATATCTGGAGTGGGTAGGTCAACCATTGCCAAAATCATATTTCGGGTTCTTGATGAACTATTATCTCGGAGAGATATCAGGAATGATTTTATCTTGCGTAGGGTATTTTATGTAAGGGTTTATTTTAAGTAGATTTAGCTTACGTTTATTTTAGGCTAGAACTTAGTTTCGCAGTAAGTCCCTGATCTTTTTCATTGGAAGTCGCATAGGTTAGTCTAAAGTCTAAATAAAGTAATTTTCTTCTTTAATGTTCCTTTTAATGAAGAAATATTGCACGAAATAAATGTTTGTAGAGAAAGGATGTATGGTGAGTGGGCAAGAAGAACGCTTCGTCCGAACAGCTGAGCAGAGCAGCCTCGGGGGTGCAAAGTCTTTCTCTACTACATCAAAGCAAAGAGTACACAACTAAAAGAATGCGCATCTCATACAACGAAAATTTATTATGAGGGGTACTGATGTTGATACCCCAGTGTGCACATTGACATACCAGCATCAAGCAACGGCATAGCCGATGCATACGAACGACGCAAATTTCCTTCGCACTTAACGCCCGCGTCGGAAACGTCGACAACATTTTTAGCTGTGATGCGTACTCTTTAGTTATATACATCTTTGATCAAAGATACCTTCGTGGCTAATCTTGACACACAATAAGTCTCATAACCCATTTTAACAGCAGCTGTTCAGTGGAGCTAAGGGAAATCACCCCTAGAATTGTATCATTTCAAAAATTTTCATGACACTCGCTTGCACCACCAAAAGTGGTGATGGATCAAAATCGTATGGTGAAGAAATGTCTAAATATATTGTTAATGCAGTTTTCTGGAATTCTTTATGGTTTGACCAACAACGACGTTTTTCCAAATGTGAGCATGGTATTGGGCGGATTTAAAAATCCTTTCTCCTAGAAAGAGTTTAGTTACCGAATTTTAAAACCTCATCCCTAATAATGGTATATTAGTTTTGACATTACTTACTTACTTAAGTGGCGCTACAGTCCGGGATGAACCTGGGCCTCAACCAACATGCTTCTCCAATTAACCCGGTCCTTCGCTAACTGCCTCCAATTGCGCACTCCAATTTGGTTGAGGTCGGTTTCCACTTGTGCCCGCCACTTAAGGCTCTACTGCGTCCGACGTCTGGCTGGGAATCGAAGACTCTGCGAGCCGGAGTATTGGTGTCCATTCGTTCTACATGTCCTAGCCATCTTAAACGTCCAATGCGGAATTTTTTGACCAGGGGCATGTCGCTGTACAACTCGTATAGTTCTTGGTTGAATCTTCGTCTTCGGACGAGTTTGGGCGGTATACCAAAACTAGACATGGCTCTGTACAGTTCGTCTCTATAAATGCTGTCATATGCGGCTTTGAAATCGATAAATAGGGGGTGGGTATCGATTTGGACTTCTTGGGTTTTTTCCAGGATCTGCCGAAGTGTGAAAATTTGATCGGTTGAGGACTTTCCTGGCCTAAAACCACACTGATAAGGGCCAATCAGGTTGTTGGTAAACGGTTTCAGGCGTTCACATATTACGGCCGATAGGATCTTGAAGGCGATGTTGAGGAGAATTATGCCTCTGTAGTTGGCGCAGTTCAGAGGGTCTCCTTTTTTGTGGATCGGGCAAACGATGCTGAGGTTCCATTCTTCAGACATATTTTCATCCGACCAGATTTGGCTTATGAGTTGGTGGATGTTACTTACGAAGTCATCTCCGCCGGCTTTATATAAAGCTCAGCGGGAAGGCCGTCATTTCCGGCAGCCTTATTAAGCTTGAGTTTAGATATTGCTATCCTCACTTCACTCAGGTCAGGTGGTTGGCAGTTTTCGCTGTCGTTGCCAATATTGAATGGTTCGTTCTGCCTGACAGCGGAATGTTGTTCGTCATCGCCGTTTAACAGTCTGCAGAAGTGGTTCTTCCATATCCTCAGCATCGACTGTGTCTCAACTACGATATTTCCTTGTTCATCTCGACAGGATTCTGTTCGAGCCTTGTATCCTTGGCTTTGACGTTTTACACTTTGGTAAAACTTCGAACATCGTTCCTGGAGTGGCACCTCTCTATATCCTCGATCGCGCGCTTTTCTTGCTCTTTTTTCTTCTTTCTGTCTTCCGACATTAAATTTTTTCACAGTATTTCTGGATTGTTGTGGCGTGGTGGATATCCGCATTCTTACCTTGGCTGCTACAAGGTAGTGATCCGAAGCGATGTTAGCTCCTCGGAATTTTCGGACATCCAAAATATTGGATGCGTGCCTCTTATCTATCGCAATGTGATCAATTTGGTTGACCGTTCGTTGATCTGGAGACCGCCATGTCCCCTTATGGATATCGAGGTGAGGAAACCGTGTGCTGGCTATAGTGGCATTTCGTTCCGTAGCGAAATCAATTAGCCTAAGTCCGTTACCGGACGTGTTGTCGTGTAGGCTTTGTTTTCCGACAATACTTCTAAAGATGTCTTCTCTTCCTACATTTGCGTTAAAATCTCCCAGCAATATTTTAATATCGTACTTTGGTAGTCGCTCATAGGTTTTGTCGAGGAACTCGTAGAAGCAATCCTTAGCTATATCATCTTTTTCTTCCGTCGGAGCGTGAGCGCATATAAGGCTTATGTTGGCGAATTTGGCCTTGATGCGGATTGTTACTATGCGTTCGCTAATGTCTTGGAAACATAAGACTTCTTGCCTAAGTCTGGCACTTATAACAAATCCGCATCCGAGTAGTCGCTGTTTCTGCTCACTATAACACGGTCCGAAGTAGATGTCACAGTTTTTCATCCTCTTTTTGCCCAGCCCATCCCATCGTATTTCCTGGATGACAGTAATGTCTGCTTTGAAGCAGTTTAGCGCTTCCGCTAGTTGTTCACCTGCATCTCTCCTGTTTAATGTTCTCACAATCCAGGTGCAGATACGAACGTCGTTGTCCTTTTTTCGTTTAGCAGGGTCGGCAAAAATAAAATCAGTCCTTTCCGAGGCTATTGGTTGCTTCGTAACAATATTTTTTTCTGTGGGTGTGTAGTTAACCCAAAGCACAACCCCCAACCTGGAGGGCCAGTTCCAATTTATTAGATACCCCTAGGATACGGGGCCATCAGATTCCACTACGGGATTGAGCGCTGCCGTTGGCCTTTCGGTTCATCCGCCACCATCTCTGTTCAAGGGGCCTGACTAACCCTTGAAATTCCTAGACAACCTGTTGTCCGAATATGTCAGAGCAGCTCATCTATGTTCGCCTGGGACAGCAGGCCAGGTATTCATCCGTGCCATTCTCACCAGGGTGTTTATAGTGTTGCTGTTTTTCGTCGTGTTATCAACACTCGCGCTTATCGGTTAGCAAGTCAAATTCGGTTGGATGAGACCAGTACCCGATGGTTACCACTTGGAGGTAAAAATAAGCACATTTGATGTGTAGTCAGAGTTACAACACCTATAATATGCATAAACACATTAAAAAATAATTTTAGCTAACCTGCAGTAGGAGAAAAATTCAGATTCAGCAAACTGCTTTGCCTTATCCATGACACTTTTGACAGAAATAGCTGCTCCTGAAGATCTCATTTGGCCGAACCGTTTAAAAAGCTGTTCTACTTAAACAGGACGTTTTCGAACGCAATTTATTCGATCAATTAAATGGAAAAATCAATTAACCGAGATGCAATTAAGCTGGGAATACTGTATAAGCTCCTAAAGAATCGCTTAGGGATCGAAATTTGTTAATGTCAAACTGAATTTGTTGAGCAACAAAATTGATTTTTGTTTGATATTTAAAAATTATTTATATTCAAAGGTTTTAAATTAAAATATTAAAAAAATTAATGTTATATTATATAAATAAATAATTATTTCAAGTAGTCCATAGGTTGAAAAATCTTTAGATGAACATCTAAGTCGCGAAACAAAACCAGTTTGGGTAAAGTGATAATGAAAGCGAATTGCTCTGTGATGTAAAAAAAATGTCGCGACAAAAAAATCGTCTATAAAACGATGGTTGTTGCATTTTTTAATCGCTAAGAGTTTTAAGGCCTTATATTTTGCCAAAACCATATCTTGTTGCGACAACGACACTGCCAGTACGTATGATTCATCCCAATTTGCAACAATCGCCTCCCAGAAATATAGGACTTATAGCAGACTTAGGTTAGGTTATAAGTTGTAGTGGCTGCGATGCGCGTGCAAACTTAGACCAAAAAGGCCCCTTGTGGTACTACGTGGATCCACCGACTTCCCTATATTCGTTCACTTAATTGAACCATTCAGAGCTAACTATGTTGCGTAGGAGGTTTCTGACACTGATACAATCCACCTCATCTAGATTATCGAAGAAGTGGCCTCCCGGATGAAGTTCCTTTTTTTCTGAGAGAGCTGGACAAGAGCATAGAAGGTGAGTAATAATTTTCTAGTCTTTTTGCGTATAGTCCTATGGGACAGTGTCCTGTGAGGACACCGATTATGTTGCTGATGTCTGATCTGTTCAGCATTGTTAAGCAGATGGAGCGCTTCTGGTTAAAGCTGGTCCTGAGTTGCTTGGATATTTTGGACGTTGTGCCGTTTATCCATCTGCGGTTTGCTTTCTTGATCGCATCCTGTTTGATCAGTAATTTACGCATGTAGCAAGGGGCATACCTAACATATCTACTGACGGTAGAATGTCAAGGGTAGTGCCCTGTCTGGCAAGCTCATCTGCCTTGCAATTCCTAATGTCTCTGTGGCCCGGCACCCAAAAGACGTGAATGGTAAAATTCCCCACCATCTCGTTAAACGACAGTCGGCATTCGTAGGCTGATTTCAAGTTGAACGAGATTGCTTCCAGGGATTTGATTGCTGCTTGGCTGTCGCTGAAGATGATAATATGCTTCTTATAAACGTTGCGCTTGCCAGGTGTCATATGCACTCGTTCACATTGGCAGTTTTGTCTTATACTCTTGCGATTGAAAATTCGTGCGACGGAAAACGCATGTGTGCGCCTAGCCCTCGTACGCGCAGCTACTTGTGATTTTATTTTGGCTGTGTTTTCCGATAAAACTGCTAAAGGTTTCTATCCTATTTCCTTCCTTAACTTGGGTAGCCACTCATTTTTTTTGTCCAGGAGCTAGTAGAAACAGTCCCTAGAAATGTCATCTTATTTTGTAAGTGAATTTGACCTTTATGCGAATGTTTACAATAGGATTGGAGCGACCAATGATGCCGTTATCGTCTGGGTACCCCCGAAGCTATACCGATTTGTTAAAGAAGCTTCGCCAGAGTTGTAAAGCGAGAATTACGTTTGAGCGAAATCAATCCTCCGACAAACCGAAACCTTACTAACAACGATATCGACCAAAATTAAAAAAAAATGGATCGAGTTATCCCCAAGGTAACTAGTTCTGACGACCAGACGGAGAAGTATCGAACGCCAACAATCGATGCACTCCATAAACACAAAAGCAGACTAGTCTCGAGGCTTTAACGGCTCCGTAGACAATTTACTGGCAGACAAGACCCGGAGGTTCGGACATTGAAGTCGTTGATCAAAAACCTTAAACAGCTAATCACAGAGAATTACAGCCAATCTGTAAGTTTGTACTGGGGCAAGAAAATTCGGGCTATAAAAACCAGTAGCCCGAATATGTTCCCGCAAATAAATAAAATATTCAGGCGAAGGGATCATAACGACATTCCATGTGTCCGAATTTCCCAAACGACAGAAAACAGACAGACACTCACGGCTGTTGGTATAAGTCAGGAAAGTGTTGACTCAAACGACGGTTTTTTTCACGATCGAAGATCCTCAGGAGAAGGCGAATTCGATAGGCGCTGTCTTCGAGACCGTGTATACGGTGAACAATCCTGTTCGCCCAAATCGCGATATTGAGGAGAGAGCCTTTCTGAATCACTTTTATCTACGTACCGAACTTCAAGCTTGGCGATCTGAGAATCACGGTTTTACCGTATTCAATGACGAAAACCCTTCAAATGGCATAGTCGCCAATAGCCTGATGCTGTTCGTGCAAAAAGATGAACTCCTGAACATCTTTGTATCACTGAAGAATAAAAAGTCGGCGGGAGAGGACGGGGTCCCAAACGTCGTGTTGAGACACCTGCCAATAGAGGCAGTCGATATTTTCACCACGCTGTTTAACAATGCACTGAATAATGCACATTATCCGGTGCACTGCAAAACGGCGGTGGTACATCCTATCCCCATAAAGGACAAGGACAGAACTAACCCTGCAAATCTTCGGTCAATAAGCCTTCTGCCGAATGTAAGCAAGGTATTCGAGAAGATAGTCAATAGAGATCTGCTTAAGTGGGTCGAGGAAAATAAGATCATCCCGGAAAATCAGTTTGGTTTTCGAGCGAGGCATGACACCATCCATGCCGCGTCGAAACTAGTCTCCGACATCCAATGGAATAAATCCAAAGGACAATGCACAGGGGCCGGTCTGGTTGACTTTGAGAAGGCCTTCGACACCGTATGGTTAGAGAGGCTTTTCTACAAGCTGACCAGACTGGGTATGCGTAAACCCATGCTATATATAATTTATGAAATGCTTATGGGAAAGAAGTTCGTTGTGAAATGTGGCAACGTAACTTCGAGTAAAGTCTTTGAAATTAAAAACGGTTTACAACAGGGGGCGGTGAACTCCCCGATATTGTTTAACATTTATACACGTGATCTTGTAGGTTCCCTTAGTCACGCTATAGCGTATGCAGATGATCTGGTGGCGTACAGATCAGGTCCGAAAATCGCAGTCATCAACATACTTTTGCAACGTGACTTCGGATATTGCGACGATTGAAATTGAAGATCAATTTCCAAAAAACCGAAACCATTCTGTTCAGGACCGCATTACCTGGGGCTTCTAACGATACCAGAAAAAAACTGGAAAAAATTGTGCATCATTGGACAGCATGGACAGCCGTTGGCGCTGAGAACTGAAGTCAAATACCTTGGCATCTGGCTTGACAAGTTTCTGTATTTTAAAAAAAATGTGGATGCTTGTCTTTCTAGGGCTAGGGGTGCTTATGCTCTGACAAGAAGATTGTTTCCAAGCAGTTAACTTGATTCAAGGGTGAAAGTCATTTGCTACATGGCCCTCATAAGGCCGATCATCGCCTACGGTTGCCCTGTGTGGTTCAATGTTTCACAAAGCTACATGGAAAGGATACGGCTGTTTGAGAGGCGTTGTCTCCGATCCTGCTTAGGATTGTGCCGAACGCCGGACTCCGAGTACATAAAATATTATCGCAACGAGGTTCTTTAAAATGGGGCCCAGCTGAACAGAATCGACAATTTCCTAATTAAGGTGATTCGAAGGCACGCTGCAAATGCGATGGCTAGCGACAACAGCCTGATCTTCGGGGCTTATTACCCCAATGAAACATACATGGAGAGTACGCTCGTGTCTGGCTTTATTCCACCAAAGGTATTTGTTTATATCGATTCGTTAGGGTTGGTACAGGACAGGAACGGTATCCCGGTTTTATACCACCGCTACCGTGACGCGCGTGACAAGCGGCTAATCCGCGACGGGAATGTCGACAATGCCCCGGAGCTCCTCCGCTTTAGCACTTCGGTATCGGATCGCGATAGGACCGATGCTGAAAGGAAGCGAACAGAATTTTGGTGGCTACATGAGGAAGATGACTTTTAGTCCACTCCTTAATTGTCAAGACAAATAAAATTTAGAAACGAGGTCTGGGCGGGGAATGAACACCATATTGGGGTACAATATGGTTGGTTGCATGCTGCCTGTGAACCAAAACTCGATTGGGATGGCGACCCCTCGGGGCATTTGCAACGAGTGCTCGCCACCCCGATTATAATTAAGTTAGGTGTAAGTAGTTTTAAGTAGTCTTAAGTAGTATTAAGTAATATTAAGTAGTCTTAAGTTAGTTTCAATCTAGTTTAAGCTTTTTAAATAAAAACAAAATGTCACTTCACAAAGTTTTTTAAAATGTTTCTTTGAAAAAAAAAAATAATTTATCTACAAATAAAAATAAAAAATAAAACACGAACGAAGCTGAAAAGTAAATTAAAAAGTTAATTTAAGCTTAGAGCGCCCGCTTAGGGCCGATAAGCTAGTTTACGAAAAAATGTTAATTATAAGTCAGATTAAATCATTTTTTTCTAGTTTTAAGTTAGTATTTTAAGTTATTATGTAAGTGAATTTGGCCTTTATGCGAATGTTTACAATAGGATTGGAGCGACCAATGATGCCGTTATCGTCTGGGTACCCCAGAAGCTATACCGATTTGTTAAAGAAGCTTAAACATTACAAATGAATGGCTTTTACTATTGAAAGTCTGTTATTTAGCGGCGTCTGCTACGCAATACCTTTTGCCAGTGCAGACCACCAACTACCATCAAACTTATTCCATTTTTAGCAAAAAAAAAAGTTATTTGAAAACTTTCAAAACAACAAAACCAGAAACACAACAACAACTGTAACATTCCACATCTAGCAAAAGGCCGTAAAATTAAAGTTGAACGCGTTAGAAAAAAAAAACTTAATCCATTAGTGTGAATTTCCCTCCAGTGAATAGCCAGTCCACACCCCGGCGTCAGCGCCGGCACCTACACAGTCCTACATTATCCTCGACATAACTGAATGTGAGTTCGTCTATGGAGGAGAACAACATAAAAGTTTCCCTTAAAACTGGCGCAAAACTGTACTCTACCTCATCTCTGACAGAGTTTTCTAATTACATTGTCAGCATTAACGGTAAGGCCATGTCCTAGTCCTAGTCATAGTCATAGTCGTCCCTGTTCTCATTCTCGTTTGGACATAAATTGATTAGCGAATTGAATTTTGCTCGACTCTATTTTTTTTTTTTTTTTATTTCCAAACCTTCTACTCCTTATTTCTTCTTTCATTCGTGTGTATTGATTGTATGTGTGTGTATTTTTTTTCGACATGATTACAGTCCAACAAATTTCTGCGACTTTTACGTCCGCCAACTGGTGAAAACAGTCTGGCCACGGGGGATGTCAGTGGTTGGCTTACATGTAGAACGGGCAACCAGACAGCTCCCTAGAGGCAGTAGCCAGCTCAGCTCTGTGAAAATGTCACACAAATGTAGTCATCATGATTTCGACAGAGTACACCCTTGAAAATTACATAAGTTATGGGCGGGCGCACCCCTTTCTTTGACATCGCAGTCATATTTCCGTCACTGTGTGTACACGCCGAAAAAAAAATCCTGTCAATTCAATGTCCATGGATATGGAAAAGGGAGCGTCAGGATTCAGGAATTGCAATGCACCGCCGACATCATCTCCGGTTTAGTCGGCACAAGGGCAAGGAAGTGGGACAAACAACCCAAATGAACACGGAGTAGATTGGAAAATGAAATTGTGATCGTCTACAGGGGTTCCGTTGGAACGCCTCTTTAATTTCCAACTGACACGCCCATCGTTCAAACGATAATCGATTCGCTGTGTGTGTCACCCCTTTTTGAGAGGGTTGAATAGGTGGATTGTACTTGTAGCAGAACGCAGGGAATATCCTTATTTGTTTGCATTAAGAAATCATTACGGAGACGTTCTTTGGTAATTGTTATAGAAGATGTGGGGTTGCATTGGTAACGCCCATAAAGGGCGGACATTTGTACTGACCATTACGATTGGGGGATGACATTATTTTTTCACGGAATTTGCTAAGCTTGAGAAGTGAGTGTGAGTGTGATGAGTTAGTAAGAGAGGTGGTTGCAATTCAAGTCATTAATTTCATTATATTGGCTATTAAGCTCATTTGGACCCCTTAACAGGAAGTGAATCAAGAGGAAGTTTTCAAAGATTTCTCGAATTCGTAAAAACATTAATTGAAGTTAAGGAGATGAGGTAGTCTAAATGCCGTGAAATAACGTCGACTTCCAAAATTCGCCGTTATTTCACTTTTTATGAAAGCGAAAGAACACCGAATTTCCATGTTCTTTCGGTGTTATTTCAGTTTGCCGACTCGGCTTTATTTCACTTAACATACATACATTGTTGTGAGTCTAGCTTGTCCACAGGGGTAGCTTCGATGATGGAGAGAAGGGCGCGGCACGCTTGTGATCGCACGGCTAAACTCGTCGGACGGGGGTAGTTCTTGCCCCCTCTCCAAACAAACATTTTTGTCTCGTGCCAGGAATAAAAGTAAAAGGAAGAAAAGAAGAAGAAAGCTACTCTATATCGACATCGGACGGAAAGTAAGGACTCTAAAAGGAAAAGATGGTGAGAAGAAAAGCGGAAAAATGAAAATGATCAAATACCTATGCCAATACAACCGAAAAAGACAGGGAAAATTAACCGCGAATCTAAATTACTGACCTATAATAAACTTAAGCTACAATATGATTAAAATAAACCCTAAAATACATCTTAACTAACTTAAAAAAAAATACAAATACAAATTTTTGGCGCAGCAGGCTCGTTAGTACCCAGGGCCTAGCTTTCTCACAACCATTCATGTGTGCGTGTGTACTTCTTGCACGATGGCGGGACCTCCTGTTTTATGCCGACTCCGAACGGCTATGTTGAGATAAGCTATTCTTGACAATTGATACTACTCGGATGATTTGTCAGTTCATCACGAGAGGAGGGCCAGTGAAAAATCATTTAGGTGTTGCTACGGCTGGGAATCGAACCCAGACCTTCTGCGCGGCAGTTCATCGCACTAACCATCGCGCCACTGAGCCCTCACTAACTAACTTAAAACTAGCCTAAAATACACCCTATACACGATAAAACTAATCCCTGTATCTTTCAGCCATAGAGGTTCGTTCGCGATTCCGAAATGTGCCTGATGTTAACGGCAAAGTCTGGCCTACCCACCCCACAGTGTTAGCAACACTTCCATTGGCTATCCCTCTGACCACGGTTTTGAGAGATAGCCCCTTAATACGCCTCAGTCGCAAACCATACCTGAAAAGTTAAAAAGTTGTCATTGTTACATACTGTAGTCGTTCGTTATATGTTCTCGTCTGTCATTGTCGAATCACCAAAAGTATCCTATGGACTCTACTACAAAATATGGCTCTAGGGGCTCTAGAATTAGTCCTGCACTGGTATTCTTTTGTATGTCGCCTATGGAGTTTCTCGAAAAACGACTTCTAAGAAAAGTGCTCCGCCTGGTCTCTAATGATAAAATATCCCAAAAATTCCTTTCACAAAGGTGAAATTTATTTCTCGCTCTACTGTAGGCTTATCAAATTTGATTTCCCCAGAAACAGCTGTGAGCGTTGACCCTCGTCTATACGGTGAACTTTCAAGAGACAAAAAAAAAAATTAGCCGTCGGCCGGCTAATGATCATTGAAATCAGCTGTCCTCATCTAATACATGATAATGGTCTATCTTGCTTTTTCCTTTTCGTCATTTGCCTCTCTCGATTGACTTCACCTTTTCATTCATTTTCTTTGTTCTCCTATATTTATTTCGCTCTTTTCCTTTGTTCCTACTTTCTTGTTCGTTTTCTTAGACAGATTGTCTCTTTCGACAATTAACTGTCTAAGTTTCCCCTATTCTCTCACTATTCGTCAACTTTGTCAATTCGCCTATACTGTCAATTCGGTCGTTCTCAAACTGTTAGTCGTCGTCTAAAATAAAATCTTAACTAGGCTTAATACTTAACATTAATAACTATACAGAAAACCCAATAATAAATAAATAAATTAACAACTAACATTAATAAAATATCATAAACTCAACGTAAAAATGAATAAATAAGTCACAAAACGAATAAAACTTTAAATAAACAAACCTAACTACTCCCTCACAAAACCTACCAGGCCCATCCCTGGAAAGTGGTTGCGATATTCGCCGAAACAGATCTTTCGAAGGAAAGAAAAAAAAATTATGACAAACGTCAAAACAATCAAAACAAACAAAATTTTGCAACTATGCACATTGTGCTGCAAATTATTTTGATATGTCCGAAAATAAATAAAGTACAATTAACAAAATTAAGAAAACATATGGACTAAATACAAGGACGATCGAAGGAATAAAAGGAAATTGGAAGGACATATCCAGGACCAGGTAAGTTTGATTTTCATCTTATTGGAGATTTCTAATTGTTTGAAAACATTGGTTTTCACCAATTAGAAATTTCCAGTCGGATTATTGTTATTTGGGGATGTTAATGTTATTTTGTTTTTCAGATACACATGGATAGATTTTGGATGGAAAGGAAAAGATGGATGGACATAGGATTTAGGACAATGGATAGTGCGCCTAGGATGTGGTGAAGTGCAACAGGAGTTGTGAGTGTTGTTAGTGTTGTGAGTGTTTAGTAAGGGGTAGTTAATATGTAGTTAGTGTGTGAATGGGGTGGGGTGGATTGGGTGTAGGGATAGGATTAATTTTACTATAGGCAGGAGTGTCGCAAGGCTGCCGTAACAACATCCAATTTATATGAAAATGAATATTATGTAATGTAATATTATTTATATTTTGAATAATACTGAATACCTACAAAGGTTTTATAATTGCAGATAATTAGCTGTTGATTTTCTCAAAAACAAAGAGGGCAGAGGTTGTACAAAGGTTGCACAGGCACTTTGGTAGATGCGGCAATATGGAGCGGTTAAAATATATATAATTTACCAGCATTTACCCTGCTTTACAGTAATTAATAAGAAATTCCTTGTGTTGCTTACCTGTTGCATTTTGAATTTCTCTTATATACCGGGGTAAAGTATTCCAAAGGCGGACGGAATTAACAAAAAATTTACGCTCGGATGTTAGAAACGAGCATCGAGGACGAATCAATTGAGTGTAAGCTGTACCTCAGGGAAATAAGTATATGTGGATGAAGTTATTAAAAAAAAACATTCTTTTAACAAAACTTTTAGTTTATAGGTCTAACAGAATATATTATAATAATACTTCATTTTATGGAAACTTATAAAAACATTGAATGAACTTTAAATAGTCTTTAGGAAATAAGTATATGTGTGTTCTTAATATTTAATCTTCATCTTAATATTTATTTCTGTATATTAGTTATATTAGTAATTTATATGCTTTCCTTTAGCCAATAAAAGTTTATTAATGCATTTGGCATAGAGTGCGCTAGATTTTCTAGAGTTACATTGCTAATTAGCTCCCACTCTGCAACCAAAACGTCTCTTAATTGTTTGACATTATCAAACTGTCGTCCAGTTTTATAAATGCTTGCTGAAAGAATTCCCCAGAGATCCTTAATCGGGTTTAAGTCTGGACTTATTTCTGGCCACTCTAGAACTGGTATATTCTTTGATGAAAGAAATGCTTTTGTGGCGCGTGAGGTGTTGATTGGAGCGTTGTCCTGCTGAAAAGTCCAATTATCGGCGTATAGCTCTGTAGCAAAGTCTATTAATTCTTTGTCCAGCAACTGGGTATACATGTAGGAATTCGTTTTTGTTGGAATAAAACAAATGCGAGACTTTCCTGCATATCCAAAAGCAGCCCAAACCATCAGTGATCCTCCGCCAAAGTTCCTCTTGTGTTGTGTTTCTCGGGGGTGTCTTAAATCACACCAATACTTATGACACCCATCAGGGCCATCCAGATTCCACTTTTTTTCATCTGAAAATATGACACTGCGGAATTCTTCGGTCCAAAATTTATATTTGTCGGCAAATGCCAAACGTGCGGTTATGTGAAGTGGTAGTAGCATTGGTACAGGCAGCCGAGAACTATATTTAACGGTCTTATTTTTAACCAAAAGCTGATGAACCAGTCTCCTAGACACTTTGAGCTTCGAATGACGCCTGATCTCGTTACAAGATATTAGCTTGTTAACAGCAAGACGCTTAATCTCGCGTTTACACCTCTCGTCGACGGTACTGGGTCTGCCGCTGCGTTCGGCTTTTCCATAAAATTCCATATTCGTTAAAAAAAATTTGAAACCGTATTTGGATGTCTGGATACTCTGGAAGCTTTTTGAGACATTTTAGCGCCACTTTCTTTCAAACCCATTATAAGACCGCGCTCTTCGGCTGACAAGTGCATTCCACGAGGCATTCTGAGAAAAAAAAAACTTCATTTTTATAGTGCTACATGTGATCACTTGATTACTTACACGTTATTCTTGTGTAAAAAATAATCTCCTTTAATATACAGTTAATTAAAACCAATCCACTCATATCAAAGATCACGTTGAATAACAATTGCGCACAAACTTCTGTATTCATATATACTTATTTCCTAAGAAAATAAAATCGCGGCACACAATTTTGAGTAATGGTGCTGTATCGCAAGGACACCAGCAAAAAATGCAACTTCAAATGCACAAGAAAAACATATGAGAGGCTACAATCCGCTATGCGTATCGTTGAATACCCTATCCCATCCCATCCTTTAAATTAATATCCTCAAAATATAGCCCTTATGGCGATGAAATACAGAAAATGGCATTGTCACAATATATTGCTCAGACAGTTTCTCAAAATCTTGTGTGGTTCGACAAAAAACAACGTAATTCGATTGCTAATGCCTTGGGATGGGGTATACAAATGGTTTTTGTAAGAAAACGCCCCCAAAATGTGGGCGTAGGTGAAAATGATCTATGGACAAAATGTTTATATTACCATTTCGGAAGTATTTGCATCAAAATTTTTTTCGAAAGTTTTAAAATTTGGACAAAAAGCGTTTTTTACTAAAAACGCCCCCAAAAAGTGGGCGTGGCAAAAAACTTTGTATGAACGAAATATAGATATTAGGATTGTCTAAATATGCTACTCAGACATTTTTTTGAAATTCCTTACGGTTTGGCCAAAAAATAAGTTTTCCTAAAAAGGGGGCGTGGCAGTGGGCGGATTTCAAAAATTTTTACACTTGTTCTGGTGGCACGGACGAGGATCCTATATACCAAATTTCATTATCCTAGCTCAAAATTTAAGGCCCAAAAACCGCTGACGAACAGACAGACGGACGGACGGACGGACGGACAGACAGACATGGCTAATTCGACTCAGCCAGCGATTCTGAGTCGATCCATATACTTTGAGGTATGTGTAGCAAAATTATTTCTCTATGTTACAAACTAAGTATCAAAACTAATATACCCCTATGGGATAGGGTATAAAAACGACCCCAAAAGATGGAGATGACAAAAACTTTGTATGAATGAATTATAGACAGTTATATTGTCTTAATATATTGTTCGATCAAAAAAATCGTTTTTCTGAAAAGTGGGCGTGACAGTGGGCGGATTTTGAAAATATTAACAATTGTACTGTAGGCATGGGCAAGGAACTCACATACTAAATTTTAGTATCCTAAAAACTTAAAACGGACTTATATACACCTGTGTCTATGGCATATTCGATGGTATAGAGTATAAAACTCGGTTTTTGGAAAAACGCATACAAAAAGTGGGCGGGGGTTAAGGTGATCTATAGAAGAAATGTTTATATTGCCATTACGGAAGTATTTGCATCGAAAGTTTTCTCGAATTTCTTTAAAATTTGACCAAAACCCGTTTTCTACTGAAAACGCCCCCAAAAAGTGAGTGTGGCAGAAAACTTTGTATGAACAAAATACAGATTTAAGGATTGTCTAAATTTCTTGTTCAGACAATTTTCAAAATTCTCTAACGTTTGGCCAAAAAAACGTTTTTCTAAAAAAAGGGGCGTGGCAGTGGGCGGATTTTAAAAATGTACGATTTTCTATTGCATATGCCTTGGGGTAGGGAATACATATGGTTTTTGTAAGAAAACGCCCCCAAACAGTGGGCGTGGGTTAAAATGGTCTATTGACAAAATGTTCACACTAATACTACCAATGATTGTGCATCAATAGTTTTTTCGAAATTTTTAAAATTTGACTAAAAAACGTTTTTTTTAAAACGCCCCAAAAAGTGGGCGTGGCAAAAAACTTTAAATTGACGAAATATAGATATTATGATTCTCTATATATGCTTCTCAGACACTTTTTTAAAATTCTTTACGGTTTGGCCAAAAAAACGTTTTCCTAATGAGGGGGCGTGGCAGTGGGCGGATTTCAAAAATGTTTACACTTGTTCTGGTGGCACGGACGGGATAGGGTATAAAAATGCAAGTTGAAGACGATCTAAATTAGTTGCGCGGATTCAACCATATAAAAGGAAAAAAAAACAACAAAAAGGCGTACAACTACGTGTGTGCTTCAAGAGAAAAAGTACACAGTAAAAATGAAACGACTGTCGATTTAAAATTTTAACTTTAGTTTATTTGCTTTGTAACGTACGTAACACATTGGCGGTTGCTTTCGAAGTGACACCTCATCTTCTTTGCTCCGCAGTTGAAACCTCGGTTGTACCTTCGTGTCCGTTGATTTTGTCTTCAAGATCGTTGACCTATCTATGATTGCGGATTTTTGATAAACTGCAACGTAGGTTCAAGGTTAATATGCACTTTATTTTAAAGTTCACCGCTTCTCAGTTGGTAGCATATAAAGGATACCAACAAAAATGTACGGCATCTTACGCTCACAATGACTACATTGCGCTGGTCAGTGCTTGTACTTAGAACTCCTGGTAAGCGGGGATTCGGTGAGCGGGTGATTTAAAGAGAGTGCCAAAGGAAGTAGAAAAAAAACATCGCATCGGTATGATTGCTTTGACTCCACCCACTTGCCTGATATGGACTATAGAGTGGGCATTGTTGGCTCTGCGGGTTGTTGTTGTTGTCTCCATTCGCTTGTGCGCGCGAAGCTAAAGCTGAGCTGCGTGAGCGCAAACGATGCACAATTATGATGGTTTGCCGACGGGAAATTGCCTGTACATTGTAAAATTACAAAAATGTAATTTTTCCGTCGGCAAAACTCTATTTATGTATTTGTGCCTTGTTGCGTTGCAACAGGTGCTAAGAATAGTGAGCAAAGAAGAATTTTTCATATGCATTGTAAAAACAGTTAATAACAGTAGAGTATTGCATAGCAATAATAAAGGGTGATCCATTTCGAGATTCCCTACTTTTTTAAAGAAAAAAACACAGAAAATTCAAATTTAATGGAGAATGTTTATTATCATTTGAAAGAACATTCTTTGGCATTTATTTTTTGAAGATTATGTCTATCAAATGTTGGCCGTTGCTACGTCGCAGATGGTCCATCCGTTGAGTCCAATTTTCGATCACTCGTTCGAGCATTTCGACTGGTAAGTGGCGAATGACACGCGTGATGTTTTCCTCCAAGGCCTGAATCTAAGCGGGTTTGTTGGCATAAGCTTTTGACTTTACATATCCCCACAGGAAAAAGTCTAACGGTGTGATATCACACGATCTTGGTGGCCAATCGACCGGCCCAAAACGTGAAATTATGTGCTCACCGAAATGTTCTCTCAATAAGTCCATTGATTGATGCGATGTGTGGGAAGTGGCGCCGTCTTGCTGAAACCAAATGTCGCCGAGATCACGAGCTTCAATTTCAGGCATCAAATAGTCGGTTATCATGGCACGATAACGGTCGCCATTGACGGTTACGTTCGCACCGGCATAATTTTTAAAGAAATATGGACCGATGATTCCACCGGCCCACAAACCACACCAAACCGTTGTTTTTTCTGGATGAAGTGGCAGTTCTTCAATCTCTTCAGGTTGCTCTTCGTCCCAAATTCGGCCATTTTGTTTGTTTACATACCCATTGAGCCAGAAATGGGCCTCATCGCTAAAAAAAATTTGCCTCGAAAACGTCGGCTCTTCTTGGAACTTTTCAAGAGCCCATAGAGCGAAGCGATGTCGCTTGGGAAGGTCGAGCGGCTTCAGTTGTTGCACAAGCTGTATTTTGTACGCTTTCAATTTAAGATCTTGACGTAAAATGCGCCAAGTCGTTCCATACGTCAGTCCGAGTTGCTGCGAACGGCGCCGAATCGATTCTCTACGGTCTTCGTGTACACTCTCAGCTACGGCCGCTATATTTTCTTCACAGCATGCTGGACGTGGTCTATTCGGTCGAATATTATCCAATAATGAATGCTGGGTCTCAAAATGGGTGATGGTGTTGCGAATAGTACGCTCAGTAGGCCGATTATGTTGACCATACGTTGAGCGAAGTGCACGAAACACATTCCTCACAGAACGTGAATTTTCATAATAAAGTTGAACAATTTGTAAACGTTGTTCACGCGTAAGACTTTCCATTATGAAATGCCAAACAATACTAAACAAAAATAACATGACAGCATGACACGACTCACACGTGATCTGTCAAAAAAGGCTATTGAAAAACGTATCTCTACTTGGATCACCCGTTACCATTAAATGGTACAAAATTCAAATTTGGCGTGAATTATGGGACGCCCTTTATAAGATATAAAATAACTTAACTATTTAAGCGTCGGAACTTATATAAAATTACACTTACAATGTTTGACTTAAAGTTTTAAAAATGTCAAAACAGCAAATTGGGAAGTTTGTCCGAGTCGTTGCAGACCTTTTATTAAATGACAATTATACCAACTACCGCATACATTAAGGGTATTCATGCAACGTCGTAATTTTATTATGTTAGAAAGATTGTAATTTTACGACGACGTCGTACCACTAAATAATGCGGTAACCCACTGAAATCAATCTCATTTTGCTAATTTATTTATTGATAGAATGTTGTTCCTATTGTTCTCGATAATTTTCTTCAGTTTAGCGCATACGTTTGATGTGTAAAAGTGACTGATTAAATGTCAAAATAGCATTTCAAAAGTTTACAACGTTTACCATCTCAGTTTACGCACCCAATTCCTGTGAGAAAATTCCGATATTGTTGGAAAAGATTTCCCATACAAATTTTGAAAGTTCATTTATCACGCCGTAATTTTAACGTTTACGACGACTTTCCGACGCTGCATGAATACCCCTATTATATTCTTTAACCACCATAGTGACAACCATTACTTATGTGAAGTAAAAATGTTTGATTTATATCCATGAACAAAATACATGTGTCGGAATCATTGAAATACTATAATCCTTGTATTATTTTTCACAAAATAAAATAATTGGTTATATTACAATCTTCTCTTTTCTCACAGTTATGTTGCGAAATTAAGATACAACAGCAATATTAAATAAAAATGCAACTTGAAAACTTTTTCCGCTTTTGCTATATATTTCACTTTGTGCTGAATATAGTTTAATTCAGAAAACAAACGGAAAAGTATAAAAAAAGTCTTCACTCCAAAAAGCATTTATTAATTTTGTGTCCCCATCCCTGTTTTGATATTTTCACTTAGTACCACATTTGACTCCGGTATACACTTAGTATGCAAAATTGTACGCAGTTTTACAAGGAAGCTAGCATATCCACATGACCAATTAAATAGCACACTATTTTCTTTAAATATCTTATATGAAAAAAAAGTTCATTATTTTGTCGATGTTTATAAGTTAACGGGGCATTACCCAAAACTTATACACTATCGATCACTGGAATATAATGAATGAAAAAAGATGTGCATATTTTCCCAAAAGAAAGTCAAAAAATTGAAGGTTAAATATGAAACGACAGTTTCAATGTCCCAAGATCAAACAAAGATCTACTTGAAAAGCATATAAAAAGATGCGCCACTAGGATGAGGCCATTGCGAATATTTAATTGTAGGCATTCATATCAGTGATTTTCTTTTTCAAAGTTTTGTTAAGAATATTTAAAAAAAACGATTAAAAATAATTTTAAGGATACCCTCTGAACTGTGCCAATTAACGAGACAAAAGTCTCCTCAACATCGCCTACAAGATCCTATCTGCCGTGATATGTGAACGCCTGAAACCGTTTACCAGTACCTGATCGGCCCTTATCAGTGTGGTTTTAGGCCAGGAAAGTCCACAATCGATCAAATTTTCACACTTCGGCAGATCCTGGAAAAAACCCTAGAAGTCCAAATCGATACCCACCAACTATTTATCAATTTCAAAGCCGCATACGACAGCATTTTTAGAGTCGAACTATGCAGAGCCATGTCTAGTTTTGGTATACCGTCCAAACTCGTCCGTTTGTGTAGGATGACGATGGAGAATTCTCGCTGCACCATCAGGGTCGGAAACGACCTCACCAACACATTCGATACCAAAAAAGGATTTAGGCAAGGCGATGCGCTGTCATGTGACTTCTTCAATTTGATTCTTGAGAGGATTGTGCAAAACTCCCGAGCCAACACCAGAGGCACAATTTTACAAAAATCGGTGCAACTACTAGCATACGCCGACTATATTGACATCATTGGTAGAACTCAACGTAATGTCATAGCCACGTTTGCTAGTGTTAAGAAGGAAGCGGCAAAAATGGGTTGAGCGGTAAATAAGTATATGCTGTCAACAAGAAAGGACACACAACATCGGAGAATTGGACAGAACGTCACCATTGACAGATATAACTTTGAGGTACAGGGTGGCGCACCAATTGTGCTACAATAAGAAATTCAAATAACTTTTTTTTTAATCGATGTATTTCATTTATATTTTTTTATTGGTTAGAAAATTAAATTTTATTTTAAATAGTTAGTTGTTTTTAAAGATTATAGATCGCAAATGACCTCCACGCTCTCCCACGCATATGCGGCACCTGATCAAAAAATTATTCATTGCGGCCTGAAGAGTTGGAGTTGGGATCGCCTCAATTATTGTCGCTATGGACTGCTTTAATTCAGTTAAATTCCTGGGCTTCGTTTTAAACACCTCTTGCTTGACTTAACCCCATAAAAAGAAGTCTGGTGCAGTCAGGTCAGGTGACCTTGGGGGCCAGCGAAGAGTGGAGTTCCTAGAAATTAATTTGTTTGCGAATTTTTTGTTTAGCTCCGCCATAACTGGTCTGGCTATATGTGCAGTTGCTCCATCTTGCTGAAACCAAACGCTGTTGAATGGTATACGTCTTCGGCGCAGTTCTGGGTAAAAAAAACTCCTTCAACATCTTTAAATAACGGTCCCCATTGACAGTAACGGTTACACCGTTTTCTTCAAAGAAGTATGGCCCGACAATACACCTTGATTAAACTGCGCACCACACAGTGACTCGTTCTGGGTGCAGTTCCGTCTCATGGAGCATTTCTGGATTAGACTCTTTCCATATACGGCAATTTTGCTTGTTTACATTGCCGTTAAGATCAAAATGGGCCTCATCAGACATGAACAAACTATTGATCAATGTGTTGTCTTCTTCGGCCATTGATATCATTTTTTGGCAAAATTCCAGGCGAACAGGCAAATCCTGAGGGTTAAACTTGCTAGTAATTTGGACTTTGTACGGAAACAAGTTTAAATCGTCATGAAGTATCCGTTGTAATGACCGTCTACTCACTCCAATTTGCCCCGATAAGTTTCGGGTCGAAACGCTCCGATTGGCCTGTATTGCAGATGCTACTGCTGCGATTGTATCCTGAACCCGAACATTGGCATCTCGATGGTACGGCCTTCGTGCGACGCTTCCAGATTCGGCAAACATGTTTACAAACCTCATAATGGTCCATCTACTCGGGGGTTTACCGCCAAACTCCCGCCTAAATTCTCTTTGGACGGAAATGACGGACTGCAAAGCATGGTACCGTTGCACTATCCAAATTCTTTTCTCCGTATCTCAAGCATCCATTTTTATAAATCTAAATAGTAACCTACAAAATAACAAAAAAAATAAGCCGATTACTCACACAAAAAAAAAAGTTATTACGTTTTATTTTTGTAGCACATTTTGTAGACGGCGCTACATGCCACACAGCGCACGTCGAAATCGATTTATTAAAGGAAACATTCGATGAGCGCATAATTCCGCGTAATGGACCTGTCAGTTGGCCATCACGATCGTGTGACTTGACACCATTGGATTATTTTCTTTGGGGATACGTGAAGTCGCTCGTCTACGCCAACAAACCAGAATCGTTAAGGGACGCAACATTCGTGGAGTTATTGCCTATATACGGCCCCAAATGTTCAAAAAAGTGGTTGAAAATTGGACCTCTAGACTTGGCTTTATTTGAACCAGCCACATACCCGAAATCATATTTAAACACAAATGGCATAAAATTATCATTCCAATAAAGTTAAATTTCAATTCGAAGTTCTATACCTCTTCGATACCAAAAAAGGTTTTAGGCAAGGCGATGCGCTGTCATGTGACTTCTTTAATCTGATTCTTGAGAGGATTGTGCAAAACTCCAAAGCCAACACCAGAGGCACAATTTTCCAAAAGTCGGTGCAACTACTAGCATACGCTGACGATATTGACATCATTGGTAGGACTCAACGTAATGTCATAGCCACGTTTGCTAGTATAGAGAAGGAAGTGGCGAAAATGGGTTTAGCAGTAAATTAGGGTAAGACTAAGTATATGCTGTCATCACGAAAGGACTCACAACATCGAAGAATTGGACAGAACGTCACCATTGACAGATATAACTTTGAGGTAGTACGGGACTATGCCTACCTCGGCTCTGCTATTAACTCTGACAACATCTAGTCAGAAATCCAACGAAGAATTACTCTTGCCAACCGCTGTTACTTCGGGCTAAGGGGGCAATCAAGTAGTAAAGCCTTCAATCGAACTACTAAGGAGAAGCTATATAAGACCCTGATCATCCCAGTTCTACTCTACGGCGCTGAAGCCTGGACCGTATCAAAAGCGGAAAAAGAAATCCTTGGTCGATTCGATAGAAAAATTCTTCCAAAAATTCTTGGTTCCATTTGCGTTGATGGGCTATGGAGACGAAGATTCAACCACGAACTCCGCATTGGACGGTTAAGATGGCTAGGACATGTAGAACGAATGGAAACTAATACTTCGGCTCGCATAGTCTTCGATTCCCAGCCAGACGTCGGACGAAGTAGAGGAAGACCTCGCCTTAAGTGGCGCCCACAAGTAAAAAGCGACCCCAACCAACTTTGAGGGCGCTACTGGAGGCAGTTAACTAAGGACCGGGCTAATTGGAGAGATATGTTGGTTGATGCCCAGGTTCGTCCCGGACTGTTGCGCCACTTAAGTAAGTATTGAAAAGAACTGTTTTATTTAGATAAAAAGAAGGGTTCCCGAATAACTTTGACAGCGACAGAAAGAGGAAAACTAGATGCTTTCAAGGAGTAAGGACTCTCATGCCGAGACATTGCAAAGAGGCTTAATAGAAGCAAGACTGTTGTAAAGAGTTATCTTGCGGATCCAAAACATCATGGGAAAAATCAAAAAGACGCACTACTGAAGCAAAACATTGCGAGAAAAGCGGTTAATTCTACGACTTGCCTCAAAATCTACTCTACCAGCGACTAAAATAAGTTCCAACAGCGGTGTATAAGCCTGCATAGTAACGGTTCGAAGGATAATATGAACAAGTGGTACTATACAGAGAAGAAAACTTAAAAAGGAACTCCTTTTGAATTAAGTACACAAGGAGCAGCGAATGAATTTTGCAGTAGAACATGTCGCTTGGAGCAATGAATGTAAACTTGTTGTCTTTTTAAATGTAAAAAGGTTTAACCTTGACGCCCCCGAGGGTTACAATTTTTATTTCCATGATCTAAGAAGGAGGAGCTTATTTTGGCAAGACATCATAGCAGTATATCAGGTGTAATGGGGATTACCTACAAAGAGGTATAGAACTACAAGAGTACGCATCACAGCTAAAAATTTTGTAGTCGTTTCAGACGCGGGCAGTTAGTGCGAAGAGGAATTTCCGTCGTTCGTATGCATCGGCTATGCTGTTGTTTGGTGCTGGAGTAGCAATATGAAGACTGGGGTATCAACATCAGTACCCCACATAGAAAATTTTCGTTGTATAAGATGCGCACTCTTGTAGTTGTATAATCTTTGCTACAATGCAATGGCACAATCGAGTTGGAGTTTTTGTTCACAACAATGAACGGAAACAACTACAAATGTTTGCTGGAACGGTCATTTCAAAAGTAATGTAACGAAACTGAAATTAAAGGTTAGCAGCAACCCGGCCGCGTGTGTCGATTGTCGAACAACAAAAACAACAGAAAACACAATTTATTTTATTTGTCTGGTTCCCGAGAGGTTTTTATTTTTTTTTGTTAGTTTATGTGTTAATAATTGATTGTCTTTGTTTTATCATAATCGTTTTATCGTAAGTCTTTAATTATTTGACTGTCGACTGCGGTTTTCTGTTCGCCTTCAGGTTATCTGTCAAAAAGAGAGTTTCGTCAACCCAACACGCCGCTTTTTACTCTTTATGCTGTTCCCAAAAATTTCCGTTCCGACGTCTGTTTGTTCCGCATTATCGTCTCAACTGTTCTCGATGGTGTATTGCCGTGATGTACCCGATTTCGCTACAGTAAAACAACATTTTTGGACCCCTGCCTTGGGTATTCTAACAAGAGAATGCCCCCATTCATTCTTCCAGCGTTGTTAGAAGTTGGATTCAATCAAAGACGTGAAACTTTTGCCGCCTTTTCAGCGGACTTAAACAAAATCGAAAATGTTTGGGCATGGTTATCTCGTAAAATGTAGGAAGGCCGCAGACAATTTAAAGACACTCTTCAATCGAAGCTATTTGTAATGCCTGCGTCCAAATTTCTCTTGATTATTAAAAAAAAAAACTGTATGATTCTATTCCAAACAGTCTTATAGAGGTCATATCGAAAAAACGTAAAAAAAAAATGTTTTAAAACCACAATTTTTTTTTTCCGTGGGCTGGTGGAAATCTTCATAGACACGATGAGCACGTGCCCAAAGTAGTGTGAGATTTTTACTCACTAAAACCACCACCCATTTTGTATTTCTATTGCAACTAAGTATTCGACTTATCCAGCAATTTTTTTATCACGAGTATATAATATGTTTGGCAGGTAACTTTCCTTTCAGAGTTCCTGCTTTTTCCGCAATTTATAGCTCGGTTTGTTATTATCAGGCCAAATCTAAGGGTTTAGTTCTTTGAAGACGCCGCAATATATTTGCTTCGTCAAGAATTTGGAGGACTGTTGTGTTAACGTGTCCTAATAAACGTTTTTTATGTTTTCGTGCAAATATTTTTGTTTCTTTTTTAACCGCGGGAATACCCAGATCTCGGCGTAGATCTTCGTTCCTTACGTACCACGGCGCATTGACGAATGATCTTAACATTTTGTTTTCAAAAGTTTGTAAAATGTTTAGATTCGTTTCACTGGTACAACCCCATAGTTGTATACCATATGTCCAAACCGCTTTTAGCACTTGCTTGTATAATAGCAGCTTGTTATCAAGGTTAAGCTTCGAATATTTTCCGAGCAACCAGTACAGTTCTCCGCATTTCTTTTTTACATGCGACTTCCATTTTAATTTTGCATCGAGTGTCATACCGAGATATTTCACTTCATTTGCAAACGGGACTCGAGCCGTATTTACAAATACAGGCAAAATGTTTGTCCGTTTATACGAAAAATCTACATGGATCGATTTGCTCTCATTAAGTGAAATCCGCCAGGATTTAGTCCATTCATTAAGCTCGTTAAGAGCGTTTTGTAATTTGATATTTGTTTCCTCTATTGTTGTGCCAACTGCTAGTATAGCAGTATCGTCAGCAAACGTTGCAACTATTGTATCGTTTGTTTGTGGGATATCACGAGTGAATAGGAGGTACAGGATTGGTCCAAGGACGCTTCCTTGCGGTACACCTGCCATTATTTCTTTGAACTCGGAATATCCGCTTCCAAGTTTCACACGGAAGAGTTCAAGATACGACACGCGGATTTTATATAATTGTTCTGGCAGAACTTGACTTAGTTTATAAGTAAGGCCTTTGTGCCACACCTTGTCAAAAGCTTGCGACACGTCAAGAAATACGGCTGAACAAATTTTCTTTTCTTCGAAAGGTTTCTCAATTACATCTGTAATTCGATGTACTTGGTCCACCGTTGAATGTTTACTTCAAAACCCAAATTGATGGTCAGGTAAAAGACGTTTCTGATCATTTATGGGGTGTAAGCGACCGAGTAATATCCGTTCAAAAACTTTTGAAATTATTGGAAAAAGTGAAATAGGCCTGTAAGATTTTACTTCATTCGGCGATTTTCCTGGGTTTAGAACCATCATCACTTCCGCGACTTTCCACTGTCTTGGTATGTATTCTAATCTGATTGCTGCATTTATAATAAAAAGAAGCTTAGTTAATGCTTTTTGCTTTTTCGTTTGCCCGATCCACAAAAAGGAGACCCTCTGAACTGCGCCAACTACAGAGGCATAAGTCTCCTCAACATCGCCTACAAGAACCTATCTGCCGTAATATGTGCACGCCTGAAACCGTTTACCAACAACCTGATTGGCCCTTATCAGTGTGGTTTTAGGCCAGGAAAGTCCACAACCGATCAAATATTCACACTTCGGCAGATCCTGGAAAAAACTCAAGGAGTCCAAATCGATACCCACCACCTATTAATCGATTTCAAAGCCGCATATGACAGCATTTATAGAGACGAACTGTACAGAGCCATGTCTAGTTTTGGTATACCGCCCAAACTCATCCGTTTGTGTAGGATGACGATAGAGAATTCTCGCTGCCACATCAGGGTCGGAAACGCCCTCACCGACACATTCGATACCAAAAGAGGATTTAGGCAAGGCGATGCGCTGTCATGTGACTTCTTTAATCTGATTCTTGAGAGGATTGTGCAAAACTCCAAAGCCAACACCAGAGGCACAATTTTCCAAAAGTCGGTGCAACTACTAGCATACGCTGACGATATTGACATCATTGGTAGGACTCAACATGTTGTCATATCCACGTTTGCTAGTATAGAGAAGGAAGCGGCGAAAATGGGTTAAGCACTAAATGAGGGTAAGACTAAGTATATGCTGTCATCACGAAAGGACTCACAACATCGACGAATTGGACAGAACGTCACCATTGACAGATATAACTTTGAGGTAGTACGGGACTTTGTCTACCTCAGCACCGCTATTAACTCTGACAACAACATCTCGTCAGAAATATTAAACGAAGATTACTCTTTCCAACCGCTGTTTCTTCGGGCTAAGAAGGCAATTTAGTAGTAAAGCCCTCACTCGAACTACTAAGGAGATCCTATATAAGACCCTGATCATCCCAGTCCTGCTCTACGGCGCTGAAGCATGGACCGTATCAAAAGCGGATGAAGAAATCCTTGGTAGATTCGAGAGGAAAATTCTTCGAAAAATCTTCGGTCCCATTTGCGTTGACGGGCTATGGAGACGAAGATTCAACAAAGAACTATACGAGCTGTACAGCGACATGCCCCTGGTCAAAAAACTCCCCATTGGACGTTTAAGATGGCTAGGACATGTGAAACGAATGGACACCAATACTCCGGATCGCAGAGTCTTCGATTCCCAGCCAGACGACGGACGCAGTAGAGGAAGACCTCGCCTTAAGTGGCGCGCACAAGTGGAAACCGACCTCAACCAACTTGGAGTGCGCAACTGGAGGCAGTTAGCTAAGGACCGGGCTAATTAGAGAGGCATGTTGGTTGAGGCCCAGGTTCATTCCGGACTTTAGCGCCACTTAAGTAAGTAAGTAAGTTAGTTAATGCTTTCCGAGGCAACATTTTAAGAAGTTCTCTTGTAATCAGGTCATAACCCGGAGCTTTTTTATGCTTTAGTTTCTGTATTGCCCGTTTAAGCTCGGCAATACTTGCATATTTTACTATGTTGTTATCGGTTGTACCTACTCTCGAATATATTAATGTTTTCATTTTGCGCTGGACCATCAAATGGCTTAAATGTTTCCTCAAGATGTGAGGCAAAAACGTCAGCTTTTTCCTTATCGCTTTTTGCCCAAACGTCTTGAGTTACCCTAAATGGCGGCACAGCGATTTTAGGCCGTTTTATGACCACAAAATGTGAATTTTAAATTTAAATTTAGTACTTTTTTTTTAAAGCTTTTGCATGTGGCCTCATGCTAGTGGCGCATCTTTTCATACGCTTTTCAAGTAGATCATTGTTTGACCTTCGGAAATTCCAACTGTAGTTTCTTATTTACCCATTAATTTTTTGATTTCCTGTTGCAAAAATATATACCTGTTCCCTGGTAGAAAAATATTCCAGGTAGAAAATGTCCAAAGAGTATTAATAGTGGAAATCGATTGCAAACTGTATGGCCTCATCCATGTGATCGCCAGTGTATTTTATCACAACAATTCTAAGTCTCTTGCTAGTATTTCGACTTCTTATATAGCCCAGTAAAATGTTCTCTTTATTCTACCCAAAATCGTTCTTCCAAATCGAAGGCTTTCATGTTTTTTTTCCATTTACCAAAATCTATCAATTAAAACACAATATACCCTATGGCATTTGGTATAATTAAGTCGGTAAGAAACTTTGTCCATCAGCTGATGGCCGGATTTTCTCCCTAAAAGAAGAGAAACGAAAATACACTAAAACGACGAGAAAATGGTGAAAGAATAATCAAAAACGAAGCTCAACAACTAAAAGGAGTAAAAACTAAAAAAAGAAAAATAATCCAACTATTTTATCATAAAGGAATTTAACAGCTCAACTTTGCTTTCGATAGAGTTAGCTAGGTAGTTGGAGTTCTATTCACCTTGGCAATATTAAACAAAAAAAAACAAGGATATCGCAGGAGAAAGCAGAATTCTTGTTAAAGTTTTTCGCAGCGGAATTGTACGTCTGGCAGCGATTGTGAAAAAAAAATCCATAAAAAAACTTCAAAAGAAAGTTTCACAACAATTTTAGTAAGCAAAAGGGATTAATTCTGTGTGCTTTCAGTTTTAGTTTTTTTTTTTTTACTTTTCTGTTGTTTTTTTTACTCTTGATCCTGCTTTTCGTTTGAAGAAATTTGTTGATGGAGACAACGCACTGTGACCAGTTAATACTGGTTTAACCTTCTTCAGGACAAAAAAACAAAAAAACTATTTTTATGGCAGAGTTGTCTAATGTCGAACACGTTCTAGCCTTCTAAAAATAATCACTTAAATTATTTAGAAAACAAATCGATAATTACTAGAATTTGTAGTTGGAATAGTATTTTTGTCAATTATATATTTGATGTTATCAAAGAACAGGATTTGCTTGATTTGGGTTCCGTTATCATCGTAATGTTAGAATCAATCAAATTCTCGAGGTCGAAAATTTTCACGGAAACAATATCTTTCTCTTTGTAAGAGAAAGTTAAAAAATCGGGTATGAGTTCCAGTGCTGCCACCCTGTAGATTATTATTATTATTATTAGCAAAAAACGCAGTAGATTGCAATTTACCGTAGTAGATCCCACCTACCAAAAACAAAAATTCAACTCATTTGAAATACATTTTATTTACGAATTAAAACAGGAGAATATGGAAACTTAACAATTACTTCAAAAAGGAACTTACTTACTAAGTGGCGCTACAGTCCGGGATGAACCTGCCTCTCCAATTAGTCCGGTCCTTAGATAACTGCCTCCAGTTGCGCACTCCAAGTTGGTGGAGGTCGGTTTCTACTTGTGCGCGCCACTTAAGGCGAGGTCTTCCTCTACTGCGTCCGACGTCTGGCTGGGAATCGAAGACTCTGCGAGCGGGAGTATTGGTGTCCATTCTTTCTACATGTCCTATGTCGCTGTACAACTCATATAGTTCGTGGTTGAATCTTCGTCTCCATAGCCCGTCAACGCAAACGGGACCGAAGATTTTCCGAAGAATTTTTCTATCGAATCGACCAATGATGTCTTCATCCGCTTTTGATACGGTCCATGCTTCAGCGCCGTAGAGCAGGACTGGGATGATCCGGGTCTTATATAGGATCTCCTTAGTAGTTCGAGTGAGGGCTTTACTACTAAATTGCCTTCTTAGCCCGAAGAATCAGCGATTGGCAAGAGTAATTCTTCGTTTAATTTCTGAGGAGATGTTGTTGTCAGAGCTAATAGCGGAGCCGAGGTATAGACAAAGTCCCGTACTACCTCAAAGTTATATCTGTCAATGGTGACGTTCTGTCCAATTCGTCGATGTTGTGTGTCCTTTCGTGTTGACAGCATATACTCAGTCTTACCCTCATTTACTGCTAAACCAATTTTTGCCGCTTCCTTCTCTATACTAGCAAACGTGGCTATGACATCACGTTGAGTCCTATCAATGATGTCAATATCGTCAGCGCATGCTAGTAGTTGCACCAATTTTTGGAGAATTGTGCCTCTGGTGTTGGCTTTGGAGTTTTGCACAATCCTCTCAAGAATCAAATTAAAGAAGTCACATGACAGCGCATTGCCTTGCCTAAATCCTTTTTTGGTATCGAATGTGTCGGTGAAGTCGTTTCCGACCCTGATGGTGCAGCGAGAATTCTTCATCATCATCCTACACAAACGGACGACTTTGGACTTGTGGCGTATGTTATTGCTGCTGGCAACGACACAAACGTATATACTTAATGGAAACACCTACTCTCACTCGCTACTTTGACAGCCACATGTAAAAGTCTTTTTGACATTGACACTTTTCTTTTTTACTTACCGCTCGTACAACGTGTGTCGTCTATTGCGAAAACCTAACCTATTTTTACTTAAATAAATTAAACATCTAAATTTTATAGTCTTAGTGGAAGACCCGTTTTTTATTTAGTTTGTTTACGGACATTTGTGGAAAAGCCACCACATATTGGTGACCCCGACCGCAGTTACAATGAGCACGGATGAAAAAATGGCCAACGAACAAAGCAGCAGCAACGACAATCCATCAACCAACGAGGAACGGAGCAGCAACGAAGGCGCGGAGATTGCAAAAGTGTCTATCAGAATTCCACCATTCTGGAAAGCGAAACCCGAACTATGGATTGCACAAGTCGAATCACAATTCATAGCAGCCGGCATCACAAACGATAGAACAAAATACCACACGATTGTCGCCGCGATGGAAAGCACAATTCTTTCACAAGTAAGTGATTTAATACTTAGGCCACCGACTACTGATATGTATGTTACCCTAAAAAATCGCTTAATTGACCAATTTGCGGACTCGGAGCAAAAGCGAATAAAGAAACTGCTCCAGGATCTAGAGCTAGGCGACACTCGCCCTTCACATTTGTTGCGGGAAATGCGCGATCTGGCTGGCACCGAGATGAACGATAATATGCTAAAATCAATTTGGATGAATAGACTACCGCCGAACATACGGTCTATTATTTCAATTAGCAGTGATTCGCTTGACAAAGTAGCACTTCTAGCTGACAAAATTGTTGAAGTAAACGACGTGCCGATGGTGAACATGCTTAGTACACGTGAATCTCCCAACCAACAAACATCGCTGGAGAAGCAACTGGCGGAGATTACGAGGGAGATAGCATCCATAAAAGCAACGATACACCATCAATCGAGAAGCAGAGACAGGAGCCATCGTCGTTCGCGCGCACGCACACCGTCAGCACACAGGGATTTTGACATCTGTTGGTACCACCATAAATTCGGCGATGATGCAAAAAAATGTCGCAAACCGTGCAAGAAAGCTTTAAACTAAAAAGTCTGTCATCAAAGACGGTGAATGACAGACTTAACGCACCAAACAACCGTCTTCTCGTAACCGACACCAACACAAACACGAAGTTTCTAATCGACACTGGTGCCGACGTCAGTGTCATTCCCCCCACTCGTTCACGACGTCTATCTCCAGATGACAATATATTTCTGTACGCAGCTAACAAATCACGAATAAAAACATTTGGAGAAAAAACGATGGTGCTCAACCTGGGACTGCGCCGACCCTTCAGGTGGACTTTTGTTGTGGCCGACGTGTCACATCCGATATTGGGGGCAGACTTCTTGTCCCACTTCAACATACTAGTTAGTCTACGGCATCACAAATTGATTGATGGATTAACGAAGACAAGTAGTGGATGCACCATCACTCAGATACAAAAGGTATTATATAACTTAACTCGTATTAATAACGCACTTACGTTCCAGGATTTACTTACTGAGTTCAAGGACATAACGCACAATAACATATTACCGAAGCCTGCACCGCACGCAATAACTCACCACATCGTGACAACAGGCCCGCCAGTGTTTGCCAAGCCAAGACGCCTGTCGCCGGAGAAACTCAAAGCAGCCAAAGCAGAAATCAAGTTCCTTCTTGAGTCTGGTATATGCCGCCCTTCGCGAAGTCCATGGGCGAGCCCATTGCACATGGTGCGAAAGAAGAATGGTGAGTGGAGACCGTGTGGCGATTTTAGGCGATTAAACAGCATCACTGAACCGGATCGATATCCGATTCCGCATTTGCACGATGTCACTCAAGGTTTGCACGGATGCCAAATCTTCTCAACCATTGACCTACGAAGAGCTTACCATCAACTGCCCGTGGAGCCAGCTGACGTACCAAAGACTGCCATCACGACTCCATTCGGTATGTTTGAGTTTGTCTATATGTGCTTCGGTCTACGCAACGCCGGACAAACATTCCAGAGATTTATGGATCACATCCTTCGCGAATTCGATTTCGCTCGACCATACCTAGACGATATACTCATATCCTCAAAAGACGTTGACGAACATCGCCAACACCTTCGTCTCGTTTTTGAGAAGCTGCGGGAGTTCGGCGTCGTTATCAATACATCGAAATGTGTACTAGGCAAACCCGAGGTACGGTTCTTGGGTTATTTGGTCAGTAAAGATGGAGTCAAACCACCACCAGAGCGAATCGAGGCGCTAAGAGATTTTAAGCTACCCGAAAGAGCGTGCGATCTAAGACGTTTTTTGGGAATGATCAACTTTTTCCGGAGATTTTTGCCCCATGCCGCGGAAGAGCAGCTGCTGCTATCAAGACAAATCAAGGGTAACAAGAAAAATGATAAATCGATGATCAACTGGACGGACGATACCATACAGGCATTTCAACGCTGTAAAGACAGTTTATGCAAAGCCACCCTGCTTAATTTCCCGAAACCAGGTGCGCCCTTGTCATTAACGGTTGATGCCTCCAGCAGTGCTCTTGGAGCAATTCTCCAACAACATGTCGGCGATAATTGGCAGCCTCTTGGATTTTACTCTGAACGGCTCAACTCAGCTCAGCAAAGGTACAGTACCTACGATCGCGAGCTCCTTGGTGCGTACAAAGCAGTCAAATATTTTCAATACATGCTCGAGGGCAGAGAATTTACGATTTTTACGGACCATAAGCCGTTGCAGTTCGCTTTCCAACAAAAAATCGAGAAGGCTTCGCCGAGGCAAACACGGCAGTTAGATTTTTTGGCGCAATTCACAACTGATATTCGCTACCTTCCTGGAAAAGACAACATCGTGGCGGACACTATGTCGCGCATAGATGCTATTCACGTTCCAGAGACGATCAACTTTGAGAAATTAGCGGAGAGTCAGTCGAACGATGAGGAGCTAAAGGCATTTTTAAATACCAAATCAAATCTACTTTTAAAACCTTTTGTCATTCCAGGTACCAATGCAGAGGTACTTTGCGATGTATCAACAGGAAGAATCCGTCCTTACTTAACGAAGAAGTTTCGCCAAATCGGATTCCAATCGATGCATAACCTCAGTCATACAGGCGCCGACAAAACAACAAAATTGGTAGCTGAGAAGTTCGTTTGGCCCAATTTAAAAAAAAGATTGCCGTTTGTGGACTCGACTTTGCATACCTTGTCAACGAGCAAAAATTCAAAGGCATAATAAGTCACCGATTTCAACGTATGTATTACCTGAGTGCAGATTTGTACACGTTAATATGGACGTTGTTGGACCGCTTCCACCCTGTAAAGGCTACCGTTACTGCCTTACATGCGTTGACCGTTTCACCCGCTGGACAGAAGCCTACCCCATGGAAGACATCACTACGGAAACGATCGCATTCACGTTTTACACAAACTGGATTTCCAGATTCGGAGTACCGCTACGACTAACAACCGACCAAGGACGACAATTCGAGTCCTTCTTTTTTCGCGACCTTACCAGACTGCTCGGCGTGAAGCACTTGAGGACGACCGCTTATCACCCCGCATCGAATGGTATCATCGAGCGATATCACAGGTCGTTAAAAGCTTCGATTAAATGCTATCAGACAGAGAAGTGGGTCGAGGTACTGCCGTTAATTCTGTTGGGTTATCGTTCAGCGTACAAAGAGGACTTAAAAGCAACTCCAGCGGAGATGGTGTACGGTGATGTGCTTCGTTTGCCGGGTGAATTTTTGCACAAGCAACCAGACGAGCCCGTAGTAGAAACTGACTTCGTGAAACAGCTGCGAACGACTATGCAGAAGTTGAGACCATCAGAAGCATCCAATCATGCAAAGTGCTCACCATTCATAGAGAGCTCCTTGACCACTACACCGGCAGTCTTCATACGAAGTGATGCAGTCCGACGTCCATTGCAAGCACCATACGAAGGCCCCTATCAAGTGCTCGAGCGTTCCGATAAATATTTTAAAGTAGACATCCGCGGAAGAAAAAGCAACATAAGCATCGATCGATTGAAAGCAGCGTTCGTCATACTAGAGGACACCAAAGTAAAAGAAGCTCAACCAAAAGGACCAACGGAATATCGGACACGTTATGGACGAAAGGTACACTTCCGCTTTCAAAAGGAAGGGGAGTAATGTGGCGTATGTTATTGCTGCTGGCAACGACACAAACGTATATACTTAATGGAAACACCTACTCTCACTCGCTACTTTGACAGCCACATGTAAAAGTCTTTTTGACATTGACACTTTTCTTTTTTACTTACCGCTCGTACAACGTGTGTCGTCTATTGCGAAAACCTAACCTATTTTTACTTAAATAAATTAAACATCTAAATTTTATAGTCTTAGTGGAAGACCCGTTTTTTATTTAGTTTGTTTACGGACATTTGTGGAAAAGCCACCACAGACTGTATACCAAAACTAGACATGGCTCTGTATAGTTCGTCTCTATGAATGCTGCCGTATGCGGCTTTGAAAACTATAAATAGGTGGTGGGTATCGATTTGGACTTCTTGGTTTTTTCCAGGACCTGCCGAAGTGTGAAAATTTGATCGGTTGTGGATTCTCCTGGCCTACAACCACACCAATAAGCGCCGATCAGGTTGTTGGTAAACGGTTTCAGACGTTCACATATTACGGCAGATAGGATCTTGTAGGCGATGTTGAGCAGACTTATGACTCTGTAGTTGGCGCATTTCAGAGGGTCTCCTTTTTTGTGGATCGGACAAACGATGCTGAGGTTCCATTCTTCGGGCATGCTTTCATCCGACTAGATTTGGCTTATGAGTTGGTGGATGTTACTTACCAAGTCATCTCCGCCAGCTTAATAAAGCTCAGCGGGAAGGCCGTCATTTCCAGCGGCCTTATTTAGCTTGAGTTTAGATATTGCTATCATCACTTCACTTAGGTCGGGTGGTTGGCAGCTTTCGCTGTCGTTGCCAATATTAAATGGTTCGTTCTGCCTGGCAGCGGAATGTTTTTCGTCATCGCCGTTTAACAGTCTGCAGAAGTAGTTCTTCCACATCCTCAGCATCGACTGTGTCTCAACTACGATATTTCCTTGTTCATCTCGACAGGATTCTGTTCGAGCATTGTATCCTTGGCTTTGACGTTTTACACTTTGGTAAAACTTGCGAACATCTTTCCTGGAGTGGCACCTCTCTATATCCTCGATCGCGCGCTTTTCTTGCTCTTTTTTCTTCTTTCTGTAAAGCCGATGTTCTTCCCTTCTTCTTTGCCTATAGAGCTCAATGGTGGCTCTCGTCTTCACCTGCAGCTTAGCCCTGTAGGCCTCGTTCTTGGCTGCGAGCATCTGTCGACATTCCTCGTCAAACCAGGGGTTTCTTGCTGGTGGCCGCGAGATACACAGCACGTCAGTTGCGGCTGATATAATGGCTTGGTGGCATCGTTGCCATTGTTCTTCGACATTAGATGCTGGTGGTATGTTGTGAGTCGAGAGGTTAAGGGATACGCATTGCGCGAAGGTCCTGGCGGTCTCTGGCGATTGCTGTCTTTCGACATTAAATTTTTTCACAGTATTTCTGTTTTTTTTTTGTGGCGTGGTGGATATCCGCATCCTTACCTTGGCTACAACAATGTAGTGGTCCGAGTCGATGTTAGCCCCTCGGAATGTTCGGACATCCAAAATACTGGATGCGTGCCTCTTGTCTATCGCAATGTGATCAATTTCGTTGACTGTTCGTTGATCTGGAGACCGCCATGTCCCCCGAAATTTTTCTGGGAGAAATAAAAAAAATTGATTATGTGTTCAGATATATTCTTCGCCTTAAGCTTACTCAGTGGTCTTCGATTCAATTTGAAAAGGATGTGATTCAATAAAAAATGCTAAGGGAATTTTGATTGAATTTGATTTGTTGTTTGGATCTATTATGAGAATGGTCCCATCTGAGAATGATCCCATCTGAGAATGGTCCCATCTGAGAATGGTCCCATCTGAGAATGGTGCCATCTTATGCATAATATTGGCGATGGGCCTTAAGATTATAATAAAGTTGTTATCAATTGTACAGTTTAAGTTGTCTGTATGCCATATCATCAAGTTTTGCTGACGATTAATAAACGATCTTCTGCATGAAATAAATGGCTTGATAACTGGATAACCGACATGCATTGCTAAAAATGAAGATTTCAATATAAGTGTGTTCAAATTTGTGCATTTGTATTTTTTTTTTTTTTTAAACGTTTATTTATTCACAATTTCGTTAATATTAATTAATAGCCTAGATAAACTTAAAGACTAGACATTTTTAACTTTTGCCAAAGTAAAAGACCATTATGGTTCGCATTACATGATATATAATTTTTTGTTTAATTCAATTTTTATATTTTTTGTGAATTTTTGTATTATTGTTATGTACTATATATATTTTTTTTGAAAATAGGAAAATGTGAATCAAAACCTATTAGAAGACAGTCGCAACTTTTTTTTTTTTATATAAAACTAAAACCTACAAGACTAACTTAACCTATCTAAATCTATCTAGGCCCTGTCATGTGATCTCTATTCCATCGACTAACAAGTCATCGTTAAATCAGAGATCACATGTCAGGGCCTAGTTTAACTTAACCTAAGTATCGGCTTCAGCCCAGTCTAGCCACCAGTATCGGTCTCTATTTAACCTGTTAGTGTTACTTTTGTCGCTTTCAGGTATGCTAATGCAGTATCTAATTTGATCAGTATTCCCGTCCCCCGACTCAAAAGGCTCATAAAGGATCCTTTTATCTGTTGCTCTCCTTGCAGCATGGTATATTATTGGAACTTGCCGAACGAACAAAGTGATTCCTTACAAGATCTAGAATGGCATTGTCAATTCTGGACACACCGGAAGCATCCAGAAGTCTTTTGTTTGAGACATAATGCCTATAATCGGAATGTGCACTCCTATACATCTGTGTGCAGGCTCTAAGACATTTGCGCTCGAACACTCGAAGTTTTTCCATAATGTATTCAAGTGTATTCACGTGTATTCACGTGTATTCACGTGTATTCTGATGTATTCTTATTAATTTACTCGTTTTCACATGTATTCCCGTGTATTCCCATGTATTCACATGTATTCATAAGTATTCATTATGTAATCACACATTGAATACAGTATTCCGTGTATTTTTGTGTATTCTGTAGTCTAGGACCACGCAAAAATATTGATTACTTCCCCCACGGAACAAACAAACAATGGAACGAACTTCCAGAAGACGTATTTCCACCAATATACATGTGGGATGATTACATGCTACGTCTAATTGTATAGTCAACTAAATTGTCAGTTAACATAATTATCTCTTGCAAAAGAATAATGTTGCAGTTAATTATCGTATGTAGAGACCGCCATATCCACTTGTGAATATCGAGTTGAGGAAACCGTTTGCTAACTATAGTGGCATTGCGCTCCGCAGCAAAGTCAAATAGCCTAAGTCCGTTGCCAGACGTATTATCGTGTAAGCTCTGACAATACTGCTAAAGATGTCTTCTCTTCTACCTTTGCGTTTAAATCTTCCAGCACCATTTTAACATCGTACTTCAGTGGTCGCTCATTAGTTTTGTCAAGTAGCACGTAGTGGTAGTTTTTCCCTATATCACATTTTCCTCTGTCAGTGCGTGAGTGCATATAAGGCTTATGTTGGCAAATTTGGTCTTGAAGTGCATCGTTACAAGCGTTTGCTAGTGTCTTGAAAACATACGATTCATTTCCTAAGGCTGGCACTTTCTGCTCACTTTAACACAATCCGTAGTTGTTCATCTCCATTTTGAGATTCCTATCCCATCGTATTTCTTGAATGGCAGTAATGTCTGATTTTTATCAGCTTAGGGCTTTTACTATTTCCTATTTAATGTTCTCAGAATAAAAGGGCCGCCTATAGCAAAATCATTTCCTTCCGAGGCCTTATAGTTGCTTCTTATAACGATTTTTTCTGTGAGTGGGTTGTGAACCCAATGAGAAATCTCTTACCTGGCCAGTCATTCAGATCAGGCTTTTTATAGTGTTGCGGCTTTTCGTTGTATTATCAAGACTCCGACTTATAGGTTTAGTATATGACAAACCCGGTTGGATGAGACTAGTATCCGATGGTTGCCACTGAAAGGTAAAACAAGTACAATTGAAACGTAGGCAGAGTTACAACGACTAGGTGTCCCATAATAAACTGGTAAGCCTTACCAATTTGAATAGAAATCACATGTATCTGGAAAACGAGATATATCTATAAACCATACTCCACTCTAAAAGTGTTCCTAAGTATATATATCTAAATGATAAAACATATGACTCCCTTCGTATGTCAACGCTTCTGTGGTCAACAATCCCACAATCTCCAACTGTGCCACAGTCAAGTCCAGTCAAGTGCATTAAATCATACATGTGGTGGTCAACAAAGAAAAAAAGGAGATAAACCCCTCCTTTATCCTGCAACACAACTTTATTACTTTTCTAAAGCTACATATGCAGCGCGCACATACACTTCATTCATCTGTCAACTGCAGGGGCATGTGAGCTCACCAAATCCGGTTGCAGAATCATTATAAAAAGAAAAACTGTTATCCTTCTAATTTTTTTTTTTGAAAGCCTCAAAAGGATTTTCTCTTCCCCAAGTTACATTGTAATATGACCTTAGCAGATGAGACAATCCTTGATTTGTTATTTTATTCCTTCCTTGCAGTTGATATGTGGAGGATATCATATCTCAAATACAGCCGGCATTTTTCCAGAAGGACGAACAGGACGGATCTGGTTGGTAAAGTAATCCAAAATAAAGATTAAAGCAACGAATCACTGGAATCACCACTACCTATGGTAGTTCTCTACAAAAATACAGACGTCCTTGCCATAATCAGTATTTATTTCAAAGCAAAACAGATACAAACACAAGGAAAATGAAAGAAAGCAAAGAAACAAAACTACCAAGGATCTAAATCAGTTATGATGGTAAAGGTATCATTGAAGGAGTAATGTTTTTGTCCATGCCAAAGCCTCACTAAGCCTTAATAAGATGGTATATATAGTGTGTGTATGTTTTTTTTTTCTGTAAATCTGTGGTGAACCTACTAATGGAATTAACCACCACCACCACCACCACCACCACCTACAATTTATCGTCCTTGCTTGTATCATCGTCGGCATTATATCAAAACTAATTCAAATGTTAAAAGTCCTTACGATTCCTAACCAACCACACATGGGCTGCGTACAGATGATAGCTGTATTTCTTGTTCGGCCCATATAAGAAGACTCCAAGTCCTTGAACCTTTTTTTTTGTTTGCTTGTACAGTCCATCCATTGCCATCTGACTAACCAAGCAAAGACAACGATAGGAAAACAGAAAAAAGGTCACCATCGCCCATCCTCGTTCTCTCTAAAAATGTATACGGAAAGTAATCTATCCTGTATCCTTTTTTGTGTGTTTCTTTCAGAAATAGAACAAAAATTCAAACACACAAAAATTCTATATTACATGTTAAATAAAAAGAAACACAAGATCAAAAGAAACAAAAAAAAACAGTTAGTTTCCCCTTCAGCTGACCAATATTACCACCACACCACCACTACCACACTAACCACCGAGATGGAAAAAAAATCCTTAAATGAAAAACTAAGCACAGAGAAATCTGTTTGCTTTCGCTGGATCAAAAAGGGACCAAAACTAAAGCAGAGCCAGCCGACATAAGGACGCGCCTGTATGAAGCAAAGCTAAGCAGGACACGACAAACAGAAAAAAAAAAACATTCGGAATTAAATAAAATTAAATAGAGAGAAAATGATGGAAATAAAATAGAAATGAACAGAAAAAAAAAAACCGATTATGAATGGGCCGATGAGATACGACTCTCTTGACCGGTTAGCCAACCCTCCACTCTTTTGGATCACCAACGTCCCGTTCTAGGTATAGCTACTGTGTGGCATCAATTGAAGACACAAACAAGAGATAAGCCTTAGCCTCCAAGGTTCTCTGGTGGAAAATGAAAATGTTTCTTTAGCATAGTTGTAGGTATACCTACTTTAGGTATCCTTGCAACGAACAGGTGCATTTATACGTTGCTATAGAATCCTTTAAATGTTTTTTTTCTTCTCTTTTTGTTGTTGGTGTTGTCTTAAGGATAAAGAGATAAAAATGTGAAAGATAAAATTAGCTATGGGCAGGGGGAATGAGTCCTCCTTAGGCTTAACCGATGTTGGATGGTGGATGTTGAGTGGAAAGTTGGGTAGACATTTTCCCAAGAGTTTTTAAGCCTATTAACTTTGTTATGCTGGTTTTGTTTTTAGATGGTAAGCATGTGGTTAGTTAGTTAGGCATTATGATGAAGTTTGGGTCCTGCGATGCGGTGGGATAAGACGAGGAATAATTAGAGCTATACTTTGCAATAAAGGGTAATGCGGTAAAGACATGTTTGGGACCACTAAAAACAGAAACCTATTCGTTAGGTTACGTATAACATGTCACAGAACTTAGGAATATCCCATACATATAAGAGTGGGTAATACATGCCATTAAACCATTCCTATTTCTTTTCCAAGATGTCAGCGGAAGAATTCTCAAGAAGGATTCGCCATCGTTGACATCATCTTGGAAATTCTTCGCAGCCTACAGTCTGCAGTGCCCGTAACGATGGACAAAGTGAACAACTTATATGAGGTGCTTCGAGGAATTCATCTAAGAATCTTGATGTCATATAGGTTTAACGCTCTAATGATCCGTCAAACTCACATACAGGGCTGTGTGTGGCCTTAGCGATCAATGTCTTCTAGGAGTCTCAAGAGTTACTCTGCCCCTTGTACGAAGGTTGGGAATAAGCTGAGAGGTTAACGGCAGTTGTCTACTTACTTACTTAAGTGGGGCTACAGTCTGGATTGAACCTGGGCTTCAAACAGCATGCGTCTCCAATTAGACCAGTCTTCGGCTAACTGCCTCCAGTTAAGCACTTGAAGTTGGTTGTGCGAGCCCCTTAAGGCGAGGTCTTCCTCCACTGCGTCCGACGTCTTGCTGGGAATCAAAGAATCTGCGAGCCGCAATATTGCTGTGCATTCGTCCTACATGTCCTAGCCATCCTAAACGTCCCATGCGGAGCTATTTTTTGACTAGGGGCACATTTGCTGTACATCGCGTACAGTTCTTGGTTGAATCTTCGTCTCCATAGCCCATCAACGCAAACGGAACGGAAGATTTTTCGAAGAATTTCTCTCTCAAATCGACCAAGGATTTCACCATCCACTTTTGATAGGATCCATGCTTGAGCGGCGTAGAGAAGGACTAGGAATATAAGGGTCCTTAGTACTTCGAGTGAGGGCTTCACTACTGGATTTCCTTCTTAGCCTAAGAAACAGCGGTTGGCAAGAGTAATTCTTCGTTTAGTCCGACTAATAATATCAATACCGTCTGCGTTAGATAGTAATTGCACCGATTTATGGAAGATTGTGCCTCTGGTGTTGTTTGGGAGTTTTGTACAATCCTCTCAACAATGAGATTGAAGAAGTCACATGACAGTCCGTCGCCTTGCCTAAGTCCTTTTTTGGTATCAAATGTGTCGTCGAGGTCGTTTCCGACACTGACGGAGTAGGGAAATTCTCCATCGTCGTCCTGCACAGCCGGCGGATTTTAGCGATATACCAAAACTTGACATGGCTCTGTATACTAAGTCTCTATAAATGTTGTCGTATGCGGCTTTGAAATCGATGAATTGGAGTTGGGGATCGATTTGGACTTCTTGTGCTTGATCAGTTGTGGACTTTCCTGGCCTAAAACTACACTGATAAGGGACGATCAGGTTGTTGGTAAACGAGGGATATACTGCGCGAACAGAATCCTGTCGTGATGAACAACATAAAATCGTAGTTGAGACACAGTCGATGGAAGACCTCGTGGCGCGTAGAAGTAGACTGGGTAGCAGCAGGACTGGGATGATCAGGGTCTTATATAGGATCTCCTTAGTAGTTCGAGTGAGGGCTTTACCACTAAATAGCCTGAAGACACAGCGATTGGCAAGAGTAATTCTTCGTTTGATTTCTGACGAGATGTTGTTGTCAGAGTTAATAGCGGAGCCGAGGTAGACAAAGTCCCGTACTACCTTAAAGTTATATCTGTCAATGGTGACATTCTGTCCAATTTTTCGATGTTGTGTGTCCTTTCGTGTTGACAGCATATACTTAGTCTTACCCTCATTTACTGCTAAACTCATTTTTGTCGCTTCCTTCTCTATACTAGCAAACGTGGCTATGACATCACGTTGATTCCTACCAATGATGTCAATATCGTCAGCGTATGCTAGTAGTTACTGTGGCGGACACATTTAGCTCATTTAAAACTTAATGAACGAAGCCCATCAACAACCTCACTTAAACCGGAAACCAATGTTAACGAACAAATGTAAATGTACACACGTACACATGTAAATGTCAACGACAAAGTGAACGACTTTGCTTTAGCGTCTCGTTCACTTTGGTCCGACTCACGACGCGAGACAGTCGCAAACTGTTTAATAAACATTTTTCTTATGAAATAAATCACACCACGCAGTTTATTTATTTTTTACACACGCGGACCATAAATGGTGACCCCGACGGAAAAAAAAAAAACCAAAATAATAAAACAATTCAGAGTTAAAACGTTTTTCTCAAAACGAAAAAAAAAAAAATACCAACCCTTGTTCGTGGAAAAAAAAAAATTTTTTTACTGTGACAAAGTGGACAAAAAAAAAATATATATATATATAAGCGGTGTGTGGAAAAAAGTGTTTGAACAAAGAAAAAAAATAAAATAAAAGCACCACATTCAACCCCATCAGCGCGTCATCAATTATCATCATCATCATTACCGTTCAACTACAGCATTCACACACACAGGCAGCATTCAACAGTAAGAGAAAAAAAAAATTGGCCAGTGCATTCGCCACCACACACACAGCAACAGCTCAAGCACAGCGACACCAACGGGACAACAACGATAAGTATTTATACAAAAAAAAAAAATGGTACAGTGAGCGCCATAATTATCACGTCACTGAGAACAAATAATTGCATGACAGTAAGATACAAAGACATTACACCACCAATAATTAAAAAAAAAAAACAAAAAGAATTAAAAAACAAAATACAAAGTGAAAATAATTAAATAAAAGTATTTTATCTTAAAACTTAATATACCTAAAAATAAAAAAATAAAAATTTTAATAAATTTAAAGTTAACTCTAAAATAAAATAAAAAATTACATTTTATTGCTTTACATACAACACTACTATTATATTACTTTTAAAACTACATTGCTTTTCATTATTCTTGTCGAATTATAAACTACATTGCTATTATATTAAACGACACATTATAAATTACATTACTATTGTGTTAAAATTATTAAAATTACTATTATACCTACATTATAAATTATACTACGATTATATTACATTTTTCTAATATTGAATTATAAATTAATTTAGTTAATGAGAATTTATTATTTTTTATTATTACCTATTATTAAATTACCTTTATTATATTTTCTCCATTCACATATATATTAAAAATTATACTACTAAATCGATTCGTTTATATTACATTCAATATTCATTTTTATATAGTATTATATTGCTACCTTACTCATTCATTCACCATAACTTTAAAATTATATAACAAATTACATTATTGATTACATATTAAAACAAATTACAATCAAAACAAAACAAAATAACTTAAACAAAAAAAAAAAAAGAAACCAGAAATGATTTGATCTTGTCATTTTTCTTGTAGCAATAAGAAAAAAAAATAGATATTTTTTAACAAGATAGTCACTTCTTGGACAGTAAAACTTAAAACTTAAAAAATTTTTTTTACATTATTTTGATTTCATAATTCATGAATGACCAAAAAACGAATATGCCTGGAACAGATCCAAACGGAAATGTGCAAAACGAATCATCTCGTGCTGGTAGTAGCGATCAGGCAAACGATATTGCTATCACTTCAATAATTTCATTAAAACTTCCACCATTTTGGAGCAATAGGCCTGACCTATGGTTTTTACAAATAGAGACGCAATTCCAACTCAAAGGTATTACATCCTCAAGCACTAAATATAATTATTTAGTAGCTTCCCTTGGAAACCAGGCAATGGAATCAGTTGCTGATATCCTATTGAATCCTCCAGCTCAGGATAGATACGAGTCATTAAAAAAGGCTCTTTTAGAGAGAAATAGGGATAGCGAGGAAAAAAGATTAGATGCACTTCTTAACAGAATTGAACTAGGAGATCAAACTCCATCCGAGCTATACAGATCAATGGAAACTTTATCCAACGGCAATGATCTTGTAAATCCATCGCTTCTTAAAAAACTTTGGCCAAACAAACTTCCATCCTCTCTCCAAACGTGTCTTATGACTGTGGAAGGATCGCAATCACAGGAAGAACTTTTTAAATTAGCTGATAGAATTCATGACTGCTCAGGAAAATTTCAAGTTTCTCAGGTTAACACTCAACAACAACAAAACATAAGTCAACACGATGAAAACATTTATGCAGCATTACTTCAACGTATCGAAAAGCTTGAAGTCGATAGAAGTAACTTTCGACGGCAGCGTAGTTTTTCTCGTGGACGAAGTAATCCCCGATACAGGTCTTCAAGTAGGCATCGTCAGAGGAATAATAATAATCATTGTTGGTACCATAGAAAACATGGGAGTGAAGCTAGAAGATGCGTAGCTCCATGTGATTTTCGAAATTCTGCAAACAATGACAGCGAACCAAAAAACTAATAAGTTCAGCCTCGACTGCGGCACCGAGAGCTCAGAATTTTTCTCGCCGCCTTTTTGTTTTCGATAACAAAACTAAACAACGTTTTCTTGTCGATACCGGAGCAGAGGTCTCAATATTACCTCGAAAACTCTACCCAATGCTACGTGAACCAGTCGATTTTACACTTCTAACTGCCAACGGCGGAAAAATTTTAACATACGGTTTAAAACGTTTAACTGTTGATTTCAATCTTCGTCGTGAATTCGATTACACATTCGTTGTAGCCAACATCAGTCATCCCATTCTGGGAGCCGACTTTCTTTACAAATTTAACTTATCAGTGGATTTACGAACAAGGAAGCTCGTTGATAACATAACTCACCTCAATGCTAACTGTTCGGTATCTAAAACCCTGTACGAAGACTCACCTGTTCTCTACTCCATTCAAAGCACCTTCGGAAAAATTCTTGACGAATTTCCTTCACTAAAGGCACCTCCAGACTACTCACTTCCAGTCAGGCATTCGGTTGTTCATCGAATAGAAACAATTGGCACCTTACCTTCTGCTCGAGCTAGGCGACTTAACCCATCAGCTCTTGCAGTTGCCAAAACATTGTTTCAGCAAATGATGAAACTGGGAATTTGTCGACATTCAACTTCTCCTGTAGCATCACCACTTCACATGGTTCCCAAGAACTCTGGTGATTGGAGACCATGTGGAGATTATAGGCAGTTGAACGCGGTTACCGTTCCAAACAAATTTCCGTTAACCAATCCACAGGATTGTCCTGCTAACATGGATGGTAGTATCATCTACTCTAAGATTGACATACCACGAGCGTATCACGCAATTCCGGTTGCAGAAGAGGATATTCATAAAACAGCGGTCATAACCCCTTTCGGACTTTTTGAATTCCTCAGAATGCCTTTTGGTGTAAGGAATGGTGCTCAAACATTTCAAAGTTTCATAAATAGCATTCTCGGTGATCTCTCATTCGCTTTCGTCTACGTTGACGATATACTAATCGCAAGTAAATCCGTTAAGGAACATGAGGAACACTTGAGAATTGTCTTCAAAAAATTGGAAGAATACGGTCTCAATGTTAATGTTTTGAAATGTGTTTTAGGGGTATCTGAAATAGACTTTTTGGGATATACCTTTTCAAAAAACGGAATCAAACCAACTTCAGATCGTGTTAAGGCTATAAACGATTTTCCTATGCCTAGTTCTTTAAAACAAGTACAAAGATTCCTAGGTATGGTAAATTTTTATAATCGTTTTATACCTAACATTTCAGTTATCGCAAAACCCCTATATCAGCTTACTAAAATGCTTCGAACAAAGGAAGATAAGAAAATCAAATTTGAATGGTCGAACGAATGTGAAGTCGCATTTACGACACTCAAAAATGATCTCGCGAAACAAACCTTACTTTCTTATCCAGATCCAACAGCAGATATTAGTATCATGACAGATGCTTCAAGTGACGCTGTAGGTGCGGTTCTCCAACAACACAGGTCAGACAAATGGGAACCACTTGGTTTTTTTTCAAAACGTCTGAGCCCAACAGAACAAAAATATTCTACTTTCGATCGCGAACTACTTGCAGTTTTTCTAGCGATAAAACATTTTCGATATTTTGTGGAAGGTAGACAATTCACTGTCTTCACCGACCACAAACCGCTAACAAATGCAATTTTTTCCAAAGCAGAAAAAAGTCCAAGACAAACTCGACATTTAGAATTCATCGCGGAATTCACGTCTGATATCCGATATATAAAAGGCACACAAAACATTGTTGCAGACACTCTTTCAAGAGGAAGTATTGAACTTGTAAACTTTCAAAAACTTGATCTGAAAACACTATCCAAAGAGCAAGAAAATGATGACGAATTGGAAAATTTTATAAAAAACAAAAATTCGTCAACAGTTCTGGAAAAGATTTTCATACCGGTCGACGATGTTCACATTTGGTGCGAAGTCACAACCAAAGTAAATCGCCCATATATTCCTCAATGTTTTCGACGAACCGTTTTCAATAATCATCATAATTTGTCTCATCCAAGCATAAGAGCAACTCGGAAAATCATATCCTCGAAATACTTTTGGCCTCACATCAATCGTGACATTAATATGTGGACACAGAGCTGCATTTCGTGTCAAAAATGTAAGGTTACGAGACATACCAAAACCAAACACGGTAAATTTCCGATGCCGGAAGGCAGGTTTTGCCACATCCACATGGATTTGGTTGGACCGCTTACACCTTCAAATGGTTATACGTATCTTTTAACAATAAAAGACAGATTTTCTTCATGGCCTGAAGCTTTTCCTTTGAAAAACATTGAAACCTCAACGGTTATTTCAACTTTTATACACCATTGGATTTCACGTTTTGGAGTTCCAGAAACAATTACGACAGATCAGGGATCTCAATTTCAATCAACACTTTTCAAAGAAGTAGCAAACATCCTTGGATCGAAAAGAATCCGAACAACAACCTATCATCCACAATCGAATGGTCTTGTGGAGCGGTTCCATAGACAGTTAAAGGATTCGTTACGGTGCCAAGAAGATAAAGTCAATTGGTACCATAACCTTCCTTGGACACTCTTAGGAATTCGCGCAACTATCATTGATGATATTGGAATTTCACCCGCTGAATTACTTTTTGGACAAGCACTTCGATTACCTGGTGAACTAATAACTAGCAGCACGAGCAATAATTTCGTAATAAATTCCTCAATTGCGCAAAATATTAAAAACGCAATAGCAAAAGTTCGACCAATCTCGAACCGACAGAGAACTCAAAATTATATTTTCGTCCCAAAGGGTCTGAACCAATGCAAATTCGTTTTTATTCGCGACGATATTAAAAGGAATAGTTTGAGCCCTTCATATCAAGGACCTTTCGAAGTTTTAGTTAAAGCCGAAAAACATTTTACAGTCCAAAAAGGAGACAAGTCTGAAACCATTAGCATAGATAGATTAAAGCCAGCGTTTGAAACAACGCAACAAATCATGACAAGATCAAAGACAAATCCACAAGTTTCTTTTCGGTTGTAAAAAATTTTTTTATAAAACTATCTTTTGCAAAGATAATAACATTTAGAATGTAAAATACAATATTTTTTTTAATTATAATTATACATACATATAATTACATATTTGTAAGGGGGAGTGATGTGGCGGACACATTTAGCTCATTTAAAACTTAATGAACGAAGCCCATCAACAACCTCACTTAAACCGGAAACCAATGTTAACGAACAAATGTAAATGTACACACGTACACATGTAAATGTCAACGACAAAGTGAACGACGTTGCTTTAGCGTCTCGTTCACTTTGGTCCGACTCACGACGCGAGACAGTCGCAAACTGTTTAATAAACATTTTTCTTATGAAATAAATCACACCACGCAGTTTATTTATTTTTTACACACGCGGACCATAGTTACACCGATTTTTGGAGAATTGTGCCTCGGGAGTTTTGCACAATCCTCTCAAGAATCAGATTAAAGAAGTCACATGACAGCGCATCGCCTTGCCTAAATCCTTTTTTGGTATCGAATGTGTCGGCGAGGTCGTTTCCGACCCTGATGGAGCAGCGAGAATTCTCTATCGTCATCCTACACAAACGGACGAGTTTGGGCGGTATACCAAAACTAGACATGGCTCTGTACAGTTCGTCTCTATAAATGCTGTCATATGTGGCTTTGAAATCGATGAATAGGTGGTGGGTATCGATTTGAACTTCTTGGGTTTTTTCCAGGATCTGCCGAAGTGTAAAAATTTGATCGATTGTGGACTTTCCTGGCCTAAAACCACACTGATAAGGGCCGATCAGGTTGTTGGTAAACGGTTTCATGCGTTCACATATTACGGCAGATAGGATCTTGTAGGCGATGTTGAGCAGACTGAGGTTCCATTCTTCAGGCATATTTTCATCCGACCAGATTTGTCTTATGAGTTGGTGGATGTTACTTACAAAGTCATCTCCGCCGGCCTTATAAAGCTCAGCGGGAAGGCCGTCATTTCCGGCAGCCTTATTAAGCTTGAGTTTAGATATTGCTATCCTCACTTCACTCAGGTCGGGTGGTTGGCAGTTTTCGCTGTCGTTGCAAATATTGAATGGTTCGTTCTGCCTGACAGCGGAATGTTGTTTGTCATCGCCGTTCAACAGTCTGCAGAAGTGGTTCTTCCATATCCTCAGCATCGACTGTGTCTAAACTACGATATTTCCTTGTTCATCTCGCAGGATTCTGTTCGAGCCTTGTAGCCTTGGCTTTGACGTTATACACTTTGGTAAAACTTGCGAACATCGTTCCTGGAGTGGCACCTCTCTATATCCTCGATCGCGCGCTTTTCTTGCTCTTTTTTCTTTTTTCTGAAAAGCCGATGTTCTTCCCTTCTTCTTTGCCTATAGAGCTCAATTGCGGCTCTCGTCTTCACCTGCAGCTTCGCCTTGTAGGCCTCGTTCTTGGCTGCGAGCATCTGTCGGCATTCCTCATCTAACCAGGGGTTCCTTGCTGGTGGCCGCGAGAAACCTAGCACATCAGTTGCGGCTGATCTAATGGCTTGTTGGCATGGTTGCCATTGTTCTTCGACATTAGATGCTGGTGGTATGTTGTGAGTCGAGAGGTTAAGGGATACGCGTTGCGCGAAGGTCTTGGCGGTCTCTTGCGATTGCAGTCTTTCGACATTAAATTTTTTCACAGTATTTCTGGATTGTTGTGGTGTGGTGGATATCCGCATCCTTACTTTGGCTACAACAAGGTAGTCCGTGTCGATGTTAGCCAATTGGAATGTTCGGACATCCAAAATACTGGATGCGTGCCTCTTGTCTATCGCAATGTGGTCAATTTGGTTGACTGTTCGTTGATCTGGAGACCGCCATGTCCCCTTATGGATATCGAGGTGAGTAAACCGTGTGCTTGCTATAGTGGCACTTCGTTCCGTAGCGAAGTCAATTAGCCTAAGTCCGTTACCTGACGTATTATCGTGTATGCTATATTTTCCGACAGTACTGCTAAAGATGTCTTCTCCTCCTACCTTTGCGTTAAAATCTCCCAGCACGATTTTAACATCGTACTTTGGTAGTCGCTCATAGGTTTTGTCGAGGAGCTCGTAGAAGCAATCCTTAGTTATATCATCTTTTTCCTCCGTTGGAGCATGAGCGCATATAAGGCTTATGTTGGCGAATTTGGCCTTGATGCGGATTGTTACAATTCGTTCGCTAATGTCTTGAAAACATAAGACTTCTTGCCTAAGTCTGGCACTTATAACAAATCCGCATCCAAATAGTCGCTGTTTCTGCTCACTATAACACGGTCCATAGTAGATGTCACAATTTTTCATCCTCTTTTTTCCCAGCCCATCCCATCGTATTTCCTGGATGGCAGTAATGTCTGCTTTGTAGCAGTTTAGGGCTTCCGCTAGTTGTTCGCCTGCACCTCTCCTGTTTAATGTTCTCACATTCCAGGTGCAGATACGAACGTCGTTGTCCTCTTTTCGTTTAGCATGGTCGTCAACAATCAAATCAGTCCTTTCCGAGGCTATTGGTTGCTTCGTAACATAATCTCTTTTCCGTGGATGCGTAGTTAACCCAAAGTACAACCCCCAACCTGGAGGGCCAGGCCCTTGTTTTGACCATAGGACAGCGGGCCGGAAAAAATGCCGATGTCAGTAGCCCATTTTGGGATATGAGCGCTGCCGTTGACCCATTGAGGGCTCCTCCGCCACCAACTGAGCCAATACCCTGGCTCAGTATTGGAAATCCCTATAGACCTGGTGTTCAAATATGTCAAAGCAGCTCATATAGGTATTTCACTACCAGTTCGATCAAACTGGGGCTGTAGGCGCCACCGTTGACTCCATCTAGGGAATTCTTCCGCTGCCGCCTGAAGAGTGAGTGCCTTAGTGAGAGGACACTCCTCCCCCTCTCTCGCTTGCTGCCACCAACGACCTTCCACAGGGGTTTAATACCCCATCCCCAGTCGAGGAACTAGGCACCAACCAGTCACCAGCGTGGAGGTGAGAGTAGGAGTTGATAGTGAGAGGCTAGAGTGAGAACGCTTGTGTCCTCATATAATCGCATCACTATCCTGATAGCAGACAGCATTTTTTTTTGCAATTTCTGTATGTACCTTGCCTACGCAGGTGTTGCTTCCTATTAAATACTAGCTACCTCTGCGAGAACCTAAAACTCACCGATTTTTCAAAACCTACAAGACCTCTTCCAATTTAACCAAATTCGTAAAACACATTTGGTAACATAATCCCTTCAGCACAGGACACCTTCCACCGGCGCAACAGTGCATGCGACATCATCCACTCAACTCCTTACTGCCGGATGGCATCATCATAAAACGAAATCACTAATAAATAACTAAATAAGCCAAATGTGTCGTCTAATTCCCTTAACGGTTCCTCATACATATTTAGTACATTTGTTGCCACTTCTCTGCTGCACCATGCTACCACCCCTTGGAAACACACATAATCCCTGTTCCTGTTCATCCCGTTTCTGATCAAATAGAAGAATATGAAACTGCAAATCCAATATTGTTATCCGATATGAAACGCAAAGGCAAAGCCATCGCCACCCTGGTGTATCCCAAACTATCCCTTTTGTCATATGTTAGTCAACAAATCTTTCTCCACCACCCGTTGGATATGTTCGTATCCTGAATCACTGCAATTCATTCTGCATGCGTATAGTTGTGTGTCTCTCTATTCATATCCCCTTTTTTTATGTGATATTAAGACATATCCTCTATCACATGTGTATTTGTGGAAGTGTACATCCTGCCTATATACATTTCCTGTGTCAAGCAAGCAACAGGAAAAGAATTTGCGCCACCACAATAGCTCACATTTCAATTTTAGGAATTTGTTCGGCTGATGGAAATTCGCGCTGCTCTACCTCCCCTTTGCAGGCATTCATCAACAAATAGGGGTGGTTAGGCTTAACGGCAAAAAAGGACAACAGAAAAAACTGTTTGCAATAAAATTCCTACTTTGGCACCCTCGACAAGTGCAATGTCCCAAACAAAGCCTCGTCCTGCATATGTACTCTACACCCCAAAGTCGAAGCTAGTCGAAAAGGATACCACAAAAGCTGACGTTCCAATGGCATGCGTGTGTGTGTCTATTCATTGGATTTACATTCATCCTATCCCCGCCAACGTTTTTTTTTTTAATTTGTGAACCATGCCTGATCCCCAGCACGTAAGTCGAACGCATTTACTGTCAACCGCCTTGTTTGTTATTGTCGTCGTAGCTGTCGTCCTGCTGCCCTTTGCACAGTGTGTGCATGCAGTGCCACGTTTTTATTATTATCCTTTTGTTATGCTGTGTGTCCTTTTATTGCATACTCAACTTCTCCTAGCTCGCAAAAGCTCCATGCTTCCATCTCCACAGTATGGCAGACAATAGGGACATTTGAATTTACGACTGTGTCACTGGCACTTTCTTTTGTCGCACTCGCCTTATAACCACGACGAACAATCGGGGTTTGGGTTGGTGAACTGCAGTTCACTGTGACCATATACAAGTAGAAGATTGCGTGGATGGTGATGATATTTTTCCGGGTGGGCACTTTCCCACTGCCCTAGCGGCTTAACCAGAGGTGACGATTAATTTTGCCACACGACAAGGTGTATAAATAATTGCATGCACATATAGATACCGCATGTGTGCTTATGTGAGGGGTCCTGTGATCGATTGATAGGAGACCCCCCTGTCCCCATCCCCTTATCAAAGGCGACTTAATTGTCGCTTAAAGTGTTGTCCGGTAGAGAAAGAGATTGAAGGACTAATTTGCAAACCGGGCGGTTATGCTATAAATATCTGCGCATTTGTGTGCACCCCTACACTATTCCCAAGCTAGAACGGAGACATAGACGTCACCCTCGTGAACCTAGCAGAGTGTGGTCGGAAAGTAAATTAAATCGTTCGCTCGACTGGGAACAGCGCTCCGCTGTTGTACCAGATATTATCCAACTTGCATTATGTGTCTGGGAAATTGCCGCGGCGGATGGCGTTTTACTGCGTCATGTTTTTTTTTTCAATTTTAGCACAAAAGGGTGCAATGCAAGTGCAATAAAAATCAACTGTGCTTCCTACTTTAATTGAAGAGAGGTGGGGTGTATTCACAAGGACGACGACATCATAAAGGATGAAATCGATTTTACTTAACTGTTCACCCTTTCAGATGTGATATGTGAAAGGATTTATCCCGGATCCTGTGGAAGAGAATTATTGAGTAATGTTTAACCACACACAGGACAAACAGAAATGACGGACGGAATTGTGGTTGATTGACAGAGTTTCGAGCACAAGGTGAGTATGTTTGCTTTGTATTGATTGCGGGCTCCCTATGGTGGAATTGGAATTGATTTGTTTGATTTTGAAATTATCATCCGTGATGTTTGCTGTATAGGACCCGATCAAAGAATTGGATTCCATTCAATTCGTGTTAATCAAATGAGAATCTATATTCTCGAATGACTAATAGAGGAACACCCAAAGTGTTGTAATTGATTTTAATTCTCAAATCTGGTGCAGACGGATAAGTATAAATAATTGTTATACCCCGTTGGGGGTCCACTTGTGTGGTTGGTTCATTCATTGTCCCGTTACTGTCTATTGTTGTTAGCCTCTTTCCAGCCATCCAGATGTTGTTGCAAACCTGAAAAGATTAGGGAGAGGGATTTTGGATAGTTCCGTGAGGTCATGGAAAAAGTATTTTCCTAAGGTTCTCATTCTTAATTGGCTGAGGCCTGGGCAGTGGCACAGAAAGTGGAGGGTATCCTCGTGTATTTCTTCATCACCGCAGCCTCTACAGAGGTCATCATCTATGATATGCATTTTCAGTTTGTGGCTTTTTAGTAAGTTGTGTCCAGTAAGAATCCCACCTATAGTAGAGACAGATTTCCTGTTTCTACGAAGTAGTTTATGGGTTCTGGCTTTGTCATACTCAGGCCACATCCTTTTGGAAGTTTCACAGATGGGAAGGGAGTTCCACCTGTTTTTGGCAGTGATCAGTGTTTTCTGTCCCACCCGAGATTTGAGGTCACATAGTGGTGGTTTGACAGACTGGTCTGCTTGGTCAATGCTGGAGGCAGATCCTTTTCTTGCCAGTTCGTCAGCAATTTCATTGCCCTGTATGCCTCTGTGTCCGGGGACCCAGCAGAGCTTAACATTATGTTGGACGCCAAGAACATTTAGCTCTTCGCGACAACGCTTCACAAGCCGAGATTTTATTTCGACAGCAGAGATAGCTTTTATTGCAGCCTGACTGTCAATAAAGATGGTGATATCGTCAGCATCGAGGTCGCTTTGGCTGCCTCTGCTACTGCCAATATTTCGGCTTGGAAGACACTGCTGTGCTTAGGGATACGAAAGGTGCTGTTTAGCTTAAGTGTTTCTGAAAACACTCCAGCTCCATCTATTTTTGAACCATCAGTGTAGATGGATATGGTTTCGGGGACCAATTCGTTCCTATCCCACTCCTCTCTGCTTGGGAGGATGCAGGAGAATGGTCTTTGAAAGTCATGGTGAGGCAACATGTAGTCAAAGGATACAGCTGAGCCCAGATATCTGTGTAGAATTTGGGCATGTCCTCCTGAGTTCGATTTCCAGCAGTTGAGCTGGCTGATTCTTAGAGCACTTTTGGCTGCAGATTCTTGCATGTAAAGGTCTAGCGGTAGCAGCTTAAGAATGGTTTCCAGTCCCGCTGTTGGTGCGCCATTAGCGCCCACATTGCGCCAGTAGCGCCCACACATGCTATCCTTTGTACCTTTGTCATATTTTTCAGATGGGTGACTTTATTTGTGGATTGCCACCAGACAAGCCCCCCATATGCTAATATAGGTCTTACAATGGCCGTGTACATCCATAGGATGATCTTGGGGTTCGGACCCCAGTTTTTTCCGAATATTCGGTTACACGTATAGAAAGCGACTGTGGCCTTTTTAATGCGCTCGCGCACATTTAGGTTCCAGTTGAGTTTTCTATCAAGAATGACACCCAGATACTTTGCACTATCGGCTAGTTTGAGGGTAGTCCCATCGATAGCCGGTAGGTCGAATATTGGTATCTTCCTCTTATTCGTAAAGAGAACGAGTTCCGTTTTCTGGGGGTTGATGCCAAGCCCACATTGTTTTGTCCACTCGTTGAGAGTTTTCAATGCCCGCTCGAGTAGTTCACTAATAGTGGGTAGGAATTTCCCTTTAACTAGTAGTGCTACATCGTCTGCGTAGGCTATGACTTTTACCCCATTTCGCTGTAGCTTTATGAGTATCTCATTGATGACTATGTTCCACAACAGAGGTGAGATAACGCCTCCTTGTGGTGTGCCTCTTGATGCTATTACTTTGAGATGTGTGTCTCCCAGATTCGCATTTATATTTCTGTGGTTGAGCATACTTCCAATAATATGTATTAGAGTTTGGTAGGGACGAATTGGTACAATATTTGTCTTCATAGCCGATTAACAAGAATTTTTTATCTCACCGCGACCAGGTTTAACTCAGTCGTTTTTGATACAGACCATTCTTCGGTGGCATAGAGCAGAACTGGGATGATAAGAGTCTTTTGTAGGAGCTTCTTAGTTTTTCGACTGAAGGCTATATTAATAAGCCCCACAGCATTTGGCAATAGTAATTCTTCGTTCCATTTCTGACGAGATGTCGTTGTCAGAGTTATCAGCGAAGCCGAGGTAGACAAAGTCCCGTACTACATTACATTTGTATCTTGGAACATTTTAGACTGAACGTCCCCCCACGTTCAGTCTAAAATGTCGATGTTGTGTCCTATCATTATTACATTACTATTAAATATATTTTTGCCGCAAAGTACTGTATACTAGTAAACGTGACTGATGATGTCAATGTCGTGGACGATTGCTATTAGTTACACGGATTTATGGTGTTTGCCCTGGAGTTTTCCACAACCATCTCAAGAGTTATGTTAAAGAAGTCATATGACAGTGCATCACCTTGATTAAACCTTTTTTTGGTACAATTGTTTCTGTAAGGTTGTTGCCAACACTGATGAAGCAGCAATAATAATTCTTCAGCGTCATCCTAGACGAAAAGGTATTGGTGGTTAACGAAAAGGTATTGGTGGTTAACGGAAACTAAACATGGCTCCTTATAGTCGTCTCTATAAATAACATGTATGTGACCTTAGTATCGATAAATGGGTGATGAGTATCGATTTGGTATTCATGGGTTTCCAGGATCTCTTCAGGAAGACCGTGATTTCCGTCAGTCTTGTTAAGCTTATGTTTAGATATTACAGTCTACACTTCATTTATGTCGGAAACCGTATGCTGGCTATAGTCAGCTAAGTCAATTAGCCTGAGTGAGGTCAGGGTGTGGTATCATGTAGACTTCTATTTCTCGATGGTACAGCTAAAGATGGCTTCTAATTCTATATTTGCGTTAAAGTCTCTTAGTACGATTTTAACATAGGACTTCGGTAGTTATTCATTTGTTTTTTTTCCAGGAGGAAATGAAAAAAAATTCTTCTGTCAGAGCAAATAATATAGATAAGGCTAATGTCGGAGAATTTGGCTTTAACAATGCCTTCCCTAATGTCTAGAGAGACACAGATTGCTATTTTGACTGTTGAAAGTTGATTTATGGTTTACGATTAATAGATTAAAGCCAGATAATTGCATGCAAATTGTGCAAACTTGTTTTAAAAACCATGGTTCGGTTCATCAAACGTATCGTTCGCTATGTTCATTTTACGGTCGACATAAACGTCCATTTGAGCAATTTATTCGGTGAATCATTTTCGTACTACGTATACCCTAGTGGATGGTACGCAGCCCCAAAAACGTGCGAACAGAAGAAGTTATAGCGTTATTGTAGAGCGGAGTATCCGACTTAGTGGATTCGCCATACCGCGCACAGAAATTGGAGCTATGCCCATCCGCTTTGTGTGGCAAGAGTTGAAACCGCGTAAGCACTATACGCGCCATAGGTTTGGCAAACGGGGTGATTCAGCTTGATCCACATTCTCACAGCAAAATTTTGTTCTTCGATAAGGGCCAGTTTTTGGTTAAATGGATATGTAACAAGCAAAATTGCCGAATTTGAAGTTTAGAAAACTCAGAAGCTTTACAACCATTAAAACTCACTGTTTGGTGTGCTTTATGGACTGGTGGGATTATTGGCCCATATTTGATTAAGTACGCGATGTTACCGTTAATGGGGAGCGCTATAGAAACATGACATCTGACGTTTTAGTTCCTCAGCCATTTACGTGACAGAACGTTGATTTCAACAAGATGGCACAACATACCACGCGGCGTGCGACACCATCAATTTATTGCGAGAAACATTAGCTGAAAGCATAATTTCGTGCGATCATGTGATCTCACACCTTTAAATTACTTTTTTTGAGAGTATGTGAAATCACTATTCTATGCCGATAAGTCAGAGACGTTGGACGATTAGGGAGACAACATTCGCAGTCTTATTGCCAATATAGAGCCCCAGTTGCTCGAGAAAATTGTCGAAAATTGGACTTTACGATTGCGTTTTATTTAATTTAGCTATGGTACGCATATTTACTTTAAAATGACTTTGACCATGTTAAACAAAAAAGGACAATGACGTTCGTATCTGCACCTGGAATGTGAGAACATTAAACAGTAGAAGTGCAGGCGAACAGAGCAGAAGCCCTAAACTGCAAAAAAGCAGACATTGCAAATTCAGGAAATACGATCTACTATGGACCGTGTTCTAGTGAGCAAAAACAGCGACTATTCGGATGCGGATTTCTTATAAGTGCCAGACTTAGGCAAGAAGTCAAGGCCAAATTCGACAACATAAGACTTATATGCGCTCATGCTCCGACGGAGGAAAAGGATGATAAAGCTAAGGATTGCTTCTACGAGCTCCTTGACAAAACCTATGAGCGACTACCACACAGACATGGGAGTAATGCATTGGCATTGAGATTTCATTGGCATTGAAAAAATCAATGCTAATAAAAAAAATTTCATTAGCATTGAAAATAATAATGCTAATGGAAAAAAATTGCATTGGCATTGACTTTTTCAATGCCAATTAAAAGTAGTAATTTTGAATGAAATCTATTTTCATTGAGTAATAAGGCATTTTTTATTTATTTATTTATTATTATTTTTTTTTTTTGAAAAAAACCTCATGCAACTATAGAAGAAACACAATATTTGTTGAGTTATTAATTAACTGTGTGAACCTTGTGGAATAAAATGGAATGTGCATGGTAGCAGCAACTCAAATCGTTGCTTCCAACTACAAACTCTCCATGGAACTAGAAAACAATAATTCCATTTTCCAAACAGAGGTCTATGCAGGATTGGGGTCAAATTGCAAAGTAACAAATAATCGGAGGACAGCACAAACGATGTTTTTGGGTCGCAGTGCTCTGTTGGCCTTACATATGATTATGGTATATCATCCCAATATCTTAAAAAAAATTAAAAAAAAAATGGTGTACTTTATTTTTTTCATACTTTTCATTAGCATTGCAAAATGGTAATGAAAATTGATTGCATTGAAAATTTTCAATGGTAATGAAAAAAAATGTCATTAGCATTGTGCTACTCAATGCTAATGAAATTTTTTTCATTGGCATTACTTTCACTCAATGCTAATGCTGTTTCCAATTTCATTTGTGTAGTAATGCTTTACTCCCATGTCTGTAACCACAGTACGATGTTAAAATCGTGCTGGGAGATTTTAACGCAAAGGTAGGAAGAGAAGACATCTTTAGCAGTACTGTTAAAAAAAATAGCCTAAACGACAACACGTCTGGTAACGGACTTAGGCTAATTGACTTCGCTACGGAACGAAATGCCACTATAGCACACGGTTTCCTTACCTCGATATCCATAAGGGGACATGGTGGTCTCCAGATCAACGAACAGTAAACCAAATTGATCACATTGCGATAGACAAGAGGCACGCATCCAGTATTTTGGATGTCCGAAAATTCCGAGGGGCCAACATCGACTCGGACCACTATCTTGTTGTAGCCAAGGTAAGGATGCGGATATCCACCACGCCACAAAAAAACAGAAATACTGTGAAAACATTTAATTTCGAAAGACTGCAATCGCCAGAGACCGCGCAACGCGTATCCCTTAACCTCTCGACTCACAACACACCACCAGCATCTAATGTCGAAGAACAATGGCAACGATGCCAACAAGCCATTGGATCAGCCGCAACTGATGTGCTAGGTTTCTCGCTACCACCAGCAAGAAACCCCTGGTTTGATGAGGAATGCCGACAGATGCTCGCAGCCAAGAACGAGGCCTACAAGGCTAAGCTGCAGGTGAAGACGAGAGCTGCCATTGAGCTCTATAGGCAAAGAAAAAGGGAAGAATATCGGCTTTTCAGAAAGAAAAAAAAAGAGCAAGAAAAGCCCGCGATCTAGGATATATAGAGGTGCCACTCCAAGAACGATGTTCGCCAGTTTTACGAAAGTGTGAAACGTCAATGCCAAGGATACAAGGCTCGAAGAGAATCCTGTCGAGATGAACAAGGAAATATCGTAGTTGAGACATAGTCGATGTTGAGGATATGAAAGAACCACTTATGCAGACTGTTAAAAGGCGAGGCCGCTGTCAGCCAGAGCGAACTTTTTACTATTGGCAACGGCAGCGAAAACTGCCAACCACCCGACCTAAGTGCAGTGCGGACAGCAATATCTAAACTCAAGCTTAATAAGGCCGCCGGAAATGACAGCCTTCCCGCTGAGCTCTATATATCTGGCGGAGATGACAAATTTCCTGGTCGGCTGAAAGTGTGCCTGAAGAATGGAACCTCAGCAACGTTGGCCCGATCCACAAAATAGGAGACCCTCTGAACTGCGCCAACTACAGAGGCATAAGTCTCTTCAACATAGCCTACAAGATCCTATCTGCCATTATATGTGAACACTTGAAACCGTTTACCAACAACCTGATCGGCCCTTATCAGTGTGGTTTTAGGCCAGGAAAGTTCACAACCGATCAAATTTTCACACTCCGGAAGATCCTGGAAAAAACCCAAGAACTCCAAATCGATACCAACCACCTATTTATCAATTTCAAAGCCGCATACGACAGCATTTATAGCGACGAACTATACAGAATTATGTCTAGTTTTGGTATACCGCCCAAACTCGTCCGTTTGTGTAGGATGACGATAGAGAATTCTCGCTCCATTAGGGTCGGAAACGACCTCACCAACACATTTGATACCAAAAAAGGATTTAGGCAAGGCGATGCGCTGTCATGTGACTTCTTCAATTTGATTCTTGAGAGAATTGTGAAAAACTCCCGAGCCAACACAAGAGACACAATTTTCCAAAAAGTCGGTGCAACTATTAGCATTCGCCGATGATATTGACATCATTGGTAGGACTCAACGTGATATCATAGCCACGTTTGCTAGTATAGAGAAGGAAGCGGCAAAAATGGGTTTAGCAGTAAATAAGGGTAAGACTAAGTATATGATATCCACACGAAAGGACACACAACATCGACGAATTGTACAGAACGTCACCATTGACGTAGATATAACTATGAGTTATTACGAGACTTTGTCTACCTCCGCTCCGCTATTAACTCTGACAACAACATCTCAGAAATCAAACGAAGATCTGCTCTTGCCAACCGCTGTTTCTTCAGGTTAAGAAGGCAATTTATTAGTAAAGACCTCACTCGAACTAATAAGGGGATCCTATTTAAGACCCTGATCATCACCCTGACCCTGAGTATCAAACGCAGCTGAAGAAATCCTTGGTCGATTCTAGCGAAAAATTCTTCGAAAAATCTTCGGTCCCGCTTGCGTTGACGGTCTATGTAGACGAAGTTTCAACCACAAACTATATGAGCTGTACAGCGACATACCCCTGGTCAAAAAACTCCGCATTGGACGTTTAAGATGGCTAGGATATGTAGAACGAATGGACACAAATACTCCGTCTCGCAGAGTCTTCGATTCCCAGCCAGACGTCGGACGCAGTAGAGAAAGACCTTGCCTTTAGTGGCGCAAACAAACTGAAAACGGTCACAACCAACTTGGTGTGCGCAACTGGAGGCAGTTAGCTAAGGACCGGGCTAATGGGAGAGGCGTTTTGGTTGAGACCAAGGTTCATTCTGGACTGTAGCACCACTTAAGTAAGTAAGTAAATAAAAGAAGTAAATACATAAGACGTCCATGATGATTTTATCAATCACCAACAGACTCTTAAAGGTTTTTTTTTATAAATTAACTCAAAGAAAATTGGGTCAGCTTTTCAAAAATCCAAAAATTAAAACAATTGTATTAAAATTGTAAACAAACGGTCCCCTTTACAAATTTAAATAAAAAAAAACTCTGAAAATGTTCATAAAAAAAAGAACAAATTTTCTTTGATTTTAAAAATAAGGAAATTTCGACTACCTGCATCTGCCGAATTTTTCGACCGATTTTAAAATGTCTTTCCTCCTAATCCAGTAAAATAGTTATTTTTGGATTTTATGTATAATTTTTGCAACGGATTTTAAAAAAACTGACCACTGTACAGTGTTTAAGTGTAGTTATCTAACTTGTATGGTTTGTTATTTATTATTTTTTCACTCATTACTTTTCAAAGGACCAAAATCAAAGCAATTTTCAATTCTAAATAAAATCTATTCCCGTTAAACGCTTTAACGTCCCTCCACTTCTAACAGGGTTATTTAAAGTCCATTAACTATAACATTCCTCTAAAGTTATGTTATTTGCTTTTGCTTCGTCGTTCTTTCATTCAGCCAATTCCATTCCGAATCACTTCAGTCATCTCCATCTAGATGAAAAAAATAAAAACAAAGCAGAAACGAGATGAAAAAAATGACTGCCCTCCGGTGTTTCAATTTAAATAGAACCATCATTCAGTCCTGAATCCGTGCGCTGTTATTCCCGTGCTTAGCACCGACTTCAATAACAAACAACTTCCCAAGTCACTGGCTTCCCAACAACAAGAGCTTCTTTCGTATCCATCATTCCACGGTACACACAATCACTGCTCCGCACCATGCCATCTCAAGGCGTATACACCATTCAAATGCATTATTCAAGCAAAATAAAGCAATTTTCAGGCATTTAAATTTCAATTTTATGATTTTGATTGCAACGCTAGTAATAAAAGTTAAAAAAAAGGAATCGCAAGGATATCATCCTCCCCTGCATGGAAGTACACAATTATGACTACTCCCGTCATGATACATTGAGTTTTATGAATCATCTTAAACAGTGACTAGGTTTATTCCTGATTTGACAGTCATATCCGGGGCATATCATCCACACTAGTGGTATTCACATTTTGGACATATTCGTCCTGTTCCCCACAAAATTGGAGGCACACCGAATCCTCCCGAGAAAAAAATACTAAACCTTCAATGAAAGGCGGTAGCTCTGCGCCTTCTGTATCCTTTAAAAGTTTTAACACTACTAGGCCAGCACTCGTCTTCTATTCAGACTTCGGTTTATGGTATGGGTACTTAACGCGTTTCCTTTTTTTTTTTTGTCCATGCCCATTCTCTGGAATATTTTTGCCGGTGGCACGTACCACCATCAATCAAATGTCAAATTTGCTCTCCCCCATACCAGTCCACAACATGGTATCATCAGGAACGTGAATTGTTTTGCAAACATAAAAAGCCACCAATGGAAACAAAACAAAAAAAATAAAAAAAAAGAACGAAATCTTTGAATGTGTGCGTTTAACTCCCGCACTGCTCCAGTTTGGTCTGTTTGTTTGTGAAATGAAAAATAAAGGTGAGTGGAAGACATCTAGGTTGGTGGAGACTTCCCGCATAGAGCATAGGAACAAGAGCATAATGTGGGGCACAACGGGTGCCTGACATCCTTCAATTGTGGTGTATGTGGCATTACCTGTTCGTTGTGCCGCACTCCGCGAGAAGAGATGTCAGCCGGATGGCAATGGAATAATTTTTTTTTTTTTGATAATTTTAAATGAATTTTATGACAGTTCACTGGCAGCAGACGTGAAAAATGCGGGATTCAATAAGACGATGCCAAACATATACAGTGTACGCCGGGACAAAATATACAGGAGGTCTCAAATGTTGGGGAACACCTTTTTGACAATTTTTTGAGTGAAATTGGGCTTTAATAGCGCTCACCTCATTTTGTATGGTATGCTATTTTGACCTAATGGCCGATCCTTAAACAAGGATGTGGAATCATCTTAACATTAAAGTAGCCCGGGCTAAACTATGTTTAGATTGCAAGATTCACAACCCTGATGACTCGATATCTTTGCCAATCTCGACGATGCATATTCCTTGTCCAGTTTGGGTTTGTGAAATCATAGTAATATTGCGGCTGGTCAGGCAGTAACAATGAATAGTGTTAGTTATCGTAACACGGTAACCCAGTTTTTAGTGCCAAAATTACACGATATGGATGTGACCAACACGTGGTTTCTACAAGACGGTGCCACATGCCATACACCCCTTATTTACGGGAAAATACTGACTTACTTTCATAAGTGACGCTACAGTCCAGAATGATCCTGGGATTCAACCAAAATGCTTCTCCAATTAGCCCGGTCCTTAGCTAACTGCCTCCAGTTGCGTACTCCCTGTTGGTCGAGGTCGGCTTTTAATTAGAGCATCAATCAAGGCAAGACCTCGTGTCTACTGTATCCGAAGTCTGGCTGGGAATCGAAGACTCTGCGAGCCTCAGTATTGGTGTCCATTGGCCATCTTAAACGAACAAGTTTTTTGACTAGGTGCATGTCGTTGTACATCTCGTATAGTTTTTGGTAGAAATTTCGTCTCTATATCCCGCTAACGCAAACGGGACCAAAGATTTTTCGAAGAATTTTCCTCTCGAATTGACCAAGAAATTCTTCATCCACTTTTGATACAACAGTTTCCACGTTGAGTTACAATGTTCTTTTGATGATGGTGGCAGTGTAGTTAATTTGGGTGTGAAAAATCGAAAGAATATTTTTTTTTAACTCATGAAGATTGATTGTGCCACTTTCAAGAACATGGCGAACATGGGTTGGGAAAAATCCTCATCTTTCAGTCCTTCTCGCGGGCGCCTACCTGAAAATGACTAATCAGCATGCCTGTTTAGTGTCAGCCAAGGGTAACAATTAGATACTGACCGTGCGCTGTAACTCGTTGCAACGCACGATCAATGTACAAGCGGGAACCATAAGTTTGAGGTGGGAGAAAACCCGTAAACCAAAATCCAAGGTGGAACAGCAAACGCCGAAGGATGCATGGCTAAAAAGGGAGTTCGCTAGTTTGCGAATTTCGGATACCGGGCTACCTCCGATCTCAAGATAGCCTTCCTGTGGTTAGACGGGTAAACCACGGGCGACCAATAAATCCCGCCTACTCGTGGGAATAATTGAAGTACCTATACAAAAAAAACATAGAGAATGATGCCTCTACAAATGCATCAACAACTAGGGATGTTTTATAACACCCTGTCGATACCGACACGACACCTGCCAATCGGGAAGGGTCACAAATCAGCGATTTCGAGATGATGAGCCTAGAAGAGAAATTGTCTCATCTGAGCGACTCAGCCTCGGAATCAAGTACTGTATACTGCGTCAGTATACTCTCGGATGAATTTCATCCGGAATTTACAGACGCGCCGACCTGGCAAATCGGCTCAAACTGATTCCAAGCGCATCAGGTTCATGCCAGCTGAACAGCGTCGTTTCAACAGAGCGCTGAAACAGAGTAGCAGTATGGAGCAAGCCCGCACAATTGCGAAAACAAAAGATGATGCTCTTAAAGAAGCCAAACGCATGAGATCTGAGGACAACATACCACCTCAGTCCGAAGCGAAACCAGCTCGCACTGGAAAAAAAACCTCTGACAGAACCACCTATAGAGATATCAGATTGGGTGTCGTACCAGTCGATATCGATCGCAATCCTCTCACAAATGAACAAATGGTTCAGATACAGGAGAGGATTATGGACATTACGATCGAACTGCGCGACGGGGATGCAAAGCCAGCTTTCCGCGGACAACTTTCAAAGCCGGATGGCTCTTGTTAGTATGTGCTCTGAAGTGGTGATACTTCAGAGTGGATGAAAACCAACTTCCTCAGACTGAAGGAGAAATGCGAGTTGGAAGTAATGCTTGTGGGAGAGGAAGACTCTTCGAAACCACATGTTGTCAGAGCTTTCTTCCCGCAGAGTACCGGAGTCACGAATGAGAGGATACTGGCAATACTAGACGGTTAAAACAAATACCTGAATACGAGAACGTGGAGAGTTCTGTAAAGATCGGACGAGAAAGACGTCGCCCACATGGTCTCTGCAATTAACGAGAGTGCGATGCGTGGGCTTGCGGAACTCAAGGGGATGGTCTCATATAGATTTGGACAAATCAAGATCATCCTTAAGGGATCCGACAAGTCTCTCTCAACAGGGTCGTACGGAGAAGAGGCGACAACAAGCCTTATAGGGTACGAAATTCTGAGCACGGTAGGAAACGATGACCACCCTACTTAATGTGCTGCAGGCAAACCTGCACCGAGCTATAGGTGCCTCGGACACCTACAACCAAAGATGTGCCGAAGGGAACATCGCTCTAGGTTTAATCCAGGAGCCATGGGCAATAGAGGGTAAGATATTTGGTTTACAAAGTAAAACCAGAGAGCTCATCTTCGCCCGGCCTCCGACAGTATCGCCAAACGCCCCCAGTACGAGCAACGTAAACATCAGCCAGCAGCAGTTTAGACCGAAGCTAGCTGCGGAACGGGCGCGGGAACGGCAAAGAACGGACCGAGAGATAGGAACGAAGGTCTCTCTCAACAGGGTCGTACGGAGAAGAGGCGACAACAAGCCTTATAGGGTACGAAATTCTGAGCACGGTAGGAAACGATGACCACCCTACTTAATGTGCTGCAGGCAAACCTGCACCGAGCTATAGGTGCCTCGGACACCTACAACCAAAGATGTGCCGAAGGGAACATCGCTCTAGGTTTAATCCAGGAGCCATGGGCAATAGAGGGTAAGATATTTGGTTTACAAAGTAAAACCAGAGAGCTCATCTTCGCCCGGGGAAATTTTAGACCAAGGGCAGCTCTTTTAGTTGCAAAAGATATAAAATTCTCTCCCATTCCAGGTTTCTTTACCAAAGATCTGGTGGCTGTCCTTTTAGAAAGACGCAACGGCCGAGAGCTACAAAAAATTGTATGCATTAGCTGGAGATGACGAAATACCATCTCGACCAGTACAGGAACTTGTCCAGTACTGCCAGACCCAGCAACTACATCTTATCTTCGACGCGCATAACACAATATGGGGCAGTCGTGATATAAACAAAATAGGTGAGTCTTTATTAGAATACCTGTATGGCAACAATTTAGTTATACTAAATAAGGGAAATAAACCCACGTTTAGAAACGTTTTAAGAGAAGAAGTTTTAGACCTTACCATCTCTTCTCCGTTTGTACAAAACACCCTCGAAAATTGGCACGTGTCTGGTGAGGCATCATTATCGGATCACATGCACATAAGATTCGAATTAAGATGCAACACCGAGGATGCTCCGATAAAATACGACAAAAAACTCACAAATTGGAGAACGTATCGAGAAAATCTATCGATTAAATGTGACATACTTCCAGAAAAACCTTCATGCGTAAGTGAAACGGAAGTCGCACAATGTCAACTAAATGATATCATCATCTCATGTTTTACAAATAGCTGTAAGGTTAAACGCACTGTGGCAAAGAGGTGCACACCATGGTGGAACGATAACCTAGAAAGTCTCCGTAAAAAAGGAAGAAAACTTTTCAATAAAGCCAAACGCACCGGTAAGTGGGACCAATATTAATCTCTACTTACCCAATACAACATAGAGTTGCGTAAATAAAAAGAGCGTCCTGGCGCAAATACTGTGAGGAACTCGAAGAGCTCCCGGCGGTGGCGCGTCTCCAGAGGGCACTCTCGAAAGATAAAACAAACTGCATGGGATTACTAGTCAAAGCTGACGGTAAAATCGCATGTGGCCGGGAAGAAACGTTGACACACTTCTTCAGGTACACTTTCCCGGCTCTCCAATCACAAGTGAGTTTCATGAACACATGATAGATGACTCACCCCCTAGAAACCTGAAAAGGATTAATAGTTTATCCGGCAAACTTTTCACTCCGGATAAGGTCAAATGGGCGATCAACTCATTTAAACCATACAAGGCACCAGGGACAGACGGAATCTTTCCTGCTCTTATACAAAAGGGCTTGGACTTTTTCTTACCCACTATGGTCGCCTTATTTAGGTTTAGTTTCAATTGGGGCTACATACCACAAACCTGGAGGGAGGTACCTAAACTTGGTACATACCACAAACCAATAGAACTACCTAAATCATACCGTCCAATAAGCTTAACATCGTTTTTCCTGAAAACAATGGAAAGAATACTAGACGTACACATTAGAGAGTCCTAAAATGAAAGCACTCCTCTGCACCTCTGTCGATTCGACTACCAAAAAGGTAAATCCACGAAAGGAGCACTTCTAAGTTTAACATCACAAATAAAAAGTGCAAAAGTGCACGCAAACAAAGAAGTAGCTTTATGTGCCTTCCTTGACATAGAGGGTGCTTTTGACAACACTGGATATGACTCCATATCAAATGCTTTGACTCATAGAAGAATAGATCACCCCACCATCAAATGAATCAAAGCGATGCTTGAAAGTCGGAAAATAACTGCTTCGTCAGCACTGACCTCAGTATCAGTAACAGCCGTTAATGGCTGCCCTCAGGGAGGAGAACTCTCACCCCTACTATGGTCTCTGGTTATCGATAACCTACTTCAAGACCTAAGTAATGCAGGTTTTAATATAATTGGATACGCCGATGACCTAGTCATCATAATAAAGGGCAAGGATCCAAACGAGGTTACAACACGTTTGCAAAACGCCCTTAAGATAGTCATAGACTGGTGTAGTAAAGACAGTCTTTCTATAAACCCCAGCAATTAAATCTTACCCAAATTTCAATCAATGGTACATGCATTGAGTATTCCAACGAAGTAAAATATCTTCGAGTTATCCTCGACAAAAAACTAAGCTGGAACTCCCACATTAACAACAAAATTCAAAAAGCAACCAAAGCTTTCTGGGCTTGCCGAAACATGTATGGTAAAACCTGGGGATTCTCTCCAAAGACCACACACTGGATCTACACGACCATGGTCAGGCCCATTATAACATACGCTTCAATAGTATCGTGGAACAATGTCACCCAAAAAACAACTATAAATAAATAAAACAATGTACAACGTACCTGTCCCACATCGGCTATAGAAGCCTTAATAGGACTAACGCCCCTCCACATTAATATAAAAAAAGTGGCAATTCGCAGCTCAGCAAGTTTGACACAAGCGGAAGAATTAAACATTAGTGAACACATAAAACTAATTGAACTTCTATCCGAACTTCCAGAACTTGACATGATCTGTGCTGTTACAGACCTATTACCAAAGACACTATGCTTCGACAAAAGATTCTCAACGGAGATCACAACCAGAGAAGCATGGTGTAGCAACAACCCACCCACGGATGGTTCTAAAATGGACTCAGGGGTAGGAGCTGGCATACACGGACCAAATAGAAACACCTCAATACCTATGGGAAAAAAACCCTAGTGTATTCCAAGCTGAGCTCCATGCCATAAAAGAATGCGCAAACCTAATACACAACTCAGGTATTAAAGGCGCAAACATCCATATATTCACGGACAGTCAAGCAGCTATAAAAGCCCTTAGCTCACACATCATTGACTCCAAATCAGTACTACACTGCTTCAACTCCCTCCAAACACTCATTTCCAGGAACAAAACCAGACTATGGTGGGTCCCCGGACATAAGGGAATTGAAGGTAACGAAAAAGCTGATGAACTAGCCAGAAAAGGTTCAGAAACCCCCATCATTGGACCCGAACCCTTCCGTGCAATCCCCAAATCAGCCATAAATCTGGTTATAAAAAACTGGGAACAAAACAAATGTGTTTCATACTGGAGAAACATCCCAGGCCTAAGACAAGCCAAAAGAGCTATTCAGCCCTTCAAATCAGATGCCAACAAGATACTAAATCTTCGCAGGCACGATATCAAAAACTTAGTAGGCTATCTGGTCATCACGGTCTGCGATATCACCTAAATAAAATGCTTCTAGTCGACTCACCGGAGTGCAGACTATGTCTAGAAGAAGACGAAACAGCCGAGCATATCATATGTGAATGCCCGGCCCTTTACGGTATGAGAAGGGAATCTTTCTTCAGGGAATTTTTAAGTCCCGAAAAACTGAGGAAATCTTCGGCTGAAAGTATTATCAGCTACATTAGGAAACTAGAAGCGCTACTAACCTAAAAAAACATCTGACGGCAAGCACAATAGATCTTTTAGATCGAAATGTACAAGGTGGCGCAAAAGTAATCCTCCTATCAGAAAATGCTATAAATTTTGCGATTGGCCCCTAATGTCAGTTCTGTTTTGACATTTGTGTAGTAAACACATGCGAAATACACGTTAATAAACAATGTTACGCTACACTGCTCCAGAACGCGGAATATTGGTGAATATTTATTTGAGCAATAATCGGTCGGTGACTTTGGCATAACGTGAATTTCGTCGCAGATTTCCTAGCCGTCCAACGCCTACTACTCGCCTCGAAGAGACTGGCACAACACGAGATGCTGCCAGGCGTGGCAGACCCCGGAGTAGCCGTTCTACAGAGAATATTGCTGCTGTAGCCGAAGATGTCATGGAAGCGCCGTCGACATCGACCAGACGACGCGACGTGCCACGTAAATGAGTATCAGTCGACGGTCTTTACAGTGAATTTTGGTACAAGATTTGACGCTGTTTCCGTACAAAGTCCAGACGGTGCATCAGTTGTTAGCTGCTGACCGCCAATCGCGTCTTACATACGCTCAAGCCATCCTTAATCACCACCAAGAGGAAGATGATTTTTCATCAAAAATAATCATGAGTGATGAGGCCCATTTCCATCTTAGCGGGTACGTAAATAAGCAAAATTTACGCTTCTGGGTAATTGAAAATCCGCGTGTAATCCACGAAGAGCCATTACACATTCGCTCAAAGTCACTGTATGGTGTGCTGTTTTCGCTGGAGGAGTCATCGGACCTTTTTTCTTCGAAGACGTCGCGGGCCAAACGGTTACTGTGAATGGTGAGCGCTACAGAGCAATGATCAACGAGTTCCCTTTGCCGCAACTTGATGACTTGGGATTGGAAAACATGTGGTTCCAACAGGACGGTGCAACGGCACACACTGCACGTACCACAACCGATATGCTGAAGGATGCATTTCCCGGGCGCCTAATCTCTCGTTTTGGCGATTTGCACTGGCCAGCAAGATCGCCTGATTTGACCGCTCCAGACTTCTTTTTGTGGGGCTTTTTGAAGTTGCGGGTTTATGTCAACAAGCCTCAGACTCTTGCAGCTCTTAAATACAATATCCGTCAAGAATGTGAGGACCTATCGCCGGAAGTTTTGGCCAAAGTGATGGAAAACGCCATAAAAAGGGCTCAAATGACAATCAACTGTGGCGGGGGCCATTTACATGACATCATATTCTCGACTTGATGTAAAAAAAAATTAAAAGACCAAGTAAAAATAATCCACAAGAAGAATCAAAGTTTTTCATTTGTTTTTTTAAATTACAGCCAAAAAACATCGGAAGGTTATTTTTGCGCCACCTTGTCTATTACTGCTTAGGCAAGTCAGAATTAAAAAAAAAAAAATCCGGCAAACATTATAAAGAACTCCAGTAATTGAAGTTTGAAGCTTCTTAACTTAAACTAAAGGCATTTTAGTAAACTACTTATTTTTTCCCACGAGGACAATAGGTTGTTCCCGGAATTTGATGATCTAAAGAAAGGGAAAAATACAAATCGGTGAAATATAGATAGATCGATCGCTGTGTACACACTGACGCGACGGCTGCACATCTACTGGGGCGGTCACATAAATATTTATTTATATAGATTACTTTTCAAATAATGATCTCCTCCAGGAATCGAGCAAAAACCTAGTGGGATCTGCATTTTTTGTTCCAAAAAACAACACTGCCATCTATACATTTCAACTCAACTACCGGATTCCGACTCTACATAGAAGCTAACATATAAAGGGTGTTTTTTTTAGAGGTATAGAACTTCGAATTGAAATTTAACTTTATTGGAATGATAAATTTATGCCATTATTGTTTAAATATGATTTTGGGTATGTGGCCGCCGAGGCTGGTTCAAATAAAGCCAAGTCTTACTTACTTACTTAAGTGGCGCTACAGTCCGGAATGAACCTGGGCCTCAACCAACATGCCTCTCCAATTAGCCCGGTCCTTAGCTAACTGCCTCCAGTTGCGCACTCCAAGTTGGTTGAGGTCGGTTTCCACTTGTGCGCGCCACTTAAGGCGAGGTCTTCCTCTACTGCGTCCGACGTCTGGCTGGGAATCGAAGACTCTGCGAGCCGGAGTATTGGTGTCCATTCGTTCTACATGTCCTAGCCATCTTAAACGTCCAATGCGGAGTTTTTTGACCAGGGGCATGTCGCTGTACAGCTCGTATAGTTCTTGGTTGAATCTTCGTCTCCATAGCCCGTCAACGCAAACGGGACCGAAGATTTTCCGAAGAATTTTTTTCTCGAATCTACCAAGGATTTCTTCATCCGCTTTTGATACGGTCCATGCTTCAGCGCCGTAGAGCAGGACTGGGATGATCAGGGTCTTATATAGGATCTCCTTAGTAGTTCGAGTGAGGGCTTTACTACTAAATTGCCTTCTTAGCCCGAAGAAACAGCGGTTGGCAAGAGTAATTCTTCGTTTAATTTCTGACGAGATGTTGTTGTCAGAGTTAATAGCGGAGCCGAGGTAGACAAAGTCCCGTACTACCTCAAAGTTATATCTGTCAATGGTGACGTTCTGTCCAATTCGTCGATTTTGTGTGTCCTTTCGTGTTGACAGCATATACTTAGTCTTACCCTTATTTACTGCTAAACCCATTTTCGCCGCTTCCTTCTCTATACTAGCAAACGTGGCTATGACATCACGTTGAGTCCTACCAATGATGTCAATATCGTCAGCGTATGCTAGTAGTTGCACCGACTTTTGGAAAATTGTGCCTCTGGTGTTGGCTTTGGAGTTTTGCACAATTCTCTCAAGAATCAGATTAAAGAAGTCACATGACAGCGCATCGCCTTGCCTAAATCCTTTTTTGGTATCGAATGTGTCGGTGAGGTCGTTTCCGACCCTGATGGAGCACCGAGAATTCTCCATCGTCATCCTACACAAACGGACGAGTTTGGGCGGTATACCAAAACTAGACATGGCTCTGTACAGTTCGTCTCTATAAATGCTGTCATATGCGGCTTTGAAATCGATGAATAGGTGGTGGGTATCGATTTGGACTTCTTGAGTTTTTTCCAGGATCTGCCGAAGTGTGAAAATTTGATCGGTTGTGGACTTTCCTGGCCTAAAACCACACTGATAAGGGCCAATCAGGTTGTTGGTAAACGGTTTCAGGCGTTCACATATTACGGCAGATAGGATCTTGTAGGCGATGTTGAGGAGACTTATGCCTCTGTAGTTGGCGCAGTTCAGAGGGTCTCCTTTTTTGTGGATCGGGCAAACGATGCTGAGGTTCCATTCTTCAGGCATATTTTCATCCGACCAGATTTGGCTTATGAGTTGGTGGATGTTACTTACCAAGTCATCTCCGCCGGCCTTATAGAGCTCAGTGGCACCTCTCTATATCCTCGATCGCGCCCTTTTCTTTCTCTTTTTTCTTCTTGCTGAAAAGCCGATGTTCTTCCCTCCTTCTTTGCCTATAGAGCTCAATGGCAGCTCTCGTCTTCACCTGCAGCTTAGCCTTGTAGGCCTCGTTCTTGGCTGCGAGCATCTGTCGGCATTCCTCATCAAACCAGGTATTTCTTGCTGGTGGGCGCGAGAAACCTAGCACATCAGTTGCGGCTGATCTAATGGCCTGTTGGCATCGTTGCCATTGCTCTTCGACATTCGATGCTGGTGGTATGGTGTTAATCGAGAGGTTAAGGGATACGCGTTGTGCGAAGGTCTTGGCGGTCTCTTGCGATTGCAGTCTTCCGACATTAAATTTTTTCACAGTATTTCTGGATTGTTGTGGCGTGGTGGATATCCGCATTCTTACCTTGGCTGCTACAAGGTAGTGATCCGAGTCGATGTTAGCTCCTCGGAATGTTCGGACATCCAAAATACTGGATGCGTGCCTTTTATCTATCGCAATGTGATCAATTTGGTTGACCGTTCGTTGATCTGGAGACCGCCATGTCCCCTTATGGATATCGAGGTGAGGAAACCGTGTGCTGGCTATAGTGGCATTTCGTTCCGTAGCGAAATCAATTAGCCTAAGTCCGTTACCGGACGTGTTGTCGTGTAGGCTTTGTTTTCCGACAATACTTCTAAAGATGTCTTCTCTTCCTACATTTGCGTTAAAATCTCCCATCACGATTTTAACATCGTTCTTCGGTAGTCTCTCATAGGTTTTGTCAAGGAGCTCGTAGAAGCAATCCTTAGCTATATCATCTTTTTCTTCCGTCGGAGCGTGAGCGCATATAAGGCTTATGTTGGCTAATTTGGCCTTGATGCGGATTGTTACCATGCGTTCGCTAATGTCTTGGAAACATAAGACTTCTTGCCTAAGTCTGGCACTTATAACAAATCCGCATCCGAATAGTCGCTGTTTCTGCTCACTATAACACGGTCCGTAGTATATGTCACAGTTTTTCATCCTCTTTTTGCCCGGCCCATCCCATCGTATTTCCTGGATGGCAGTAATGTCTGCTTTGTAGCAGTTTAGGGCTTCCGCTAGTTGTTCGCCTGCACCTCTCCTGTTTAATGTTCTCACATTCCAGGTGCAGATACGAACGTCGTTGTCCTTTTTTCGTTTAGCAGGGTCGTCAACAATAAAATCCGTCCTTTCCGAGGCTATTGGTTGCTTCGTAACAATATATTCCGTGGACGGGTAGTTAACCCAAAGCACAACCCCCAACCTGGAGGGCCAGTTCCAATTTATTAGATACCCCTAGGACACGGGGCCATCAGTATCCACTACGGGATTGAGCGCTGCCGTTGGCCTTTCGGTTCATCCGCCACCATCTCTGTTCAAGGGGCCTGCCTAACCCTTGAAATTCCTAGACAACCTGTTGTCCGAATATGTCAGAGCAGCTCATCTAGGTTCGCCTGGGACAGCAGGCCGGGTATTCTTCCGTGCCATTCTCACCAGGGTGTTTATAGTGTTGCTGTTTTTCGTCGTGTTATCAACACTCGCACTTATCGTTTAGCAAGTCAAATCCGGTTGGATGAGACCAGTACCCGATGGTTACCACTTGGAGGTAAAAGATAAGCACATTTGATGTGTAGTCAGAGTTGCAACACTGGGCATTGCCAAGTTAACGCCAATCAGAGTCTACCCTCGTTCTACAGCACCCAACCATCCAAGCCAAGTCTAGAGGTCCAATTTTCAACCACTTTTTTGAACATTTGGGACCGTATATCGGCAATAACGCCAGGAATGTTGGCTTCCAAGTCCCTTCACGATTCTGGTTTGTTGGCGTAGACGAGCGACTTCACATATCCCCAAAGAAAATAATCCAATGGTGTCAAGTCACACGATCTTGGAGGCCAACTGACAGGTCCATTCTGCGGAATTATGCGCTCATCGAATGTTTCCTTTAATAAATCGATTTCGACGTGCGCTGTGTGGCATGTAGCGCCGTCATGTTGGAACCGCATCTCATCCAAATTCATGCCATTCAATTCGGGAACAAAATAGTCGGCTCTATACCGGTCTCTAACTGACTCTCCAGCATCATTTCGGAAGATGCATGGCCCAATGACTTCACCAGCCCATAGAGCACACCAAACAGTCAGTTTTTTGGATGTAATGGCGTCTCAAGGATCTCATGTGGATTTTCTTCACTCCTAATGCGGCAATTTTGCTTGTTGACCTAGCCATTCAACCAAAAATGAGCCTCATCACTGAACAAAATTTTGCGATCAGCATCGAAATCAATCTCACTTTCGGCCCATACACCAAAATCACGACGCATTGCATGGTCTCGCGGCTTTAATTCTTGCACAAGCTGGATCTTGTAAGGTCGTAAGCCAAGATCTTTGCGCAAAATCTTCCATAAAGTTGATGGACAAAGCTCGAATCGATTCATTCGGGTCCTCTTCAATACTTTGCTCTACAGCGGGAATTTTTTCTTCTTTGCGCACTGTTCGACGTCTCTGTGGATGCGTATTATCACATAGAGTAAACGTTGTGCGAAAACGATCCATGGTTAACCGAATTAATTGCTCTGATGGACGATTATGTCGACCATAAAATGGACGGAGCTTGAGGTAAACATCGCGAACTAAACCATTATTTTTGAAATAAATTTGCAAGCGTTGTTCATTTGTCAACATGTTCATAATGAAATTGCAAAACAAACTAAACATAAATGACCACAAATTTTGTGGTGACTCCAACTATACATTACCTTGATCAACTCTCTCAACTTCCCTCAAATGTCTCCACACTTTCAGTACAGCCTGTACATATTCAGCGCCATCTTGAGATAGGAAGAAAAGAAACATCACACATATATATGAGAGGGTTTTTTTTTTCTTTGTTACGAAGCAAGGACGAGCATATCTCTTTTTTTTTTTTTCACTTTCTACCAACTCAACACTGTTGACTTGAAAACAGGAAGTGAGCATGTGGGAGATATCGAGAAAATTATTAAAACACAATGCTTTGACGTACATTTGGCACAAAGACCACCTCAAGGTAGTCACAGATGGTTTTGACAATTTGAAGATCCGTTTCATATAAATATTTCGATGTGTAATTCCACGAAGCAATGACATTACCCCAAGGATCAAGGTAAATGTAGGTAAGCAAAAATGTACTCAGTATTCTCTGACGGAAATATAAAATGAAATATTCATGAACTTCCTGTCACGAAAAATTTAAATACAAATAAACGGATAGATGTATATTAAATTGCACACATATATGCAAAGGATGTAGGTAAATATACCAGGATTGATGATATAAAGATGATGATGTTGATGACGTTTTTATTTGACATGTCCCACCAGTCTGGTCTGTTTACAGGAACTGTTGTCTTTTCCTATGACATTTTATGAATTTGTTTTGATGTCGTCAGAAATGTAGTATCTACGAAATGATGTTCATTTTGTTTACATGAACTTTGGAACGGACACGAGATAGATACTTTGTCAGTGTGCATTATTTCATTGGACAAGTCGGATTTTGGTTTTTAGATTTTCGTTCTCATACTGGGATATGTGCTATCCAACACATAGTTTTGAACGGTGGCTTTGTCTGGCATGTCTATGTTAATTTGATATGTGTATGTCGATATAAGGGTTTTCCTATGCAGACTATTTTGCAGCAAACACGCAAATCATAACTAGTCAAGGTTCATGTGAGTGTTATCTCATATCTACGCAGTTGGGGCTTACGTTTTGTCTGATGCTAAACTAAAAGCTTCTCCTGATAGCTTGTTTCCTAGCATATTTGCTTCAGTTACACACTTTAAGTCGATTCAACTTCCAACACTAGGCGTTACGTAAGCTGATGGGTTCTTCCACTGTTTTGCAACTTCATGTTATATTCAAAGTATTTTCATCTACGGGCGGGAATATATTTATTTGCTTTACATAGCAATCTGAGCCAATTAATAAGCTATTTTTTCACAAGTTTAATGTCGTTGATGTAGACTTTCCATCAAGTTTGGAGTTAAATCACCTCCTTCAAAGCCTGTCAATTCGAACGGCAACGAATAGATTTCAAATAATTTGTTTTCGCAACAGACCTACTTACTTACTTAAGTGGCATTACTTTCCGGAAAGAACCTGTGCCTCAACCAACAAGACCTTTCAATTACCCAATTAATTACAATTGATTGAGGTCAGTTTCTTTGATTTTTGTTTGATCGAACTGGTAGTGAAATCCCTATATGAGCTGCTTCGACATATTTGAACACCAGGTCTATAGGGATTTCCAATACTGAGCCAGGGTATTGGAAAAGAGTTGGTGGCGGAGGAGCCCTCAATGGGTCAACGACAGCACTCATACCCCAAAAATGGGTAACTGACATCAGTATTTTTTTCCGGCCCACTGTCCTAGGGTCAAAATAAGGACCTGGCCCTCCAGGTTGGGGGTTGTGCTTTGGGTTAACTACCCATCCACGGAAAATATTGTTACGAAGCAACCAATAGCCTCGGATAGGACTGATATTATTGTTGACGACCATGCTAAACGAAAAAGGACGACGACGTTCGTATCTGCACCTGGAATGTGAGAACATTAAACAGGAGAGGTGCAGGCGAACAACTAGCGGAAGCCCTAAACTGCTACAAAGCAGACATTACTGCCATCCAGTAAATACGATGGGATGGGCCGGGCAAAAAGAGGATGGAAAACTATGACATCTACAAGGGACCGTGTTAAAGTGAGCAGAAACAGCGACTATTTGGATGCGGATTTGTTATAGGTGCCAGACTTAGGCAAGAAGTCTTATGTTTTCAAGACATTAGCAAACACATTGTAACAATCCGCATCAAGGCCAAATTCGCCAACATAAGCCTTATATGCGATCATGCTCCGACGGAGGAAAATGATGATATAACTAAGGATTCCTTCCACAAGCTGCTCGACAAAACCTATGAGCGACTATCAAAGTACGATGTTAAAATCGTGCTGGAAGATTTTAACGCAAAAGTTAGGAAGAGAAGACATCTTAAGCAGTACTGTCGGAAAACATAGCCAACACGACAACACGTCTGGTAACGGACTTAGGCTAATTGACTTCGCTACGGAACGAAATGCCACTATAGCAAGCACACGGTTTCTTCACCTCGATATCCACAAGGGGACATGTCGGTCTCCAGATCAACGAACAGTCAACCAAATTGATCACATTGCGATAGACAAGAGGCACGAATCCAGTATTTTGGATGTCCGAACATTCCGAGGGGCCAACATCGACTCGGACCACTACCTTGTTGTAGCCAAACTTAGGATGCGGATATCCACCACGCCACAAAAAAAAAAACAGAAATACTGTGAACAAATTTAATGTCGAAAGACTGCAATCGCCAGAGACCGCCAAGACCTTCGCGCAACGCGTATCCCTTAACCTTTCGACTTACAACATACCACCAGCATCTTATGTCGAAGAACAATGGCAACGATGCCAACAAGCCATTGGATCAGCCGCAACTGATGTGCTAGGTTTTTCGCGGCCACCAGCAAGAAACCCCTGGTTTGATGATTAATGCCGACAGATGCTGGCAGTAAAGAACGAGGCCTACAAGGCTAAGCTGCAGGTGATGACGAGAGCCATTGAGCTCTATAGGCAAAGAAGAAGGGAAGAACATCTGCTTTTCAGGAAGGTGAAAAAAGAGCAAGAAAAGCGCGCGATCGAGGATATAGAGAGGAGCCACTCCAGTAACGATGTTCGCAAGTTTTACCAAAGTGTAAAACGTCAAAGCCAAGGCTACAAGACTCGAACAGAATCCCGAGATGAACAAGGAAATATCGTAGTTGAGACACAGTCGATGCTGAGGATATGGAAGAACCACTTCTGCAGACTGTTAAACGGCGATGACGAACAACTTTCCGCTGTCAGGCAGAACGATCCATTCCATATTGGCAACGACAGCGAAAACTGCCAACCACCCGACCTAAGTGAAGTGAGGATAGCTATATCTAAACTCAAGCTTAATAAGGGCGCCGGAAATGACAGCCTTCCCGCTGAGCTTTATAAAGCTTGACTTGTTAATGAACATCCACCAACTCATAAGCCAAATCTGGTCGGTTGAAAGCATGCCTGAAGAATGGAACCTCAGCATCGTTTGCCCGATCCACAAAAAAAGGAGACCCTCTGAACTGCGCCAACTACAGAGGCATAAGTCTGCTCAACATCGCCTACAAGATCCTATCTGCCGTAATATGTGAACGCTTGAAACCGTATACCAACAACCTGATCGGCCCTTATCAGTGTGGTTTTAGGCCAGGAAAGTCCAAAATCGATGAAATTTTCACACTTCGGCAGATCCTGGACAAAACCCAAGAAGTCCAAATCGATACCCACCAACTATTTATCGATTTCAAAGCCGCATATGACAGCATTTATAGAGACGAACTATACAGAGCCATGTCTAGTTTTGGTATACCGCCCAAACTCGTCCGTTTGTGTAGGATGACGATGGAGAATTCTCGCTGCACCATCTGGGTCGGAAACGACCTCACCGACACATTCGATACCAAAAAAGGATTAAGGCAAGGCGATGCGCTGTCATGTGACTTCTTCAATTTGATTCTTGAGAGGATTGTGCAAAACTCCAGAGCCAACACCAGAGGCACAATTTTCCAAAACTCGGTGCAACTACTAGCATACGCCGACGATATTGACATCATTGGTAGGACTCAACGTAATGTCATAGCCACGTTTTTTAGTATAGAGAAGGAAGCGGCTAAAATGGGTTTAGCAGTAAATGAGGGTAAGACAAAGTATATGCTGTCAACACGAAAGGACACACAACATCGAAGAATTGAACAGAACGTCACCATTGACAGATATAACTTTGAGGTAGTACGGGACTTTGTCTACCTCGGCTCCGCTATTAACTCTGACAGCAACATCTCGTCAGAAATCAAACGAAGAATTACTCTTGCCAATCGCTGTTTCTGCGGGCTAAGAAGGCAATTTAGTAGTAAAGACCTCACTCGAACTACTAAGGAGATCCTATATAAGACCCTGATCATCCCAGTCCTGCTCTACGGCGCTGAAGCATGGACCGTATCAAAAGCGGATGAAGAAATCCTTAGTCGATTCGAGCGAAAAATTCTTCGGAAAATCTTCGGTCCCGTTTGCGTTGACGGGCTATGGAGACGACGATTCAACCACGAACTATACGAGCTGTACAGCGACATACCCCTTGTCAAAAAACTCCGCATTGGACGTTTAAGATGGCTAGGACATGTAGAAAGAATGGACACCAATACTCCGGCTCGCAGAGTCTTCGTTTCCCAGCTAGAAATCGGACGCAGTAGAGGAAGACCTCGCCTTAAGTGGCGCGCACAAGTAGAAACCGACCTCAACCAACTTGGGGTGCGCAACTGGAGTCAGTTAGCTAAGGACCGGGCTAATTGGAGAGGCATGTTGGTTGAGGCCCAGGTTCATCCCGGACTGTAGCGCCACTTAAGTAAGTAAGTAAGTGGGTCGGTTTCTACTTGTGCGCCACTTAAGACGAGGTCTTCCTTTACAGCGTTCGACGTCTGGCTGGGAATCGAAGACTTTGCGAGCCCGAGTATTGCTATCCATTCGATTTGCATGCCCTGTACATGTCGCATGTGGGGCCTTGATGCGAATTGTTACAATGCGTTCGTTAATATCTAGAAAACCTTAAACTTCTTGCCTAAGTCTGACACTTATAAAAAATCCACATCCGAATCGTTGCTTTTTCTGCTCACTACGGAATGTCCGTTTGCTAGAATAGAGAAATAATCGGCAATAATGGGTTTAGTAGGACAGAACGTCACCAGATATAACTTTGGGATAGTACGGGTCTTTGTCTATTTCTACCAACAAAAGAAATATATCGAAAAATTACTCTTGCCAACCACTGTTTCTTCGAGCGAACCTATGAAGACCCTATATGCAAAAACCTGATCATCCCAGTCCTGCTCTACAGCACCGATCGAAGGGGGATTATGCAAGCCTCTTGATCGTTTTGGGAGAAAAATTCTTCGAAACATCTTCGGTCCAGTTTGCGTTAATGGGCTTTGCAGAAGAAGATTCAACAAACAACTATACAGACTTGTGCAGCGACATACCTTTATTCAAAAAAGGCATGTTGGTTGAGGCCCAGGTGCTTTTCGGACTGCAGGCCACCTGACAGATTCGAGAGCTCTGGCACATCACTTAGTGATTTTCTAATCACCAGCATGAAGTCTTCTAAGAACGTCCTTACTCATGGTATGATGCCCTAAATCAAAAGCTCATTTTTATTGGCGATTACAAATCTGACTGCATAGTAGGTTTTCAGAATTTTTACCCAACTTGTTATTTTCTGGACAAAAGGGTGCAGTTGCCAATGGTATGTGCGTTAGACTGCAAATTGTATGGTACCTTGTTAACATTTCGAAAGAATCAGAAACTAATTATTTCATTGTCCCCATCTCTTGCGAAAGTCTAGAACACATCCCAGAATATGCAGCTATGAAGAGAACCTTCTCAAATATTCCGTTCAGAGTCGGCGTTAAACGGTAGATCCCATTCTTTATGTTAATGGTGAAGCTAGGTTTGAGGCGCCAGAAATTTTCTTTTAATTTTTTTTCCAGCCATGTGCTCTGCGCTTATTAGGCAATCTTTTAACTAACGCCCTGCTGTTCAATGCTTCTTGCTATTTTAATCATTTAGAACAAGGCTAAGGACCGGTAATAGTTGATATTGCAAGCTATCTGATGAGCCATCACCCCTTCAATTTCCTGGATTGTCTCTATATCCAAGAACACAGGAAAGGTTTAAATATTAAACTGCCCTGCCCCTTTAAAAGGGGTGAGTGGCTGTCAGGGCTTACCGTTGACCGATTTCAGTGATTAAGTTATCTGCTTAGCTGTCTACAAAAAAAAAATGCTAATATCCTAGGTATATTGTACTTTCTCTTTTATTCAAAAGAAGTCCTCTTTGATCGCCTTGAGACTCTTTCAACACGCTACAACGATCAGGAAGACTCGCCGTCTAAGATGTAGTCTCTGGGAGAAAACATCTGCATCCACACATAGGATTGTGGTAAAGTATAGAATATTGGAATAAGATACACTGCGCAACTCCTTAATCCCGACAAAAAAAAACCCTTCACAGTTATTTCTAATTTACGATAAATCAATCTTTTTAACGAGACACCTCAGCAAATGTGGAGTGGCCAAATTTTGTTTACATTTTCATGTGACGAAAACCATTTAAGCACATAACATACATAACACGCTAGCAGTTGTGAAAAGGACTCCATCCACATATCCTTATTGGAAACCTTTTTACCGCCAACAAGACATGCGACACCCCATAACCATCGCATACAGCGACACACAAAAGCAAAGTGATAACAACAGCGGAATCCATATATTGTACTTCCATTCGGTGGGAGTGCAAGCAGCCGCTGAGGACATTCGTTTTTTTTTTGTGTCCTGCAAGCATTTTGTCGGAATTTCACTGCTACATATCGTCGTCGTTTTGGAATTCACCACATTCAAAATGTTACACGACTCGACTTTTATGTAAATTGAGGCATTTTCCAATAAAGTTTCCTTCTACGTTTAGGTAGATGACGAAGGCGGCCACAGGACACGACAATAGTATTCACAAAGAATAGGGAGAATGTTTGTGTTGAAATTCGTTTGAGGATCCCTTGTTATCGTTGTCATTGCGAGTAATTGTTAAGGTCTTTGTTATTATTAGTTCTGTTTGGCTCCAAACACCTTTTCAGGGTCTCCTACATTAGGTGAATGTACATATGAGGACATGTCATACTCATTATTCGAGGGATATGATTTGACGTGGACTTCGATTCATGCACTTTCGCAGGAATAACACGTACACACAGACAAAACCAATTCACAACGATATACATCGGCTTACGGTCAGATATCACAATAAGCCGACTCGCATGGATACGCCTTCATCAAAGCTCACGCAGAGTCGTTCATTATGAGCACATCAGACAAGACCAAAACCCAAAGCAAATGTGACCAATAATGAGGCTTGCATGAAGTTCTAGTCATCCATTGATCTGTCTCGCCTGGATGTACGAGCAGAAAATTCAATTATAACTGACAATGACGTTTCTATTAGAGACGCTCGCTTGCCGACAGGACCAGCACACAGGACAACGTATATAAAGAGGGAGTGGGTGGTGCTATTGTATGATTGCCGAATGTTGTATGCTTGTGCGTTTATTTCGTGCATACACGGTCTTAATTATGGTTCAATCAATTTCTAGGGATGTGTGTGCACAATGGCATGTTGCTGTCTGTGTTTGTGTTAGTGTCATAATTTGAGTTAAATTGTAATGAGGATGTGCGTAAATTACCTAACCAGGTGGATTAATGAATCTCTTTGGAACGGGATACAATTAGTCGCACTTTAATGTCCAAGGAATATTATTTAAATTTATTTTCAATCCCCATGTCTATTATTTTGCAACGTAGGGGTTGCGGTCAACCCTAACCATAAATGTTTTAGAAAAGTTATCGTTTAATTAAAGGATTTCCTTTTTTTTAAAGAGCCAAATAGAGTCGCGTGCAGCGGAAATACTAAACGGGGATCCTTGCTTTAAATATTGAAATAAAGAACGCCTCACTTTATTTTCACAAAAATCCAAGAGTATAAGCTATCATGAGAAGATTATCAAAATTGACGTTAGGAATCGGCCTTGAACTGATTATTTTTGTCAAAATATAACTAAAATACAAATGCAAATTTTTGGGGCATCAGACTCGTTGGTGCCCAGGACCTAGCTTTTTCTCACCACCATTGATGTGTGCGAGTGTACTTTTCTTGCACAATGGCTGGACCTCTTGTTTTATGTCGAATCCGAACGGCTATGTTGACAATTTTTAACTTTCTCTTACAAAGAGAAAGATATTGTTTTCGTGAAAATTTTCGACCTCGAGATTTTGATTGATTCTAACATTACGATGATAGCGGAGCCCAAAAAAGTGGTTTTTGGAATTCCGTCCGTCGGTCCGTCGGTCCGTCGGTCCGTCGGTCCGTCGGTCCGTCTGTCCGTAATGGTCTCCCCAGCCTAAACGGCTCGACCGATTTTCTTCAAACTTTGTATCCAAGTTTGTTTTGGTCATAATTCTAGGCCATTTTTTTTGTTTGCTTTTAGCCATGTTAATAACGGTACCTGCCATACAAAAATTACACATAACCTCAATTTTCTCAAAAACGGCTCTAACGATTTTGATTAAACTTTATATATACTATAAGCATATTAGTTCCAACAAAACTGCATACCCAGTTTTTGCGAGAAAATCCATATAACGGATTTTGTCATTTAGGCCATATAAGGAAAATTGTTAATTTCTCGCAAACTGTTATGTCAAATTGAATGAAATTTAATATATATACTACTATTATAGTTTGAAACAGTTCCACATAATTCGTTTTAGCCCAACTATCACTAAACGGAATTTTAATTTTTGGCTAATAACGGAAAATCATTATTATTCACATAGACACCGATTCCTTCAAATTTCGGAGTAAACGTTCACATTACGACATTTTTTATATCATTTTTAGCATCAATAATCAAAATGCGTACCTTGTATTTGATCTAACGCCCAACTCGCTGTGAAAGAGAAAGTAGCGTACGACCCAGTCGTGCACCCACCACTCGTTTATTTTTGAAAATGGATACCTACTACTCGGATGATTTGTCAGATCATCATCAGAGGAGGGCCAGTGAAAAGTCATTTAACTGTTGCTACGGCTGGAAAACCCAGACCTTTTGTGCTGCAGTTCATCGCACTAATCATCGCGCCACTGTGCCAAACTGTGCCTGTATGAGCCGTTGATTATCACAACAAGGCGTACTATCTTATCACCTCAAATTCATTCGTTCCCTCTTTTCTCTGTGGACGCAAAGCCAGAATTTGTAGAAAATGGTGGGCAGCCATGGTTCCATCAGTCAATGGTCTACGAATTTGAGATCCTGCAACCAACAACAGGTACAATGTGGTAATAATGATGGTAATCTCCAGGCGGTGCAGACCCGGAGAGTGGGGAGACTCATGGGAGACTCGCGATGTGGAGCATTAGACGGTCTGAATGGAGGGATGGGTTACTAAAGGCAGAACGCTTTTTCATCTTCTCCAACATGTTAAAAGCGGGTGGCTGAGAACGGAACATACACACCAATGAAGCGTTTGCGTAATCGTTTTATGGGCGCAAACCCAAAAGGTTCGCTGACAAGGAGTAGGCAAAGATCCGACTCCTACCCTACGTCTCCGTTGCTCCCTAGTTGGGTGAAAAAAGCAGACCCAACGAGGGAGGCATGTAGGCATGTTGGTTGAGGCCCAGTTTCATTCCGGACTGTAGCGCCACTTAAGTAAGTAAGTAACGAGGGAGCAAAGGATAAGCATCATAAGAGTCCCCATGCATCGACCTTAAAAGCACATCTCCAACGAAACTGTTACTTTGAAAGTATTGATCGATAGTCTCAGCCCCGAACGCTGAAGCAGTGAAAGGGCAACTGAGGTCTTTATGCCGAAAATCATGTATAAACATTAAACTCTCTATCCATGACAAAAACATAAACATGGACAACAGAAATGTTTAAAGACATAAGGTAATGTCTCTGAGGCAATTGTGAACGTCCAAAGACAACTGTCAATGTTTTCAAACGCAGCTGTCATATTGCCTGACAGTTCTCAAACCGGCCAACAGCAATCAAACAAGACAATGACATGTGTCGAAAGCATAGGTGGCAGCAACATCAAAGGCTCCGGATCCAACATACAAATTACTTACAGGAGTGCGCTCGATTGGTAATCGCTTACCCCAAAATCTGCACTCGATATATAGTTCGCGAAAATTTGGTTTTGACAAGTCATCTGAGAAATGTCGGTGCCCCATCCCTCCGTAGAGATGTATACTCTTCTCCAACTTCAGAGAGGGTAGTTAGTTAGGTAAGTTCTTTGATTGGGTAGCGGTCAAAAAAACATATGCAAGCTTGGTCTCAGGGCGTTTTTGGAGCGTTATAGGTTTGCCTCTACTTGGAAAAGTTAATAAAAAAATGGCTTCGAGAAAACCGGTATCATCGTGGAGATCTGATTGGTAAACCCAATTGCAATGAGTGAGTGTGAGGTGCAAGGTAGCGATAGCATAATCCGGGAAATACCCCACCGATACAATGTCGGCGTCGATGCGTGCAAATGCAAAGTATGACAGCCCTGCCACGTGTGAACGTGTGTATACCAATCCCTAGAAAAGACAGAACGCGTGACCCTGTTAAATTATTTTTAAAAATTCGGGAGAAAAAAAAACATTTGGGGGCCATCTTGGTATTCCGACATTTTTTTAATATTTTGGGTAATTTTCTGTCATACAAAATTCAGTTTGGCGTTTTTTTGTTTTTATATTTCATTTCATCGGTTTTCAGTTTTCTTAATTTTGCTTTATTTTGGTTTCGGTAATTTCGTAATTTGTTAAATATATAGCACGACCTTCAAAAATTGGATTAAAGTTGGTGGCGTGGAACCCACCCGCACGGTGAGCAATTCCTAGCAAATTCGTTGCAAACTTTCGAGTGAGTGACCAGTGTTTGACAGTTCTTCCAGTAGGAATTTTTAAAGCAGAAAGACACAAAATTTGTTAGCTATAATTATTTTTGTGAATAGCAAAACTTTTGTTTAAGTTTTAAATTGTGCTTATCTGATATCTTAATTCTTTATTCCATTAAGTAAAGACCATGTTGGCTAAGTGAACGCTGCCAGAATTCCGGGACCGATTTATGTAATTTTCCCTCACTCTTTGCAGAATCTCTGACGATATGTTGTAGCATTCTTGACGGGTATTCTTGTCAAGGGCTTCAAGAGTCTGACGCATATCGACATATCATCGTGACTTCAAAAAACCTCACAAACAGAAGACACGAACGGTTAAGTTAAGTCTGAACTGATGCTTTCCACCTTGTGATCTTAAATAACAAGACATAGGCTCATCAAATTTATACCGTTTATAACTTTTTGATAGCCTATTGAACCTAGTTCATCGATACTACTTGCCGACTTAAGTGGCGCCACAGTCCGGAATGAACCTAAGCCTCAACCAACATGCCTCTCAAATTATTCCGGTCCTTAGCAAACTGTCTACAGTTGTACATTATAGCTTGGTTGAGCTCAGTTTCTACCTGTGCGTACCACTTAAAGCGAGGTCTTCATCTACTGCGTCCGAAGTCTGACTGGGAATCGAAGACTCTGCAGGCCCGAGTTTTGGTTTCTATTCGTTCTCATGTCCTATCCTTCAGAAACGTGCAACGTAGCATTTTTATTAACTAATTGTATTCGCTATACAAGTTGTATAGCTCTTGGTTGAATCTTCGTCTCCACAGCCCGTTAACGCACAGCGGACCGAAGATTTTTCGAACGATTTTTCTCTCAAATCGACCAAACTATCCACTTTTGATACGGCCCATGCTTCAGCACCGTATAACAGGATTGGGGTGATCAAGGTCTTATATCCGATCTCCTTAGTAGTTCGAGTGAGGGCTTTGCTACTGAATTACCTTATTAGCCCGAAGAAACAGCGGTTGACGAGAGTAATTCTTCGTTTAATTTGTGATGAGACTGTGTTGTCAGAGTAAATAGCGGAGCCGTGGTAGACAAATCCCCGTCACAGTTATGTCTCTCAACGGTGCCGTTCTGTCCAATTCGTCGATGTTGTGTGTCCTTTCATGTTGGCAGCATGTACCAAGTCTCATTTACTGCTAAACCCATTTTTTCAGTTTCTTTCTTTATTGAGTCCGAACAATAATGTCAATATCGTCATCGTCGGCGATTTATGAAGGATTGTGCCTCTGTTGTTAGCTCTTGAGCTCTTTTCAGAATCTTCTCAAGAATGGAAGGGAGGGGCCAAAAATGGGACCTTGCGGTACACCAGATATTTACTTACTTACTAAAGTGGCGCTACTGTACAAAATGAATCTGGGTCTAAACCTACATGCCTCTCCAATTGGCCCACTTCATAGCTAGGTTCGGTTTGAGTGGCTGCCAGCGATTCGCCAGCACTACATAGATTTCGTCCATTCTCCTTGTTACCTAAGAGAAAACCAATCCTAGCTTTTAATGAAACAGAGGAGACTTATCACTTCCGTTTTGTTTTTGAGACTTGATTTGCTGTTGTTGCGCTAGTAATCTTTTGCAACCTGGTGCACCCGTCTGGGTAAGACTGTCTGGCGAGGTCATCAGCCTTACAGTTCCCTGGAATGTCACTATGCCCAGGATGTCAAGAAAGTCAGATGGCAGTGCGTGCCTTGCTTAAGTCCTTTTAGGTTATCCAATGTGTCCGTGAGGTTGTCCGTTGTCATCCTGCACATATGGACGAGTTTGGGCGGTGTCCAAATGTAGACATGGCTATGAACTGTAGTCTCTATAAATGCTGTCAAATGCGACTATAAAATCGTTGGGTAACGACTGGTACTATTTGGGATTTTTCGAGGATCTGCCGAAGTGTTAAAGAATGATCAGTTGTGGACCTTCCTGGTATAAAACCACACAGATAAGGGCCGATCAGGTTGTTGATAAACGGTTTCAGGAGTTAACGGAAAATAAGACCTTGTAGGTGATGTTGACAGACTTTTGCTTCTATAGTTGGCGCAATCCAGAGGGTTTCCTTTTTAAGTAATCGGGCAAAAGGATGCTGAGGTTCATTTCTTCATGCATACTTTCGTCGGACAAAATTTTGCTTATATGTTGGTGAATGTTACATACCAAGTCATCTCTGCCGGTTTTGTAAACCTCGGCGGGAAAGCTGTCATATCCGGCAGCTTTGTTAAACTAGAGTTAAAATATTTCTATCCTCACTTAGTTCGGATGGTTGGTAGTTTTCGCTGTCGTCGCCAATATTGAATTGTTCGTTCTGGCTGACAGCGGAATATTTTTCGTCATCTCCGTTTAGCAGTCTGAAGAAGTGGTTTTTCAATTTCCTAAGCATCGTATGTGTCTCAACTACGATATTTCATATTTCCTTCTTCATTCATAGGATTATGTTCGTGTCTTGTATTCTTGGCTTGGACGTTTTTTAATTTGGTAAAACTTGTTATTCCTTGAGTGGCACCTATATATGTATATTCTCCATAGCCCTCTTTTCTTGTTCTTTTTCTTCTGACTAAAATGCCGGTGTTTTTGCCTTCATTTTTGCATATAGAGTTCAATAATAGCTCTCATCTTCACCTGCAGCTTAGCCTTGTAGGCCTTGTTGTTGTCTGAGAGCATCCGTGTGAGAAGCCTCGCACATGCCTCTTGTCTATCGCAATAAAATCAATTTGATTGACCGTTCGTTGATATGCAGAACGCCATGTCTCCTTATGGATATCGAGGTGAGGAAACCGTGTGCTGGATATAGTGCCATTTCGTTCCGCAATGAAGTCTATTATCCTATGTCCATTGCTAGACGTTCTATCGTATAGGCTGGGTTTTTCGATAATACTGCTTAATATATCTTCTCTCCCACTCCCAGCAGGATTTAAACATCGTACTTCGGTAGTCGCTCATAAGTTTTGTCAAGGAGCTCGTAGAAGCGATCTTTCGCAATCTCATCTTTTTCCACCATTGGAGTGCGGACGCATATAATGCTTATTGTGACGAATTTGGCCTTGATTCGGATTGTTACAATGCGTTTGCTAATGTTTTGAAAATATAAGACTTCTTGCTTAACTGTAGCACTTATAAAGGGTCCGCCAAATTTTTTTTTGAAAATGCTATAAAAAAACTACTGAATATTTCCTCAAATTTCTTTTTTTATTTGAAAGTACAATCCTTCCGGTTAATAATGGAAAATAATTTCATTCAAATGGCTGGCCATGCAGTAGCCTACATGATCGGTCCAATTTTTAAGCACATTATCGATTGTGTGCAGCTATATTTCACCAATCGCTTCACGAATATTGTCCTTTAAAGCGTCAATTGTCTCTGGCTTGTCGGCGTAACACTTATCTTTTACGGCACCCCACAAATAATAGTCCAACGTTGTCAAATCGCAGCTCCAAGGTGGCCAAACAACATCAGCTCTGCGGCTGATAATGCGATCTTCAAAAACAGGGCGCAAAACATCGAGTGTAGCTTGGGCTGTGTGGCACGTAGCGTCGTTCTGTTGAAACCAAATGTTGCCAATATCCTCCTCTTCAATTTTTGTGAACAAAAATTCGTTCAACATGGCCCGACAACGATCGCCATTGACTGTAACGGCCACTCCTTGCTCATCTTCGAAGAAGAATGGCCCAATTATGCCTCTGGACCAAAATCCGCACCAAACAGTGACTCGTTTTGGATGTATCGGCTTTTCCATGTATGCGTGCGGGTTTTCTGTGCCCCAAATGCGATAATTTTGCTTGTTAACATACCCGCCGAGATCAAAATGAGCTTCATCTGAAAAGATGATTTTTTTTGGCAAAATCGGCATCTTCTCTAAGTCGATCGCAGGCCCACTTAGCGAAGCGAAAACGCATTGGATGGTCAGTTGGCTTCAACTCCTGAACCAATTGGACTTTGTATGGCGTCATACCAAGGTCTTTATGCAAAATTCGTCTCAATGATGTCTCTGAAATGTTCAATTGTTGAGAACGACGGTGAATTGATGTTGATGGCGCTTCACGCACACTTTCTGCCACAGCAGCAATATTCTCGGGTGTACGCACTGTTTATGGCTTTTCACGCTTTGGCTTATCGATGAGGATGCCAGTTTCTTTCACTTTTTTCACAAGATAACGAACATACGGAGCTGACGGTGCTTCTCTTCTTCCAAAATCCGTACGCAATTTTCGCACACATTCTGCAACATTACCATGATTTTCAAAGTAATGTCGCAATATTTCCCAGCGTTGTTCAAGCGTATACACAACCATATTCGTTCAGCGGAAGGATAAAACGAATTATCAGTCAAATCAGACATGCGCTAAGTGTTGCCATTCACGAAATAAGCACTAGTTGAAAAAAAACGTTAGATGGCGGACCCGTTAATAACGTCAGTCCTTTCCGAGTCTCATGGTTGCTTCGTAACAAGAGTTTTTTCCATGAGTGGGTAGTTAACGATAGCCTGGAGGCCCAGTACCAATTTATTCGATCTCTTTCCACTACGGGACTGTGCGCTGCCGTTGGTCTTTCGATTCATCCTTTTAAAGATAGGTAATGTTTCCCATCTTGCGACTTGAATTATATGCGATCGGCTATGCAGATAATTGACCACTCATTCGAATGCCTATTCCCCTAATCCCGAGAATCACAAAGTAGGACTTTATTTGACAGTATAGACAGGGTCATAATTTAGACAGTGGATAAAATGCATCCAGTTGAAAGAAACAAAATAACTATCTAATTGACTACTGCAACAATTCAATAATTTTCGTCGATACATGCACTCGCATTTCAAGTCCTTGCGAAAAAAAATGTCGCTGCTATAAATTATGATATTGTGTATCGCGAATGCAATTTATATTTGAACCGAAACCAACAAAAAACCGAGCTACCGAATAGTGTTCGAAATATTTTTTTTTCCTAGAAATCCAACTTGCAACAACCGAACAGAAAATAAAAATAAAATTCCGGTCGACATTCACCCTCCAACACACACACTAAAACAAACACTCACGAACAGAATGAGAACAATAACCCATTGCCATTCCTAAAGGGCTTCATAAAATATGAAATCTGTTCAAAAAGTATACAGGACACTCGACGATACACATGCACACATCCGAATCCGTCCCGCCCAACCCCATCAAACCAATACCTTGCTACTAGTTCACCGTTTGAAATGCATAGAGAAATATCCGCACCTGTGGTTTTTTCCGCCGGAAAACTACCCCACATTCGATGTGGTGTCCAAACTGCCCACTCCAAGCTCCAGCTGAACATACAACTACAACGACTGCGAGTTCCTTGTCCTGCCTGATCCAAGTGTGTACCAGGTACAAATATAGTTACAGGTCCATGGTTAGGTCCAGCTTCAGGCGCGCTGGTTGAACGGTGGATGTTTTACGAGCATAGAAATCGTGCCACATGCACTGAAATTCTTCCGAATATGACCACGATCCGTGAATTCGATGTGGCAGTCGACTGGCTGACTGCATAGCCGGGTAGTCGGCTGGTAGCGTGTGCAGAGAGCCGAGTTTAGCATGAGTCTCATAACCCGTTAAAAGTTTCAACAATGTTCAACATCGGTTATATTGGGAAACGTAAATTAAAATTGTAGACTCCATTGTGGCATTGGTCCATGGCTTTCTGGGTGGACTTGGGGTGTTTCTGGAATTTGGTGGGGGAGGTGGATGGCTCTTTTTTTTTGTTTGCTGGTGGATTTTTGAAACTATGCATAGATGCAATAATCTGATGTGCTGTGCCAGCCAAATGCAATGCCTAGTTTAAGGAGGGGTTATAGTCCTTTTTTTGGTATCCGAAGGGAAATATTCGATGTAATATTCGCGGGAGATACTCGTAAAATTCACATGGGCATGTTGGGTCGTAATTCCCCTTTTACACTGATCCAAGGGTATTAGGATTTTAGGCATACGTAGTAAAGGTAGCGGCAAAATAAATAACCAATACAGGTGGATGGGAGATTTGGATACACAATGCAAGCGAAAGCTAGAAAAAATCCGAGTTTGGGACGGTGAATAAAAATCCACACATAGTAACGATTTGCTCTAGGATTCTGATCACTAATTACACGCAGCGATTTAGCATTCGAATACAACTCTGATGGATTAGTGTGCGAGTATAGGCAAAAAAAATCTGGAAGAGGATAAATGGGTATTTTATAGCAGAAGGGTCCTCGGTTAGCACAATAAATCAAAAGAAGATTTGTTTACGGAGTGAAGTTACACTAAAAATAAAAGGTTTTCGAATTAAAAAAAAGTTTAATTTAATTTAAAGTCAGTTCTAGGAAAATTTAGGGTTTAACATTAACACTAACAAACACACCAAAGACCTTTGGCCGGAAATAAGCGGTAGCAAATCAAACAAATCAAAAACTGTGACATTCTACTGTGGACCGTGTTATAGTGAGCAGAAACAGCGACTATTAGGATGCGGATTAGTTATAAGTGCCAGACTTAGGCAAGAAGTCTTATGTTTTCAAGACATTAGCGAACGCATTGTAACAATCCGCATCAAGACCAAATTCGCTAACATAAGCCTTATATGCGCTCATGCTCCGACGGAGGAAAAAGATGATATAACTAAGGATTGCTTCTACGAGCTCCTCGACAAAACCTATGAGCGACTACCAAAGTACGATGTTAAAATCGTGCTGGGTAATTTTAACGCAAAGGTAGGAAGAGAATACATCTTTGGCAGTACTGTCGGAAAATATATCCTACACGACAACACGTCTGGTAACGGACTTAGGCTAATTGACTTCGCTACGGAACGAAATGCCACTATAGCAAGCACACGGTTTCCTCGCCTAGATATCCACAAGGGGACAAGTCGGTCTCCAGATCAACGAGCAGTCAACCAAATTGATCACATTGTGATAGACAAGAGGCACGCATCCAGTATTTTGGATGTCCGAACATTCCGAGGGGCTAACATCGACTCGGACCACTACCTTGTTGTAGCCAAGGTAAGGATGCGGATATCCACCACGCCACAAAAAAAAACAGAAATACTGTGAAAAAAATTAATGTCGATATATTGCAATCGCCAGAGTCCGCCAAGACCTTCGCGCAACGCGTATCCCTTAACCTCTCGACTCACAACACACCACTAGCATCTAATGTCGAAGAACAATGGCAACGATGCCAACAAGCCATTAGATCAGCCGCAACTGATGTGCTAGGTTTCTCGCGACCACCAACAAGAAACCCCTGGTTTGATGATGAATGCCGACAGATGCTCGCAGCCAAGAACGAGGCCTACAAGGATAAGCTGCAGATGAAGACGAGAGCTGACATTGAGCTCTATAGGCAAAGAAGAAGGGAAGAACATCGGCTTTTCAGAAAGAAGAAAAAAGAGCAAGAAAAACGCGCGATCGAGAGGTGCCACTCCAGGAACGATGTTCGCAAGTTTTACCAAAGTGTAAAACGTCAAAGCCAAGGCTACTAGGCTCGAACAGAATCCTGTCGAGATGAACAAGGAAATATCGTAGTTGAGACACAGTTGATGCTGAGTATATGGAAGAACCACTTCTGCAGACTCTTAAACGGCGATGACGAACAACATTCCGCTGTCAAGCAGAACGAACCATTTAATATTGGCAACGACAGCTAAAACTGCCAACCACCCGACTTAAGTGAAGTGAGGACAGCTATATCTAAACTCAAGCTTAATAAGGCCGCCGGAAATGAGGGCCTTCCCGCTGAGCTTTATAAAGCTGGCGGAGATGACTTGTTAAGCAACATCCACCAACTCATAAGCCAAATCTGGTCCGTTGAAAGCATGCCTGAAGAATGGAACCTCAGCATCGTTTGCCCGATCCACAAAAAAGGAGACCCTCTGAACTGCGCCATCTACAGAGGCATAAGTCTACTCAACATCGCCTACAAGATCCTATCTGCCGTAATATGTGAACGCTTGAAACCGTTTACCAACAACCTGATCGGCCCTTATCAGTGTGGTTTTAGGCCAGGAAAGTCCACAATCGGTCAAATATTCACACTTCGGCAGATCCTGGAAAAAAACCCAAGAAGTCCAAATCGATACCCGCCACCTATTTATCGATTTCAAAGCCGCACACGACAGCATTTATAGTGACGAACTATACAGAGCCATGTCTAGTTTTGGTATACCGCCCAAACTCGTCCGTTTGTGTAGGATGAAAATGGAGAATTCTCGCTGCACCGTCAGGGTCGGAAACGACCTCACCGAAACATTCGATACCAAAAAAGGATTTAGGCAAGGCGATGCACTGTCATGTGACTTTTTCAATTTGATTCTTGAGAGGACTGTGCAAAACTCCCGAGCCAACACCAGAGGCACAATTTTCCAAAAATCGGTGCAACTACTAACATACGCCGACGATATTGACATCATTGGTAGGACTCAACGTGATGTCATAGCCACCTTTGCTAGTATAGAGAAGGAAGCGGCAAAAATGGGTTTAGCAGTAAATGAGGGTAAGACTAAGTATATGCTGTCAACACGAAAGGACACACAATATCGACGAATTGGGGAGAACGTCACCACTGACAGATATAACTTTGAGGTAGTACGGGACTTTGTCTACCTCGGCTCCGCTATTAACTCTGACAACAACATCTCGTCAGAAATCAAACGAAGAATTACTCTTGCCAATCACTGTTTCTTCGGGCTAAGAAGGCAATTTAGTAGTAAAGCCCTCACTCGAACTACTAAGGAGATCCTATATAAGACCCTGATCATCCCAGTCCTGCTCTACGGCGCTGAAGCATGGACCGTATCAAAAGCGGATGAAGAAATCCTTGGTAGATTCGAGAGGAAAATTATTCGAAAAATCTTCGGTCCCGTTTGCGTTGACGGGCTATGGAGACGAAGATTCAACCAAGAACTATACGAGCTGTACAGCGACATACCCCTATTCAAAACACTCCGCATTTGACGTTTAAGATGGCTAGGACATGTAGAATGAATGGACACCAATACTCCGGTTCGCAGAGTCTTCGATTTCCAGCCAGACGTCGGACGCAGTAGAGGAAGACCTTGCCTTAAGTGGCTTGCACAAATATAGAAACCGTTTTTAACTAACTTGGAGTGCGCAACTGGAGGCAATTAGCTAAGAACCGGGCTGGAGAGGGATGTTGTTTGAGGCCCAGGTTCATTCCGGGTTTTAGCGTCACTTAAATAAGTAAGTAAGTTAACTTATCCCAAAAACGTCTCTCTATAACCACCAACAACAAACATATTGTAAATAGCGTTCAAACCTCAAAGATTACATATTTCAAAACTACTTTTTGAGCTCAAAACACAACAATTTGACAAAATCTTAATTTCTAATCTTTACGCCATTAAAATTAATCTCTTTGTCTTCATATAGGTACTGTTGAAGTTATAAAGTTTTATAACAACTCTTTGTCTCATCTCAAATGACTTCAAACTAACCTTGAAAAAATAAATAAATTGCAAAAACAAACATACGGTACTATTGCCATTGATCGTTTAGCCATGATCTTACGAAAATCCGTCACAGTCAAAAATGAATCCGCATCAATCAAATGCTCAAGTAGCGCTTACCGTACTCATGGATAGTTTTGTTTCGAATTGTAATCGTGTTATCCGTAGCAAAAGTGATTAATGGCCCTTAGGCGTAAGTATTTCAAGTACTGTCTATGAATAGATTCCATGTTCGGTTTTTTTCTGTTGGTTATACTGGTGATCTTCATCGCATGTGCTGACTGAGCACGTGTTGACTGTATAATGATTGTGTTAAGTATTTGGAACCAAAGTTGAGACAACAGAATGGAGGTATCTGAATCTGTGAGATCATACGTCATTTGAATTATTGAATCATCAACATCTATTCTATTTGGATTTGGAAGTTTCTTAGAGGTTGGAGGTTTCATAAAAAATTATGATAAATCAAATTCGTAATCTTCGCAAAAATACGCTGAGTTTCTTGGAGGTTGGACCACAATATGACCACGCACTGTCACAACGTTTGGAAAATCAACGTAGATGACTCAATGCGAGTCTTCGTTAAGGGACTCCACCCGTCTTGTGTAAAAGAAGACATTATGGAAGACATTCAAAACTCAAGGCTTCAAAATTCATGACGAGTGCCGTTAGCATTATCAATAGAAAGAAAATAAATGTATCGAAGGAGACAAAAATACCGTAATCCAACGCGTCAGACGCGACAAGGAATGGCAAGAAGGTCCAAGGTATATGTTAAGGACAGTCTTTCCACATTAGATGCTGGTGCTATGGTGTTAATCGAGAGGTTAAGGAATACGCGTTCTGTGAAAGACTTGGTGGTCTCTTGCGATAGTAGTCTTGCGATATTACATTTTTTGTATATTATTTCTGATTTCTTGTGGCGTGGTGGTCATCCGAATTCTTACCTTGGCTGCACATACCTAGGTAGTGGTCCTAGCCGATGGTAGGACATCGGAATGTTCGGACAACCAAAATACTGTATGTATGGCTCCTGTCTATCACAATGTGATCAATTTGATTGACCGTTCTTTTAATTGGTGATCGCCATGTCCCCATATGGATATCTAGGCGAGGAAACCGGTTGCTGTCTATAGTGGCATTTCGATCCACAGCGAAGTCAATAAACCTAAGTCCGCTGTCAGGCGTGTTGTCGTGTAGGCTGTGTTTTCCGACAACACTGCTAAAGATGTCTTCTCTTTCTACCTTTGCATCAAACTTTCCCAGCACATTTTTAACATCGTACTTCTGTAGTCTCTCATTAGTTTTGCCAAGACCTCTTAGAAGCAGTCTTTCGCTATATCATACAAGGTGGGCCAAAAGAACTCATCCGATGTTGTTTGGCCCTTCAGAATATCGGTTGTGGCTCGTGCAGTGTGTGTCGTTGATCCGTCCTGTTGGAACCACATGTCCTCCAGTCCTAATTTGCCATATGGCGCACACCAGACTGGACTTTGTACGGGAACATGCGCAAGTCTTTGACCAAAATTCGCCTTAGGGACGACCGGCTGATGGCTAATTGCGAGGCACGGCTTCTGGTCGATGTTTCCGGCGACAGCTCGACATCCTCGGCAAAGCGACGATATTCTCGGCACAACGGACGCACCGGGGCCGGCCACTCTTGGCAACGTCTCGTGTGGTCCAATACTCTTCAAGGTTGGTGCCAAACGGAGCAGTGTTTGCGCAGTCAGTGTCGGACGGCCGGGGAATCGGCGACGGAATTCGCGCCGTAGTGTTGCTACAGAAGAATTGTTACGCCAAAAAATAGACACGATTATTCCGCGTTCTTGAGGAGTGTATAGCTCCATGGATTGTTCACTTATATTCTACATCTGTCTAGTCAACAAATGTCAAAACAGATTTGACAGTGGCGGCCCTTTGCAAAAATAAGAGCATCTTCCAATAGTCTGATCTCTTTTGGCCCACCTTGAATTATTCCTCCTTCGGGGCGTAAGCGCATATATGGCTTATATTGGTGAATTTGAACTCATTGTGGATTGTTACAATGCATTCGCTTATGTCTTTAAAACATTCGACTTCTATCATAAGTCTGCTACTTATAACAAATCCACATTCGAATAGTCGCTGTTTCTGCTCACTATAGCACAATCTATAGTAAATGTCATATTTTTTCATCCTCTGTTTGCCCGGTCCATCTCATCGATTTTCCTGGATAGCAGTAATGTCAGCTTTGAAGCAGCCTAGGGCTTACCCTAGTTTTTCGCCTGCACTTCTCCTGTTTAATGTTCTCACAATCCAAGTGGAGGTACCAATGTCGTTGGCTTTCCTTTAGCATGGTCGTTAAAAATATCATGTCTGAGTATCCTAGTTGCTTCGTATCACAATTCGCAATCACCAACCTGGAGTATTAAGGAGATCCTTGGTGGAAACATTTTTCTTCAGCGATATCCTGCTGTGATATGTCCCATACTCAAATCGCAGATCCAAGTAACACTTAAAATGATGCTTTTTTCATTGAGATTTAAATAATAAAGTAAAGCTAGGTTACATCATCTCCAACCTCTAAAAGATATCACCCTCATTCGTCAGTGATTAACTTATTCTGAATAGTCTATGTAATGCCAAGGCCTTCTAACAAACTTTAGTAAAATCAAACCATTTTCCATTAAACAAGGTTTGGTTAAATTCTCTCCACAAAAGGCCAACAAAATGAAGTCCCTATTTTCATCAGCTGACTACATATTCCCAACTGAAATATCATAATTTTCTTAACACAACTTGCGATATCATGCGAAGAGAATGCTAATGACAAAAACCCCAAAGGGCAATATATCCCAACAAATTATGCCAAAACTCATTCGCATTACTGACGGATACAAGGACTCTAAAAATTTAATATTTCATTACTGGAATGATGTAAATTAACGTAAACACATATCCACGAAAAAAAAAGTCAAACATCTTCGTCAAGCTAACAGATGTGGATAAAAAATATCGATGTTTCAATATCATTGACACTCTGACACACACACACCAAAAAATTTGCACGATAAAAGCAAACACAATCAGACACATCAGCTGGAGCCGCCCACATCACCCCATAATATTGGCAAATCCTTCTGTCGATATATAACGAGACATCATTATTCGATTCCGCGTCGTAAATATTTTTTTTTAATACCCCCAAGCCGAAAACCTTCACAGTCAAAGGAACGTACCATAGGTACCATACACGAATCAAGGACGAATTGACAAAAAACGGTACCACAACAAGAATCGTCAATTCAAGGCCCCAATTTATGAGTTCTTTCGGAAGGATAAGATGATTTAGCCGAGTCAAGCAACATCCTCAGGGCGTTGGATGGAGTGCGCGAAATGATTTAGTTATAAAGCAAGTCGGTGAGGCAATTGGTAGGCGTTCCTTGCATTCGTTCATCCTCGCCCCCCAAAAGAAGGTCGCGCAGACCAATATCCTCATTTTAAATTCTGATTCACAAGATGTGTTAATTTAACGGAAGAACGCTGTTCGCATATTAAGCAGGCTCATATCGCATAACCCTCTGATGGGATTGTGTGTACGTACAAGTAATTGTATAACAAACAAACACCGTTACACTCGCTATACACACATCACAAACAGAACAACGATCTCTCAATCTCTGCTCACTTCCGCAACAGGGACCGCGACCAGGAGTACCCCGGCAAAATCGATTTGTGTACACCACTTCACCTCAAGAGTACGCGGCACTCATCCAGTTCCAGTGAAGTGCGAACTTCCAACTATTTTCGGAGCACAGGTACGGCGCGGTGCGGTGTTGCTGTAGATGTAGAAAACTACTTCGCTATAAATAAGTGAGTAATTGAGTTAGTTAATCATTCAAACGGGAAGCTCCACTGTGTGTGTTTTGCGAAGCTGCTACAATGGTATGAGGGACGATTGCTTCTGGCGCAAAGGAAGGAGACTCACAGAATTTTGTTCTTGATTTCAGAAAATCACTTGGATACTACTGGCAGCGTTATCGCTGGCTACAGCGGCTGTAATTCCTGAAAATGGCTATCTGCCACCCTCGCAGGTGTTGGGCGACGTCGGTGTAACTGAGGTGCCGATAGAAAAGACTGCAGTCCTGGGTGAGGATGGATACGAGTACAAGACCATCCGTAGATTGAAGTATAGAAACCGCAGAGATGTTTCGGAGATAGTAGCCCCTGAATATCTTCCTCCAGTTGAAGAACAAATTGTTGAAGCGGGTGAACCAACTGAAGCTCCAGAGGAGTCAGCAGTCCTTGCCGATGATGGATACCAATATAAGACCGTTCGCAGGTTGAAGTACAGGAAACGTCGTGATGTTTCTGAGGTCGTTGCCCCTGAGTACCTACCACCAACAGAGGAAGAAGTTGTCGAAGCAGCTGATCCAACTGAAGCTCCCGAGGAGTCAGCAGTCCTTGCTGATGATGGCTACCAATATAAGACCGTTCGCAGGTTGAAGTACAGGAAACGTCGTGATGTGTCGGAGCTCGTTGCCCCTGAGTACCTCCCACCAACAGAGGAAGAAGTTGTCGAAGCAGATGAACCAACTAAAGCTCCAGAAGAGTCAGCAGTCCTTGCTGATGATGGCTACCAATATAAGACCGTTCGCAGGTTGAAGTACAGGAAACGTCGTGATGTTTCTGAGGTCGTTGCCCCCGAGTACCTACCACCAACAGAGGAAGAAGTTGTCGAAGCAGCTGATCCAACTGAAGCTCCAGAGGAGTCAGCAGTCCTTGCCGATGATGGATACCAATATAAGACCGTTCGCAGGTTGAAGTACAGGAAACGTCGAGATGTTTCTGATGTCCTTGGCCCTGAGTTCCTACCACCAACAGAGGAAGAAGTTGTCGAAGCAGCTGATCCAACTGAAGCTCCCGAGGAGTCAGCAGTCCTTGCTGAAGATGGCTACCAATATAAGACCGTTCGCAGGTTGAAGTACAGGAAACGTCGTGATGTTTCTGAGGTCGTTGCCCCTGAGTACCTACCACCAACAGAGGAAGAAGTTGTCGAAGCAGCTGAACCAACTGAAGCTCCCGAGGAGTCAGCAGTCCTTGCTGATGATGGATACCGATACAAGACCGTCCGCAAGTTGAAGTACAGGAAACGTCGTGATATGTCTGAGCTCGTCGCCCCAGAGTACCTGCCACCAACGGAAGAAGTTGTCGAAGCAGCTGATCCAACTGAAGCTCCCGAGGAGTCAGCAGTCCTTGCCGATGATGGATACCAATATAAGACCGTTCGCAGGTTGAAGTACAGGAAACGTCGAGATGTTTCTGAGGTCCTTGCCCCTGAGTACCTACCACCGACAGAGGAAGAAGTTGTCGAAGCAGCTGATCCAACTGAAGCTCCCGAGGAGTCAGCAGTCCTTGCCGATGATGGATACCAATATAAGACCGTTCGCAGGTTGAAGTACAGGAAACGTCGTGATGTTTCTGAGGTCGTTGCCCCTGAGTACCTACCACCAACAGAGGAAGAAGCAGCTGATCCAACTGAAGCTCCAGAGGAGTCAGCAGCCCTTGCCGATGATGGATACCAATATAAGACCGTTCGCAGGTTGAAGTACAGGAAACGTCGTGATGTTTCTGAGGTCGTTGCCCCTGAGAACCTACCACCAACAGAGGAAGAAGTTGTCGAAGCAGCTGATCCAACTGAAGCTCCAGAGGAGTCAGCAGTCCTTGCCGATGATGGATACCAATATAAGACCGTTCGCAGGTTGAAGTACAGGAAACGTCGTGATGTTTCTGAGGTCGTTGCCCCTGAGTACCTACCACCAACAGAGGAAGAAGTTGTCGAAGCAGCTGATCCAACTGAAGCTCCCGAGGAGTCAGCAGTCCTTGCCGATGATGGCTACCAATATAAGACCGTTCGCAGGTTGAAGTACAGGAAACGTCGTGATGTTTCTGATGTCGTTGCCCCTGAGTACCTACCACCAACAGAGGAAGAATTTGTTGAAGCAGCTGATCCAACTGAAGCTCCAGAGGAGTCAGCAGTCCTTGCCGATGATGGATACCAATACAAGACCGTACGCAGGTTGAAGTACAGGAAACGTCGTGATGTGTCTGAGGTCGTTTCCCCTGAGTACCTACCACCAACAGAAGAAGAAGTTGTCGAAGCAGCTGATCCAACTGAAGCTCCAGAGGAGTCAGCAGTCCTTGCCGATGATGGATACCAATACAAGACCGTACGCAGGTTGAAGTACAGGAAACGTCGTGATGTGTCTGAGGTCGTTTCCCCTGAGTACCTACCACCAACAGAAGAAGAAGTTGTCGAAGCAGCTGAAACAACTGAAACAACTGAAGCTCCCGAGGAGTCAGCAGTCCTTGCTGATGATGGATACCGATACAAGACCGTCCGCAAGTTGAAATACAGGAAACGTCGTGATGTGTCTGAGGTCGTTGCCCCTGAGTACCTGCCACCAACAGAAGAAGTTGTCGAAGCAGCTGAATTAACTCAAGCTCCAGAGGAGTCAGCAGTCCTTGCTAATGATGGATACCGATACAAGACTGTCAAACGGTTCAGGTATCGTTACTGAAGCCATAGATAAAACTCAGAATTAGTAGTAGAACATTTTTGTTGTAGCAAATTCTCAATTGATTAAATATTTATTAAACGAAAATTTAAATAAAAAAAGTTAAAAGTCATATCACTCTCAATTGTTGTCTCCTCTTTGAGACCTTGGGCTTTTGGATCTCTACTGCTCCAAGACATCATCTTGTTTGGTAACTAACGGAAGCTATCAGTTCTTTGAACTCTTTCGCAGTTGCCGTGATTCCTCCTTCAGTCCTCATTGACATGTTGTTCTTCATCCACCTTTTCTTCTCTCATCCTACATGGAGCTTCCATCTCTTCGAATCCATCTACACATGATGGTTGTGGACCCTTTTGGTTTCTGCATTGTTGCTTTCGGAAGATGTTTGTAGCAATACAGTTTGTTCAGAAGGACATTAAAATGTTACACAGCCAACAATTTACATACAATCTACAAACATTCAAGACCAGAGTCCCTTGCATTCTTCACCCTTGGTCCTGCAATGCTTGCTTTAACGAGTTTTATTTTTGCAATGTTAATCTTCGGCTCCACGACAATCAAGAGAAGATCTATTGTCAGGGCCATGTTCATGTCAGAGTTTTAAATGTGCAATGGCGACATAATGTTGTTGGAATGAAGTGTGAGCAAAATTCGCAACGGTAATCAGAAATTTAAATAGAAGCGGTGACAGGAAGCATCAGTGCTGTACTCCACTTTGGATTTTGAATTCGTCGGATAGCTTTATTTTATGCAATATGGGACATTGGTACCCATCATGACCCATATTTCGGATATGTCCATACGCTTCTGAAGAATATCTATCACTTTTGCTTAAGGCAACTTAATTCTCTGTTGAAACCTTCTCGAAATATTTGAATAAAAATTTTAGTGAGGATCGATATTCTACTCATCGTTCGATAATGATATGTAGTTGTCCATATTTAGCAACTCGGACCTCACATGTACATCTTCGAATTTGAAATAAAATTATATGTCCTTCTGTTCTTAGGCAGTTTATCATCAGTTGCCTCAAACTTTCAAACACAGATCTATCACTCGACGATTTTCAACTTCTCGTAGGTAGGCTACGAGAGTCTGGGCTTGTTAAAAATTCGCACTAATTGTCTCAACACAAAAAAACTCTACATAAGGTTTTTGTTTTTCCTTCTATTTTCTGAGGTAAACGGATGCTTGTTGTTCGCTCCTAATATCGGTCTTCATTGTTTTGACTTATCCTGTTCTTCTATTCCTTTTCAACGAAGACCAAAAATAAACCCAACTATTTCCATGATCACTAAAAAATACGTCTATCCGTCCTCCGATCTATAAAACCTACGTCTATCCGTCCTCAAGATATCCAAGAAATGGCTCTCCTTTGTTAAAACTATTCCCGTTTCCCATTCATACACATACATTCACACTTGATATACTCTCAACTTGTAAGCCTACTGTAACCTCTAACTAATTACTGCCCTTTGGCTATAAGGTGCATCCGCGCTTATTCGTTTTGATACACCCGCATTCACACGTGGCAGGTCTTACTGATTATTTTCGCGCTATCGCTGTCAGGCAAACTCAGTCATTTTAAATGGATCGCACCGGTTTTCCTATATCCATTTGTTACATTATTATTATTTCTAATATTTTATCTATCAAACATGCTCCAGCCATGGAGGGAAAAGACTATCTTCTTCTATCTGCTATATTCTATCTTCTAACTTCTAACTTCTAACTTCTAACTTCTAACTTCTAACTTCTAACTTCTAACTTCTAACTTCTAACTTCTAACTTCTAACTTCTAACTTCTAACTTCTAACTTCTAACTTCTAACTTCTAACTTCTAACTTCTAACTTCTAACTTCTAACTTCTAACTTCTAACTTCTAACTTCTAACTTCTAACTTCTAACTTCTAACTTCTAACTTCTAACTTCTAACTTCTAACTTCTAACTTCTAACTTCTAACTTCTAACTTCTAACTTCTAACTTCTAACTTCTAACTTCTAACTTCTAACTTCTAACTTCTAACTTCTAACTTCTAACTTCTAACTTCTAACTTCTAACTTCTAACTTCTAACTTCTAACTTCTAACTTCTAACTTCTAACTTCTAACTTCTAACTTCTAACTTCTAACTTCTAACTTCTAACTTCTAACTTCTAACTTCTAACTTCTAACTTCTAACTTCTAACTTCTAACTTCTAACTTCTAACTTCTAACTTCTAACTTCTAACTTCTAACTTCTAACTTCTAACTTCTAACTTCTAACTTCTAACTTCTAACTTCTAACTTCTAACTTCTAACTTCTAACTTCTAACTTCTAACTTCTAACTTCTAACTTCTAACTTCTAACTTCTAACTTCTAACTTCTAACTTCTAACTTCTAACTTCTAACTTCTAACTTCTAACTTCTAACTTCTAACTTCTAACTTCTAACTTCTAACTTCTAACTTCTAACTTCTAACTTCTAACTTCTAACTTCTAACTTCTAACTTCTAACTTCTAACTTCTAACTTCTAACTTCTAACTTCTAACTTCTAACTTCTAACTTCTAACTTCTAACTTCTAACTTCTAACTTCTAACTTCTAACTTCTAACTTCTAACTTCTAACTTCTAACTTCTAACTTCTAACTTCTAACTTCTAACTTCTAACTTCTAACTTCTAACTTCTATCTTCTATCTTCTATCTTCTATCTTCTATCTTCTATCTTCTATCTTCTATCTTCTATCTTCTATCTTCTATCTTCTATCTTCTATCTTCTATCTTCTATCTTCTATCTTCTATCTTCTATCTTCTATCCTCTATCTTCTATCTTCTATCTTCTATCTTCTATCTTCTATCTTCTATCTTCTATCTTCTACCTTCTATCTTCTATCTTCTATCTGCTATCTTCTATCTTCTATCCTTTTACATTTGTGGCAACATTTGTGGCAATAATACGATGTCACAAACCCTTCGTTGGGGTGTAGGTTCCAGAGATCGTCATCCATTACGCGTCGACGAGGTATCTTACTCCCATATACGTCGAATAATCCAGATCATCCAATCTGACACTGCCTATAGCGAATCTCCCACCGTCCGTTGGCTTTGACAACGGTGTATTCCTGTGAACCGAATGTAGCACGTTCATGTTGCTCCTTCGAGAGTCTCCCCACTCTTCCTGGTCCGGTACCATCACTCGCTGAATGCGATTTTTGTTGCATTCTTCGGATCGGATTGTCAGGGACCAGTGGCTGATGGAACAATGGCTGCCCAGCACTTCCTTCAAATTCCGGGTTTGCGACCACAAAGAAAAGATGGAACGAATGGATTTAAGGGGATAAAAGAGTGAACCTAAAATTTACCATAACAAGTAAGCTGTCTCCTAATGAGTTTAGGAGACGATTTCGTTTGAAATTGTTTCCTTAGAATTCCATCTAGCCTGCAATTTTATTGGTTTCCAGCGGTTGGATAGCGAAGGACTCATCTATATTAATGGCGGCTTTGGTTGCGTTTTTCTGAAATCCCTTCATTAGGGATCATCACTTGTTAAAAATTGTCTTAAAACCATAGCGATATATTTCCAAGGGTTCAACTGAGAATTCTGCAAGATCTTTCGTATTTCTACAAATGACCTCCAATAGCTCCTTGGCCTTTTTTTGTGATCAGCGCGTTCCTGAGATTGTGCTTATCTCGTCGCACATTCTACCGCCAGCAAATATGTTAGATATGCCCCTCGCTTCATGAAATTACAGATCAAACTGGATTCGATCGCAGATGGATAAAAGGCAAAACGTGTCATATATCCAGGCAACTTTCGTCAAATGCTGAACAGATCAAACATCAGCACTATATTAGGTACTGATATATGCCTACATGCAAAAAGACTAGGCCTCTTTAGTAATGACTTCTGTAGAAGCTGCTTGGACGAAGAAGAGGAAGCAAGTATTCATCATCTTCATCTAGGAAACTACTTCTTTGATAATCTAGGTGAGCTAGCTAATATAAATGTCAGAAACCTCCTATGCTATGTAATCATCTCTGAATCGATGGATCCACATGGTACCACAAATGACCTTTCTGGTTTAAGTGTGTACTCGCATCGCGTGCACTCGCCACTGTAACCTAACCTAGCCAAACTACGCCGGCAACTTCAAAAAGTCATGGAAAATGTTACCAAAAGAGCCATGGGGGCATGGATTCTAATGGTGACCGATATGCTTCTTCATAAATTATGCAAGCCAAATCCATCTTTTCGTTGAAAAGTTATTCCAGATAAACGTAAAACGACTTTTGGGCCACCCTATAGTTGTGGCAGATCAGAAGATCACCTTTTCGTGTATCCGGCAAACGATGCCGAGCTTTCTATTTCCTTTTTTCGTTTCCAGCATCGAGAATAATGTTCTTCAGGTACGTACCGTCATTAAAAAAGTCTCTATCATAGCCATAGTCTCGGTTTCATCGTCGCTTTTAAAACTCATAAACTCGAAATGCTTAACTGCGTTACAAAGGCTCTATCATTAGACCATTTTTTTTCTACATTACAGCAAAATCATCATAATGGACATTAATTATCGGGCCATTTCAAACAATATACTTATCCTTGCACATTCTAATGAAAAGCACACCACCTATCGATTTAAAGCCGTTCATCGAACTCGCTGTATTCCATTTTCTGGTGAATATAACCCCCACCGTTCCAGATCCAAATTCATAAAACCTTTTTTAATTCCCACGCTAAAACAATAGGCGAATGGAAAATTGGTAATAATAACCAGCGCATTGAGGCACAACAAGGATAGGAGAGCAGATTAAATTCTAGTGCCAAAGGGAATTACAAAATCCACTAGTACTGGGCTGCGCCTGTTGAGTGCTCCCCCAGACCCCATTACTTTGTTCATTAAATAATAATAATCACCACCCAGCCCGCACGCTTCCCGCTTGGATTGAGTTCGCATTGTGGCACCATATCCGTTGCTGAAATGCATTAAGCCGATTGAAATGTCTGTCCGAGCGGAAAAATACCCCAACATTGAGCACGGGCCTCCTGCCGGTACAAAACCTCACCATGCATGCACGAATCCGATGATGCCACAAAAAAAAAAAAAAACTTTCTCGCTAAAGCGGTGGCTGGCGGCAGCGGCGGCGCCTATTATTATGTGGTCACCACTACAAGGATTGCTCATTTCAATTCTAGAGTTTGTTTTCCGAAAGGCGGGCGGGCGGACCAAAGTGCGGTACCATGGAATTTCTGGTTAGTAATCAAACTAATTCGGGCAATGGAATTTGTTTTTCTAGCCACTTTTGTGTGGGGTACCGGTCCTACGAATGGAAATTCCTCATGCTCTGATAAATTGCCGAAATAAATTGTTATCCTTGGAACGCTTTGTTTGAAGCAACGAGCGACCGACTCGTCGTTAATGGTCACTTCAGACGGTCATTTGGATGTAGAACAACAATGATAGAGCTTGTGACGTTGTAGTGGTGTGCTGCTGATGGTGGTGGTTGGGTGCATGGGTAGACATAAATGCACGTTTCGTTCAATTGGTTTGAGTTGTTTCGGTTTTACACGTAACAATATGTTAAGTTTCAACAAAAATATCCTTTCATCATGCAATGTTGAGATGTGACCTAAAAAAAAAAATAAACCTACAGTCGGGTAAAGAAGAAAGTATATTTCAATGTAGGTCTATTGTTGGTAGTAACGTTCCACACATAACTCGATGGCAATTGAACATGATTGCAGCAAATAAACACAAGATTTAAATATTGAACATTACCTATAGGTATGATATGATATTTGTCAATCAGCACAGCGCAGCGGCGTTCATTTTGATATTGCAGGATTAAAGAAAATGTGTTCATAGAAACATATCCTAATTTTAAATTAGAGAATGCCTTGCAGCAACAGTCATCGTTTATATTGGACTGCGCATACTTGTGCCCAAACATGATATTCCTACAGCGTCAAATCCATCCTGCCTCGCAATGGCTGCTTCTTCCAGGATTACCGTATAAGCTGCATAGGCAAATTGCAAATTTTCCTTGGGGTACTTTAGAAATTCGTTGGTATATAGGAAAATAATGTAAGGGTACCACTTTAGACCCTTGTGCAACTCCATGTACCACTCTGTATTCATTGCTTAAGTTGTTTATCTAAAAGCTGAATGTTCTATCCTAAAGGTAGTTCAATAGCCAGTTCCTCTTAGTCAAATATTTCCTTAGGTTGATAATTTTTTTTTACGGTTAAGGGTATTAAAAGCTTTGCTAAAGTCAAAAATAATACTAGTGCATGTTGACGATTGCTCAGGGCGGTGTTGATTGATCTGGTAAAATTTTTAAGTAGTTAGTCACCCCTATCGGGAATAATTTTTTCCTGGGAATTTTTTCCATTTTCGAAATCTGGGTATCGTAGACAACATTCGAAAAAGGGAAAAAAATCCCTGGGAAATAATAGCTATAGCTATTCCGAGGGAAATTTGACGGTGAATTCCCCAGAATTATTCCGTTGTAATTTTTCTGGGGAATTTGATGTTATTAGATGTAACCATGTAATGTTTTTATTTTCTTTTATTTATTGAGTTAAGATAAACAGATTATTACTTTTAATTAAAGTCAAACACAACAAATACAAAACAACTGGAAGTAATAATTACTGAAATGGAAAAATATCCAGACATTGCAACTGGATTTACCAAAAGGAAGAAGGAAGAAGTGAAAAAAAGTCAATAGTCCACCAGTTAAATCTGTGTATGAATGGAAGAAGGCAAGATTACTATTATTTGCGTGTCCGTGTTACTGTTACTTATGTGTGCAAACTGCACTATTTACCTTTTTTAGGTTTGGATTGACAAAAACAAATATGTTAGAAAAAAGATGGCAGAAAATCTTAAGTTCAAAAATGCAACTGTAGGAGGCCCATGCAAGGAGTACACGTTTTCTACTTCTGAAGAAGAAATTAGAAATATCTGTGCGATGAGCGAATCGGTTGAAGGTTGCTTGCCAAGCGATTTGGCTTGCTTTCTTGTGGAAAAAAACGAAAAGTGGATAGTTTTGATGATGCAGAAAAGGAAAACATAGCATCAGTGTCATTACAGAATGCTCAACGACAGTCACAAGAAAACGAAGCATCGGTGTCAAGGCAGACTTCTCAACGACAACCACAAGATCATCAAAAATACAAAGAACTAGATGAATCTGCCCTGTTGGACTTGTTGGACTCAAATGATGAGCACGAACAGCCGAATGATAGCAATGAGGATTTAGATGACATCGCAAATAATTCGGCTGGAAAACCATTATCAAAAGGTCAGAACAAAATCAAATCCACGGCAAATCTTTTGGAAAAAGAGCTTCTTTTACAACGTGAATTGTGCGACAAACTTGGTGAAGCTATTTCAAAATTTGAAAAACACCATACGGAAATGGAGGTTAGCGTCAAGAAAGTATATCGATCCATTGATCGATTAAGCGATCAACAAAAGATGCTTGTACAACAAAAAAAAAACGACACAACGATGAAATGGAAAACCTTAAGAGACATGAAATACAGGAAGCTGAGCGGCACAATATGCAGATGGAAAACTTTAGACAACGAGAAATAGAGACAAAATTAAAAATTAAGCAGCGTCTTTTAGACATAGAAGAAGAAAAGTATCAAACACATCACAATAAAAAACATTAATTTTCAAATTAACTCCATTTATTTTTTTTTCACTTTTTCAGAATATTTTTGTTTACTTTTATTGTTTTGTTAGTTTAATAAATACTTTTTAAAGTAATGTTGCTATTTGTCTTCTTATGAGTTGCGCTTCTGCAATATATTCTGAGTTTGTCGTGGTGAAAATTCCAAGTCCGATCAATTATGACTGTTGGAACATTTGCTGTACTATCAGTCTTATAATGGATGCAAATTAGGGATGGGTTAATACTAATATTTTGTGATATTTCCTAATGCTAATATATTCGTTTACTAATATTATAATATCGAAACCGATACAAAAATATCACTAATATTTTCTGGATTTCGTACCTACCCCATTTATTAAATGTTGGTGTTTCCCATATTTACAAAAAAAGTTGCCGGTTAGTATATATGTACATACATATGTGTCGTTTCTTAAAATAAAACACATTTAAGTTGGTTTAGGTTTTAATTTTTTTTATTGACGTTAAGAAACATTAATTTCATAACTTTTTCAGGTTTAAGACGAGCTCTTCTCTCCGATATTAATTCGCCGGACTTGGAAAATATTCGTTCACAAGGGTCAGAAGTAGCGATGATGCAGCTCAAGTTTGGATATGAATAGCGTTGATTCCACCACCATTCATTGGGTCTAGTTTGCCTGGGTTCATTTTTCTCGTTTAGGTATCTTTGCAACTCAGCAATAGCTACTGCCCTCGATGCTTGTACAGGCTGAGTATCCGCAATAACTGTGTCGATAACTTTCCATATCGAATAACTCGATTTTGCCGAAGTTTCAACCGTTGTTGAAGTGTTTGGTG